>CADCXT010000445.1:200000-901160 GCA_902806775.1 Microtus agrestis | reverse complement strand
AAGCACACCCAATTAGTATAGAAATCCATATGGAGACATTAGTATTACTAGAGAAAATAGAAAACATTTGATGAGCAAAGATACTCCGTTGTGAATTGCTAATCCCCATGTCATGCCAATGGCCTTTCAGTCTACTGGGGTGGTCTGGGATCTGTAATTCCCCTCAGAACACTGTCACTCTTCCATTTCCACCTATTCCCTGGGTCCTCTCACAAATTAACATTGAATCCTCTCTCTACTTTCCCGAAGAGGAACTTTATAAATTAAATTGCCAGGTGAAATACTCTTAAGGTTTGCCATTCCCCGTCATTATCAAGGGCTCTGTACTGCTTGTATGTACACAGATTTTCTGTTTTTCTCGTGCTTAAGTCAACCTCAAGGTCACGATTTCAAAAGCAAAAGGCTTCTAATGATGTCGCAAGAAGACTGGGAGCCTATTTCATCAGTTGAGTTCATCTGAATTTAAGGCCGAAAATTTCAACTGAAAATTAGAAGTGATTAAAAAGACTAATATTAATTCTACAGAGGAATAACTTTTTTCTGTATTTACTAAACATTCTAATAATTTAAAAACATTACAACCAGTTGATAGTGGCACACGCCTTAAATCTCAGCCCGTGGGAGGCAGAAGCAGGAGGATCTTCATGAGTTAGAGGACAACTTGGTGCACAAAGTGAGTGCTAAGACAAGAACTGTTACAATGAGAAAACTTGTCTCAAAATACAAAAAAAATTACATGTACTTATTTATTTTGTTTGTCTCCCTTTGGATTATGAGTGTTGTCAGAGTCATGTCACAGTGCACATGACATCACGGGATGGCTTGTAGACCTCAGCTATTTCTGTCAAGCATGTTGGTTGCCCTTTGCAATAGATGCAACTAATATCATCATCAGAATTGGTGCAAAATGCCTTTACCTGCTAAGACAATTTACCATCCCTTCTCTTAACATTTTACATTACTTTTTCTTTTCTAACTTATGTGCTAATGAACAGTTTTGAAACTTCATATTTCATAAAAATAAAAATTTTGCTGCAGCAAAAATAACACATACATTTAGACTTGGCTATTAACACCTGTTATTATACAGATTATCTCCAAGCATAAAATGACTTCATGATGTCTTTATGGGTTTCTATGGTGATAAGGAGTTTTCCCTGATAGATAAATATAGTTGAATAAGCATTAGTGTCTCTTGCATTATAAATTCTGTTGTCATTATCTGTCTAAGTCATTAATCTCATTCATTGTTCCTAAATCTCTCCTCAAAGTGCGTAAAAACTTAAAATAGCTTCTTTTGTGAAACTTTATAGGAACTGCAGCTGGGTAATTTGTTCAACACCAGTGGTGCTGAAATATTCCAATGACACCTTAAATGCACTCCCCAGAACGCTTGTGAGACTGCTAACATATCCATTACAGATTCTTCTGTTAAACTTTCCTGGAGTTATGTTTCCCAGGGAGTTAATTTAGAGACCTGAAGAATGTGCTATTGGTGTCAATTAAGCCGAATTTGGATTTTTTGTAATCAGAATATGTTAATTGAAATACACGTTTTTTAATATGGTTCATCAGTTCCAGCCTTTAACATATTCGTTCCATAACTTCTCCATTTTATTTCCACATTTCACTGATGACCTCTACATGGAGTTGAATGTAGTATCATCTACAGACCTCTCTCTAATAGAATCTGAATACTATAATAGCTGGCATACATATTCATCTTACAGAACAAAGTACAGACATTTTATGACTGGAATTTAATGTAATATCCAGTTCTATTTTAATCACTCCTCATTACATGCATTTGGAAGTTACTATGTGTGTGGTATGGTACTCTCTACCATCAGAAAGGCAAGACTCTATGTGTTAGTGAGCATGTCTTGGCTGTTTACTTTTCTGTACTGGGTAGGATATAAGTACTGATGCTCAATTGAAAGCTACAATAAAATAGGTTTCATATTCTTTGTTGAACCAATGTTCACATGAAATGACATCTAGGAATATCAGTTTATATTTCTAAGTCTTATTTAATTATATAAAATGTTTTCTTTTTTAATATAATGGTAATATGTGGATTACTTGAACAAGGTAATAGTTTTCCTTAGGATTCATTCAAATTCGAACCTTGGTTTTACCTTTTTGACTTTATACATCAATTTTGACATAACATCATTCATTAGAGGTTATGGAAAAGATAGTTTAAAAAGGACAATAATAAATTTGGAAATTGGGTCTCAGAAAAAATTATTCCTATTATTTCTATTTATTATATTATATGCATAACTACCTGGGTATATCCAATATCACAAATGTTTAAAAATATAAACTAAAAGATTTATATAACATGATATATATGGGTATTTGAGGAATAATAGTCTCTGATAACATATCTGGCCTCTCATCCTTAACTTTTCAAATTAAATGTTCTTTGATGCGTATGTTATCTGAATGTGAAATGTATTTCTTTCCATTTCATAAAAAAATGTGTTACATTTTCCTTGTTTTATGCTGAAGAAATTGTCTCAATTTTGAGCTACTATAGATTGAATCCAGGTGTTCAAAGATGCTAGCAAGCACTGTACTCTTGAGTCACATCCAGAGATAGATTATGTTCGGAAGTCTAATTATTATCAGTATTTATTTTGGCAGGCATTTTGATGACTGAATTTTCTTGTGATTATAAATAATAAAGATCTGTTTGGGAAAATGTCATGGTTTATATTTGAATCTAGAAAAGTATAATTTCAAAAATAATGAATACTAGAATAGAAATCATCAGAAAAGTCTAAGGATTCAATCTGTCTTTGAAGAATTTGTCCATATATGGTTTCTTTGTCTTTGACTCAGAAAATTCAGAATTATATATTAATAACTAAATCTGTGCACAGAATTTACAGTGTGTTGATTCAAAATCCATATTGATAGTACTCATTATGTCTTCAGTAAACTTAATGATCATATCAATAGGTCATATCCTGGATGTTTGACGTATTCATCACTATAGTACTTCCAGTTTGTTGAGTTTATTTGTATTAAATTTGATATTTTACTCACTGCAATGCCCTGTACATTTTAATAGTCTTCTCATCTCTTTCTTTCTATTCTAACACTAATATTACTGCATGGTTTTCTATCTTCCAGTCATAATCATTACATATAGGATTAGCTTTCAAAATGTTTCAGAAAAGTAATAATAAACTATGTACCTGAAGACACACTTAGCTTAATCTAATTTTTTTTCTGAAATCAGATAGTACAATTAATTAATATATCACAAGTGAAACTAAAAACTCAAGCAAAATTCAGGTAAGAAATATATATGTTAGAGGATTTACATTGGCCAGGGCCATAAAGTACCTAAGCTAAATGTTTTGTCAGTTTGCTTTCTGTAGATTACCAACATTCGAGATACATTAGATTAAGAAACTTACAAAGTAATTGTGAGCATATTACATAATTATACTAATATAAAAACTTTCTACTGATTAGTTTGAAATGCTATAGATCATAAAACATTTTTAAAATGTTTATTATCCTCATTTTATTCATTGGGAAGGTAAATCAATAGTGAGGTTTCAGGAGTTTGGGTAGTAACAGAGATATTTCTCTTTTTTTACCCCAGAGAACAGTATGAATGATAAACACCATCACATAGCAAATCCTGAATCTCTAGGTCATCCACCATTTAATAATCAAACTAATTTTGAAGACCACTGTATTTCTTAAAACTCATCTGGGCAGCATCATAGTAAATTTAAAAGATTTTGTTGGATTCAGCTACATGAAGCACATCCTGGCACTTATGTCCGCTGGGTCTCCCTGGACTCTGGATGCAGGATGACCCTCTGCAGAGTGGTGTAGGTGGTTTTGTTAGCAGGCACTCCTTTCCTTGGGGGCAGGGGAGACCGGACCAAGAACCTCTCCTCAATCATCTCTGGAAGTCTGGCACTCTTCTTTTGTTTGAGGAACTCCTCACAGTCTTTTCATTAATGATAGACGCAGGGGCTCAATGACGGGAGTTAGTGTGGATCCTCGCCTGAATAGCACACCATACAGAGGTTGTAGAAACCGGCTCAACATGGCATGGTACAGGTATGAGGGCGCTCTCCACATGGCCTAAGACAGGGTGCCCTGTGATCTGCTTACTTTAATCCTGCTAGATGCCTTTTATTTGAGGAGCTCCAAGGACGGGTGACTTATGGCAGGATAATCCCCCAACCTAAGGCAGGGCCCTGGGAACCCTAGGACGCCTAAGGGGGAAAGAAAAAAAGGCCTGGTCCCCACTCGACCTAGGAGTCATCGGGCACCCCTCTGTTCCCAGGAGAGGTGGATTGCTTCACCACTCGAGAGGAGGGTCTCTCCTTGTCTCAGTCCCTTCTCCTTTGGTCTGACACCATGGATGACTCTGACTGGTGCTCTCCATGTGATAGCTGCCTGCCTTTGTATGGGAGGGGGGAGGGGATCTGTGGGGAGCCATTTCCCCCTAGAGATCATTGCAGGAACCATCGCCCTGGGGAGACTGCGGGGAACCCCACACCCATGGTTGTGCTGGGAATGGTCCTGTTGCCCCACACCCAGTTGAAGCTGTTAATGGAGAAAAATAAAATAAAATAAAAAAGATTTTGTTATTTATCATCAATTGGTTTGAGACAAGCTTTATGCAGGATGAAATGGTTAAAATATACAGAATATGAATGTGTTTCGATTAGCAGCATAGGTGCTGGAGAATTGGCTCAGTGTAAGAGAGGGCAGACTGCTCTGCAGGAGAATCCAGGTTTCTTTCACTGCAATCAGGTTTGTTTCCTCACAAAGCCATGTGATTATTATCCCAGAATTCACTTATTCAGTACCAGCTGGCCTCTTTATACACGAACACAGGTGGTATATACAACCTATGCACTCACAAACTGATACCCACAAATAAAAAATAATAACAACAACAAAACCAGTAGACACAGAAAGAGTCTCGCATAGTCAAAGCACTTCACTTGTCCACATGGTGAAAATTCCTGATAGGAGGAAAATATTTTATCTTGTTATCATAGTTTGCTTCCTGTTGTTGTGATAAAGACAGTAACCAAAAGGAGTCTGGAGAAAAATAGTTCATTTGAGCTTACTACTTACTGTTTACAGTTCAGGATTCAGCAAAAGGGCAGTTAGGTTGGAGGCTCAAGAAAGGAACATAGATAAAGGAACCGAAATAGAGACCAGAGGAGGGACACTGCTTATTGTCTGGCCTTTTGATGAATTTCTTATTCTAGTTTCTTATATAACACAAGACTACCTGCCCTAAACGACCCTACACTCCAGTGGTCTGGGTTCTTCTATGTCAATCAAAAATCAGAAAAATGCTTCACAGATGTGGTTACAAATAATCTGATGGGTCATTTTATCAATGACTAACCAGAATATCTAAATTAGAATAAGAGAGTTATAAGGATCAATATAATAACTATATATTGTTTCTTACTCTGAAATTCATTTTGAGAAAACCATGAGGAAAGAATACATAGAATTTTAAGTGTAAGACAGGTATATTTCAGGTTTCTACTTAGTTAGACAACATTAACACAAAAATATTGATTCTTTTTATTCTTGGAAGGAATGAAATGATCATAAAATAGAACACTGGTATGTTTTTATTACAAAATTTGTGAAAAATATCTGTAAACAACTTGTAAACTTTTCCCACCTAGGACCTTAAGTTCATGGAGCGAGCAATGAAAAAAAAATTATGATCCCCAAGAAGAAAAGGAAATTTTCTCAGGAACCTGAAGCTGCTGCTAGCTCTACAAAAACCACAAAGAAAAAGAAAAAGTCCCAGAAAGCATCTCAAGAGGATTAAAATGGACATGCTTGGTGGGAGGGGTATACCTTGAAGGTGACAGTTCCTACCCATGATTAACCCCAATAAAAACACACAAAAATAAAGAAAAATTATGATTCAATGTCTATCATTAGTGCAAATCCGCTTGCTGTGGGTCATTGATCTCTTTGAAAAGAATGTCCATCATTAACTTGAGGTTTTTCAAATACTCAGTCATATTAATCAAAAGTCAAGTGTTCCAAATCCATTTGTGATGACATTCCTGTGATGGGAAATCCATAATTATAGAAAATTTCCATATGTGAAGAAAGTTCCGTGGCTTTGTTTAATTTAAGATAAATTTTCAGATTCTGTGAGTCGAGTTAGAATTCTTTTCCACAGCCTAAATACTGTTTCTGGGATTCTGGAAAAAAAATGTTGTTTATGAACTGAATCAATGCCATGAAAGTGCAAGTATTGACATGTCACATTAGCTATTGCTGTTTTCAATTTGAGCTCATAGTTGGCTTGACTTGCCAGCTTTGTGTCAAAATCCCATTAGATTTGAAATTATTATTTGTCATGGACTTTCCTATTGTTTGACAGCTTCATACATTTATGTAATGAGTTCTAGTTGATTTCACCCACCTATAGTCCTTCTTTCCCCTTCTTCGTCCTTCGTTTATATTCCTCTTCCTCAACTAATACTTCTGCTTGTTTTTCATCTTATTTTGTATGGAGGCAAAGTTTAATTAGCCTCTTCCCTAAAAATAAAAAAAAATTAACAATTAGGGAAGTTGAAAAATTAAAAACAAAAAAGTTTTTTCATTGTTCACCGCATGCCTATAAAATATTTTTTGTAATGCTAATTTTTTTTTCAATTCTTTCTGGGAAATGTAAGAATAATAAACTGATAAATCATTCCAAGATTTTTTATTACATTTAATTTGATTATTTTCATTAGGAACAAAAGAATGCCATTGGAAAAAATGAGATCATAATAAAACTACTTAAAATTTCTGCATGAAATTTTTCAGTGGTGAAAACTGATGAAGTAAACATTTTAGAGGTTTAGAAATTGAATAATATACGTATCGTTTTACATTGAAATTATCAAATTAAAGCAGTTATGCTTTGTTTTAAAATATTGAAAACTTAGAATTTTCTTTAGATATGTATTATTCTTGTGATGATCATTGCTGGTAAGTGTGAAAAAAAATTAGGAAGCTTTAGTTTCAGAAAATTATTGTCAGTGAGATATTGATGTGCTTTGTAAAGATGTCAATGTGGAACCCTGGTAAAAAAAACATAATTCAAACTCAATTTTCAGGTCTTTTGATTCTGAGGTTTTAGTAATAGATGTTATATTTGAAATTAAAATGGAATATCTTAAGTGGTTTCTTTCAAATTAAATTGTTAGTAATTTATTACAATTTTAATATTTAAAGATTTTTTTTAGTTATTATTACTATGATGAAACACCACAACAAGAAACAAGTATGAGAGGAAAGAATTTATTTGGATTATACTTGTCATTGTAATCCATCATTGAGAAATGTCAGAGCAGAAATCTGGAGTCCGCTGCTGTTGTAGAGGTCCTGGTGTGATTCAAATTACTGGCCTGCTCTGCCTGCTTTATTTTAAGACTCAGAACCATCAGCCCAGGAGTATTCTCCGTCCCCAGTGGGCTCTATCCCTCTTGTTTTTAATCACGAAGAAAATACCCTAGAGGCTTGTTTCTACACTTTGATCTTTTAGAGGAATTTTCCTAACCGAGGTTCCATCTCAGATGACTATGGCTTGTGCCATAAAAGTAGCCAAACACAGTAGACTTCACAAGCTACTCCTAAGAAATATATTGAAGTGTGGAGACAGGAAGGTCAGGTATTCTACGCTACACTTGGATATACCATGAAACTGAAGCCAAGTTGAGTTACATGAGTCCTGCCCTTAAAAGTTTAAAAACTGCTATCTGCTTAAAAAAATTATAATTCTTAGTTTTATTTGAGAATTCTTTAGTGTTCTTGAATTTCCTGTTGCATATTCTACTTAAAATAATCCTCTTTTAAACAAAATTTTCAAGACTAATTTTACTTAATTGCATAATAACACAAGCATAACAGACTTTGGTTATCTGTATTTCTATAAAGAAACACTTTTTTCAATATTTAACTACTATTTATTACTAATTGTATATATCTCGATATAAAATAAACTTAAATGTTAACTTTGATGAAAAAGCATTTGGAGTGATGTTCTTAGTTATACATGTGAAAATAAGGCATATTCAAAATTATGTAAAATATACCTGTTTCATGACATATCAAATGTTCTTATAGTAATTTTTATGAACTTCTACAAGTAATATTAAACTACAACTAAATATTTACTGAAGAATCTAATTTTTCTTATTATCTCAACAAAACATAAAGTTTCTTAACATACATACAAGAACCTCTTTGGATTCCATAACAACTATAGTTTGGTTACATCAATTAAAATTTTTGATATTTTAATATCCTTATGATACTCTCTTGTTTAAATAATGAGAATTGAATAAGAAAGGAAAATTCAATAAGAATTGTATTTCCTACATAAGTGACAATGGTACTCTATTCATTAAATGTGACTTTTATTTAATATCTGTATTACTTTCCTATGAGCACATTTGACCATCACTACAATTGTGACTTCTGACAGATCTAGAATATCATGAAAATACTATGATACACTAACACAGTAGTTTATAACCTGTCAGAGAAGACCCCTTAGTGTTGAAAAACCCTTTCACAGGGCTCACCTACGAGTGTCAGAAAACATAGATAGATATATTATGGTTCATAACAATAGCAAAACTACAGTTATTAGATAGGTAGTGATGAAAATAGTTTTACGATGGGGGAATCACCACAAGACAAGGAACTATATAAAATGGTCACAGGATAATAAATGTTGAGAACTACATGTCTAACCCGCATTCCACGTTTGGGAATTCCACGTTTCTGGAAACCTATCTGTGTGAAGTGTAATTTGATTAATGTAGTCTATGACACCTGCTCACAACTTTGTACATTTCCAGTTTTGAAAATGGAAAAAAGTACCTCTTTTTAATATTAACATATATCATTGTAAGAATAAAATATAATAGAAATAGTGACAATAAGATGTGGGCATCAGTGGCAAAGAAATGAGTAGAAGAACCCTTATTAAATGAATGCTTCAGCTCCCGAAAACAAAATAATATGTTATGTGGGTATCATTATTTGATCATTCTCTTAAAACTTAAACAACTGCATTTTCATTGTCTCACAATCTTGCATAATTATATTTTCTCCATATTCAAATGTCTGATATATATATATATATATATTGTCTGCACCAAGTGTCTGTCACAGTGTTTGTTAAATGGTAGCATCTAAAAATAGTTCGTTGAATTAAGCTACACTGGTATAAAGAATGCCTACTTTAAATACAACACATTCTTTTCTAAAACAATTCAAATATATTTCTGGATATAAAATTAATCACATGGGTAAAATAATCTTTTTGTGCAAGCATAGGCCACATTTTTAGAAATATGTTTATTATTATTATTATTTCAATATATTCCCCAGGACCCACACTGGCATTGTACTAGTTAAGTAACTAAGGATGCCCTTGAATTTGAGATACTCTATGCCTCCTCTGCAGCAGTGGGGAAATTATGGTGCTACACCATCCATTGTTTTTATTAAATTGCTAGGTAAAAAATTTTGGAGCCTAGATAGTCGCCTAAAATGTATGTGAACAACACACTACTGCCACTGCTTGAAAGAAATCTTAAGTTCCATTGGGGCTAAGTAAATCTGTGAGGCTCTGCATAATGTAGTTTTAACTTCTCATCAAGGAAACTTTCCTCTTTACAGACGAAGACCATTACAGAAAACTTCAATAAACCAAAATGGAGAGTTGCGGAGCCCAGTCTCAAAATGTGACTACACCTAAAGCTCAAGGATATTGTTGAAGAGTGGACAGAAAGACTGCAGAAGCCAAAGGATCTAAGAGGATGCTGTGAAAGAGTATCTTTTAGTAAGGTCAGAGGCTATACCTATAAAGACTGGGCAAACATAAGTTGAATAAGGATGACACCAACTAACTGTATCAAACTACACCAAACCGCGTTGGGGACAGTCCATAACCCTCAACCCTGCACAAAGAAGGATAGGCAACTGAGTAAAGCTGCAACTTAGATAAGAAGTCTTCCCCAAAGAAAAGAACTCCAATTGGTGGTCCAGTGTCAATATTAAACCCTGAAAACATATGGGCAAGTAGCATTACATGTACTTAACAGGATATATTTAAGAATATATATGTATAATCAAATATATATGTGCATGAAACAACAAGTAATGGTTAAGGCCATGAATTTGAAGGAGATCAGGGGAACACAGGAGATTTGGAGTGAGGTATAACAATATAAGTGAGTTGGAAATGGCCTTCCTGTTCATTAGTATTTGTAGTGCCTGGAGGTACTCTGAAGGCTGCTGGGATAAAATTTATCAGCAGTCTCACCATTTGTGCTACAATACCAGCTAACCAAGCAAATTATGTTTGCTGGTACACATAGGAAACGTAGTTGGGGATGACCAACCATTTTGTGATTTCATGGAACTGTTCCTTTAGAAGAACACTTACTGGAAAAGGAGTATGTGGACTCAAGGAAAGAACTTACTTCATTTTCCCCCTAAATGATCATTTTGTCAAAATACATGAATATGTAATCTTATACACGATGACTCTCAGTCTGTGACAGAGAAGTAACTTTCAGAGAGGATGATAGATAATGCAGACTCTGGTATGGTAAAAATGTTGAAATTAAACTACTAATGACCTTTGATACTTAAATAAAATACCTTTCTTATCCCTGCTCTCAGTTGGCACCTCAAAGCCCAGAGAACATCATAGAAAAGAGGAAGGAAAGGATTTAAAAGATGAAGAACATAGAAAATGTATCATTTCCACCATTTGGTATGATACATCTTTTGCAAACAAAAACACACAACAGCTATGATAACCACCTGAAATTGGGATCTCCAGTTCTCCATCACCAAGAGGGGCACCATTACCACTAATCTCTGAGGACTTAATAATAGTTCATAGTTATTGGAAGAGAATATCATTTTTCTCTTACAGGGTAACCACTAGGAGACTAGGGGGAAAAAGGGGGTTCTGAATGAAAAAAGTGAGAATTCCTGAAGACAATTGTGGATAAATATAATCAGAGCACATTGTATATATGTGTGAAATCATCTATAAGTAAACTAATAAAGCATACTAAACAACTAAGGCAACAATCTGAAGGACTTTATATGAACAAAGGTAGACAAATTTGAAAGGAAAAAGCAGCATTTGTGAAATATGGAATATGTCTTCCTCCTCCTCCTCCTTCTTCTTGTTAATTTTACAAACTATTGTGTTTCAAGGGGATACAGATATTATTCTGTGATCATTCAGTTTGTTAGCTCCTATCACCCATCTGTTTAATCACATTCATCTTCTAAATACTTGCCTTTTTAATTTTGTTTTCTCATTTTATACTTTAAATTTAGATTCATGCCATGAGAGAAATTCTTCTCTTTTCAATATTTTTATTTTATCTAAATTTAGTAAATCTAATACCATTTATTTCATAAAAATAATATATTTTATCTTTATTTGCACCTGACAAAAATTCTAATTCATATACACCTCAAATTTCTATCATCCATCCATCGATTGTTGAACAGCAAAGCTTATTTTTTGTGAAGACAATTGTGAAGAATGATACAATAAATGTGATTAAAGATGCTAGTGATGTGCTGACTAGATATTTTATGATAATTACAGGAGTGTATAGCTGGGTCATATGATAGTTATATTTTTAATTTTAGGAGGAGCTCTCACTCATATTGATTGCCACTGTGATTCTAGCAGTGAACTATCCTACCAAAGTAAAAAGGATTCATTTTTATAGCATTTTCTTTGCATTATTGTTTGATTTTTAATGATTGTCATTCGGCGTAAAGTGAAATGAAACCTCAGCATTATCTTGATATGAATATCTTTTATGTTTGTGATTTTGATAATTTTCTCACTTATTGTTAATCTTTTTGTGTCTTCTACATAAAATTGAAATATATATCTATAATAATTGTGTATTATATGTAAGCCTTGAAGATCTTCTAGCAATGCCCATTCTAAAATACATACTGGAAACTATATATGAGTTCAGGTTTGCTCTTTCTCAAAATAAAGAATAATAATATAAAACATAGTGTTTCTTTCAAAATTTAATGACAAAATTTTTAAATAGAGAAAAACCGAAAAACTTTAATTATAATGAATTGAAATATTAGTACATGTCTACTACATGGCAAGTTATCACAGAAATAGTCCTTTGACTTCTATATAACTATATAATCTATATAAATTATTAATGGCTTCCATACATATACAGATAATTGGAAAGCAGTCACAATATTTCAAAATACTTTGGATCATTTCCATCTACCATTCTCACTGCAAAGCTACAGTCTCGAAACCTATTAGTGCACTTTATAATTATTAAATTCTCTAGCAACTTTACATATGAGAGTCAAATAGTTAATTGTTTAAAGCTTTAAATCTAGCTTCCTAAAGAGCATTATTTAATCCTTCTAGTAGGAGATAAACAAAAGCAGAACTAGTGATTAATAAATTTCCATGGAAACAGAAACCATGTATTTATAGAGAATGGGATAGTTTATAAATATCAAGCTATGCCATTATCTGCAGATGTGCCAGTTATGTAGAACTTTTCCAAAGTTTTATAATGTCAATACAGATGACTATGAGCAGAAATGTGGTCTAGCTACTTCCAATTCAAATAAAAAATCCGATGCATTAGGTAACATTTAATTATAACCAAGATTTACAAGCAATTTAATAATTTTTGCTATGATTAATTTTCAATAGGACTCCTAGCTATTTATTTTATCTTGTTTGCTTTTTTGTGAGATGATTTCTCTGTGTATCCATGCCTGTCCAGGAACTCACTCTGTAGAGCTGACTGGCCTATTTATCAAGTGCTGGGATTAAAGGGTTTCAACACCACAGTCAGGTGTTTTTCTAACGTTTTGAAAAGATAATTTTTAAATGTTTTTTTCCTCTAAGATACCGAGATTTTTAAGTAGTCTTTTTCACGGAGTTGCTTGTGATTCATGAGCTATTCATTGATAATGTGATATGTAAACTTTAATTCACACACACACAAACCAACACAAAATGCCTAGTTATATACCACCTAACCCATGGGAAATGTTTTTCTTACAGAACTTTGTATTTACTTCTCTTTTTACAGTTTATCCTTTAAATAGCTAGTTCCTTGGGCAGCTGAGGAGAGAGAGCCTGAACTGGCCCGATCCTATAGCCACACTGATGAATATCTTGCATTATCACCATAGAATATTCATCTGGCGATGGATGGAGATAGAGACAGAGACCCACACTGGAGCACCGGACTGAGCTCCCAAGGTCCAAATGAGGAGAGGAAGGAGGGAGAACATGAGCAAGGAAGTCAGGACCACGAGGGGTGCAACCACCCACTGAGACAGTGGGGCTGATCTATTGGGAGCTCACCAAGGCCAGCGGGACTGGGACTGAAAAACATGGGATCAAACCGGACTCTGTGAACATGCCGGTCAATGAGGGCTGACTGAGAAGCCAAGGACAATGGCACTGGATTTTGAATTCTACTGCATGTACTGACTTTGTGGGAGCCTAGTCTGTTTGGATGCTAGACCTGGATCGAGGGGGAAGGACCTTGGATTTCCCACAGGGCAGGGAACCCTGACTGGAGAGGGAAGGGGAAAGGAGTGGAAGGAGGGGGAGGGAAATGGGAGGTTGGGAGGAAGCGGAATTTTTTAATAATAAATAAGTAAATAAGTAAGTAAGTAAGTAAGTAAGTAAATAAATAAATAAATAAATAAATAGAAAGCAGAAACAAACACCAAATGCCTCACTCAAGAGTTACTTCAACAGGCTTTATTCTAGTGGTCTCATAAGAACTGCAGGCCTAAAAATAAATGCAGTATAAAAGCCATGAGTAAATTATGTTTTGTATTAATCATATTTTGCTCCCTGAAATTTCATTTGCCTCATTCAAAAAATGCTTCTTTGTCCTATGAAGCACTTGAAAACAGCATTCAGGTAAAAGCTATCTGGTACTCATTCCTCTCCATGGTTACATAACTGACGGTATGCTGAACTGTTACTCAGAATTTGATATTTACTGCACATATGTTCCATCAATTGCATTAATGCTGTGTCAGTGGAAATAATAGATTAGATGAATTAACTTTTTCCACTTTAATTGCAGTCATATTCTCATATGGGCCTGTTTTATTTAATAATCATACCACTATAATTATTTAATGTGCTATTTATCCGTCACCACCCATTGCAACTTTATTATGGAGTTATTTTTAAAAGTACCCATGTCGATTTCATTTGCGTATGCATGTTTATCTCAGTTCCAACCTTTGTTGATAGCAATTTGGCCACAGAAGTCCAGGTTACCAGCCTTTCTTAAGTGATGAAAGTGGTTTCCTTAGCAACTGAAGCAATTTAGGATCTCGCAGAACACCTGTTCTTCCCCCTTGTATCTCCTAGAGCTGAGATGCAGGCATCTGAAAACGGCCTTTCTTGTTTTGATTTTTGCTCGTGTGTGTTCAGGTAGCTTAGGATACGGTGAATTTGCTGATCTTTGCGTAGTTCAAACACTAAAATCCTCTGCATGCCTTAGATTTGCTATTGCGACACAATTGGTGTCTCATCCCCGCCAACCGCAATATTCCTCTTGTGCTTCCTCACCTCTTTACCAACTGCTGCTAATGGAGAAATTTGGAAATGCAACTAGGACAGAGACTATTCTGTAAGTGCAAATGACAAAATGTGGCTCCACTGTCACCCTCCGGCTTTTTATTCCGCCAACATTCATAATTCATTGGGTCTGGTAATACAAAAGGGCAATGTGCCTGGCTGCTTGAGAAAATTACTGTCATATTTTACCTTATAAATTTTTTAAATTATTCATTTTCTTGATTGTGTAGGGTCATTCTTCTCTTTTTCTTGAAATTTAACTGAACTTATTCATATATAGTCTCTATATTAGAGTTCATAAAAGAAATTACAGAAAAAAATCACTAGTTATTTTGTTTTAAACCAGTGAAAACACCAAATGTAAGGTGATATTTTCTATATTTAGTTATGATTATTCCATGGGTGGTTTACTTTCTTTTAAGGGTCTTAATGCTAAGGTGTCATTTATTAAATTAAATAAATAATCATGTCATGCTTTATTCCCACATCTCAAACAAGAAAACTCAAATAGAGAAATTAACTTTAACCTTAGATTAACACATTTTATAAAACTTCTACAGGTTTTCTTTAATTAATAATGTGATTTTATGTACTTATCACAAATTGATATTCTCAAAAATCTGTCACTTTTTCAAAAAACTTTAATCCTTTTAATTATTGAATGAATGTTTCCCATGTTATCTCAATCTGCAATCAGATTCTAAATCATGATTACTACAAGATAGGTCTGGTAATTCATGTCTGTCATTGCAGTTATTTAGGAGACCTGGACAATAAGAATATGCTTTCCAAAATACCCCTAACGTCACTTAATCGGTCTCTTTCACTGCCTCTGTCTCTCATCTGTTTGTCTGGTTCACCCATTTCTCCTGTTCTATCTCAGTGTTAGAATACTTACCTAACATTTATGAGGCCCCAGATATAATCCAAATAGCTGCTAATCATATTTAAGTAAATAATAAAATTAATGCTTCTGATTGACTGTGAATGGTCCCCGTAGACACTTCTGGTTGAATACTCTGTTCCCAGGTAGAAGCATTTGGGAAGGTTTAGGAGGTGTGGCCTTGTTTGAGGAGCTGTGTCTCTGGGGGTCAGCTGTGAGGTTTCCAAAGTCTACACCATTCCCAGAAACCTTTGTCAGGCTCACCCTTGTAAATTAAGATACAATCATCCATCCACTGCTCCAGTAGTATGCCTGCCTCTTTTCGTCCATGTTATCCAATTAACCATCCAGAATCTTGAGCCCCACGTTTTATGCTTTTATTCTTGTGTTGGTCATGGTTTATTATCACAGCAATAGGAAAAAAAACTAAGACAATAATCATTTCCTAAGCGCCAAAAGAGCTGAATACTTAAACATTTCCATTCAATTATTCATTATTCATGGTTCAAAGATGTCTTTTAAATAATTTTAAATGGCATATTTTATAGTCTTTTCCTAGTTTACTACGAAAATGTTAAAGTTTATATAAATATGTTATGACCCTCATACTAATGCAAATTATATAAAATTTATTTTTCTTTTTACTCAGAACCAATAAACATTTCTTCTTTTATACTACATATATGTGTAAATATATATGTTGTATATATATATATATATATAATATTGCAGAAGAATAACAACTGTACATGCTCATGCGTGATACAGAAATTTGACCTCTTCTGTTTATGGTTCCAGACGGCTATAAAATCCTTTCCATGTCCTTAGTTGGTGAGCTTGTTTTCTCAAATTATATATAGTCTATTGGTTTAAAAACACTTTTGAGAATATTCTCTCTATTTGTTTTTAGCATGCAAAATAATAGGTTGTATTACAACACTGCTGTATATTATCAGTGCACTTTACACATATGCACCTCAACATTAATTTCTCTCTTCTCCTTTCTTCTTGCTCTCTAAAACCTACAATTCACAGATAGTAAAAGCCTATGTTTTATCTTTCTTGTTTTAACCCTATTTTCACCCTTTAGAAAGCTTTCATAGATTTTCACATCTTTCATATTCTCAAATAATTATCCAACTTGATTCCAGATTCTCAGCTTATACATACATACAGTCATACACACACAAACACATGCACACACACACTATATATATATTATATATATGACAAACTATATAGTATATAACATATAATATATTTGCATTTCTAAATTGGATTATTTTACATAAAATAATAACCAGTTTCATCAACTTTATTGCAAATGAGTTAATTTATTTATTTCTTAGGAATGCATGAAGCTCTTTTGTACATATGCCACATTTTCTCAGTCAAATTATAATTTGACAATCTATTCTGGCTCTGTATCTTGTCATTTCTGAACATTGTAGCAAAAATCAGAAAGAGGCAATTAGCTCAGCAGAATTTGGTTTTATAATCAATTTGGTATATACAGGAATACTGTAGTTGAATCAAGAGATAGTTCTATTTTTTCTGTTTTGCTGTTATATTTTTTATTTTTTGATATTTAATAATTGCTGGCCTCTTCTATTATCCTACAGGGAATAGCATATCATATAGAATTTGTTGTTTTGTTTTTGTTTCCTCTGAAATTGTTTTTCAGTACTCGTGAAAGAGTATGGTGCTTTGGACATGCCACATATCAACTGGCTTTCTTAGTTTAATCCTCAGTCTTTAGCTGTTATCTTTATGTATATATTTAGATATGACCTTTCCTGTGTTTTCTTATTTTTCATCATTCAAGATAGTCAATTATGTGTAAAGTATTTAAAATAGTAATTTAAAAATCTCTCTTTCACATACATACATATATATTAATCTAATATTAAATAAAATTTGGAGTTTTCATATTTTCTGTGTTAAGTGCTAATGTGGTGGTCAATTTTATGTTGTCAACTTGACATAATACAGTGCCACCTGTGAAGACAGGTCAAAAATGGTTTATAGATCAAGTTAGTCTGCAAGCATGTCTAAGGGGGAGTTTTTTTAATACATTCATTGCTGTGGGAAAATACAGCCTACTGTGGTTGGCTGACTCTTAGTCACAGAATTCTGGACTATGTAAGTGCATAGAAGATGCTGTGTATGAAGAAACATATTCATCATTTTTTCAGTATTCTTCACTATGGGTGTGACTTTCTACTTCAAGCTCTTATTTTGATGTCTCCACAATGATGGACAGTAACTTGGAAGTATGAGCTGAATAAACTAGTTAAATAAACTCAAACTTGTCCCCTGTTTTCAAGTTATTTTCCTTATCTGTACAGAAAACTTGAACAGCCAAGCTTGATGTACTTGTTTATAACAACTGTTTTTAGAGACATTGCTTTAATGTTTTAAGTTAATCTGAACAGATAAAGTCTCTTTTCATAGTCTATTTTGTATTTTGTTGTGTGAAATTTATGTGGCAGAGTTAAAAATTTCTCTGTTGTTTTTGTGTTTGTACTGACATTTCTTTTATGTTTCTCAAAATTTTCCCTTAAATTATGTGTGCATCTTATATTTCTATCAGTTAAAATTCATATTGGCATTCATAGTGAGTTGTGAAAAAATACCAATGTATAACTGTATACTTAATCATGGCTAAGATAGACTAGATATATTTTCCTGACTCCCATGTTTTTCTGCTCTCCTTTTAGGTTAAATAATCAAGCAAGTCTATTTGAAGTTAGAGTTTAACAATTTGTCATTTAGAACTAAGCTATGATTTGTTTATATATTGTCCTCCTTAAATATAGTGTTCCAGGAAAGTATAGTTAACTTTTCCCCCTAATGGTAATTCATCTGAAATGTTCAGGGGAGTATCAGGTGGTCTTAAGTATGTAATATTCAGATATCCTTATATGCAGTATAATCTCTGCTTATCTTCCTTAATTAATTAGTTGCTATTCAAGTGTCCATATCAGTTTTAGGTTTCAGTAAACTGTCTGTGGCACTAGTCATTGGGAAATGTGGACAGCTGTTTATTCATCTAGTCAGGAAAGTGGTGAAAGGCCATTGCATGGGCACCACCAAAGCCTCACTTGCTGGACAAATGTGTTTTGATGGGACTGATTACAAATAAATACATCAGGAGTTATTTATAGGAGTAGTAATGACACGAAGAGTTGTACGATTAGAGCTTATATCATATGTGGTAGCGCTAAAGAGCACATTGAATAAATGCAGGCAGCTCAACAGGTTGGAGGACCTTTCATGGTAGCTCATTTCACCTGCATCTCCTCCAATTATCTATTCTGGTCTTTATTAACTCTTCTGTCTGTCTCTTCTTTGGCCAGGTGTCTAGGCTGGTCACTGCATCATCAATGATGCTAGGATTGTATAAGAGTCTTTTTGAAGCTTGGCTTCTGGGGTCTCAAGAATGACTTTTCTGATAATGAATCTCAAGCAGTCTTTGCTAATTATATATATATTTTTGGAGAGAGAAACTTACAGATTGAATCAGATAAGGAAATTCTTGAAACTATTTTGAGGATATATTTTTCCTATATTATGGAGCCTCCATGCAGGTATATTTCACATCCTGGGCAATCTGCTGTATCTGTAACCACTGCTCGTAAATGAGCTATCCTCTAAGATCCTTCATGATGTAGGGTTTTACCCTCAGAGGAAATACTGCTACAGAAGAAATATTCTGTTCCAGAGAAGCATATTCTAGCTGTGATTAATTTATTTACCTATATAACTGTATATTGTGGTCATGGTGTGCCCTTTGACATCATTTTATTAAAGAGTCAAAGAAAAGTTGCTGGATTTAGTCGAGTCAGTTTTTCTATCTTATAAATTCAGAACTGCCCATTTCCATTGTATTGGATCAGCTGACCAAGAAATCAAGCTCTGATACATTGATATTGTGCATATCTATTTTACAGAGGTTTGTCATGTAAGTTCAAATGCCACAAAATATAGATGTTAATAGCCTCCAATAAGCCAGCAAATCATTTGAAGAAATTATATCATTGTTGGTTATCTAATTCCTGTAATACCTAATGAGAAGCAGAAATTTTTCCAGTGATAAAAATTGAATTTCTCATATATTAAATCCACAAAAAGACAAAAATTAGCATTTAATGAACTGTTTTTGAGCTCGAGACAAAAATACTGAATATTTAACACATGAGATCTCATTCTTAATTTATATTCCTTAATTGCCACAAGCTATTATTAGACTGCATAGAAAATTGGATCAAAGACTTTAGTCAAATGCCCAAGGCATACCTAAATTTGTATAACTCTAAATGCACTTACTTCAGAAAATTATTACACTGGGTAGGAGAGTTTATTGAAATTTTTATGTAAGTATGACTTCATTTGTAAAATTATCCAAAAGGAAGAAAAGTTTGGTTCAGTAAATGCTGGGCCTTATTTTATTTAAGATGTGTTATATATATTGACCACCCTCTCAGTAAAATGCATAACAGTTTGACTCCTTTTCATAACTAAAAAGATTTTAACTCTTTTTGTGTAACACATCAATATAAAGTAATAGCAGATTGTTCTCCCTTTTACTGCTTTGTCTTTTATGTTATGAAAAATATATTCAGATTGCCTAGCATTTTCAATTTTAATATGAAGGAATGTTACACAGAGAGTAACTCTTTACCTTATTGATAAATTTTAGTTAAATCCCTGAATATGACATGAAGTGAAACATAAAATAGAAAATGTTGTTGTTGTATCATCTTCAGTATTAATATAAAATTCATCTTGTTGTACATGCTATGAAACTATACAGTAATGCCTACAAGAAACAATCATATTCTTCTTTCCTTCCTTTCTTTCCTTCTCTTCTTCTTCTTCTTCTTCTTCTTCTTCTTCTTCTTCTTCTTCTTCTTCTTCTTCTTCTTCTTCTTCTTCTTCTTCCTCCTCCTCCTCGTCCTTCTTCTTCTTCTTCTTTCTTTCTTTCTCTCTTTCTTTTTCTTTCTTATCGCTTCTTAAATTTTACATGTATCATTGCTATGTCCTCACAACAAAATACCTTTTTATTTTTTATGATCAAACCCTCAGTTAAGGTTAATATTATATTTAAAGTCTGATTTGAGTTGCTTAGATAGGTAATGACAAGATGTATTCCAATTAACTAGATATATGAAGATTCCTAACATCTGAACTATCAAATATGCACTATTAAATCTCAAATGTCCTTGTAATTAATTTCACAATTTTTCTAGACTTTACAATTATTTTGTATGCTCTTAAGGGAGTTGTGTATGTAAGAAAAGAAAATTATAAATATATTTAGGGAGGAGAAACTTACAAAAATCTGAAGACATGATAAAATTGTTTTTCTTGGTGCATATTGATATAGTGTGTATAGAATTGTAGAATTACATGGCCCCTACTTAGTGTCATCATTTTCATTTCTTTTGAGAATTCTAATGAAAAAATCCATCTGACATTTAGAAAATATGGAACTCATTAATGATATTAGAAGACAAACTGAGAAGGCTAGGGAGAAGAGTGAAATTAAATGACAAAAATCAAAAGGAAATCATCCAACAAAATGGAAACTTTAATGCTATGCGTTAGTGAAATATACTTTCTGTGTCTCATATGGTGTGCTTACACAGAATCAACTCAGTTAAATGGGTAACTGACACATTTTTTTTAAAGAAAGGAGGTATTTTAAAGTTAACATGTGAAAATCATAAACACTGATCATCTCAATGAGAAAAACCACAGAATCTCAGGCTTTTAGAATTTATTTTAGAGGACTTTACATAAAGCTATCTTCTTTGTCAGAGAGACACGACAAACATGGATGATTTGACAGGAGTATGCTAGATGAGTAACTATTCTAACTGAATTAGACCCAGTTAATAGACACAGGATCAAGGACACTATAGTGCTATACATTGTAGTTAGAGCACCAGATAATAGACAAATAGGCACTAATCAGGAGCGAGTCTGGGAAAATTACAAAAATATCTATCACAGAAAAAAATTGTAACTACAAAATAGTTCTAAGAAAACTATAAATTTGAAAAAAAGTATCAAGAAAAATTGTGTTAGAAATGTCAATAAAAATGTACCACATACAAATGACAGAGCCAATGTCAATATTAACAAGAAATAAAAGAATTTTAGTAGTTCTTTGTCTTTAATATTTTGTGTTCTCTAAGAACAGAAATAATACCAGAATTTCTCATAACATCTGCATGGACAATTAAATATATTTTATTATTACGAAGACTATATCCCAGGAGGTTGCATAACATACCTCTACATATGCATTAAACATTTATGCAAGAGCAACACATAAAATAATACATGCTAAATCCTATAAGTAGTAAATGAATTAAATAATTCAAAAATGTAGAGGAGCAAGTCAGATGGTGTTGGCACATGCCTTTAATCCCAGCGCTTGTGAGGCTGAGGCAGGAGGATCTCTGAGTTCAAGAGCAGCCTGGTATATAGAGTACGTTCTAGGACAGACGCCAAAGACACACAGAGAAACCCTGTCTCAACAAAACAAAGAGTAGAAAATGCTTATAATGTACTACTGGATTTTATAGTTTCTGGCTCGTGGTTACAGACTGATGTTACATTAAGAAGTTCTGTAAGAGTAAATGAAGTCCACCCTCAGAAATTTTAGTTTGAACTATAGGAAATAAGTTAGCAATTAAGGACTGACACTTTCAAATAGGCTTTTTAAAACTTACACCTTCAAGTCATTAACCGGTATAGAAGGAGCTCAGGCAAGGAACAATAGTAAGGAATTTAGAGGCAGAAAAGATGGGTGAATTCTGCTTAGTAACTTGCTACCTGGCTGTAGTTTCATGGTCAAATAATTGTTTTGTAACACAGATAGCAACTCATGGATAGTGAGGTCATGGGTCCTTGAAAAGAATATCCTTCTGCATTTTCCTAAACTTTAAAAAAATTATAGCTGCATTAAAACAATATGTTCCTATAAGAACTGACAAGTGTATCTCTCACTCCTTTTCAAATAAGCTTCTTTGTGAAGCTGAGGGAGAGAATAAAATTGGAGAAATCCATATTGACCAAAATACAGATGACAACTGACAATGGAGTTCAAACATAACTGGATACTTCTTCAAGAGAACCAGTACACCTAAGATTTTTGGAGCTTCCTAGAAGAGGTGGCGGAACGTTTATAAATACCAGAACACCTGATATTCTACCAAGATATCTTCTCTAAATGATATAATGTTCATACTTTATAATTTACAGAAAATTAATTAAGAAATTATAACCTTCCATTCCTCTGTCACTGTTTCTCTCTGTCTCTGTTTCTCTCTCTCTCTCTCTCTCTCTCTCTCTCTCTCTCTCTCTCTCTCTCTCTCTCGACTAGTTTTTATAGGTAAGATACTATTCAAAAATAAAATGAATCTCTTCAGCATTTTACCTTTAGGTAGAATGTTCAGCTGAAATTGTATCTATTTCATGGAAACAGCCAAGCATGAGATGATCAAATAATCTGTCAAAAGTGCTGAGCTCAAGAATATTAAAACAGTCCAGATGTTGCAGTTCAAAGCCCCATACGAATGATTGTTCTATAAGACTCAGTTCTATAAAGCCAAGATCATTAAAATAACCTGCATGTTTTATCACAGTATTAATCAATGTTTTGTATTGAATATGCATAGAGAAGAGCGAAGCCTGGGGCTTCCTTATCTTCTATATGAAAGGCTAGTCAGTGTGTTATGACTTTTCCTGTCATCAATGAGCATTGTATTTCCTAATTCTTTTCAAGGAATAAAAATAGTTTATAATGCAGTTTGAGATAAACTAAAAGTGAAAAGGTTCAATTATATTATGAAACCTAAGGAAAATAGAAAAATCTACTTTGTTTTAGTTGTCTTCCTTCCAATCTCCCATTTTGATACTACAAGAATTAAGCCCCCTTTTTACATATATTAGGAGAAAACACAGCTATTAGACTTAAAGTCAACTCATCTGAAGCTATATGATACTTATTCTTTGTATATTATAAGAAATTGACTTTTATATTGAATTTTAAATTTAGGTACCAAGTTTTATTTGTAATATAAGGTAAACATGTATTTCTAGGTAATTTTTACATGAAAAGAAATAAGAGTTTCCTTATTTAACCATAATCAATTTTGAGTTCCAACAGTTAAAATACTACATAAATTTATTTTAATTGTGGTTGGTTTTAAATATATTTAACTCAAATAGTTTTTATTTTAATTTTGTCATAGTTATAATAGAAGCCCTACAGTTGTTACTCAAATGCCCCCCCAAAAGTAGACATTATTACTGGTCAGATAATTATATACATATATGACTTATTACATACAAAATTTCATTCCTTGCCATATTCAATTTTCATTTCCCTTTTAGTTATTATATCAAGATTTTGGAAAGAAAAGGATCACTATGCTTTAAGAAGTTATGTCTTCATTATTTTGATTTTTTCTCTTTTCCCCAAGCAGTAGAATAATTTTGTTCACTTAAAAATTACGAAAAAGAAATCTAGACAAGTTAAGAGCATTTATAATGATTTCTGGTGTATCTTGAATATTCATATTTGGGTAATTATCTCTTTTAAGGCAAGAGAAACTTGATTGATTTCATATTACTTTAATCATATTACTTCAGTCATCAACAGCTAAGAAAGAATTGTAAATTGCATTTATGCCTATTAGAAAAAGAGTTCAATAAAACAATAATTTATTGCTGATTCTTTTACTCTAAATACGATTCATTATATATTATTTTTAAAAAGCTCTCTTTTCTCCTTTTACATACCAATTCCATTTTCCAGTCTCTCCATACCTCCCATTCACTCTACCTTCCTACCACCCCAGTCCCTATCTACTCCTCAGAGAGGGTAAGGCCTCCCATGAGCAGCTAAAAAATCTAGAATGTTACTTTAAGGAATGACCAAGGCCCTCCGTACTATACCTAAGTTGAATAAGATATTCCTCAAAATTATTTCATGTCAGTTTGGAAAGTATTAAACTACTCTTTGATAGAAACACATTTATAGTTTTCTTTTTGTTTTCCTTTTATTATTAATTAAAAAATACCTATCTAAATTCCCACTCCCTCTCCTCCTCCCAGTCCCCTTTCTCTCCCGCCACAGACCCTCCCCCCACCCCTCTTACCCTAAGGGAGTGCCATGCACCCCACCCTGTGGATAGCCCAAGGCCCTCCCTACTATGTCTAGGTTGAGCAAGGTTTACATCCAAAGAGAATGGCGTTCCAAGAAGCCAGTATATGCAGTAGAGACACATCCCAGTGTCACTATCAGTGGCCGCTCAGTCTGCATCAGCTGTCAACCCCCTTCAGAGGGGATTGGTTGTTCCCATGTTCCTTTACTCCCAGTCAGGTTGGACCAGTTGGAGTTGGTGAGAGGCTTCTCTCTCTCTCTCTCTCTCTCTCTCTCTCTCTCTCTCTCTCTCTCTCTCTCTCTCTCTCTCTCTCTCTCTCTCTCTCTCTCTCTTTTTTTTTTCTTTCTTTCTAAAGTATTAGATTAAAAAAAATACAAGTTTCCACTCCCTCCCATTCTCCCATTCCATCCACACACTCTCCCACCCACCCTCCAGTCCTCAGAGAGAGTTAGGCACATTGCTTTGTAGTAGGTCCAAGGCCCTTCCTACTATATCTAGGCTGAGAAAGGTATACAGCCAAAGAGAAAAGGTTCCCGAAAAGCCAGTACATGCAGTAGGGGTAAATCCACTGCCAGTGGCCCCTCAGTTAGCCTCAGCCATGCAATTGTCAACCACATTCAGAGGTAATAGTTTGATCCTGTGCTTGTTCCTTCCCAGTCCAGCTGGAGTTGGTGAGCTCAATTAGTTCAGGAAGACTGTTTCAGTGGATTAACCCATCATGGTTTTGACCTCTTTGCTCATTTCCTCATTTCTCCCACTCTTCAACTGGTTTTTATTATATGTATGTTTTACCATTTATTATAATACAAAATTGAATTCAAGTATGCAAACTTTGTTTTTCACAAAGATCTTATACGATTCACGTCTCTCTTATTTTTATAACTTTATGCTTTTATAAATAATCAGAAATTGCCAATTGTTTTGCCTACTTTTATCTCCTTTTATAAAATTATGGCTCAGTTGGCTATAAGTCCATCTAAAAACCAGAATTCTCCACCTACTACCCCCATCATTTGGCAAGATATTGATTGTGAGTCCTTCTTTTGCTTTATCTATGACCCAAAGTCAAACTGCACATACTAATTTAATGTCACTCAACCACTAAAATTTCTTCCATTATAATTTCCGTAGCTACAATTTACAAAGTTATAATAGTCAACTACATATTGCTATATCTAAATAAATGCTTCTGCTTCATGTTTCAAGTTGATGTGGTCACCACATGTGCATTACCACAATTCTACTCACTCCACATTTGTCATTCAGCAGCTGATTTGTCATCCAACCTCCAAATGATAGTAGACACTGTAAAATTTTGACTAACCACTGGTTTAGAAGTCTTTCATACCATAGTTGATATATTCAACTGTAGTATTTTCAAGATAAGCCAATGGTTCTTCTTAATCTAATTGGAATACCAGTGTAATGGAACCTGTTCCATTTGACTTACCTGAAGAATGTTTACTTTGTCATTCTGTTTAATTGTCAGAATGTTGGGTTTTCTCTTCATAAGTTCTATGGGCATTGTTATTTAATATTTAATGAAGAGTAGTTGCTGTTTTTGTAAGACCACAGTCAATGCTTCACTGCTCATCTTCTATCACACATTTTTTCTAATATATTTGTATTCTTTTCATTATGCTAGTAAATCATTTTCATGTATCTCCTACAATTTGGCTATTCACTATCATATAAATATTTATATTCATACACACACCTTGTGAAACTAAAACAGTGACTTAAAGGCCATTAAAAGCATAGATGGATGATAAAGTGAAAGGTAGATAGATATATCCACTGATACATTATAGCCTTTACCTTAATTCATCTCTTAAGAATAGGTAAGCATATCTTTGAGCATGACATCATGCTCTGCTTGCTTTTCTATTGCCATTTTCCTATTCTCGAGCTACGTTAAGATAAATTCAATGAGTGGCCTACTGATAGATTCATCGTCCCTTGCTTTTTCCTATACCCCATCATTTATTTACTTATTTATTACTTCTTTGTAAATGCTTTAGTTCCTGGAATATGTTCTTCATAACGTCATTGTGGTGCTTTCCCAAAAAGGCTTCAATACCCTGGAAAGCTTCAGAGTTCACAAACATGTTTTCTTTCACGTGTGTTACTCAAAACAACTTCTAATCCTGAGAAGGGAAAATTAAATTTCTAAATTGTATGTCCCAAACTGTTTCTTGATTAATCATCTCTTTTCTTCTGTGGAGTTTAAACTGCATGAAAACAGACAATACTCATTTATTATTTTATTTATCATGTATTGTTTGTGCTTCAGATATTTAAGATTTATTTTTGTTATAGTGTAGGGGAAAATACTTAATTCATGACTAAATAATTCATCAGAGAATATATATGTTAAACAAAAGATTTATAGTTTTAGCAATTTAAATGCTGTAAGAGAAATTACAAACAATTTTAGATTAACTTACTTTATAACATGTAAAACAGAATATCAACTACAAGACATAGCTTTTAATTTAGTAACTCAGTGTTTCAACAAAACAGGTAAATATATTGGATATAACTATTATACACTATAGTCCTAAATTTTAAATAATTTTATTGTCATAGAATGTTTCTAGTTTTTCCAGATGAACCTAAATTCTGAATCACAGAAAAACTACTTAATGGGGAATTTTCTGAGACTGAAGTACAAGTGGATATCACACCTAACCATGACTCACTAGATTTACTCAAAGAAATATAAGATAAAATGACTGAGAATAATAATACTTTTAGCAAACAAAATACCATTCTTATTGATTAATTTCAGGATTAATTGTAAAAAGAATAGAAAACCTTGCTGAATATAATTTCCAGGGTTTTCTTTTGAATTCTTGCCTCATAAATCATAATTGGCCCTTGCAGGAAATGGTTGTATTTAAATAATATTAGTAACAATTAATATATGGAAATAGTCATGGAATGGAGGTAAAATAAGCAGGTTAAAATTACATCAGTTAATTGCCAAAAGGAAAGCAAATTCTTCTCCAACAAATCTACTGTGTGTTCTCTCTTCTGTCCAGGAACAACATTTAGCATTGAGCATAAGGGGTGAACATCTGGTCTCTCTGGAGAGAATGCACAACAGTAGCCTTGATCTGTGTCAACTAGCCTGAAGAAACTAACATGAAGTTAATATCCACACTCTGTGTTGACACACTTTCTGAAGGTTTAAGATGTGTGATATCAAATCTAGGTAGTAAAGTTCTAAAAATTCCATCCCATGCCTATTTCCATATATTAATTGTTACTAATATTATTTAAATACAACCATAAATACCAGGAAGCGTGCTTTTCAATACCATGACAATGCTTCTTACATTCCCGGGTGCCCTCAATGGTGGAAATATTGATATTTGCTTCCTAATTTCCAGATGTATTGTGTGTCAATACAATCTTACTAGGTTCCTCCACATTTCCCTTACTATCTATTTTTCTAATAAAGCAAATCAACATTGTCAATTTTTAATTTCATCAATGAATTGTATCATCTTTTTTGCCTTTCCTTCATTTAGATTATATTACCTAGTCAACAGTTGTAGGCTGTGAAATAATCCTGTTGTACACTCTGAAGATATTTTGCTTTTTTGTAAATAAAGACTTGACTGACCACCAGGTAGGCAGGATTTGGAGGCAGCGAGGACACTGAGAAGAAGAAGGGTTTTCTTTGAAAAATCTAATGGTTGCATAGAGACACAAAATATGTAGGAGATGAATATGTGATGATGAAAAAATGTATCGCCATGTGGTAGAACATAGATAAGAAATATGGTTTAACTTAAGTTGTAAGAGCTAGTTAGTAACAAACCTAAACTATCAGCTGAGCCTTTATTCTCTATTTGGTTATTGGGGAGTCAGTAGCCCTGACAAAATTCACAGCCTATAAATGACACCCAAAGTGGAGAATTTACTTTACATAAGACCTGACAAAAGGTTTCAAAAAGGTTTGAAACACATAAAAATGGAGTCAAATGCTGATTTTCTGCCAACCATCTTCTTTCGGTATGGCTCAGTACCAACGACAACAAAAAAGATATTGTTCCTCTTGCTATTTATATGTTTAAAGATGAGAGGCTACTTACAGTCATGGAACTGAGTGAAAGGCAGCTACATCACAGAGATGGTGTAACTGCTCATGAAGGCTAGAAATATGTAGCTTGCTGCATATATTTCAGGCACCTCATGTGCTCAGTTCCCTCTGGTCGGTTTGGCTGTTCTAAGCCTCTTCTAGACAGGTTTGCTTGGATACCTATGCTTCTCTGAAGTTGTTACTACTTACATACATGTTGCGGTCATCATCAGTTTCAGGGATGCCTTGAAAGCTTCTGAGTTGTTCACTTCCTGAGAATGCAGATGTGTCCTTTCCGAATCTCTTGTGTGTTAAAAGCTTCTCTCCAGTGAGGGATATATTAAATCATAAGAAATACTACACTTTAGGAAGCTCATTGAGTAGGACATACTCATCTGACCTCTAACACACCTGTACATACCTGGTATATTTGTACAAACACTCACAAATAATATAAAATTTATATTTATAATTATATATAAATCTGTAAGCCATATATTTATAATTATATATAAGTATATGTTATATATTGATGTAATCTACACACACATGCACACACACATGCACACATACACACATGCACACACATACATGCACACACACACACACACACACACAAACTCACACAGAAGACTCCTATTCCTGCAGTTAGTAGCTAGGTTTATGTCCACCCACATTTGTGATGAAAGAGACACTCATCTCCCTTCATTACTTATTTCCTAGCTAATTGGCCCTTGAAGCAGAAAGAATATGAAAAGTATAATTTCTCATTTATTAACCAAGCTTTAGTTTATAAATGACCTAGTTATTAAGGAATGATGCTTCTGTGGCAAAGAGACAATATCGAAATAATGGTTTATATATCTTACAGTACTATTCTCTTATTAAATATCTCACTAAGCTCTATTGATTTCCTGACACTTTGAGACAGTAGGATACATGTGGCAGCTATGCAAAAAGAGATTTTTCTTTGATATAGGAAACTAATGAATCTCTAGAGTTTACATTAGTAAAATTTACCTTAAAAAGCAACATTTCTGTTTAAAAACATTCATCCTTAGCCTGTTAGGAAGGAAACATGTACAAAAAAGATTTTAAAAAAGTGACATGAAACAAGTTGAAAAGGTAAATTAATTTACAAACTACAGAAAGAAAGACAATTGCAATACATAGAATACAATCTTATTTGGCAGAGGAAAATTTAGCTTGAGCTGTATTGCTAAGGAAAACAAGCAAATCACTGTAAACAAACAAAAGTTCTAAAGATTGTTTAAATGCATAAGATTAAAGATACAAGAATCCCCAAAAGATATGCTGATAGGTAAAACAAATGTGTCTTTGACATTGTTCTTGTGGAATACACAATATCAAGACATTCTCAATACAAGAGATATAGAAAATCAAAACAATTCATTTTTGTTCTTTTTTCTTTATTATTTTATCATACATTTGACTGCATACTCTTCCATCTCCACTTTTTCCATTTCCTCTATGTCTCCTCTTCTCACTATCCACTATTCCTCTATTTTCCTAATAAATAGCAGGACTCTCAGGGATAGCAACCAAACATGATGCAAACATAATTATTTAAGTAAGTTTGATTTATGAATTTAAAAAATTATCCTACTAGGAGACTACAATCAGGAACATTTTTAGACAAATTATACATTAAGACTTAATGTTTGTGTGTGTGTTTGCATGCGTGCATGAGAGAGAGAGAGAGAGAGAGAGAGAGAGAGAGAGAGAGAGAGAGAATATCCAAGTGATGCTTTATAAATATGAGGCTAAGACAACAATCTGTAGGAATTTGTGCTTGCTTTCTGTCATGTGATTCCTAAAGATTCAACTCAGTTTGTCAGTCTTGGCAGAAAACATCTTATTGGCATACTTGTATAATTTTTATGTAAAATATTATTACTTATAATTAACTTAATTCAGCTAAAATAGCAATACACCTACATTAGTCAGTTAGTACAATTAATATCTAGTTATCATCCAATCGCTTTTAATAGTTGGGTTTTGAAATTCTGTTTTATGACCTATATGTCTCACTCATTAATGAAGGCTGAATAAACCATAACAGTAAAAACCAGGGGAATAATGATATATCTTTCTTAAAATAAAATTAATTTTAAAATGACTATAAGTTTTTGTTGGTTCTTGATAATATGAATATGATAAATAAAAATGGCAACATTAAGTTTGAAAATGTTAATACTTAGATTTGCCTTAATGTGTAAATTAATGGACTGTGTTCAAGAGGACACTTTATTTTTGTCTTTACGTGGCTTTTCATCTTTTTGTTTTTAAGGAGGGAATTCTAGTTCCTTACTAATGAAAAAGTTAACTGCCTAAATCAACTCTTCATTACGCTCAGATAATAATCATCCTTGTGACATTAAGGTGCAAACATACTGTGTCAATTTAGTATTTGGTCTTATCATAATTAAAATGTGAATTTTCATTTAAAAATGACTCCTGAAATTTTCTAAATATGGCATGGCTCATAGGAATTCATCAGCACTTAAGTATTAAGTATTGTCGATTCCCTCCAGCTCTGTAAGCCGTCTTCTTGCTGGAAACTCTTCACTAAAAAACTCAAAACAAATGAGATGAGAGATAATGTGTATGTGTAATTACCCAGTGAAACGGAGAGTGCAATTTCGGATATATTTGACTCAGGAAGATGGTTAATTTTCATCAATTCATATTCATTTGAACATATCATTATTAAAAATGTCCTTACATATCAAGATGACCAAATGTCATTGTTTACTAGCACTCTGAATTGCGCGTTTCCACTTCTGATTGCACAGACGGCTGTGCTTCAGCTTGTAACATTGTTTACATCACAGGGCAGTAGTCTATCATGACCTCCTGAAAATATCTAAATTCAAAATTTGAATCACACTTTATGAAGAAGGTAATTATATTTACAACAGTTAAACAAACCTAATTTGAACTATCCACAGATTAGTAATCTGCTGGGACCAGTGAGACCCCAGATCCTGAATTTCTCGTAAACAACTTGTTTTCCCCTGATCTGAGTGCCTACAGCTGCTCTGAGCACGAGACCTTCAGGCGTTCCTGATGGCAGGAGAGTGGTTTCTGGTGTGTTTGACGGGGCCGTGGCTATCTCTATATAATCTGCCCCTGAACACAATAAAGGGGGCATTCTTGGGGAATTCAAGGATGACCCATGTCGCTGTCTCTCTGTCTGTGTGTGTCTGTGTATTTTAACCTCCAGCCCCCTTGCCCGAAGCTCGCAAACTGGGTGCCAGCGCACAGAGCGCAGACCCGGAGGCGTGGTGTTTGGCAGTAATCTTTGATTCTCTCTATGAAGTCTGCTTTTGGTGTCTTTTCCCTCTGGAAAACTTACCTTAAACAACATTTCCATAAATATAGAAATATACAATTATACAATTTTCTATAGATGATGGATATAGGGATATATAGATAGGTAGGTAGGTAGATGGATATACAGATAGACGAACAAGCAGATACATAGATGACACAGGTTATTCAAATGCAGTTAACTTAAATTGGCGGGGGGTACTCCATTATAAGTTACCAGTGAAAACCGGGGAAGGATTATTTGTTAAAGAGATTCCATACACACCACCAAAATATTATAAGCATTTTTTATGCTGTTGTGTCTCCTTAAATGTTGTATAGAAAATCCTCTCTTACTTAAGGTAACATATATTTGAGTCATAGAACAGAGGAAATTTAGCAGATACTTGATGAGAATTTTCATCCCTTATGACTAGCAACCATAGTAGTAGAAGGTGCCATACATTCTACCAGAGGAGGAAAAGAATCATCAACCTCACTCCTACATGAACCCTGAAAGCTACAAAACCACCTACCTGACAATACATGTTAAGTGGTATAGCAGCGGTATGATAGTTATATGAGTAACTAACAATGTTTATTAGATGTAGAACCTATTCCAATAGATGGAACCAATCCCCTACACTTTCAATGAAATCAATTTGTGGGTAGGGAGCTCATAACCTCTTTCCCTTCGGGAAAAAACTACTATTATGATTCAAGGATGAAGGGAAGGGACAGAATCAAATACAGAGAGAAAGAAAAATGCAGCTTTTGTTATACATGCTTCCACTTTCTCCCCTTGCCAGTTATCCTACCTTTGTTCACGAGTGTTCTCTTACCTGCCTGTTTTCTCCAAATAAAGGGAAAAAGGCATGGTATTTCTGGTGTGATGCATTTATATCTGTATGTCTTGTTCTCTTAGTTTTTTTTTTTACTGTTCATATTAAATTTATTTATTTTACATTCCGACTAGTTTCCGCTCCTTCTTTTCCTCCCATTCCTTTCCCCTACCTCCCCTCTGCCCACATCCCCAATTCACTCTTCCTCCATTTCTGTTCAGAAAGGGGCAGGCCCAAGTATACCAATAAAACATAGCATATTAAGTTTCGGTAGGACTAAGCACCTCCCCTTGTGTTAAGACTGGGCAAGGCAACCCAGTATGAGAAATAGGTTCCCAAAAGTCAGCTAAAGTATTAGGAGCAGCCCCTGCTCCCACGAGGAGTCTCGCAAGTAGGTCAAGCAATGCAAGTGTCACACATGTGTAGATTGTCTAGGTTGGTCCCATGCAGGCTCCCTGGATGTAGTTCAGACTCTGTGAGCTCTCATCCTCTTGCCTCCCAGTTGCACAAGACCACAGAAGATGCTCACTACCGAGTGGGCGAGGCTGTCTTCACTGCTTTGAGATTTAGTCTCACATGTAGATCAGGCATACTTGAATTCTAAAATTTCCCATCTTCCTCAATAACAGGCTTCTGGAAGACTGAGTGTGATCTTCCCACTCCCCAGGCCTTCTCCTCAAGCTGGCTACATGGTACTGACTCCAGGTCTACCAGTTCTTCCTGGAATCAGTTTCTTCAATGTAATGAAGGACCCAAGTCAACACCTTCCACTGGGCTACATCTTGAACCTCCAGGCTCATCTACACGGTCCTCTTGCATCTCCAGCACCCGAAGCTCACGATTTCATCAGGGTCCCTAGGCTTCCCTTGTTCTCTTAGTTTTGCAGGTATAGTTATGAATATCACTTTCATTTTCTGATGGTTAAATTTCTGAGCTATATCTTATGTAAAACATGACCAAACTGTTATTGTTACCCACATTCTCAGCTTCACAGAACACTTATTGTCTCTTTTTGTTCTACATCTGTATTTGATTCTAAGGTGAAAGAAGGGATGTGTACATTTTGTTCAAATTCCTATAGCTGTCATTTAAATCAAATCTCACATGATATGGAAAACACCACAAAATATTAGTGAAGTGAAGTAAGTTACATTGTCATTATTGTCTCTCAGCTGATATAGAGTACATCACGTTTCAAAAGTCTATTTTAATCATGATATCAAACAAGGTACCACTTTGTTGAGTATGAGACTTAAAATTTTTTAAATGATTTCTAAATTAGCATTTAATATTCTGGATTTTATTCTATACATTTCAAGCAGGAACTTGCTGTGTCCTTCCTTCCTTCCTTCCTTCCTTCCTTCCTTCCTTCCTTCCTTCCTTCCTTCCTTCCTTTCTCCCCACTCTTTCTTTCTTTTTCATTTTCTTTCTTCCTTCTCCTCCTCCCTCCCCTCTCTTTCTTTCATTTCTTATTTCATGATCTATCATTTTTTAGTGATGACATTATGAATGGGTTCCCAGACTGTGCCAGTTGTTCAGAATTTTAAGATTTTAAAAGAGGATAATAGCAAGTATTCATCAAAGAATAGAGCAGAGCACAGTCAGAGATGTTTTCCAGGTCAGGGAGTGCTTATAAAGACCATTTTATTTCACAGCAGGTTAATGGTGCTTTGCCCTAAGCAATTCTTCCAAAATGAGAATGTTTCAAAATCATAAAAACAGAAAAAGAGCAATACATTTAAAAAAATGTAAGCGTAGTACCTGAAGTTAAAGATAGTGATTCATTGACCATTATCTAGTCCTTAGAGTTCATGATAAGATATGATGATTAGACAAGGAAATGTTGGCAAAAAAAGATCTTTAGGATCATAGACCTTTTAGGTCTGATCTCCAAAACATACAAAGAACACAAGAAATTGGTCATCAAAAGAACAAATAATCAAATAAAAAAATGGAGTACAGACCTAAACAGGGGAATCTAAAATGGCTGAAAGAGACTTAGGGAAATGCTCAACATTCTTAGTCATCAGAGAAATGCAAATCAAAACAACTCTGGGATTCCATCTTACACCTGTAAGAATGGCCAAGATCAAACACACTGATGACCACTAATGCTGGAGAGGTTGTAGGCTAAAGAGAACACTTTTGCATTGCTGGTGGAAATGCAAGCTGGTACAACCCCTTTGGCTATCAGTGTGGCATTTCTCAGAAAATTAGGAAACAACCTTTCTCAAGATCGAGCAATACCACATTTGGGTATACATGCAAAAGATGCTCAACCATACCACAAGGACATATGCTCAACTATGTTCATAGCAGAATTTTTTGTCATATCCATAACCTGGAAACAACCTAAATGTTCTTCAACCGAAGAATGGATAAGGAAAATGTGGCATATTTACTCAATGGAGTACTACACAGCAGAAAAATAACAACATCTTGAATTTTGTAGGCAAATGGATGGAGCTAGAAAACATTATTTTGAGTGAGGTAACCCAGACACAAAAGAACAATTGTGACATGTACTCACACTTAAGTGGTTTTTAAACACAAAGCAAAGAAAACCAGCCTACAAATCATAATCCCAGAGAACCTAGACAACAAAGAGGACCTTAAGAGAAACATATAAAGATCTAATCTACATGGATAGTAGAAAAGACAGCATCTCCTGAGTAAATTGGGAGCATGGGGGCCTTGGGCAGGGAGAAACAGGGAGGGGAGCAGAGAGAAATGTAGAGCTCAATAAAAATCAATAAAAAAGTTCATCAACCTTTAAAGTAAACCATAAGTGTGAAGACACAGGTCTTGACAACTGTTTTTATAAAGAAACAGATAAATAAAATATAATAGACAGTTAAAAAAGTTCTGTTGTCTTTTAAATATATAGTATAATCATTTAATACTTGATCACATTTTCTGAAAAATGTTTCAGTGCATATACAAAAAGTTTTTTAAAAAATTACAATGTGCCTTATAATTCAATAAATAAAAGCAGAAATACCTTATGCTATTTTGTAAGAAAAACCTTTATGAGATAAAAAATTTTTAAATCAAGCTGTCTTTGTAAAGCTGTCAAGAGACAGAAAGGCCAAATAATTTTACATCTATTGAAGTAAGTATTACAAAAACTAAGTTGAAAGGCAAATTATTTTGCTATTAAAATATTTCACTTTATTTTACTTTTCTCTTATTTGCTCATATCTAATATGTGTATGGTGCACATGAAATCTAGAAAAGAACTTTGGGTTATCCTTCTATTCTCTTCCAGACATCCTAGATTTGAGACCCACATCTTATGTGATGTTTGCTGTGAATATGTTTTATTGCCATTGGTTAATAAAAAAAAACTGATTATGGCCAATGGCTTAACAGAGTAAAGCCAGACTGAGAGAGATATATAGAGATTAGACAGAGTCAGAGAGAAGCCAGGGAGCCAACAGAGAGGAATGAAACAAGCTGCCAATCAGAACCTTGCCCATAGGTCACGACCCTCATGGTAAAATTAAAAAAAAATAGAAATAAGTTAATTTAAGATGTAAGAGTTAGCAAGAAATATGCATAAGCTAATAGGCTAAGCAGTATTTTAATTAATAAAGTTTCTGAGTGATTATTTTAAGCAGCTTGGAAAATGAACGAACAGCCTTGAACAACACACATCTTTGCTGGGGCTGGTTCCCAGCATAATGTTACTTCCAATACTCTAAAAATCATCAAATGCCAATAGTTTATTGCCTAGAGTGAGGGTATTAGGAGTCTCTCTCAACGATATTTTGCAGTTTTAACTGGCTTGTTATTGTATAGAAGTTAGAGATAGCTTGCTGGTTTTTCATAAGATGCAAATTTAGTTCACAGCACTCACAAGATGAAAACATCCATCTATATATCAGGTTTCAGTGGATCTCATTTCTTGTCTGGTCCTTGCAGGCACCAGGTACATACATGATACATATACATGTATATAGTAAAATATTCTAAATAAAATTCTTTTAAGAAAGAAGCTTGCAAATTCATCGTTAGAAGCATGATGATTTAGAAGTTAGTTTGACACCAAGATCATATAGCAAGACATCACTACTTTCTCCTCTAATAATCATCCATCCTAACTTTAGCTATGAGTTTCTGAATAGGTTTACACTAGCAAACATGAAATGCTTTTTGTCAATCAGATCTCAAATAAATTTAAAATTTTTGGTTTACTTACCATAACAATAATGTCATGGTTGTACAAATAGTCACAGCTTGCCTAGTTTGTCATTATTGTCAGTTTCAATATTCATTCCGGGGAAATAGTAGTGATTTTTTTCTTCCATAAGTTTACATAACTCTTTCCAGCATTGTGAGACCTAACCAACAAAAAGAGTCTTTACAGGTCATGCTAAGTTAATTTTTTAAAACCTATAAAAAGTGTGTGATGTTCTAAGAAATGGATGCATTATCATCAAGTAGTGGTGGACAACCAAAAGCATTGGCAATAGTTTATGTTATTTAGAGATCTCTGGAGACTCAAGGATTAATATTTCACAGGTATGTAATCTGTATCTGGCACTGAGGTTTTCATTTAATAATTCATGTGATTTGGAAACAGCATTGTTCACACATGTATATTACCTTATTTTGATGTTCTTTTGTTATTAAATTATGTTGGGAATTAGCCTAGGAACTACAGGATTTTTGTATGGCTCCTTTATATATTGTTAGTCTAGGTTATTCTCTACAATAGACCCATGTTTTATGAAAATAAATGAATGTTCTACTTTTCATTGTAAAATGCTGATTACAATCATTATGACTTGTTTATTTCCATGATATATGGGTGAAAAATATGGAGGTTCAGTATTATGAAATCCAAAGTATTTTAAAAAGCTTTATGGGAATAAAACAATACTGTGTTATAAAAATAGGATCACCATAGCACAAAAGTGAAATTAGGTTTCACATTATCTCATCTTCAGAAGCACCTTTGCCAGTTCCAATTTTCAGCATGGATTTATTCCTTACCCAAATATATATTTGCCTTCTGACAGCCTAGATGTGATTAGGTTCACTTTGCCTAGAAACAGCTTCTGTTGTGAGAGATATTTGAAATGTTTTCCTGGTTAGATTTGGGAATTTCACACTGGTAGCAACCATAGAAGAATTGTTTTAACTTAGAAATGCAAAGATATTAAGAGTTAAGAAATAAACTTCTATTCGCCAATGTCTTTTTTTTACATCTGGCAATTTGATGCTGTTCACCAAATTTCAAATACTAGAGTTCATTTAGCACAAGAAATTTGCATATTTGAGTAACCTTTTGGACGGTAAGGGTCCAAAAATACATAAAGTAGAAAAGATGGAAAGATCTAGATGCCACTGTGAGAAGCTGAGCTTTCTTATATTATTTATTTAAACAAATATGTAACTGTGAGTAACATTTATCCAATAATTTTGTATGACTTCATTTTGTTGAAATGAATTATATCCATCATATTATTGCTCTTGCAATATAATCATAATGCGTATCTAATTAATTAGATCATATGCTGTTATACAGGCACTAAGGACCAGCAAAATGACGTTTGGAGTGAGGGCAGGAGTGTGTAACATTAAATATAGGTTAAGATAAATGTTGTATTTGACAACTTATACAATTAATATGGGATAATGAAGAGTCTAGTTTTCCTCTTTAGACAAGATAGAAAGCTTGAAATAGGTGGGTCCGTATCTAATGCTTTTTCCACATATGCCGAGTGAGCTGTTATGGCTGCAGAGTCACATCAGGGGTGCTGTTTTGCCATTCACAATGAAAAAAGTTTTTTTAAAATAATATTTTATTGTTGTATCTACAACATGAAACTTCTGAGAATAAATAGTAAGTCTTTTTTCTACTGCTTTACTATTAACCCTTTATTACATTATATTAGACAAAAATTGTAGCCTAAAATTATTTTATATATAACTTCCATGGAAACCTGAGTCCTCTCATATACCTAACACGTTATATAATTAATATTGTAGGTAATAGATATCATTTAAATGACTAATTATAGGAGTATGATGATATCCAAATCAAAAATGTTTAATTCATCAATAACATAAAAACTTCCCATTATTTTCTACAACAATGTTCTTTATGGTTGAATACAATATTTTAATATAGTTTCCTGATACAATGTTTCTGTTGTTCATGCCATACTAAAAACGTCTTTTTATATGTGGCTATGAAAACAGAAATGGACAAATAATCATTTTGTGCCTTATACATTGAACTCTATTTGTAGTATGTTGTGAAATTTTAAAAAGCTTCATGTCATAAAGAATGAAAAAATAAAATCTCAACATAGCAGATGATATACATAGAAAAAACACATGAGACACTAGGAACTACAGTGTTTATCTATTGTTTATCTAGAAGAATTGAAATTCATGCAAGCTAAAATTCACATTCTTTTCAAGGTCCATAAACTAATATGAGAATATACCATTAGGGGATAAATTCTTGAAAACTCTAAACATTAGCATAAATTTACAGACAATTCTCTTTCTCTTTTTTTGGTCCTCATTCTATAATTTTTTTCTCATGGTATGCATGCTTAAATAGCTGTATTTATTTCTATTTTCTTTACTTTATAACTTACAGAGATTTAGAAGGAAGAGAAACTTTTCTGGCGAGTAGCATTATGCATGCAATAACCAAGACACAGAGTACACTAGGGAACCATCATAATACAATGAAATCTTTATAGTCCTCTGTCAATCGCAAGGCACTTCTGCAGCAATCTATAGTTGGATGGAATTATCAAGTCGTTCCTGAAACTATTAGAGGAAGCAGGAACAGATTACTAATGCTTTGCTCAGTCAATGGTGGAGTTTAGAGCCAAGAACATGATAAAGCCCCCAAACGCTTCACAAGTTATGAAAGCTGTTGTCCTCACAGGAGTTATGCACTATGATTTGCTTTTTTTGTTTTAATTACATCTAAATCTTAATCCTGTTTACATGTCTTAATATTTCATCATACTTGAATAATAGATAGTTATTAATTATCTTTTCATATATCATAAAAAACTTCCATAAAAATTAAATTCCATTTAATAGAGCATATATAATTTTCACTAGTAATGTGTCACTTAATTATATTTTTATTGTTTTATGTGACTACATATTTTAATATAATCTATAGAGGATAAGGCAACAAGCAATTTCATCTCTTCCAATATTACTCAGTCATGTACTGGAAATTTCATATTTAGCTTTAAAAAGAAATGATTGTGTCATTTAGCAGGGGTCATTCTGGCTTAAAACACCAAAAATTACCCCTACTTTCTGAGTTTGGGAGATGTTTTTGGAGTTTATAAAAAGATCTTTTGGAAAATAAAGTTTTAGCATACAAATGTTTGCAGAAATTACATTTGCATAATCCCTCTCTAATGTGATCGTTGTAATTTCCTTTCTTACACCAAATTTAATCTATTTCCTAAAATGAACACCTACAATTTTAAAATTTCTAAAACTGTGAACATGTTCGGGGGGTGCATGGATGTAATGGAAAACAATGAGATATCTTGATAGAGCCACTGTGAGGTTAGGGAGAAAGCTGGTGCAAGGGAAATTCCAAGGAATCCGAATCCACAAGAATGACCCCAGCTAAGATTTATATCAGTAGTGGAAAGGGTGCCTGAACTGGCTTTCCCCTGTATACAGTGGGGTCAATACCTTGACAGCCATCATAGAGCCTTCATCCAGGAACTGATGAAACCAGATGCACAGATCCACAACCAAACATCAGGGTGTTTCAGATAAGAATCTATATCAGTTCAGTGGCACAATGAGCAGAAAATTTATCTTTAAGGGAGAGCATCCTCTCACTTCTCCACAATGGGCTCTAGCATCCTAGGAAGGGGGCTTCTCTGTAGCATAACATAAAGAAATGGCGAGGAGGCAGGGAGACACAAACAGAGGCACAGGGCCATCTTTTTCTGGATGGCATGCCATTTTTAACACAGATCACAGTCTTCGTCTTTCCTCTGAACATTTGTATATCTGAGTGTCAGTTTGATTCAAGAGTGATGTAGAGTGTCTTGAGACAGGCATTGCAAGTTGACGCCCTTCCTACGACAGCTCCATGAATGGAGAGCTCTCAGTGTCATTTTAGTACAAATGACATTGAAGCAAGATCTCTTTTAGGGTTTCTCCTGGATTTCAGTGATGGAAAAGGCTTAAGGTTAGTTTATATTCTGACTGCTTCATTTACAATTCAATTAGAATAAATGTCAGGATAGGCAAATACTGTGAACAACATCTCTAGATTCATTTATAAAAATGCTTACTCGATAATGGAGGTTCAGGCTCATGACTTCACTCCTGTGGAACTTGGAGAAGGCTAGGAAGAATTATAGTCCCTTCTAATCATTAAAATGCATGCATGAAGTCCTGCAAGCCAGCTTATTTATCATGCCGGAAACACTGGCAAGAGTCTTAAAGGCCCATTTCTGCACTTAGGTGAAGCTAGAAAATTCCCTGTTCTTTCAAGATGCGGAGATACTGTTAGTAGCTATGTCTGTTTGTAAGGAGTAGTTTATGGACCAAAACATGGCTTTGCTATTGCTATTTGTCAAAATGCTGTTTGGGGTATAAAATCCTACATCAGAGAAATGAAAATCAAACTGACAAAATATTATAAAGTTTAAACAGACACTTAATACCCACATTTTCATAGCCAGATCCCCAAGATTATATCAATTCTTAAAATAACCTGTTCATATTTGAATCTTATAAAGTTTTTAATTATTATCATGCTTATAAAGTCATAGGTATATTCCAAAGGAATGTTGCACTGATATTGATTTGTACACATTATATTGTACATTTTGATATGTGATCATAAACAAATGATAACATCATAGCTTTTGTAAATGTATATCACATAATATAGTGTGACATGATTTGGTCACACTAATCTTATTGCATTTTAAAACTACTGAAGTTTCTGCTTTAAATTATGAGAAATAAAAGCTGATTCATAGAAATGCACATATGTAATTGAAAATAATTGTGATTATTTTGAATATATATATATAATATTTATATTTAAATATATTGTTATAATGGTTTTAAAGGCAGTACTAAATGGTACATTGGTTAAATGTAATTTTCTGAATTAAAGTTGAGGTTGGAGTGAATCCAACACCTTCAAATGTTTTACATCATTCCACACAAAAGCTTGAATCACCTGTAAGTAAAGTGCTCATAAAAAGCATTTAAGTGCTCTTCGTAATTTTCAAGGAATATGTACAACATTGCCCAGCATTTGAACTCTTCCAGATTTCATTTCCAATAAATTTAAATTGCTTTGTATAGTGGGGAGTAATTTAAAATTATTGAAGTGCTCTAAATTCCACAGTAGAGTACCTATAAAATATAAAACATTGCAGTGATATAAATCACTATGCACACGTTAAAGCAATTTCAACAGATCAAAGGCTCTGATTTTTAGTTTTCACTACTTTAATTTAAGAAAATGAAAACAAAATGCCATACCAAAATAGCATTTACCATCAGTGAATGTAATAACCAAGCTGATTTTCAAACTGCCTTAAAATTTACTCAAGTGAAATACAGTAATGCAAATGATAAGTCAAAAAGTAGTTAATGTTTAACAATGATCTAACATACTTGAAAATCTCTTTCTACATCAAATTACATTACTGTAGTAATGTGCTTCTAAAATGGACCAATAATGTGCCTGTTTGTTTTTCTGTTTTACTTTACATGGGTTATTGAAGAGTGGGTGTGGAACAGTGTGACAATGCCTACCTGGAAGCCACACAAATTTTTGTATTATTACTTGAATTCAATAGATATTAAAATGAAAAGTAATTAGCTAATGGGATTGGAAATGTTCAAGGAATATATATTTAATGACTTACAATATTTCAAAATTTAAGTTAACAAGACTGTTTTTATTCTATTATAGTTCTACAAAAAACTTTCTTTGATCACTACTAAAGATACAATATGTACAGATTGGGGTAAGGGGAATAGGAATGGGAGGAACATTTGGAAAGGGGAAAGGGAGTTGGGGTTGAGGAAAGTACTTCTGGGAAAGACACATAAAACTGAGAGGTATTTTAGGGACAGTGTGGATACCTACTGCAGTGGAAACTTCCTAAAATATATAAAGGTAATCTTAATGGAGTCCTGAAATCGTGAGGGAGACAGAGTCCCAAATGGTTCACCAGGCATAGTTAGAGTATTGGTATTAGGTTTCTTTCAATTTAGTTGTTGGAGAATAATATCCCATGCAAATTCTCAAACAACCTAGGCTATTGACAAGACAATCATTTCCTTCCCCAGGTATGAAAGCAAGATCCTATTGCTGAAGAGAAGACCAAGAGAACTCATGGAGGACGATGAACTGCATATAAGCTTCACCCCTACATTCTATCTTTTGGTGTACAGGAAAGTAGTCTGCAAGGTAACAAAAAATAATTGTAAACATGAATCCAGCCAAGGAACTTTGGTTTATAATCTCTCTTGGTTTTAAAATATTACACAAAATGGCAAAGGTGGCACAATGCTTGTGAGAATAACTAACTATATCTTCTTTGACTTAAGGAATTCTCCAGAGATGGAACACAGACCTTACACTGTGAGCGCTCAAGAACCAGAGACTAGATAACTAAGAGACCTAGGGCAAAATAAAATATGATTCATTTTGGCCTCCTGCAGCAGAATGGAACCAATACAGAGACCCAGGTTGAGGCATTTTGAAGAGTGTGATACCTTAAAACATACAGCTCTAAATCTGGTGTCTCTATCAAATGCCTCCCCCCAGAGATTACTGAACCCTGCAGAAGAGAAGGTAGAAAGTGTATAAGTCTGAGTTGATGAAGGACAGCAGAAGAAGGCTGTCTGAATCAACTCAGCAAAGAGACTATGAACTCACAGAAACAGAGGCACCAAGCACAGAACTGGCACAAGTCTGCATCAAGTTTTCTGTGTATATATTAGAGTTTTCATTTTAATAACTTTTTGGAGTATGAATGATTGATTTTCTTATTCTTGTGCCTCCTCTTAGGATCTTTTTCTTCTCTTGGTTTCCCTGTCTTATTTTGAAGTGATGTCATTTTTATCTATTGTATTTCATGTTGTTATGTTTAATTGTTATCTTTATAAGACTATACTTTTCTAAGAGACAAAAGTGATTGCTAAGAGACAGAAAGTGATTGACAAGAGGGGACATTGGGAGGAACTAATAAAAATAATGGGAGAAAAAATGGGAATCAGGCTATATTGTATGAGAAAAAATATATTTTTAATAAAAGGCCGAATGGTAGTAAAAATTAAGAAAATGAGTGCAGGGTTGACAAGAGGCCGCACTGAGTAAAGTTTCTTTCTTCAAAATCTAAAATCCTTAATACTGGGGGACTCATAATGTGGAAGGAGAAAAAACAACTCTCACAATTTTCCACTGCTCTATACATGTGCACCACAGAAAATGTGCACCTATGCACACGAATGAATGAATGCAATTTGTTTTAAGAGAGTATATATATAGAGAGACATAGCCAATATTTTTAAAATAACTCTCTAGATTTGATGGATTTAATAAAGGCTACTAATAAATAATACAGAAATTTCAAAATACTGAGAAAGATGTCTTTATACTTAATGATTTTTTTAGAATGATTGCCATTTTCCATTTTTTATCACTCCATGTTGTGTGACTAAGAGTGGATGTGCTCTTTTACTGTGTTGCTCAGAATGAGTATTAGAAGAAATATATGTTTGGATTTCAAATTCTGAGTCTATTTACTCGGCTTCGAAGAGGTATCACAATTAATAAACTGTCAAGGTGAACATTGTATGCCATTACAATTTGACATACCATATAAGTTTCATTGGATTTTCGGCAAAAATAAATGACTCGGATAAAAAAATAAAATCCATTTTAATATTTTTATAAACAAGCATATTTATTTGATCAACCATGCTCAACTCTGAACTTTGAAATTAAATGAAAGCTTTTTCTGCAGGCTGATTGATTGACATATAGAAACGTGATGCTTAAACCACAATGTGCTTGGCAAAGAAGGCACCATATGACACATTATCTTCAAAAATCTACAACGAGAATAGTCCAGACTTGTTGACTGATTATAGCTGATTATAGCTATATTTTAAGAAATTCCATATTTTTTCATGTATAAGCTCCTTGTGATTACACAGAAAATCTATAAAATCTTGGTTTTGGTTCTAAGACTGACAAGTGAAAGAGACTCCTTGAGAAACATGCCTGTAAGGAGTTCTGATAACTGAGATTCCATTCTCATATTGCATTCCATAGCTAAAATTAAACTAATGTTATAACTTCTGGTATCTGGTAAAGCTTCTATCAATTCCTGTTCTCTAAAGTGAACAAAATACTAGCTAATATTTCATTTCATATAATTATGTCACTATTAGCAAAAGCTCACTGAGTCATGATATTTTTTATTTAATTTAGTCTAAAACTATGTTAAACAAATTATCATTTCCAGAGGAAAGACTGTACCTCCACTTTTATTGTTAATTTTATGGTGTGTTTTTAATTTAATGATCCTAATTTAATTATAGGTTAGTCTAAAATATCTAGATATAAGAGTTCATTAAAAAATCTAAGGAACTTTAGGGTTTAGAGGATTGCTCAGTGGTTTAAAGCGTAGGCTGCTCTTGCTAAGGGCATAGCTTAGTTCCCTGAAGTGTTCCTGACATCCATAACCCCATTTCCAGGGGAATCTGATGTCCTCTTTTGTCCTCTGTAGACACGATACTCATATTCAGTGGGAGCACATTGTGCTGCTTGAAACAATAGCTATTAAGATACCAGCTCACTAGGGTGTGGTCTCTTTTGCTTTAAAAAACAGCAGTAGCCATGTGCTCGCTCTTGCCCCTGGGTCCCACTTCCAGCTGCTAGACTCTGTTCCTGGTCCTGGAGAGGGATGTTGTCTAGGACAGTGATCTGTAAGTTTTTTTCCTTAAATAAATAACCCTTTTATTAATAATAATTATTATTATTCTAAACTGGTATGGGATTGTTTTGTGACTTACGCCTTCACTCATACATATAAAATGATAAATCAATCTAATTTAAAACTTTGAAAATTTTATTAAAATATTTAAGGTATTTAAAATGTTGACAAGAGAAATTTTAAGAGGAATAAACTGTGATTTGCATAAGAAATAATGCGAACCAATAATTTTTCAGAATATAAAAATTAACTTTCAAAAGTAAAATATTACATTTATCCCCAGCGGACTAATAAGTATAAACATATCAACCTATAAAGGATATAAATAAAAATAGAGTTTTTTGATTTCAGTGAGAATGTCCACCAACATATGCTCATATGTTTGAATGCTTGTTTCCCAATTGGTAAACAGTTTTTGAAGGATTAGGTATATGACCTGATTGTAAAAAGTGTGTCACTGGGGGTGGGCTTTGTGTTTTCAAAAGCAAATGCCAGGCCAATTCTAACTTTTGTCAACCTGCTTCCTGTGAACTAGGTTGTAACATCATAACAGGTTGCTCCATCACCATGCCTGCCTGGCTACCTTTTACAAAGTTCTCTTCCATGATAATCACGGTCTAACTCTCTGAAACAGTAATCAAGCCCTCAATGAAATGCTTTATTTTTTAAATTATCTTTGACTCAGAGTTTTGTCCTTAAAAAAGAACATTAAGTAAGACACATTGCCTTATAAAATTCTTGTGAAATATTAAAGGAATTATTTGAAAGTTTTAAGGGTGATATTCATGCTTTATAATGGGTTTCAAATAGCCCATTCAGTTTATAATATATAGAGCTCTATTACATATAAACACTGAGAACAAGTATCATTGAGACTTCAAACTTCCTTTTTGGTTCTCTTAATAAGATATTAAGTCGCTCTGCCTGTACATCCAAACCTGTTTCAGAAAGGATTCTGGTAAATTAATATAACAGCTACAAATGAGCCTTGGAAAATAGGAGCCCTTTAGTCAGATGAAAGAGAAAAGTACAGGAAGAAGTCATCACAAAAATAGCAAAATGTCAGTCCTTAACCACAACCAATTAGTAGACAGGGTAAAGTGCAAGTAGTTCAATATTGCTTAAGTGCTGGAATGGGAACGAAGGAAAATGGAGATGCAATAGGAAGTATAGTAACGATAAGAGTAGTCAGGGTGACAATAGGATGCACAGGCAATTACATAAGTTATGTTTTGCGTAGCAACGCAAAACTGAAAGCATTTAAGTTGGACAAAGTTTGGAAGGATTGTATTTGGGGTAATGGATTGAAAATATATTGGCAGAAGGAATATAGAGGAATAGAAATGAAAACTAGAAGACTAGGTAATGAAACTAATTGGTAATTATAGAAAATAGAATATTTTAGAACTTAGATAAGTGTTGGGAGCAGTGAGACCCCAGATCCTGAATTTCTTGTAATCCTCTGATCTGAGTGCCTACAGCTGCTCTGAGCACGAGACCTTCAGGAGTTCCTGATGGCAGGAGAGTGGTTTCTGGTGGGTTTGGCTGGGGCGTGGCTATCTCTATATAATCTGCCCCTGAACACAATAAAGGGGCATTCTTGGGGATTCAAGGATGACCCATGTCGCTGTCTCTCTGTCTGTGTGTGTTTGTGTATTTTAACCTCCAGCCCCTTGCCCCAAGTTCGGTGACTGGGTCCAGCGCACAGAACACAGACACGGGGGCACGGTGTGCGGCAGATAATTTATTTTAAAATAGAGTGATTAACAGAAGAAGTGGAGTTGAATATGAACACTTTTAAAACATAAGGGTTTGAATGTGTTCAAGCCTGAACACTCTGGACTGGATTGCTGAGAGAACACTAAATCTGCCTCCCACCTACTATGGATTGCCCATTGCTCTTTATTTAGAGGTTGGATCTTGTGGCATTTCCTCAATTCATAGAAATGTTAATATGAACAAATCTAAATGGAATCAAAAACTTGTCATCACAATTGTGTGTGTATTTTGTGTAATGATACTTACTACAGAAAAACATTTAATATTTTTTAAGTCAGAAGTTGGGGAAACAAGAGGAGTTAAATGGAAAGATAGAGAGATATAAGTGATGTTAATACATTATTCATAAAGAGAGGAGGAATGGACATGGGGAGGATGGAAAGCGGAGGAACTAGGAGGAGCAGAGAGAGGGAAAATGTGATTGGATGTACTTATGAAAGAAGACGCTATTTCTAATAAAAGCAAAAATAAATACTAGACAGGCACTCAAAGGAGGACCAAGTAGAACCCACAGACCCAGAGAAGCTAAGTAACAAGGAGGGCTCAAGGGAGGTGTATGAATATCTACGTGTAGGGGAAATAGAATGATCATTGCTGGTGGATGGGGAGAGATGTGAAAGGGGAAATGGTGATGGGGGCAGGGAGATTTAGGTAGGGGACAACGGAGGGAGAGAGTACCAGTTTAGAAATCTGGAATCTCAGAGCATCTCTGGGCTGAGCTAGAAACCTAGAGCAATGGAAATTCAAAGGAGTCTATGAAGTTGACCAGAGTTAAGATTCCTAGCAATGGGGGATATGGAGCCTGAATTGGTCATATCCTGTAACCAGGCAAGATTTCCCAAGAATGGAATCAGACACCAAATCAGCCGTAAACACGTCAGCCTAAAATTTGTCTTACCTACAGGATGAGCTGTGATAAAGATGGCACAGAAAATAGTGGGAATGATCTACCAGATGACTGGAATGACTGGGGACCCATACCTTAAATGATAGCTTCCTACTGTGTGCCGGGAGTCAGAACCGGGAGACAGACACATAAAGTATAGAATCAACACAAATGATAATGATGATGATGATGATGATGGTAGAGATATGACTCCTAGTGTTATTCTGTTATACTCATAGATTGGTGCCTAGGTTAATTGGACCAATTGGAATCAATACAACCAAAAAATAGAAGAAATGTGGTAAGTCAAAAATCATGCAACATTTTAATAAGTAAAGTCAACATAGAGGATTTGGGAGGAGTTGGGATATTCAAAAAATACATTTCATCAAATACCTTCTGTGAAAAAATATTAATAAAAAACAAAACAAGATTTAATATATGATCCATTTTATTGGTGACCGTAAATATATTGATATAATATACAAGGGAAAACAGTTTTTTTACCCAAAGTACGTGCAAGCAATAAAATATATGAAAACTAAAGAAATATGAGTTGCTTAAATCCCTTCAGTGTGAGACTTAAAGATAGATAATAAAAGGCTGCAGTACAAATATATAATATCACAGTAGAGTTATTTATTAACACTTAAATAAAGTGTAATTGGAAATATTAACATGCACTCTGTTTCCTGTGGTGTGATAAGAAAGGCACATTTTTTTTATTTTCCCTTTGAGAATGAAATTATTCTATAACTACGTTTCTACTTTTTTTTATTAATCTATCCTTTACTGGTGATGCTAACACTATGTAAGCATGAGCTATTTTTCCTAGTTGAAATAAGCAAATTTATCCTTATAGGAATTTAAGTAATCTTCAATCTCAATATCCCCATGACATTTTTCAGTCTTAGTGAAGACGTCTTTCCCAAATGTGTTTGTTGGCTTCACCTCTGCTTCCTTTAACTGTGTCCATTTCTCTGGGTCTATATCTGCCTTCCTTTCCTATGAATGTGAAAAGAACATTCTTCATATCAAACTTTGATAACCAAAATTTTGTTTGTATTTTGTTTCAATTGCCAGCCTCGGCATGCTGAGCATACATTAAATTGCACTTGTCTTTCAGCATTGATCATCATGGTTTCCAATCACCAACTATCAGGACTGTAATACTGTCTTTAGCTTTAAACTTCCTGCCTGTTTACATTACTGCTCCCAGTCTTTTCTGCAAACACTGTTGTGATATAGAGAGGTATAATTGTTGTTTCTTTTGTTTCAAACTATAACAGCCTGTTAAGATTCTTTGACTATACTATTGAATATAGCTTTGGGTTTCGAAATTTTCTACATGCATAGAGTATTTCAAATTTATTTTTCCAATTATTCCTTCTTATCCCCACTGGGATTTATAAAGAACAGGATTTTTCAAGAACACAGAATTTAGCTTAATCCTTAATACTTTTCCAAAATTGTATTTATTTTATTGTATATTATATTCATCCACAGTTTAAGAAGATATAAGAATTTGAGAGTGTCCTTAATCTATTGTATTAAGTTATGTTGCATGAAATATAAATTAGACTTTGCAAAACTTTGCACTTTCAAATTTCCTCTTTTGCTTTTGTTTCATACTTATAAATTGAACTCTGAAATATCACCCTGCAACTTATATCAATGAATATTACAGACTTTAATTATTCAATTTCAAACATAATGATCAAACACTGTTTAAGGGTCACTGATTACTATACTTAAAGAATACTCCTCTATAATACCTGGAAATGATTTAACCAGAAAAAAGTCTTTGAAAGCTCTGTGATTTCTGAACCATAACAGATTGTGTCTCACTCACTTTTTTTTTTTTTTTTAAACAAGTATCCCACTATTCTAACTTTGGCTGACATGAATCTTACTATATGATGAAGTTGATCTCTGGCTCTCAGAGATTAATTTGCCTCTGCCTCCAAAGTATTGGAAGTAATCTTTCTTACTTTTAATTTGTTCTGATTAGCATACTACCCAAATATAATAAAATAGTGTGATATTCATATATGCCTCATGTAGGAATCAGTTCAAATAGTTTTCTGCTATGAAACTCTGCTAGAATATTACTTATTATTTGAGGGCCTTTCATTTCTTTACAACAAGAAAAATCTCTAAACAGCAATGTCAACTCTACCCAGAAAGGTAAATTCCCAAAAATCTGAATATAATTCTTACCTAAGAACTACTCATGTGAAGAATTAACTGTGCTTTTTTTGTCTCCTTTTGTAGTGATGGATAAGTGCTACCATCTTTCTTTGAGAACATCATTCTTATCATTCTAATGTACACTTTCTACTTTCTCATAGAATGTTCCTTTTTCAGTCACACTCAGGCTTCTTTCAAAAAATGGCATCTTTTAAAATATTTTTTTTGGCAAATGGAGTGTTATTTTAGGCATGAAAAAGTATTTAGTGGATTTGTTGCATTGAATCAGCATGCATGCATTCTTTTTCTGCGCATTAAAATGTACTCATTACAGTTGAATTAACCATGTTGTAATTCCTATTTAAAACACTTTTCTTTGTATCACTAAGAACAAGTCTAATCATGAACAACACTACTCTCTCCACAGTATCAAGGAATGCATTTAAGAGACTATTTTCAAAAAGATAATCTTTTCTTTTCCAACTTTGTATTTTGATTCCATTGATCTCTCTACCACCCGCAGTTTACTTTCAACCATATTCTTCTACCTCATTGAGATGCACATTGAGCTGTCCTTTAAGAATATTATATATTTTATTTGTTTGCATTCTTCCTATGTATCAGAGTTTTACTTTATTCCCTTCTGATAATTTGCTTTAGAAGTAAGGAGGTAAGTAGTTGGTGCATCCAAAAAGTGAATGTATTATTCTATAAGGTCCATTTTTCAAACATGGTTAACTGTGATTTCTACCATTTAGTTGATTAGAATGGGACAATTGTTTGTAGATCAGTATGACATACTCTCCTGTTATCTCAAACACTTGTCCATAGTGTCTTCTATCATTTGCTCAAAATATACTGGAATAAAAATTCAACCTACTCAAGAATTTCTAAATAACAGATTACTGCATATATCTGATGCTTATTTTTGTTTGCACTTATATGTCATCATAGATTATTTGTATTTATTTGATGGTATAAAGTCTCCTTTACAGTGTTTTACTGCATGGCATCAATTTTCTACAGCCACAACCATATAATTCTACATTTATGAAGACTAAAAATGTTCTAGATTTTCTGGCTGGGAAATGGTGGCACACACCTTTAATCCCAGCACTCAGAAGGCAGAAGTAGGCAGAACTCTGTGAGTTCAAGATGAGGTTGACATACGAGAATTTATTCCAGGACAGGCTCCAAAGATACAGAGAAACCTTGTGTTGAAGAAACAAAGAAAAAATACCCAAGTTTCCTAGACAATTTCTTTTTTACTTCCACTGTTATATAGTACCATCTCAGGACTATTGGAACTTTAATAATAGCACACTTGTCCCCAGTCAAAGGTTCCTTACAGCCTACTTCACCCCAGTTAAGATAAACATTTTGTGAACTAATAAAATTGTAACATAATCAAAAACATTGATAAAGGTAAAAATAAATATCATAAATATCATCTTACCATCTTTGCATTTAAATTACTTGGTTTTGGAAACTATTGTTGTTCGATGTTCTCAGAAAACAGTCTTGGAGGCAAATATATTTACATGGAGAAATATTAGCACTCTGTTTCCAGGATTAACAGCTGTAGTGAATTAGGAAACAGTACCAGGCAGAGGGAAATATGGATTGCTGATGATGCAGTCATACAAGAACAGTTGATTGCTGATTGAGGGATACAAAAGCTTCAGCATTTTACATGGGACATTGGCGCTGGTGCAGTCATTACAGCTTGCTTCAAACTAAAAGAATTAAGCCAAGCCCCTTTAAACATGTATTTCTCAGTCATTGGATATGTGTTGCCAGCAAGGGAGAGAGATTTTATTTAAAGAGACGTCTTCTTCCAGCTAAAGTCAAGATTCACAGGGAAAATCAGGCTTGGCGAGTCCATACCAGGCACTTGTAATAGCTAGGGGGAAAATATGTCACTCTTGAAGGGAGGGAATTGAGAAATTTGGGAGGGAAACAAGGTGCTTATTTCAAAGTCAAGTCAATGCTTTCTCCTTACAAAACCCTCTCTTTGTGCTTCTTTTGTCTTTGTTTGTAAATCACGTGCTACCTCTATCCATCATATTCTTCTCTCTACCGTGGAGTATAATCATCATAAGGGCGAAGACGTTTCTAAATCATACAAATGCTCCTTCTAGCATTTTTTGGTTTGTTTTTATTTATTCATTTATTAAAGATTCCTGTCTCTTCCCCACCGCCGCCTCCCATTTCCCTCCCCCTCCCCCAGTCAAGTCCCCCTCCCTCATCAGCCCAAAGAGCAATCAGGGTTTCCTGCCCTGTGGGAAGTCCAAGGACCACCCACCTCCATCCAGGTCTAGTAAGGAGCATCCAAACTGCCTATGCTCCCACAAAGCCAATATGTACAGTAGGATCAAAAACCCATTGCCATTGTTCTTGAGTTCTCATTAGTCCTCCTTGTCCGCTATGTTCAGCGAGACCGATTTTATCCCGGGCTTTTTTCAGACCCAGGCCAACTGGCCTTGGTGAGTTCCAGATAGAACATCCCCATTGTCTCAGTGTGTGGGTGCACCCCTCGCGGTCCTGAGTTCCTTGCTCGTGCTCTCTCTGCTTCTGCTCCTGACTTGGACCTTGAGATTTCAGTCCGGTGCTCCAATGTGGGTCTCTGTCTCTGCATATTAGAGTACTACTCAGCAGTAAAAAACAAGGACTTCTTGAAGTTTGCAGGCAAATGGATGGAAATAGAAAACACTATCCTGAGTGAGGTAAGCCAGACCCAAAAAGAGGAACATGGGATGTACTCACTCATATTTGGTTTCTAGCCATAAATAAAGGGCATTGAGCCTATAATTCGTGATCTTAGAGAAGCTAAATAAGAAGGAGAACCCAAAGAAAAACATATAGTCATCCTCCTGAATATTAACCTTCATCAGGCAATGAAAGGAGACTCCTAGCTTTTACAGAGCACTTCAGCACTGTATTGAACAGTTATTTGTACTGGTGGTGATAGAGAACCTATTCTACAATAAACACTTTGATAATGTTATTCTAAAGAAGGAATGGAATCTAAGAAAAGCATCACAATACTCAATAGCCATCTATTCTATCTTGACTTTTTATTTAGAAAAAAGAAAAAGAAAAAAAAATACCTTCAAGGGGTGGGAGGGATATCACAGTTTCTATGGGCCCTGTTGAGAGAAGTCTGTCAGTAAGGACAGTCCTTACCATTTCATGTCTAATCTACTATAATATGAACTGTATCCGCCACATTTTAATGACAGCATTACTTATTTTATTACCATGCTCTGAAACTCTCTGGAACTGTGAACCATAGTAACAAACAAAGCTTACATGGAGTTTAACCAAAATAGATAATTCCTGGCAATTCTGTAAATGTGAATGGCCAAGATCACATGCTGATGCCAGGAATTTAATTCTGGAGAATACTTTATTGACATATTTTCACCACTTTATTTCTTAGGAGAATAAATCATATCCCGGATTGTTATATTCTCTCTTTACTTCTGTTAAAGAACTGCTAACACTCTTCGACATTTCAATCTCTTAATCTGAGATCATTGGCATTGAAGTTGGACAAGAAGCCCAAATATGTATAATATTGTTTTCAGCATATAAGTTTTAAATAAAATTTTCTAAAAATCTTGAGGCGTTAATATTTCTACAATAATACAAAGAAGAAGAGAGAGGAAATAAGGCCATAAAAACAAAACACTTACTTCTATTCAAAACCAAACATATGGTGCTTTTATATGACCCTGATTTCTTATTTTTGTGTAATTTCAATATGTGGTCTTATCAGAAATGCAGAACTCCACTCAGCCAGATCAATATGTGCCGCCAGGACTTATTTCCTAATTCAGTCAGACTAACATACTGTTACTTAGCAAACATAATATATATATATATATATATATATATATATATATATATATATATATAAAGGTAAGCAATCTTCTTTGGGAAAATGATTTTGTCACTTTGCTAAACTCAATCTATGGGTGAGAGAAGCTGCGTATCTTCTCATACGATTCACTCTAGTTCTTCTGACTCCTTTCCAGAAGTACACATCACAGAATCTTCACTGGATTTTTTTTTTTTATATTCTGTTGAAAATTTCTGCATTGCTTTACATTTCTTTAGCTCTGGGAAGTTGATCAAACACCCTAACCTGATACATTCATTTGTCTATTGATGATGGTTGTGTCTGGGTACTGAGGAGACACAGAAAATTACAGATATGTATAGCAGATATGCTATAAATAGATGAGGTTTGAGTGTTGATATTCTAGTTTACTCCTTCCTGAGTGTTCACAGGCTGACTGCATTTATCTTTTAAATGGCATCCTTTGTAGGGAAAATCATGCAATGTCTCCTTTCTTATCTTTGAGATGAAAGTCCACTGCTCTCTGTCTTTACAGCCTTTGTCTACATTAAAATTTCAAATTCACACAAATATCTTGTTCATGTTTCCAGGGTCACGACCAATGCAACTAACTTCTTTAACCTGAAATTGAAATTTGTCTCTGTTTAACCCAGCATCCCCAGCAAACAGTATGCACTAACTACACATCCCCACATGGTGCAAGACATACACTAAGTGAAATCTGTGAGCGACTATATTTCTGAATTGCATCTTCCAATAGCACTTACATCTGCCTTACAGTGGCCTTTCAATGTTAACATAGATGACATATTTTGAAATGTTTCATAAGTTGTAAAATTGGATAAGTGTTTATTTTGAGCAGATGAAAACGATAACTAGAGGTTCTTTTGATTCAAGGCAAGAACTGTTCTCACATAAATCAAACCATTAATTCTTGAGGGTGCTTAATTATTATTGAACATATTTTTTCTTCATAGGAGCTGTCAGTGAAGTGTGCTTGCCAACTAACTTGTTTATCAAAACACTCCAGGCCCTTTCAAATTCTCATTTACATTACTTCATGTTTACCCCTCCCATAAATCTGTATTATCAGCACATTTAACTGGTGAGCTATTTTGGAGACTATAGCTGCATCATGTGCAGGATTTCTCACATCTGCCTTTCCCATTTCGCTGTCATTTGTTTCCTCAGCCTCTCATTACTTTGTTTGAATAATTGCTGCAGCTTTCATACTGTTCTTGTCACAGAATGTTTTCTCTCTAGGACAGTATAGTTATTGCCTTTTTTCATACCACCAGGTGATACTTTTTCTCTATCTATGTTCTTAAAATAGTATTTTTCCATTATTGCATTTTCTATTCTTTTGAATTTTCATTTTAGATGTATACTTTTTCATTTTTTTCTGTTTATAAATTCTTCCATTTTTCAAAATCAGGAAAGTCTCACATGCTGAGAATACCTTTGTATCTCAAAGACACATGAAATGAATCTCTTGTAATGGGAACTGTTTTTAGCATACATTTGACATAAATTTTAGTTTATTTTCAAAATCATTTTTATAGTTATTTAGTGATTATAAGAGCATTGGGAGCACAGATGTTTATCAGATTTCACTGCCAATTTCAACAACAATTGTGAATTTTATATAGTGAATAGTGATTGAATCCTGTTGTCTTTTATACCTATTTTAGTATCCTAGAAGTTTTACATAAAATCTTTAACTAACTTATTCATACTGATTAATCATCTGGCACTAGAAAAACATTTAGATATGCATTCTTATTTACTTTACTTCATCAAGCTGGTTTGTGCCTCCAGGCACTATTTCTGTTAGGTGAACAGCTGGATATTGTGTACTGGGTTGGCCAGTTCTATGACTGAAGAAATTAGTCACGAAACAGAAAAACAGCCCAAAGTAGTGAGTCACAGTGATAATCATGTCACACTTGAGAAAATTAAACATTCTAAAGCAAAAAAAATTCTTTAACTTTTTACTATATATTATACTGATAAAAGTTTCAGTCCCAATCATCAGAAAAAATTTAAATAATAATATCACCATAGATAGCTTATTTGTTCATTTTGGATTATAACATGAAAGAGATACCTTGAATGCTTATTATATTAGTCATAAAAATGAGTCTAGGTAGCTTTATTGCTTGTAATAAGTTTTGCTTATTCAACAAGGTGTAGCATTGAATGTAATAAAATGTTAGGGGATATTTCATATTGAAAATGAAACTGTTCAAAATTAACTAAATGAATACAAAAATTGAACGTTTCAAATACACTTATATTGCACTTGTATTTTTATATCAATATATGTAATTTCCAATATATATTTTTGAAACTCTAACTAACAAACAATTAATGACTAATTTCTTTTTCATATTTAAGACTCAAGCAAAGACTTTAAGATTGTCAATATTTATAAACACTGCACATGTACTTGTAAATTGGTGGTTCTCATTCCAAATTCTATGGTCCTTTAATACAGTTTCTTATGGTGTGGTAATCCCCAACCATAAAATTATGTGTTTTCTACTTCATAACTGTAAGTTTTTTATTGTTAAGAATTGTAATACAAATTTCTTATATGCAGATATCTTATTTGTGACTTTCAAACAAGTCACAACTCACACTTTGAAAATTCCTGATGCAAATAAAGCAAATACAATAAATGACATAGCAATAAGAAGGATGATGAAGTCAATGTAAATGTTTGTAAACAAAATGCAGTTTTAAACATATTTTTCTGTTTTGTTTTTGTACGATTTTACTGTGTAACATTTAGTGGAAAATATAACATCAGACTAAAAGGTGCTAATTAATGAGAAGTCCAGTTATTAATCCTGTTGTCTTAAAAGATATGCTTTATAATACAAGACCTTAGTACTCTCTCCCTTAGATCTACTGACTCTAAATACCTAGTCTTTATTCTTACCTTGATTCATAGCCTGATGAATCCATGTTAATTCTTAAGTTTTATTAGCAATATGAGTTAATTTGCTTCTGTCAATCTGAATTTTTTCTTTTATTGAATATTAATTATGTACATAACTCATTTTGTGTGGTTCTTTTAAATCTATTTAACACATGCTTTAAAACCATAATTATAGAAATAATATTAAGTCCTACTATTTTTGTTTCTTCACACATCGTTAATAAAATGTTCTGTACTCATTGCCTAATTTATTTATATAATATATTTCTAATTTTTGTTTACATAAATGAGAGTCTGTTTTCCCATATCTTTTGGTCAAGGTCTCTAAACACCATTTTGTCTGTCAAACTTGAGTTTGCTGTGAAGGACAGTTAGGCAAATAGCTAATGTTTTCTTTTGTTTTTGTAATTAGGTATATATGGCTCTATCTTTGTGTAAGTATGTGCCCACCAGTGGCAAGCGTCTATAAAAGCTAAAACTGTCATACTACCTGGAACTGAAGTTACAGGAAGTTGTTACCATAGGAGTCAGGTGTTCATAAACAAAGTGAAATCCTGTGGAAGAGCCGTAAGATCTCTACCAACAAAGTCCTAGTTCCAACAAAAAAAAAATACTAAATTTTCATCTTTCTCTTATTTTCCAAACAAATTATTCTCAACAAATTACAAATTTGACCTTTGTAATATATATCACCAGGCACATAGCTGTGGATTATGTGGCTCTGTACACTCGATAACAGTCAATGAACTGAAGCTGGATACTTTTCTGTCCCAACTGGTATTGCTAGATGGGTTTCTTTCCCACCCACTAGTTTCTACAGCTGCTTATAAAATTATCACTCAGTGCCTTGATATAAATGATAATTATCTGGCTCAGGCATATTACTGACTAGCTCTTGCTTTTAAATTAACCTATTTCCTTTCATCTGTGTTCCAGCAACTGGATTAGTGACATTGCCCATTCTCTCATGTATTTTGCTGCTTCAGAGGCTCACTGGCATCTTTCTTGACCCTATCCTTCTTCACTTGTTTCTCTGCTTGGATTTCCCACCTATATATATTTTGTCCTGCCATAGGTCAAAGCAGCTTTACTCATCAACTAATAAAAGGCAACAGAAATTCACAGTGCACAGAAGGGCACCCCACTCCAATGAACACTGTTTCACCTTCTCATTTCTTTGTTTCTTGCCTCTATGTCAAGGATATAGATTTTTGAAATTTCTTTACTATCACAAATATTTTATTTTGTGGATAACTTATGAGATCCACCATTATTTTTCCTAAAAACTATGCACATATTTGTTCTATGGAGGCCTTCTTTAGCAGTTAGTAATTTCTATCATTGAGTTTCCATTCACTTCAATCTTGAGTATACTGCCTAATGTTTAGGTGGATGTATTGGAACAGAATCTGAAATAGAAAAAAAAATAAATGTGAGTTCAGATTGGATTTATATAGCAATCCTATACCTCATAAATAAATACATGAATGAAGGCTGGTAAGATGACTCAGCATAGAAAAGATTTTTTTTTTTTTTTTTGATTTTTGAGACAGGGTTTCTCCATAGCTGTTTTTGGTTCCTGTCCTGGAACTAGCTCTTCTAGACCAGGCTGGCCTCGAACTCACAGAGATCTGCCTGCCTCTGCCTCCCAAGTGCTGGGATTAAAGGTGTGCGCCACCACTGCCAAGCGTAGAAAAGATTTTGTTATAAAAGCTGATAACTTGTTCCACCCTAGGATTCCAAAATAAAGAAGAAAATTACCCAAAATTTGTCCTTGACCAGCACAAACCTACACACACACAAATACCCTCCTCCCTCTCTAAGTTATATTTTGAAAGCACACAATAGGCATATAAATTAATATATAAATTGTCCTAGTAAATTTTATGCGCAATTCAATTAAGATATATACTCTGGAAAGAGGAAGACCCACTTGAGAGATTACACTGAAATTCTGTGCCCATGTCTGTGTAAAATTGTCTTGATCATTGGTTGATACACAAACAGCTGATCAGTACATTTTTTCTTTGGTTTCTTGCTTAAACTCCTACCCTGATTTACATTGTTGACGAATTGTTACCTAGCAGGATATGTTCAGTAATCCTCTTCCTCTCCAAGTTGCTTTTGTGCTGTGGAATAGTGGTCTTGCTTGTACTCTATCACTTATATTGTTTTAATAAGTACAGATTGGCCAGTAGCTAGGCAGGAAGTAGAGGCAGGGCAACCAAAAAAGGAGAATCCTTGGAAGAGGAAAGCCTCAGTATGATGTTGTCACCTAGAAACAGAGGTAGCAAGATGAGAAGACTTACTAATAAAAAAAAAAAGAATGGCTAACACAGACAAAAATTATGGGCTAATTTAAGATATAAAAATTAGTAAATAAAAAGTCTGAGCTACTAGGCCAAACAGTTTATAATTAATGTAGGCCTCTGTGTGTTTGTTCAGAACTGAATAGTAGTGGGACCAGACAGGAGAGAAACCTTTGTCAGCAAATGATGCCAACATGAACAGCTAAATCAACTTAAAACCTGAGAGAGTTTAGGAAGTAATTCAAGAGACCAAAGAACAGAGTTAAGAAAGGCTTCTTAGTAGCACCATTGTCTCAGGTGGGCTCTGTTTCTTAGAGGCAAGCACATCTCATTTAAGAGAGGCTTCCTAACCCAGTTTAAGCTGCTGAAATCTTGCATCTATTTTAAGAGAACCTACCAGTTAACATTTAAATGGTGTTCATGAATAGCCAACAGCATGCTTCTTGGTGGCAACACAGACTTTGAAACTCCATAAAGTTCTGGCAATAAACGAGGCTCCCGGCAATACCTCTGCCATGAAGTTAGACTCTCAGAAAGTTATGTAATGGGGTGGATCCAGCTGTCAAAGCCATGGCTTTAAACCTAGCAATATCACCTAGCAAATTAGAGAATCATGTGAAGATAGATTCAGACGAAGAAAACATCTGAACAGATTACAGTGTGCTGAAAAATATATGTAGGCTTGGGAGAAAAGAGAAAATGGATAAAGTTCGAAAAAGGAGAGAGAGAGTAAGAGAGAGAGAGAGAGAGAGAGAGAGAGAGAGAGAGAGAGAGAGAGAGAGAGAGAGAGAGGAGGGAGAAGTTGGGTGGTGTGGTGGCACACATTTTTAATCCCAGCATTTGGAATGGCAGAGGCAGGTGGATCTCCATGAGTTCTAGGACTGCCTGGCCTTCAGAGTGATTTTCAGGATAGCCAAAGATACACAGAGAAATCTTGTCTCTAAAAAAAAAAAATAAATAAAAATATAAGAAATAGAATTTAAAATATAGGCACATAAAGATGAAAAATACACAAGGAATCTGGATACTGTATGTTTTTGTGTTGTCTTTGAATTGTTTGATGGCTGAGGAAGGAGCAACAGCTGCTAAAATACATTTGATTGTAAATGCTGCTGGATTAGTCCAACATATATATTGGAGTTTCCTCTAAGGTCTACATCCAGAACAAACTCATAACTGCTGGTTGATATGATCAAGCCTCACAGAATTTTCCAATGAGGACTTGACCATAATCCTATATTTTCTATTGGCCCAAATAAGATTATCAGCATCCCCAATCAGGAGGATTTCAAGGAACTAGCCTTGAAAACGGCCGTGTTAATATTCGCTATTCACTAGTTTATCTAAACTAGTATTTTTTCACAGAAGAGAATTATTTTAGAAATCGAGGAAGAAGCATAAGTATTTCAATAACACTTTGTGTTTTAGCTAAGAAAGTAAAACTTAATTATAAAGAGTTACTACTCTCTATGTTGAAATAGAAACAGCCAGAACAGAAATATTACTAACAGAAATAATTCAATACAAGTCAATGCTTTTCATGTATTTTAATATATCCGAATATGTTTTAGGCTTATTTTGTGCTATTACATTTTTTTTATAAGGACAATCTTTGCAATGTACCTTCTGGATGTCATGAATTTTCTACCTACATATTCATTTTGTTAGGCAGTTTATAAGTTTCATTATTTTATTTATTTATTTTTTTATTTATTAAAGATTTCTGTCTCTTCCCCACCGCCGCCCCCCTTCCCTCCCCCTCCCCCAATCAAATCCCCCTTTCTCGACCGCCCAAAGAGCAATCAGGATTCCCTGCCCTGTGGGAAGTCCAAGGACCACCCACCTCTATCCAAGTCTAGTAAGGTGAGCATCCAAACTGCCTAGGCTCCCACAAAGCCAATAGGTGCAGTAGGATCCAAAACCCATTGCCATTGTTCTTGAGATCTCAGTAGTCCTCATTGTCCGCTATGTTCAGCGAGACCGTTTTTAACCCAGGCAACCCACTGACTGGGAGAAAATCTTCACCAACCCCGCAACTGACAAAGGTCTGATCTCCAAAATATATAAAGAACTCAAGAAACTAAAACGTAAAAGGCTAATCAACCCAATTATATAATGGGGCACTGAGCTGAACAGAGATCTCTCAACAGAAGTTCAAATGGCCAAAAGACACCTGAAGTCATGCTCAACTTCCTTAGCGATCAGGGAAATGCAAATCAAGACAACTTTAAGATACCATCTTACACCTGTCAGAATGGCTAAAATCAAAAACACCAATGATAGCCTTTGCTGGAGAGGTTGTGGAGAAAGGGGTACACTCATCCATTGCTGGTGGGAATGCAAACTTGTGCAACCACTCTGGAAAGCAGTGTGGAGGTTTCTCAAGTTTCATTATTTCTAAGAAAATTTACAAGTTTTTTTTACACTTCACCAATGAATGACAGCTTTATTTACTTTGTATCACCAATCATAAGCAGAATGTATAGTTTCCTTGATCATTCCTTTCCACTATGTGGGGTATGTCAGAGTAGTTACCTTAAAGTGCCAAAAGAAAAAAAAATACCTTAAATATTTATATAATTTATATGCCGATTTATGTAAACAAGGTAAATGTAGGGTAAGCCCTGCCAATGGGGCGTGTTTGTTTCGGGCTAATGTTTATGTGTAAATCTGGCAGGGTGAGCCCCTCAGGCCTCTTTTGTATTTCCTGCTCATCGCTGGATCCCAGGTGTTGTAAGCTATCCCTTCATTAAAAATTTGCTGTTTCATATTAAGCTAGCCTGGTTATTATGCTGCTTACAGGTAAAGGTTATAGACAATGAAGTACTTTACAAAGAAAATATGATAATAAAAGTAGTGGCAGTATGAAGTGATCATTAATATATTGAAAGCTAAGTAACTTAAATATTGGACACAGAGCTTACATAACTTAATTCTATCTTGAACTCATTCTGTACTAGAGATATTACATAAATCAATCCAACTCAAACACTAATAAATAATTGCAATGTCATACAATAAAAAGTATTTCCAACATTTAATCATATTACATTTTTACACATAAATTTCAGCGTATTCCTTTAAAGTATATTTTTTGGTTTTAGTCATAGAAATAATATTCAATAATTTATTATAATATTTAATAAAATATTATATATGTTATGTAAATGCTCATATTATAGATAAAAGTTTGATCACATGTATTCAGCTAACAGTCCACATGTGCCCCTAAGTAGACATAAATAGCTGTCTACTTAGGAGATAGAATGATTATATTTGAAGATTTCTTAAATGATGTAAATCATAGGAAAATATGGCTATAGATTAGCTCTCCATTACTATAACAAAATACCTGATATATTCAAGTATAAAATAAATTAGATTCATTTTGACTCATTGGTTTGCAAGTTTCAGTCTACAATCTGCTAATAAAATTGCTTTGGTCATTTTGTTATCAAAGTATAATTTAAAAAAATAGATAGTAAAAGAAAATATTTACTTCATGGTGTCATTAAAACAAAAATATGCAAAACAAGAACAGATGAGTCCCAGTCCCTTATACAAGTCTTATTAATACATATCTGAAATGAACAAATAATTTTATTTGGATCCACTTTTTGAAACTTTCAGCTCTTTGTAAGAACAAAGTTAAAGACTGAGAATTTAGTATATGGCCCAGTGGGAAGAATATAGTACAAGCCCAACAAAACATAAAAATAACCATTTTCTATTGACTCCTAAGCATTTTCCCCATAAGAGATGAGGGTTGTTTCAGCTGGTAAAAGTGCTTTAAGGTTTTGCCAAGGACCTGTGTTCAGTTCCCAGCACCCACATCAGGCAACTTGCAACCACCTACAATTCCAATTCTCTCCTCCCTATGAACACCTACATTATTTAAGACACACACACACACACATCATCATCATAACAAATATTGTTGAGTAAATGTTCTTTGTTTAAAACTTTATCACATACATAATATATACACAATAAGATAAACAATAAATATTTTATATTTCTCTATTTATATGCAATGTGCATTTTGAATATATATATATATATATATATATCTTCTTGTTTAGTGCTTTCATGTAATTCAGAGATGTGGATGAGTAAGAAAAACATGAAAATGTTCGTCAAAGACCATTATCATCCAGTTATATTGTAAAAAAAATTTATGGATATAATGCATACTTTGACAATTATAGTTAGTAATACTACACTAAACATATATATGAACAGTGATAAATACTGATAAGTTTGTTATAAAATTAATTTTCAATATAAACATGCATCACAATACACCTTAAGTATATGCAATGTTGATATACTAATCTTGTTTCAATAAAGATCTAAGTATTATACTAAAATAGATTAACATAATTCTCAATGATGTATTTGAGAAATTTAGCAAAATTTCATTTAAATATATATTTTATTGACTTAAATAAGTAAGGTTTAATACATAGTGAGTTTGCCAGGTGTCTTAGTGCATGGCATTAATTTCATCACTATGGAGACAGAGGTAGACAGAACCCTATAATTTTGAGGACAGCCTGGTCTACATATTGAATTACAGAACAATCAGAAGTACAAATCAACAAAGCAAGCAGCAAAACAACACCAAATTAAATAAAACAAATAACACTATACTCAGCCATATTTTATGAATACATAAATTTTATGTACAAATCATATATCAATGGGTATGATTTAGTGTACAGGTATTATCAAAAACTATGTTTTATGGGTTTTCCAATTTCTTATCAAGAAAATTTCTCATCTTTGATTTACTTGAATAAATTTATAACTGCATTATAAAAGTTACATTTTAATGTCTGTAATTTGACTTTAGATTTTCAAAAAAAGCCTTGATATTAAGATTTCATGTCTTCATATGTCTTCTCTTGAAAGAGTCTCACTCACCAAAAGGAATGATCTCATCTCTTTTACTGATTTTATAGCTGACTATAATTCTTGAGAATACAAAAAAAGTTAACATTTTTTATAACCCACATGAAATATGTTACTTTTCCTTTACCATTATCATAAGAAAGTGCTCTTAAGTCGGGAAAGATAATAATTTTTCACTAATCTCTGCAGAGGTACCTACTAAGATCAACAAAGAACACCATGATTCATTTTACACTGGAGACCCTTAAAAGTTGTATAGCTAAAATGTTCATCTTTGACAAGTATATCATCCAGTACTGCTTAAGACAATTACAAGCTTCTCAAATATAATTTGCTGTGAATACCTCTGTTCTTGTTAAGAGGTCAAAGTGAATACGCAATATGTATTTTAAGAGACAGAGACTATGAATTCATTAAGAAATGACGGACACATCAAAAAGAAACATTACATTGATAATCATGTCATAATGGTAATTTGTTATGCTAAAGATGATTTAGAATTTGAAAGAAAATATCATTTCAAGGAGTTTTGCCCTTACTAAATTGCCAAAATTTCTTTTATTTACCTATAATTAATTGTGCTATTCAATCTACTATTTTAATTAATAGAAAACAACTTAAATTTTTATTGTACAAAATGTGTTGTGAATTGACTTAACTACAGAAATTCAAAGACAACTAGAGTTTTCACTTTTCAGGTCTCATATTTACTTTTGATTTTATTAGTTGATGTTAAAAATTGCACAATATAAACATTTCATTTGTTTTCCTGCACATGTGTAGCTTTTCGAATTCTGTTTTTTGAAGGAGCTGCCCTTTTCCCATTCTCAGATATATAGTAGAAACCATTTGATTATTTAATTGTAGATGCAACTTTTGGCTTTCTTTCTTGTATAATTCATATTACAAGAAGAGACTGTTAAACAGTTGAAACTTCAGGGTTGCAAATATAATATGTGGGACAAAATGGTGATAAATCCTATAAATAATATTTGTGTAAAAGTGACATATTCAAGAAATCTTATTTTTTTCAGCAAGGGAATTTAGTTATTATTCTCAGTACTCTTCTAACCCTTTAGCCGCTAACACACACGGTTAAAATGAATAAAAAGATCTTTAAAGAAAAATGAAAAAAAAGTCATGCTCACTTCGTATCCCACAGTGCTTCCTTAAAGAGTCAGCTGGATTCCCATGCATCCAAGGGTATAAAGGCAGCACGTGTTGGACTAGAATGATTTAAACAAACCCTATATACATTTTGAGTTCTCATCTTGTCCCCACTGCAAGACATACTTATTGGTTCAATAGTAACATAAATGCTTGATGGTTAAACACTTTTGGTTAAATTTCAGGCCCATCACCAGGAAGTAGAAGCAATACTTGACATTGTGGATGAGATCAAGAGTCCCTATTTGTGGACCTAGGGAAATATGCTAACATTGTCTTATAAGGAAACAATAATAAATTGGTCCTGAAGGATATCATGCTCTGCTAATAAATCAGTGCCTCACTCAAAACTTTTTGAAGATTCTCCTTGAAGTACATGGAAATTTAATGTAGAGATTTACAACTAGAAAACATGCAGATTTTGGAGCACTGAGAACTAAATAGGATGTTTGTGTTGCACTTTTCTCTCTATGAGTAGGGTCATGTACAGTGTCATTAAAATACATTTTTCATAATTTCAATTACTTCATCAAAAAATAATTTTGCATTCTTTCAATTACTTTGGAGGCTCTTCTTGCCTCCAAACCTTCCCATGTTCACCTTCTTGTTTTCTTTCAATCTTATGTCCTCTTTTGACGAGCTAATCTAATTAATCTTATTCAATAAAACACCGGAGTCAGATATTGGGGCTTCCTATCTGTCTCAGTCCGTTCCTGCATCCAAAAAGATTCAGATCCTGTCTTCACCTGAACTTATCACTTCCTGCCTCTAACACAAGGGCTGGGATTGAAGGTGAGTGCCAGCACTGCCCACCTTTATCTAGTGGCTAGCTCATTCTTCTCATCACCAGGCAAGCATTATTTGTAAGAACACAAACAAAATATCACACTAAACTCATGTTTTTATTATATATGCATATATGTATGCATATTTAAGAATATACTACATATCCCTGAACTGATATAAATTTGCAAAATGCCTAAGCCAGCAGGACAGTGAGCATGAGGGTTTTTTGACCTTATCAATAATGAGAGTAGAAATACATGGCAACATGCTGAGTTTCTCTTAACATGGGTTGTAGTAATGCAAACCACAATAACATACTTTCAAAAAAAAGAACTTTACCAAATAAGCTATTTATTAAAAAGCAGACTTCAAAATTCTTATAATGATTCGTGCCTCTGCTAGTATTTCATAATATTATTTTTGCTTTACATCAATAGATTTCTTACAACTTTCTTGCGTTAGAATATTTATCATTGAAGGAAAATATCCAAAAATTTTTCTCTGTATATTAGGCCTCAGTTAATGTGTTCCTGCTTTCTTGTTTAGCATAAGGAGTACTTTGCATTTTAAAATAATTTCTGTATATATTAGAAATAATTTCAACATTCTCTTTTGGGGATTCTGAATAGATTTTTGATAGCATATCTTGATTAACAATATTATTTAAAATAGATTTCTCCAGCTTTTGAATTATATTTCAATTCTCTCTGACATTATTTTTCAGATTCATGAAAATATTTCAAATCACATCTATGTTCCACTTTCATTTGATGTCGCTTAACAGATAATTCTAAAGAGTGTGGGAATATTTTGTCGCTGCTCTTTGTGGCTGCACAAAGGAGCCTAGAGCAGCTGCACACAGGATACAGAGAAGAGAGAGTGATTTCATTTCATTTCAGTTAAAACACAATAAAAATTTAAAAACAGTTAAAATATAGGAGTCTACCACAGAATTGTCATCATTTTTACCACCTCAGGGGAAAACTTTGTTTCTTTTTCTTTTTATCTCTGGGAGTCCATCCCAGAGGACTGACTGTGTTTTGGAGATGCTGACCAAACCAGCCATCCCTATGGCTTCTACCCCATCATCGTATATTTTTCCTTAGTTTTATTTGACTTTAGCACTTCGAGGCATGTACTGATTCACAATCTTGCCCTTGCAATTGAACTCTGGAAGCATGTGAGGTTACTCAGCTTTCGAACTTAAACTGCATTTCCAAATTTGCCCTCTTAATGATGACAGCTGCCTGGGCTTGCATTAACATAAGCATGGTGATGACATTTTGTGACATGAGTTTCATTATGGTATCATTTTATGATTACTTCTTTCGGAATAAATTCAGTGCTTCGCTGCACTATTGATGTATGTGCGGGAAAATACTGCTGATGCATTTCAGATGACTGAAATTTGTCTTTGTGAAATCATATCAAGTATTAGCTGTATGTAGAGAGTAATCGTACAATTATTTAGAGGTATGATGCAGAATAAAATTCTGTCTTATAAAACCACCAAATATTTATGGATATAAGGATGGAAAGTTTTTGATTTTGCTTATTTTTAAGAATTTACTGTGAAAATTTTCTGAGATACAGCTGAAGACATTTATGAATATATCCACATATCCCATTTCTGTGTACATGCATTATGTATTAGTTTTAAGGTGTGGGCAAATGTGTTTCAACAGATGATAGGCAGTTTTCATTCAAAATTTTGGTCGCTAGATGATAATTTCATGAAGCAAATAAGACAACATACCTTGTTTGACACAAAGCATCCACTTTGCTTGTACACATGCTTTCTATTATTATACACTATTTGTCTATTTATTGTGTATATGCTTTCTATGAATCACTATCTTCCAGTTGATACAAATGCATAAATATATATGTTTATGCAGTGTCTATTGTTTGAAATGCTTATACAATATATTGAGGAACATACATGTACTATCAGAACTAGAAAATGAGTAAGCTGATAATCTCATCTCCTTTACCAAATCCTGCATTAAGCTATACTAAAAATGGTATTGCAGAGTTTAAATAACAACAAAAACCACAAGAAAAATCAAAAGGTAAAGGCAAGAATAAAGTAATTAGGGGCAGTAGGCAGTAACAGCAACTGGCTCTTGGGGAGTTTTTCTTAGAAAAGTTTATTCAGAGGATGCCAGGATTAATTTTAATTTCTTCTTCTTCTTCTTCTTCTTCTTCTTCTTCTTCTTCTTCTTCTTCTTCTTCTTCTTCTTCTTCTTCTTCTTCTTCTTCTTCTTCTTCTTCTTCTTCTTCTTCTTCTTCTCTTCTTCTCCTCCTCCTCCTCTTCCTTCTCCTCCTTTTTCTTCTCCTCCTTCTATTTTTCTTCTCCTTCTTCTTTTTCTACTTCTACCTCTCCACCCTCCTCATCTTCTTTATTATTACTATGATAGTTGTATATTGTTGGGGACTCTCCGCCAACTACCTCGATTATGGATGACCCTGGGTAGTGCCACAGAAATCAGGACACAGGAGAGGCAGAGTAGGAGACACAACTGCATACTTTATTGCAAAGCCAGTGCTAAAAAACAAGATAAAGGATAAAAAAAAGAAAATAAAAAAAAAAAAAACAAAAAAAAAAAAACAAAAAATAAAAAAAACAAAAAAAGAAAAAAAAGAAGAAAAACACAAACAAACACCCATTAAAAGGCTAAAGAACAAGAAAAAGAACAAAGGCCCGATGAAAAAAACCAAAACAAAAAAAGAGGACAAAAAAAAAACACAAAGAGAAGAAACAACCAGAAACCAGCAGAAGCATAAAAAAAAAAGACACAAAAGCAAAGCAAAATCACAAAACAAAAAACACCGGAAAGACACAAAGAAGCATAAAAAAAAAAACAAAAAAACTAAAAACAAAACAATAAAAAGGGCACAGAAATCAAAGAAAGAAAGGAAAAAACAAGTAGCCACCACAAAAAAAAAAACAAAATAAACGAACAAAAAAAAACAAAACAAAGAAAGGGAGAAAAAACAAAGCAGGCTAGACAGCAACAAAACAAAAAAAAACATAACATAAAGCATTATTTGTATAGCCAGAACCTGGAAACAACCAGATGTTCTCAGTGGAAGAATGGAGAAAGTGGGAATATTGCATATTAGAAACTACTCAGCGTAAAAACAAACTCACAATTTCATGCAAATGATGAAATAGAAAACACTATCCGAGTGATAACACAGACCAAAAAGATGATCATGGGATGTACTCACCAAATGGTTACTAGTGATAAAGAACCTATCACATGGATGGAGATAGAACAGAACCCACACGGAGCACGACTAGCTCCAATGTCAATGAGGAGCAGAAGGGTGAGAATATGAGCAAAGTAGGACCACAAGGTCACACACGGAACAGTGGGGCTGATCCACCACCAAGGCCAGCTGGACTGTACTAAAAACTATGGGATAAAACTGGACTCCTAATTTGGCGGACAATGAGGGCTGCTGAGAAGGCAAGGACAATGGCACGGTTTGATCTACTTCATGTTCGGCTTTGTGGGAGCCTAACTAGTTTGGATGATCACCTTCCAGACCAGGATTGAGGCGGAGGACTTGAACTTTCCACAGGGCAGGGAAGCTGACTGCTCTTTGGTCTGGATATGGAGGAGGAGGAGGTGAGGGGGGAGTGGGAGGAGCAAGGAAATGGGAGGCGGGAGGAGGCAGAAATTTCTTTTTCCAATATAAAAAAAAAGAAACTAAAAAAAAAGAAAAGAGGATAGCTTACAAACTTTTGGTTGGATGTCCAATGGTTAAATCTCTAGTGATAATATTCTTATGGGAGACCTTGAGCTGCTAGGTAAAATTCTTACAAAAAACAGTTTCCAATGGAGAGCTTAAAACAGCTGCCTAACAGGTACTCAAGCAGGTAAAGTATAAATCAACAAATAAAGTATACAATAATCAACAAATACAGTATATTAATTATAACATTCAAATCACAATCCAAGCTAGGTTCTCACAATACTTGGAAATAGTTACATAAACTAATAACTTTGTTACAAATTATTTCAAGAGATTTGTGCCTTCTTAATCTACACAAGAAGCTTGTTATTATGGGAATAACTTCTGCCATAATATAATATATAGAAAACTTCCTCAGGAGACAAACCAGAACCTAATCATAGTCTTTCAACTACAGTGCACATCTTTGTACTCAAGGACTGACTATTGGCAGGGGATTGTACTGATAGAGAAGGTATGCCTCCTCCTTACTTGGCCTGCCAAGCATGTCAGCAAGAATACTACAAGTCATTCCTGCACAGAGTTTCTATGCCGTTCAAAGTTAGGCCTCTACAGTATATCACATGTGCATGGGTCCCATGAAGGATAAAAAGCATGATAGATATTCTGGAACTGCATTTTCAGCCTTTATGGATTATAAGAAACATGAAATGGATGACGGGAACTAAATTCTGGTCCTCTGGAAGAATAGTATTTGCTAGCAATCATTTAACTACTCCTCCAAAAACAGAATTCTTGATTTTACTGCAGAAATTAGATGAATCCCGTTCTAGCATAATTGAACACCTGGATTAGTAGAAAAAGAGATTCACAGGGAAAGGATGTGGTCCACCTAATTGTAGATGTAGCATTCCCAGTGGAAAGTTTTCTTGTGTGTTTGAGCAGTACTCAAATATAAGATTATTAAGGATCTCAAGTTGTATGTCAGGAGATAAGTAAGAAATATTTTCCATATTCTTACTTTTTCAATCAATGCGATTATAGGGTGTAACTGATTATATTTTCAATGAGAATGAAATATAATAAAACCATTGATTACAAGGCTTGGGATCTGAGGCATGTCGTATGAGAAATTATTCCTTGCAATGACATGAGCGCCTTATAAATTCTCGGATCCCAGAAAGTGATGAAAAGTTGACTTTGTGATGACAATGTGCCTAATAATACTATTACCTAAAACCTGGTGTTTGGATCAAGGACAGACAAGCAGAAAAACCTCTCTGCTGGTTCTCCCACACTTGACATGATCTAGTAATTCTAATTGGTCTGTTGCTCATATGTACTCATACCTGAACTTGTTGTATCTTGTTCTTAGGCACTAATTCAACTTTAAATCTTTTAATTATATTCTGCAAATTTGTTCTCAAATATTAATTGGCATCTTCAACAGCAGTTCCCTCATGTCAATGATATGCTCACTATCTTATGGATACAGAACTATAAGTTCACCCATGAAATCTCCTGAAATCTGTGGTATTCTCAAACTTATATCAACTCTATAAACTACATGTATGTGTATGTGAAAAGAAAGTGAGAGATTACTATATACCATATTATATGTGATATCAAAGTTAATGTTAATAATTAATGTTAAAGCCGGGCGGTTGTGGCACACGCCTTTAATCCCAGCACTCGGGAGGCAGAGGCAGGCGGATCTCTGTGAGTTCGAGACCAGCCTGGTCTTCCAGGACAGGCTCCAAAAACCACAGAGAAACCCTGTCTTGAAAAACAAAACAAAAATAATTAATGTTAGAATAGAATAAACCTGCATTCATCTTTGCCAGGCACCAATATAATTATATGACAAATTGTTGTGCACAATTATAAATCTTGTGAATTTATCCCTTTTCAATCATTTTTTAAAATCATAGGGAGACATACGCATGACCATCTCTTTTACTGGCATAGGACACTTATGGTGCTCCCAAGAGTTTCAGGTTATGTGCAGTTAGTGCAGAATTGGGTACAAATGGTTAAGAGGAACATCTGTACATGCAGATTAAGATCCAGTGAGTCTCTTGGTATCCCTCCATTTAGGGGAATGTCAAAATTCACTGAGCTGCTCATGATAGCCACTTAAAAGCAAACCCCATTGATCTGATGATACTGCAGAGGTTTCTGCTCATACCATACTACATGTTAGTGCAGGTAACCATCTAAGGAAAGAATCATAAAAAAGAAGAGTCCTGAAAGGAGCAGGGAGTCTAGAAAAACATAGTGAAAAGAAGATAATAGAGAACATGCAACCCAAAAGCACAACTTGTGCTATTAACAGGAAGGAGTGACCCCACCTCGGGGGGCAAAAGGCCTGGGTGGGGGCAATAGAGAATGGAGATGCATAAAAACAATGGATTTATGCAAATATAAGGAAACCACTGTTTTTACTACATTTACCTATGACAATGTAAAAATAAAGACAAAAGACTTGCTATTATTTTACCATTGCTATTAGTGAGATTTTATTAGTATTCATGAAAATAAAATATCTTGCTAAAGGATTGCTTTGTGAAAATATGTTATTTGTGCATGATGGTTGAATTATCACAAACACATTGAAAGTAATATAGACACAGGGTAGATAATGTAATTACCTAGGACAAATTACTCTTTTAGTCATTATTATATGAACATAAATATAATCTTCATATATACTAAAATAACAGCGGGTTTCATGTGATTAAATTGTTTGCAACAAATCTGTGTAATAAATTAATAAAGGCCATTTTATCATTTTATTATTATGCATACTTCCATATTAAAGGACACATTTATTAGGAGATACAGTATAAAGTGTTCTATTGCAAAGTTTAATAATATTTTTTCCAAGTTAAACTCAAGAAAAATGCACTCTGTATGGGTTAAGACATTATCCTCATCTCCTTCAGATGCTGTAGTATTATATTTTATTGAGATCTTTATTGGGCTGTATTTCAATATTACAATCCATAGAAAATTGAGTTTACCTTTTTAAGGTTCTTAATCTTACTAATAAAATAAGAAGAAAAAAGAGAAAAGAAATTTAAAAAAGAAGAAAAGGATGGGCGAGTGGAGTGGTGTTTTTGTTTGTATGTTTTAAAATAATTTTGGGAAAGGGTACATGCAAAGGTGTGAGGTAGATAGGAAGGGATTGGGAGGTGAGTGGCATTGGGGTATATAATGTGAAATTTCCAAAAAGCAAATAAAAAAATAAGCACAAAACATAGTAGCTGGGTTAGGAGCAGTGAGACCCCAGATCCTGAATTTCTTGTTAACAACTTGTTTTTCCCTGATCTGAGTGCCTACAGCTGCTCTGAGCACGAGACCTTCAGGAGTTCATGATGGCAGGAGAGTGGTTTCTGGTGGTTTTGGCTGGGGCGTGGCTATTTCTATATAATCTGCCCTGAACACAATAAGGGGGCATTCTTGGGGAATTCGAGGATGACCCATGTCGCTGTCTCTCTGTCTGTATGTGTTTGTGTATTTTAACTTCCAGCTCCCTTGCCTGAAGCTCGCGAACTGGGTAATAGCGCATCAAGCGTAGACACGGGGGCACGATGCACGACATAGTTGTGTCTGTACATTTTATCATCATTTATTCTATTCAATTTGTAATATGTCTCTCTTAACAATGGTGCTATGCAGCTCTGTGCATACTACAGATCTATAATGTAATTTTAGATCAGGCATTGGGTTATTCCTAACAGTGCTCTTCCAATTTATATCTAAAAATTCACTCAGTTTAGATCAATGTTTCTGCTATCAATAAAATTTAGACATAGTTAATTATTTACAAATTATTTAAAAACCTTAGCTGAATGAAAATATGGCTCAGTTGTAAAGCACTTGCCTAATAAATGTGGCTACTAAAACGTAATCCTCACCAAAAAAAAATATAAAAAGAAACTAAGGAAATGAAAGTATTGTTTATATATATATATATATATATATATATATATATATATATATATATATATATATTATGAGAAATGTGTTTACTAAATAAAAAATAAAATTTAATAAAAGTTATATGTAATGTTGTTTATACTATGTATATTTTTAAAGGCACAGAGGAAAAATGAATACATAGAAATGTATATATTTTATGTATGTTAAATTTTCTGAAAGGCGTTTTGAAAGCTCACAACCCTGAAAATTTCAAGAGAGTAAACTAAGTATGTTGATGGAGGCGACAAATATCATTAATCTCTTTGCATTTTTTGAGTTGTGAGCCTTGGCTTAAATAACTTTAAAACCAGATAATTACTATGGCATTGATAGTCTCAAAACTCAAGAGTCAGAGGCACAGAGATCTCTTTGAGTTCAAGGTCAACATCATTAACATAGTGAGTTTTAGGACACTCAAGATGACATAGTGAGACCCTGTCGCAAAATACAAACAAATGAGCAAAAATACGACACAGTTTCTGCATGCAAACAACTTTCACCATAGGAATTAAGTCTGTGTAATTTTATTTGTTATGATATTTTAACTTGCTAAAACAAGGGATATGCTTCAAGTCAGCATCCATCAATCTGAGTTAGGAATTATAAGAGGTACTAGCTCCCCCAGATTGTATCACTTTGAAATCTTTAAATGGAACACTCATTTCTTACACGATTTGCATTCTACCCAAGTTGTCAGACATTCTATTAATGTAAAACAATTTAAGAACATTGCTAGCAACTCTTGTTTCATTTTAACTCATCAACTAGACATGAGCTATTCTAAATAGTACCATCTATTCTCTCAACCATCACATGACTTCACTGCATCAGAATTAAATGACTCTAATGACTTGTCATGATTTATCATCCTGAGGATGAATAAATCTATACTTTCTATTATTAATCTCATTACTCTTATGCATGACTTGACATTATAAATTATCCTGAAAAGAAAAATGTTTTGCTCATTTTTCTTTGGTGTGATCTATTAAGATGTGAGTCCCATATTAAGAGAAAATATACACATGCCTGACAATAAAATTAAGTGAATCTTGTATCCAACATTATCATTAAATGATTTTTTCTTGAAACTCCTTTCATTGTGTATATTAACTTTAAGTCAAACAATAGTACATGTTAAGAATATAAATGGTATTGTGTTTTATCTCTTATAGTTTGCTAATATATAAGCAATTAAAACTTAAAAAATTTAAACTTTGAAAAAGATGGGGATAATTTTGAAGAGGGACAATAAAAGGAAATAAGATGCATCTTATGAACCTATATTATATATTGTATATACATGTGATATTGAAATGCAGTGACTTCCTTTCTCAGTTTCCAACTGCTAACTTTCATATTTGAATCACGATCCTCTCATAATATTAATAATTGTCTAATTTTTTAAATACATTAACACAAGTGCTTACAAGAGAAACTTTTCATCACTTATATTTAACAATACTTTTTGGTTTATTTCCAATAAAAACAGAATTATCCTCAAAAATGTAAGAGCAAATTGGAGACTAGCAAGTGAAAAAAAATCTTTAATTGTGTGGTTATTTGACACACAATTATTTATGCAATATTTCGAGAGTTTTTCTATTAATCCTTTAATAAAGTTGTTCAGATTATAGTGACAGTTAGCCAACAGGTGCTTTGAAAAAAACTTGGTGACAAATCATAGCTAATATTATTTAATCTTCTAGATCCAGATGTCCTCATTTGCCTTTGTTGTGGAATATTATTTAAGACTTGTTACATTCATTTATGCTGTGGAACATTTGATTAATGATGCAAAGATATGTTCCATTCTTTTATGTTAGATTTGTTTAACTCTGAGAAACTGTGGAATTTTGCCTGTCTAAAACACCTAATTGTTCTAATAAAGAGCTGAGCAGCCAATAGTTAGGGAAGAGAAAGGATAGGGAGGGCCAGAAAAATCAAGGAGCAATAAAGTTCAAGGGGTGAGAGCAGAAGGGGCCAACACAGCCACACAGTCAGGCATAAGAAGGAGTGAAAAGATATACAGAAATAGTGAAAGGTAAAAGGTGAGAGACAAATTATATGTGGGATAATTTAAGTTAGGAAAAGAAGGCAAGAAACAAACCAAGCTAAGGCTGGGCATTTATAAGTAATAATATACCCCAGTGTGTAATTTATTTGGGAGCTGACTGGCAGCCTCCCCAAAAATAGAGTAAAAACAACCAACAACATGTCCTTGGCTCTTATGCATTCCTGTTGTGGAAATATGGCTTTTGAGGGAGAAGAGTCTTCTCTTTAACTGTGTGCTTCCTGCTAGGCCAATTGTACTGTAGTAGAAAGTCTACCTCCAGAAGAACTGGGGTATCATTAATTGGAGTTATGAAGTACAAATTATATTGGTATTGATAACGTAATAAGTAATCCTCAAATTAACATCAGGATATTACTATCTTTTTCTTTCTCTTAAAAAAAAACCTTGGCAAATAAAAGAACAAATGTATTTGTATTTCAAACTTTGTGATCAGGTTTTATGATCATGAGAAGCCATGATTTGTAAATTTCAAAGTCCATTTGTTGTAACAATAGACAAATTTGTGAATTGTTTTCAATTTTATTACATATGTATTTAATTATATTACCATGGAATGTCAGTCTAAGAAAGTGGAAAATTTAATTTCAACTTAAATTCAACATCTTAGTAGTGAGTATATAAACACCTCCCACAATGTTTATTCATTAAAAATCGTCATTACACTTTATTACTTTAAATAAAAATCTTTCTTTAATCATGTTTAGGGAGAAGTAAAAAGTGAAACTGTAGAAAAGTTAGTATATCACATATTTGGATGAAGAACTATTGATCCTATTATTTTTTAAACAATAAATCTGACCAATGAGAGAAAAAAATGGGAATCAAATGTGACAAAATATGGATTATAGCATATTTGTATTAGTTATATCTCTGTTCCTGTGGCAAACACCGGGAACAAGGCAACCTATAGATTTTGTGTTAACAATTCTAGGGGCAAGAATCCATTATGGGAGATAGTAATGGAAGCAGGCAGGAATGATGCCTAGAGCAGGAGCCGAGATACCATATTATCAACAAAAACATAAGCACCATGAACAAACCGGAGCCAATGTAATATACTCTGTAAGCTCTTTATCACTGATAAAATATCTTCAACAATTTTACTCCTTCTAATTCTCCTCCTATCAGAGCCATAAACTAAAAAACAAGTATTCAAATGCTTAAAATTACAGGTGGCATTTCTCATCCAAAATACCATCATACTCTATAGAAATATTTTATTTTTTATTATTCATAGGTATATTTTTAGATCTGTTCTTTATTACAGTTGTATAATGCTTTTTAAACGAATCATTCGTACCAGCAATACTATGAGAGATACATATTGCATATTCATGTATTTAAATTTGTAATAATAATGTTATTTGAGTTAGAATATATTTAGTGTATTAGAAGAGCATTAGAAGGTGACCTTTCAAAGGAATCATAAGCCTTAAGAAAAAAAGGCTGACTTTTTATGTTGAAAATAATATTATTTTATCTATAATTTCAAAAATTATGTTTTGAAGAGGGTTCACTGTGCATTTGATATCCCAGGTTTTGGAGAAGGATACTAACAAATTATTTTGAATATTTTTGATTAACTTTAATTTTTATGTGTTGTTTATTCTGAAAAGATGAACAAGTGGAGCAAAGAGATTAAATTCTTTCTTAACAATTCTGAGGTATACTCATTCTAATGATGACAAAATATAAATCAGTGAATAATATGATTATAGAAACATGCCCTCAATGTTTATAAAAGTAACTTAAGAAATAAAATTAAAAATCACTCTATTTCTTATATAAGTTAAAAGGCTTTTTTTTGATTACAATATTTTGATTGTGTTTTCCCCTCTGCCAATACCTCCCAGGTTATTTCCAAATATTTTCCCTATTAACTTTGCTTTTTTTTACCCTCTTTACAACCGCGTACACACACACACACACACACTCACAAAGACATACACATTTAAAGCACACAAAAATATTTAAAAAGAATAAGACATAAAATGCTAAATAAAATGAAACAATAAAATAAAATGCATGATTTCCTTTTGTGTTTATTAACTACTGCTGGGTGATATACATACTAAGACTGTATTGGAGAAACAAATTTTCAGCAAACATCAATAGCTGATAGTTTCCTGGTTAAAGTTGTGACCCCATGTCTACTTCCCATACAACCTTAGAATAGATAAAGTGTAAAAAATTTAAAACATTAATTACTGTTTCCACGGAGTCAAACATCAACAATTCTTACAAACTTTTTCCCTCCACTTCCATTTAGATCACCAAGTCTTGAGAGCGATGAAAACATCTAATTTTGAAGTAAAACTCCAAAATTTCTCATTACCTGTATCTTGTCTAGTTATCTGTTTCCTATATCAGTTCCCATTTACCATAAAGGAAAGCTTCTCAGATGAGGATTAAATAAGGCACCAATCTACAGGTAAAGCACTATGTGAGTAAGAATTATTTATAGCTAGGGTTGCCCTCTGACTTCTCCATTTGATGACATAAGTAAGTGGAGACTTCAGCAAAAACCAGATTGTGGAGAGCAACTAATAATCTTGAAAAAAAGTCTGCAATATTTGGGAATTTCCATTGGATACCTTTGGCCAATGACTCAACAAGACATAACCTATTTCTGGAACTGAAGGTTCTGTTACAGAGATATCTAGTTGGGGCTTGTCTCCCTCACTATAAAGTGACCCCATTTAGATTCATTTCATACAGGTATAATAATTTGTAAGCCCTAATGAAATTGGTTTCCATATGGTTTTTCAAAATACTTTCAGTATAAGTTCTTTCTCCTAGTATTCCCTCTATTTTTTACCTTATGTCCCCTTACTACATATCTAACATCTGTAGTTATTCATATTGTAGCACACATATGTAACATTTAAAAGCTATCATCCACACATATTAGGAAACATAACAATATTTGCCATTTCGATCTGGATTACCTTAGTTTCTATGAATTATTTTCCAGTTTGATTCATTTACCTAGAAATTCATGACTTCATTTTTCTTTTTTAATGATTTATTTAATTTTATTTTATGTGCATTCATGTATAAGCATTTACTTCTTCAGTAAGACATAGATTCCTTTGTTTTTATGCTCAAGAGTAGTATATCCGAACCCTAAGATGGATTGATTCTCAGATTTGGAGCAAACTCCACATTGATTTTCATAGTGGCTGTATCAGTGCTTCCCTTTTCATACATTCCTGCCAGCATATGCTGGTTTTTTTTTCTATTTTATTTATCTTGGCTATTCTCACTGGGATAAGATGAAATTTTAAAGTAATTAAATTTTGTTTCTCTGATTTCTAAAGATGCTGAGTATTTCATAAAATGCTTCTAAGCCAATTATGCTTTTTATTTCTAAAAGATGCTGCATAGTTTTGTACCAAATTTTTACAAAAGTTTCTTGATTTCTTGTTTAGTGTTACATGTTCTAAATAGTAACCCTCTGTTAGATGCATAATTGATCAAGATGTTTTCCCAATATGTAGACTGTGACTATCCCTGAATAACAGTGTCCTAGGCTGGACAGAGTCCTTCAGGTTTATGAGGTGCCATTTATAAATTCCCATGTTTTCAATATCATATTCAGAAAGGACTTTCTTATGCTGATTAATTCAAGACCTGTCCTCATATTCTCTCTTATTATATCCAGGCTATCCTGTCTTATGCTGAGGTCTTTATTTAATCCATTAAGTTTTTTGTGGAATGACAGGTATGAAAGTGGATTCTACACATAGCCATCCAATTTGAGAAGAACCATTTGCTGAATATGATTCTTTTGAAAAGGTGTTCATTTTAAGTTTGATTGTGAAAATTCAAGTGTATGTGTGTGTGGAGCTGTGCCTTGGTCCTCTATTATCTTCTATTGATCAAGTTTTCAGTTTCCATGCTACCACAATGTCTCTTTAATGTTGTAGCCCTATGTTACAACTTGAAATCTAATATCATGATATTTCCAGAAGTTCTCCTACTATGTGGTATTTTTAGCCATCTTGTTTTTTTATTGTTAAGTTTTCAAATGCAATTGAAATTATTTCAATTACTGTGAATAGTGATGTTGAGATTTTGATAATTACATTAAATCTGTAGAGGGCCACTGAAGGATGATCATTTTTACACTGTTAATTCTACTTATGAATGAGTTTTGGAAGGTATTAACTCCATGTGAATCAGAATAACAAAAATAACAAAACTCCTTCTATCACAAAAATCCCAGATCAGATTATTTTATAGCAAAAATTTTAGACTTTCAAAAGAGACCTAATACCAGTATTTCTGAAATAATTTTGTCAAATATGTATTGATAAAACTTTTCCATATTCTTTTTGTGAGGTCACTACTATTCTTATATTAGAGCAATGTAAACAAAAGAAGATTATATACAATTCTTTTTATGACTAAAATATTTCTGAATAAAGTATTTATATACTGAACCCTAGTACACATGAAAAGATAATTCACCATGATCAGTTTATCCACCTCAGCAATTTAGGGACAATGCAATGTAAGTAAATCAGCAAATATAATTCATCACCTAAACATACTGAAGACAAAAACCATGTTATCATCTCATTATATCCCCAGAAGTCTTTGACCCTATTCAGTATTCTTCATGATAAAAGTCCAGGAGAAAGGGATACACCTCAACATAATAACGATAGTATATAGCTGAACCACAGCCAACTTCAACCTAAAGAGAGAGAAAGTCAAAGCATATCACACAAAGAATATAAAAAGGGTAATTTCCAGAAATATAATCATTGAAGTCTTGTTTAGAGCAAAAAGACAATCAAAGAAGAACAAACAAATACCAATAAAAAAGAAGCAAAAATATGTGTGTTTTCAAATAATATAAATTTATATAAAAAGAACATAAATATACCCCCAGAAAATGCCTATAGCTGACAAATCTTTCAGCAAAGTAGCAGGATACAATAATAGTACTCAATGATCAGTAGTCTTCCTATATACAAATGACAAACATACTTGTATCATTAAACTTTAATATACGGAGAACCTGAAATTCTGTCAGGTACACTCTTCTACATCCTTTGCACTGTTCTCAGTTCCCAACATTCAGCTATGGAAAAAGCCCTGTAGAAAACTTCTTGTGTCTCACAGCAATGTGACACAGACCTGTGATCGTGAAAGAACTCAACGTACACTGAACAATCTGAAGGAAGGAAAGAGTGTGTCAACTGCATGCTCTGTGCTAACATCCTTCAACCTTTCCTTCAGAAGTCACTGCAGTCCATTAGAAGAGTGTGGTCACATGATCCAATGTCACTGAGAGTTATCTAATATTCTTTCTCTATTTAATTCATATCGCAATTGCGTAAGGCAACTAAAATAATTTACTTTTATTTTGTACCAGCAAATGTTATGAAATTTCCTCCTATAATACACAAGTATGCATACATAAGAGATTAATTACTACATGTCCATCAGTCCAAATCAAGTATGTAATTATTTAATAGGTTAAAGGCAAATCTATCCACCTATCTCCCAAAGTGGCACATGCTAAATTACTTTTGGCATAAAAGTAAAGCGGACTGCATATATTTTCTCAGCTAGTTTTTAATCACACTAGAGAAATAAAGTATTAAAGGGGGAATGTTACATGGAGAATGTTTCTCAGTCTAAATTATACTGCTGTTTGTGATGACTAATTTATAAGCCGTGCACTTCCTATTTTACACAGAAGGAAACCCTTATAGATGGTCTATATTAGCATTTAGATATTTTCTCAGGGTTCTCTTAAGGAAATGAATTACTTATAAGGTATTCAAAGCACTCACACGTTCTGTGCATTACCAAACCCCAGATAACATATGGGGCTTGGGAAAATGAAATAAAAGATTAATGCTAATCTATCCATAAGATCCATTTTCAATAGATACTAATTGCGAGCACTATGCTTGGATATAGGACAGTTTATAGTGCTTTTATGACACTGAAGGCACTTCAGGTTTACCTGAAATCTATTGTTTAATTTAAGATTTAAGATTTAGTTGCGCAATTCAAAACCATCCTGACAGCAGTTTGACTGGCTGGAGGCCAAGACATTTCAAGAATACCATTTCAGAGGTGAGATTGTATTTACAGGACACAGTATTTCTGTTCATTCGTGAATGACTTTTGTCTGTTGCAGGGTTGGTGAAGATCTTCTCCCAGTCAGTGGGTTGCCTTTTTGTCTTAGTGACAGTGTCCTTTGCTTTACAGAAGCTTCTCAGTTTCAGTAGGTCCCATTTATTCAATGTTGCCCTTAATGACTGTGCTGCTGGGGTTATACCTAGGAAGCGATCGCCTGTGCCCATCTGTTGTAGGGTACTTCCCACTTTCTCTTCTATCAGGTTCAGTGTGTTCAGATTGATATTGAGGTCTTTGATCCATTTGGACTTGAGTTTTGTGCATGGAGATAGATATGGGTCTATTTTCATTCTTCTACAGGTTGACATCCAGTTGTGCCGGCACCATTTGTTGAAGATGCCCTCTTTCTTCCATTGTATACTTTTAGCACCTTTATCGATAATGAGGTGTTCATAGGTTTGTGGGTTAAAATCCGGGTCTTCTATACGATTTCATTGGTCGACTTCTCTGTTTTTATGCCAATACCACGCTGTTTTCATTACTGAAGCTCTGTAATAGAGTTTGAAGTCAGGGATGGTAATGCCTCCAGAAGTTCCTTTATTGTATAAGATTGTTTTGGCTATCCTGGGTTTTTTGTTTTTCCATAGAAAGTTGATTATTGTCCTCTCAAGATCAGTGAAGAATTTTGATGGGATCTTGATGGGGATTGCATTGAATCTATAAATTGCCTTTGGTAGGATTGCCATTTTTACTATGTTGATCCTCCCAATCCAAGAGCAAGCAAGGGAGATCCTTCCATTTTCTGGTATCCTCTTCAATTTCTTTCTTCAATGCCTTAAAGTTCTTGTCAAATAGATCTTTCACTTCTTTGGTTAGAGTTACCCCGAAATATTTTATGCTGTTTGTGGTTATTGTGAAAGGAGATGCTTCTCTTATTTCCCTCTCTGCTTCCATATCCTTTGTGTATAGGAGGGCGACTGATTTTTTGGAGTTGATCTTGTATCCAGCCACATTACTAAAGGTGTTTATCAGCTGTAGGAGTTCTTTGGTGGAGTTTTTGGTGTCAGACTCACCATATTGACTCTTATCATAAATCAGGAGGAATATTTTTAGCCCCTTATATTACAATTTAAACAAATAGCTTCTCTCGAAATATTGTTTTCATCATCATTTTAGCAATAAAGACAATAATATTTTATGTAACATCAGATAGCCTATTTTAAATATATTATAAATCTAAACTGCAAGATTTAGAAATATTTTAATTTTCAAACAGATGTTTCCTGTACAAATTTAGAACATTCTTGATATGTTTTATTTTGTCGTAGAAAATTTTACTCTCCTTTTGGCTCATATATAATTTATGATTGTTATAAATTTTAAGTAAATTTATTTTTACTTTTTATATATTTATTTTTAATTTAATTTTACATTATAACCCCAGTTCTCCTTCTGCTCACCCTCTGTCCCTCCTATGTCTACCCCCGTCCAAGCTCACCCATAATCCACTCCTCCCAAATGGTAAGGCCTCCCACGGGAGTCAAGAAAGCCTGGCCCAGTAAGTTTAGGCAGCACCAGACTCCTCCCCTTTGCAATAAGGCTGAGCATGGCATCCCACCATAGTGAATAGGCTCCAACAAGCTAGCTCATGCACCAGGGATAGATCATGGTCCTACCGCCAGGGGCCCCTCAATAAGACCAAGCTACACAACTGTTTCCACATAAAGAGGAACTAGTTTGTTTCTATGGAGGCTAAACAGCTGTAGTTCTAGATTCCATGAGTTCCTCCAAACTTGGTTCAGTTCTCTCTGCAGATTTTTACATTCACTTTAGTAAGACTAACATCTCAAATTTAGTACTTGTTAAAATCAATCAGGTTTTCAAAATATAAGTTTTTAAATAAAAGAAACAATTGTTTCCAAAATTCTTTTTAAATTTGCACATGCATACAGATATATCTGCTTTACACAATAAACAAAAAAATCATAAATATCAATTTCCAACACGAACTTTCTATCTTATTCATGTACGGAATATTAAGTGAAGGAAAGTTTGTAAAGAATTAACTAAATATTAAATTTAAAACATATCTAATATTTTTCTGACGAGTACTGTTCATGTAGCTGTATTAGCAAGCCTATATAATAGAATAAAATTTGCTTATTAAAGAAATTCTCTTAGTTGTTATACATTTGCCAATGTCAACACTTTAAATTTAAATTATCTGCCAATGGTGACATTTAAATTATCTTATATGGATATGTTTACATACAAACATATGTGAGTAGAAAAGATTTATTTATATTGCACTGGCTAAATTTGACTAAAACCATTTCACTTGTTTTAATGTATTGAACAAGAAATTGGTATCCATGACCAATTAGAATATCTTTTATCATTTGAAAACATGATTGATTTCTGATAGAATATAAATGAGCTATGAGTCTCTTGAGAATCAAAGCTTACTTTTAGCATAAGATCTTCAATAAAACTAAATATTTCAGTATTCTAAGTGCAAATAAATGTTCTACCAACCTTATGATCGTGAGAATGAAGTATTCCATATTAAAACTAAGGAATAATACCCAATATTCAAATACTAGAACATTTCCCTTAATTATCAGATTTCAAATAAGAAAGTATCATTTTTGCTGAGCTTGGATGATTGTAGACCTTGGTTATCAAAGAATAGTATTAGAGTTTGTGTCCTGTCAGACCATCATAGCAAGAGCTCATGACAAAAAAGAAAAAAAAGTCAGTCCATTGTATCAAAAGCTTATGAAGAAGATGCTTCTCATATCAAGACACAATGGAGGCAAAAAGGAGAAAAATTTATTAGAATTCCTAGAATGCTTTCATTCATACCACCTCTCTAAAACATTTTAACTAGCTCCAATAGTGACATAGACCAGAAACTGAGTTTTAAACATATGCAGTTGTCAGGATATGTGTCCAATTATCAGAGAGGCTCTAGCATATTCTTTAGTTATAGCCTTTGAAAAATTAAACAGAACATCTTAGGTTGTATCAGGATGCTGTGTACAACTAAATTATGAAATGAAAGATTTAAATTGATTTAAAATCCTGAGATGGGGGCTGGAGAGATGGCTCAGTGGTTAAGAGCACTGCCTGCTCTTCCAAAGGTCCTGAGTTCAATTCCTGGTAATCACATGGTGGTTCACAAACATCTGTAATGAGGTCTGGTGTCCTCTTCTGGCCTGCAGACATACACACAGACAGAATATTGTATACATAATAAATAAATAAATAAATAATAAACAAATAAATATTTAAAAAAATACTGAGATGTAGAAAGTCACTAGAGTTGTAGTGCAGTAATATTGCAAATAGAATAAAGAAGAGCCTTATAAGAAAACATAAGCATTATTTTTAATAGACAAGGTAATAATTCTTTTTTAATAGAAAATACTCAGATTAGCTGGAAAATTGCATCAACTTTTATGTAAATAACAATGTAAAATAACAGCTTATAAAAACTAAAATGATAGATAAAGTATATTCTTGTGAAGAAACATTCAATTTTTTAAAAAAATTATTACTAGAGGAAATGGATATATATATAATTTATATATATATATATTCCAACTTTTTTTCCATTCTGTAACCATCTTTTATCTTTTTCACACATTTGTAAACTTTGTAAACTGTCTTCCTTATATATTTCAGTTATTTCTATAATCCAAAAACATAATGAAATTATAGAAATTTGAGCTTCAAATTAAATCTGTGATTATTTTTATTTTTTGGAACAAAACCATATTATATTTATTTAATATACAAAACTAGAAAGTCATTGCCTTCATTTATTTACTGATTTTTTTCTTTTGTTATTCATTTCATCAAATGTTTTTTAGTGTAATCAAATCAGGAAATTGCTTAGAAGTAAATGAATAAATGTTTGGACACATGGAAAGAAGTACAAAAGGATAAATCCAACCTTCAGGTAACATTGATATTTGTAGTACCTCTCTAGTGTAAAGAGTTTCACCACGAATATGCATAGTTTCATTAGAAAACTGCTTAACTTGTATTTTGTATGCTATCATAAATATATATGAGTAATACACTCAACATATATTGGCAAATGATAAAAGTGTCCTAGATTTGAGCAAAATTATATTTGTTGAGGTATATAGTATACATTATTGTAAAATCGTATTTATAAAGAAATTCCAAATTAAGGTGTTTTACAAAATATTCAAGCTCAGTAACACCTTTCAATGGTTTATATTTAGTCAGAGTACTATTCTGATACACTGTTAGGTAGGTATTCAAGGCAGAATGAGAAAATAAAAAAAAAATGACTCCTTGTCTTTTCACCTATAGAGAAGCTAAATTCAAAATAATCTGAATTGACAAAAGTTTTTTTTATTATTCAATGGGATGAAAATTATCATAATCTCCAGTTTCAATTACTATGTTTGTTATCCTACTAATATATAAATAACCATTTTGTGCTCTATTCTTTTACCATTTATTACAAAATTAGATTATTCAGGCTATTTACCTTAATAGACATTTATTTCCTCCTTAAAAATAATCAGAGAGACAAAACAAAGCATATTAATCTTACCATGTAAATATATTTTAATGTATCTGCTAATATCAGATGTAATATGTAAACTATGTGAAGAAAATGTAATGAGAAATATGTATCTAGACACAAACTGCAAAATAAACTGGTAATGTTCCTGTATACTCTGGCCTCAATCATCCTCTCTCTGTGATGGTAGAAAGTTAGCTAGTACACTGGATCATCAACAAGTATTCAATTCCATTGGTTTTCCATGAGAATGTTGTCATGGCAACATCTCTGTGGATGTACCACCCCATTATTTCATTAAAGTGGTGCTACAGGAAAGTTTTCAAATAGGTTTACTCTTGACAGCCCATTAAAGTGGCAACTTTTAGGTGAAGAGTGTATTGGGATGTCTCAGGTAATATTACGCTCTGCTAGGAAAAAAATGCCCAAAGCTTACTTAAAGAAAGATAAAGTTCTTCCAAATATTTATATCCCAGATGATACCAGTTGCTGAGAGATTGTTATTAATCTGTAGTATAAACTTCCTTTTATATTTATTTTGTTCATTGAGGATACATTTAAAAAGTTGCTTAAGAGGTTAATACTGACATCTATTTTATTCTACGGTAACATTCAAATCTTATTTTGGTTACCTTTGTGAATTTATTTTAAAATGTTGAATAGAGAAAAGTGAATGGTTCTGTATAGTAATGAAAGGGTAATTCACATGCTTAGGGTTAGATGTCATTATTGACTGCTTGAAAGTCCTTTCAATTTATATCTAGTATACACATTTAGTTCATAGCATTGATGGTTTCAAAATCAAAAGTAGCCCCAGCTCTGTTTTTCATAATTTTATAGAGAACAGTCTGTCTCATCTGTGAGGCATGCATTTAAAGAAGTTCAAAGGATTCTTGAGGTAAAGAGGAGTACTAAGAATATTTTGCTTTTCCTGGGTACACATACCTTTGTATATGTGCGTTCATGTTCAGGCTTGTGTACATGTATGAGTATGAGTGTGAGACAAGAGGATACAGACAAATGGGTCCCTGTAGGTAACTCATATAGAAAAATTAAGAATCCCTCTCTATGTAATTTTAGTGCCATTAATATCTTTTATATAGAATATTTATCCAGTAAGAGAACTGACTGGGCAGTAAAACAATAGGTATCTATGTCTTTGTCTCATTGCACTGCAATGACAAGAGTGTGCCAACTGACTTCATTTTCTTTTTCTTTATGGGTATGACATTTTAGGAGCAAACTCAACTTAGTCTAGGGGTTGTAACCCACCCTGCAGTCAGTTATTTTAGGGTCCCGGAGAGGCACTATATGAAAAGACATGAGCAAGAAGAGAGAGGAAGAAGGCCAGGCAGATTTGTCGAAGCCTTCGTTTATTAGAGACAGGGCTATAGCTTATATAGGATGAGGAGTTTGGCTTGGGATGGGGGCGGGGGCATGGACTCTTGCCGCGTGGTCCATGGTCACTTAGGCCAGGAGGTTATGAGTTGACACACCTAGTTCTCTAGATAGTTTGGAATGTGGGGCGGGTTCCGCTAACAGATAGCTCTCTATTAACAGATAATTGGGAGTGGAATAGGCTCTGCCAATAGAACAATTCTAATTATTGTTAGGAGTGAGTGGGGTTCTCTGCTAACTCCTCAGGGCAATGGTTCCTGTAATAATTTTGGGGGGAAAACGACTCCTGACAGTGATCAGATAGTACACAAGTGGTTACTACAATTTCTTTGTATCTATGGATGTTTGCTTTGTTACCAATTATGTAATCAATTTTTGAGAAGGTTCCATGTGGTGCTGAGAAGAAGGTATATTCTTTTCTGTTTGGGTGGAATGTTCTATAGATATCTGTTAAGTCCATTTGTTTCATTACATCTGCTAGTTCTCTTATTTCTCTGTTAAGTTTCTGTCTGGTTGGCCTGTCCATTAGTGAGGGTAGAGTGTTGAAATCTCCTACTATTAGAATGTGGGGTTTGATGCATGCTTTGAGTTCTAGTAATGTTTCTTTTACACAATATTTCTGAATTCCCAATCTGGAGAAAGGTATTTTTGTTGAGGCTGGTTCCTGACACTGTAATGCCAGTAATCAAGGAGTACTGCAGGTTCAGGGCACTTTGGATTCTATATGGAAATCCTATGTTAGAGGGGAAAGGACATGAAATGTGGCAGTTTATGGAAACTTTAAATAATAATAAAAAAATCATAGTGGCTGAGAGACAGTTCAACAGTTAAGAACACTGACTGCTCTTCTAGGGGGCCTAGATTCAATTCCCAGCACACACATGGCAGAATACAGCTAAGAACACTGACTGCTCTTCTAGAGGGCCTGGATTCAATTCCCAGCACACACATGGCGGCGTACAGCTGTCTGTAATTTCAGCACACACATGGCGGCACACAGATGTCTGTAATTTCAGCACACACATGGCACACAGATGTCTGTAATTTCAGTTCCAGAGGACCTGACACCCGGGGCAAAACACCAACTCACATAAAATAAAAAGAAATTTTAAAAGTTCAAAAGGATTGAAAGAATTCAAGTTAGCTAAGAGCTAATTTTGTGGTTGTCCAAATAAGGCTAAGTGGTAAGGCTTCATTTTCTATTACTCAACTAACAGCAGGAAAAATTTGACCTCTGTGAAAACACAGTACTCCAAGTTATCAATACTTTGGACAGATGGTGATGTACTGCTCTATCGTACACAGTAAATAAATACAAAAGGACATTGCTTACTTACCAAAATTATCACGAGTAATTTCTTTCCTGCTTGTAGTTGCAATAACAAACTGTTCTGATGAAATGCCAACAGTCTATCCAAAATTAAAAAATAATTACTTGAAGGAAAAACTGCATTACTTATATTTGTGAGAATGTGAACATGCTGATACTACAGTTTTGCAAAATCTATTACACTTGTTTAGGAAATAAATTATTCAGCATTTATATAAATTTTAACTCATATCTACAAGATGTCTATTCATTATTTTATATTTTCCCCTGAATAAGTGTGGAAACTGTCATATTCTTTCATTAACCATGGGTAAGCAGTGACCATATATGAAGTACTTTAGGACATAATAAAAATGTTTGTGAGTGCACAATGATTTTGAAGTGTTGTCTTCACAGAAGAGTTAGCATGTATTGCATTACGGAGGACAGCAATAATTTCTGTCGTACCTCTTATTGACTAAGTTTTATGATATTCTTATGTAATATTTTATCACTTAATGTCTTGAAATTAGTTAAATCCTTGATCTGTTACTGAAACTAGTTATAAGAACTTCAATGAATTTATTATGAATTTGTCCGTCTTCCAAATATTATTTATTTATTTATTAAAGATTTCTGCCTCCTCCCCGCCACCGCGAGGGGTGTACCCACACACTGAGACAATGGGGATGTTCTATCAGGAACTCACTAAAACCAAATATTATTTTATGACAGAGAAGAGGTTCACTATTCTTTATATTCAACTTTGGTTGACTGTCCAGGCAGCAAGATGTCTCTGTCATTTCCAGAAATTTGGAAGTTGCTTATAATGCACTTCTTAATTACTTAGGTATTATTATATTCTTCTGGTGTCTGTGATGAAGTTGAAGACAGATAGTTATAACTTTATTGAATTAAAAAGTAACAATAAAAAAGATATGAAGAGGATAAGAAGTTAATGTTTCATGTAGTAAAAGAAACATAATATACAGACACTGGAGAGAAATTATTTTCTAAAAGGACTCTACAGCCTTGCAAATAAAAACAAATGGAATAAGAATCTTTTATGCAATTTTCTGTGATGGAATGATCCACTCTTGTGGGCTAAAGCTGACAAATCTAGTGTGGTTTTTGTAGGACTTGGAACCCTGAATGTTTGTTATTTTTCTAGCCTCAGAGTCTTATTTTTCACCCCTGGTTTTCATTACTCCTGTTTCACATGAATTATGTCTTAATAGTTTCTACTTCAATAGTGTTGACTGCTTTTTCCTTTTCTGACAGAGATCTAAAGCGGCCTAAATACCCTGATGGCAAACTGCCTGGAATCAGCTGCAGGTAAGAAGAGAGAGAGAGAGAGAGAGAGAGAGAGAGAGAGAGAGAGAGAGAGAGAGAGAGAGAGAGAGAGAGAGAGAGAGAGAGAGAGAGAGAGAGAGAGAGAGGAGATAGACCGAATCAAAAAGTAAACAAAGTTTGACACACAGACAGAGGCTCCAAGTGAGATAATAGAGACAGCATGCTTGTCTGCTGGTTTCTCTTCAGGGAAAGAATGTTGGACAGTTTTCTGTTGATTGATCCTCTAAATCTTCCCCTTTCATGTCCAATCTTCCCCAGCCTTTTCAGTTTTTCCGGTGTATTTTCAAGCAGATTGTTTGATTCCCAGCAGTGTTAATATTGGTTTCTTCCCAGACAAGAAGTTATGAAAATCCGAAAACGAATGAATTGGAATTTTTATAGCATCCATTCATATGACAAGTTTATTGTTACCTTTGGAAAAATATGTTTTGTAGGCTTCCATGGTAGCCAGCCTGTAGTGTAGACAATGAAAACAATAGCTTAGGATTGCCATTCATTTTTCCAATACAAAAGGCATGTACAGAAATTTTATATGAGCTCTCAAAGTTTTGCCAAAGGAAAAACAATTTAAGGAATTCATGAAAATCTGATTTTACCTTCCTGATGCTGTCCATTTCCCCCTTCTGCGGTGCACAGAAAGATAAGAGCATAGAACTTGGAGGAGAAAGGTGATTTGCCTGAGAGCTGCAGGCTGCCTTCTGACATTTCATTTCATGTAATCTACATCCTTTATCACGCTCCTTCCAGTTCCTGGAGAGTCACTTCCCCACAGCTTTCTAAGTCTTCTGGTAGTGCAAACGTGAGCTGCACTTGGTGTTTTACATGGAGGCTTGTAGTCACTAGGACCTGTGTCAGGTGAAAGGCAATGGTAGGTGTCTTATCGCTCTTCTAGCATATTCAGTGCGTTACCATGGTATTGTTGGCTTTGCATGTGTCTCCCCACAGAGTTAGGAGAAGCTACTTAAACAGTTACACTTGAGGTTCTGTAGTAGGTGGATGGGCTCTCAACTCAGCAAACCTGGAGGCAGTCAGGCTTAATGTTAGCCTTTTATTGGCAGTTTTCTTAAAGTCTTTCCCCTAGCCTTATTTTACACTGGGAAAAAAAAAACTAGGTATACAAAAAGAGAATTATTTAGATAACTATATTATCAAACAACAAAATTTAACTATAACATATATTCATGCCTGATGCTAGCATGAAGCCTTTAAAAATGGAATAACCTAGTTTTATCTTGATAATTAGACAAAAGGCATTGTGTTTAAATAAATGTTTGTCAGGGCTCTCCTATGAAAAGGTAAATTTTGCCAATAGCTGTTAAATCCTTGCATCCTTACACCACAGACATCTGCCCAGTATGACATTTATCAGGTTTGTTGTTGTTGTTTTTTTTTTCTATTGTGGCATTTATCCAGCTCACTTCCTACCTTGCTGCCAACCCAGTTCAGCTCCACCCATTGATGAAAGGATCACTAAATTATGGTAAATTTAACTCCTGTAATGCAACGCCTGCTCTACACGTCATGCACTATGGTGCGGGGAAAGTGCATGGAGATTGAAACACACACACACACACACACACACACAAACACACACACACACAGAGGGGGAGTCAAGCATGCCTTCAAGAATGCTAACTTTATTGTGTCCCAGGGCAGATTGTATAGGGTCTCCTTGACTAATGGTCACACTCTAACGCTCTGCTGCAAGGCCACCTGAAACCTTTCCCTTCTCATCAAGAACTACTGAGGGTCTCTTGCTCAGTTCAACTGCAAAGCAAGTTGTTTGCTCACAGCAGCTGCAAGCATAGGAAAACAAGTTGTTTACTCTGGCAGGCCGGGGCTTACAGGAAATTCAGTGTCTGGGGGTCCACAGTCCCCAACAAACTCCCATTTCTTTTTTTTTAATTTTTTATTGAGAAAAAAAAAAGTTTCCGCCTCCTACCAGCCTCCCATTTCTCTCCCCCTCCTCCCGCCCTCCCCCCCCACTCCTCTCCCCTATGGAGGGGAAGGACCTTGGACTTTCCACAGGGCAGGGAACCCTGACAAAGTCCCATTTCTATAGATGGATGGTTCTGCAGAGAGATAGCCATTTTAAATTAGTTTGAAGGGGATGTCCAAAGAAGGTATTCAGACAGTGTAAAGAATTAGATCCATCCAGTTTACGGTTTGACCATAAATGGTAAAGATACACATAGTGTCCCTTTCTGTCCGATATGAAAACAGCTCTGTCAGGAAAGTAGATGGAAGCTCAGGATTTCATAAGTTCTCACATGTATTGCAAGGTAAATAATGTATAAAATAAGTGTATATTTACGTTTCATATATGGATATTTATGTGTATGTGAGATTATGTAGATATCATGTGTATGTAAAATCTGTATATATATGTAATTATGGTACACATATGTATATTAAGTTGAATCTATGCATTTTCGTGTGCATTTGAATTATCTTATAATAAACTTATGAATTCTCTAATATACATACATATATAATCAATACTATATTTGTGTTGAAAAGAATTTTATATGATTCTCATCGTATAAAAAAAAATCAAAGTTTTGGTCAAAACATTTTTCTTTCTAGATATACTAGGGCAGAATCAATCCATGTTCTCAATAATTTGTCATTTGGAAAAAATCCATATGCTTCTAGAGTGCTCCAGAGATACCTGTTGTCTTGAAGATAATGATATGGAGGAAAACTCTGTACTCTTATAACGTTTCCTTGTCTGCTTACATCCCCCATTCACCCGTGAAAGTGCAGAAGACCTTGTAGTTCATTTTCTGCTGCTCCCTCTAAGTCTCTGTTCAGCATCATCACATTTCTTTCTGATAATGGTTCAAAGGTTCTCCACTCAAAGTACTCCCATTGTTAGAATTAGTATGCTCCCAACTGTATGGTGATGGACTCTGAAAATATAGATCCCCATTCCAGTTCTCAACTTATATCTTGCTAAATAAGCTTACCGTTTCAGGTTCTGAAGATTTGGACATAGACACTTCAGGAATAAATTATTTTTTTCTACAATACCCCTCATTTTGTCTTTCTCTTTTATTCATCTTGGAAATAGATAATGAAGTCATTTTTGGTATAAAATAGCTGCTAATAATAAGGTTATGACAATCTCAGATTCTCGGCATACTAAATGGGAGACTGGGGGTAAATTATTAGTTTTAGATGAGAGATTAGATTTTATATTTTCACGTTAATGTTTTCTAATATCCAAAACTGTTAAGAAAACTATGAAATATCTCTCAAATAATGTCCAAATATTTTAAAAGGCTTATTTGAGCTACTACTTTACAAATTCATTGCTAGGAGATGATGATTACTAATTGTGTATCAACAACCAAGTAAATCCATTGAACACATGCTACACTTATTTGAACACTGTAGTGCTTTCATGCTAAATTAGCGGTACAATGATTAATTGTACTTGAAAGAAAAAACATACTGATTTGTAGCAGCTTCACTGTTCTCATCTGTTGGGCTTACAATAATAGAAAAACAAATTCTCTATATATTTTCCTCTGAGACTCTATTTAATGCCATAGCTTATTACAAATAATTTAATTTTTTTCTTAAGTAGGTAAACAGGAATAAATGCTACAGAAGTGTATTGCTGCTCAGTGGAAGTCTCAGTTTTAATCTATTTGCTCCTATATTTTCTGCTTTCCAGAGTTCACATTGACCACTGAAAAGTATAGCTTAAATATTGTTGAAAACCATTGGAAATACTGTATCATTCTTAAATACCCTACCCGTCAGAATACAAAAATAAATTATTATGCATCCCTCCTATTCTTTACTAAAAATAGAAGTTGTTTATTTGTGTCTGTTACATAAGCCTTCAAGAGTCAAGAGTCATCTTGTTATTCAATCAAATGTATTTATATCTCAAGGCTTATGTCCAAGTGGTTTAATTGCAATTAGGCCCATATGCCAGAATATTGATTCATACAATTTATACATGCCAAAAGTAGCTGAAAATTTTTTAATGAAAGAGAAAAAAATATCAACTCACTTGTCAGCATGTAAGTATAAGGATAATATAATAAATATATATTTGCATATATATAATCCATGTCTGTTGTGCTTATAATGCCAATATCGACTGTTTATACATCCATTGTTGGTATCATAGGTAATAGAATATTGTGCATTTTCTTAATTTAAAACATGCTAATTCTATATTCCTCAAAAAGTTTTATGGTGTTGCATTCTGAAGGACAAACTCAATACTTTAGAGAAGAATAAACATAATGATATCTAGACAAGTAGGCTGCCTACATGTATTATCCCATAATGGGCATATATTTTTCAGACAAATGAAATCGGGCAATTTATTGTATTATATACTACATAGTGAAAAAATGAATTTGAACTATTTTATATGCCTATAGGTGAATATCCATTCCATTTTGTGGAGGGTTTCTGGATCAAGCTAGAATGTTATATGGATCTAATATAATTGGAGGAAGCTATAAACAATCTCCCAAACAAGACAGTAGTGTTTATCCCTCATACCAATTAAAATAACATTAATTACATAAATAGTGGTAAAATATTATGTTTCCAAATGGTTATGACACTTGAAAATGAAAAGGAATAAACTTCAGCTTTATAGATGTATGCAGCAGCAAATTAAAGCACATCTTGTTGTCAGCTTCAAATTTGAAAATAAAAATTGGCCTCTGAGCAGATGCATTAGGGTGACGGCTTCATCAGAATAGGAAAGGAGCACTTTATTACAGCTAATGTTATAAAACTGAATTAGAAAATTGTCCTATGTAAGGAAATCATAAAGAACACTCATAAGAGTGATATTTATAGTAATTAGGAATCAGAAAGAAATAAAAATACCAAAGAACTTTGTTGTATTTTGATGAATTGAATGATTTTCTATAGGCAACAGCAGACTTCTTCACGGTTTGTGAATGGCATACATGAGCCTTTCCTTCAGTCGCAGGGACTTCCAGTCCTTCGAATTGTGTGTGTTAAATTAATATTTTTCACATTTTATTTTTTCATTTCAGGTCCTATATGTGCTCTAATTTCTATCCATTCACCCTAAAAATACTCTAAAACAAAGTTCAACCATACATGGGATGGGTAACATTTAGATGGACTTAGTCTGAGGATTATCCGACCAATGACTTAAATTGGATGTGTTCCTGTGAACCTGAAAATGAAGAATTGTTGACTTCAATCTGTTCTAGCTGAGAAACTGCTGAGCTGCTGATTGAGACAAAAATGAAGATGGAAAATGGATTACAGAGTTTATCCCACGGAACTTTCGAAATTAAAACTTATGTATTTCTATGAGGAAATAATCAAGTATGTAGATACAAAGAGATACAAAAAATACATCTCTAAGGAAATATCGGAAACGTGTATTATTAGACATTCAAAGAACAATGCCATCAGTCAGCAAGGACCAGTAAAAACTAGATCGATAGGTCGAGTCTTGATTGTAATACCAGAGATCCTAAGGAAAGAAAGACCTAGTATTGAGAGGAAGAGATTGCCAATGAGCTGCACAATGAGGCAACTGGAGAATTTTTATTGGAAAGCAAAACTACATTTTGAAAGTTAAGAAGAAATCTAAAATGTTTTGATGTAATAAATCAAATCTGGGTTCAGGATATTTGAGATATTGTGTTAATGTCTGTTTGTGAGTATGTGAGTTTGCGTAGGTGTATATATTTTCTGAAAAAGAAAGAGTCTTTTAGAGATAAATACAATGAAAAAAATCAAAATGCTAAATTTCAGAGAATAAATTATAGTTAGAGCTATAAATGTATTACTTATGATACAGCTTTGATGAACAACAATGTGATTTTTGAAAATATAAAATATAATAAATGATTAGTTACTTCTTTTGTGGACACATTATACAGCACATGCAATGGTACATTCCACTGTGTTTTATCTGAGAAGATCAGAGCAATAAACCTGAATGATAGGTACCATTATTCAATTTCTGAAGACAGGAAAAGGAGTTTAAAAGGGGTTAAGTAATTTGTCTGAGGTCACAGAGGGAGTGATTGGTTTAAATCCAAAGAGGTTCCATGTCCACTAAAACTCTCCCTGCCGCTTATAGAACCTGTACTGCAAATGTTTCCATTGTCTTTGCTATATTGGTCTCAAACAAAATAATTAGTGAGAAAGATTTGCTAAAAATATTGGTATGAATAGAAGTATGGAGTGAAATGGAGTGGCAATTTCTACAGATGAGAAAATGATGTTGTTTTTGAATCTAGGAATAGGCTGTGAAGAAAGTGGAAAAATGATAGATCTAATTGTTCAATATTTAAGGAAATTCCAACATTGTTACTTCTTTGATAATATAACCATGTGACTCCTTTCAAGGTTCTCAATTGTAATTCACCAGCCTCCTCCCATCACAATCGAAGAGTTAATGCCAAAAATAGAAGAGTTTTGCTTCTATATAACCCTCAGGTATTATTTCTGTGCACAGCACTCTAGGATTTTATATAAATACCAAGAAAACAGCACTAAAAAACACACTCTAAGTTACTTCTATCGTAAAATTGAATTAGATATTTGTTTTAAACCTATTGAAGAAGTTTGGAAAGTTTTCTACCTATTAGTTCCTCAGTTCAAATTCCAGTTCCCATTTATCAGAATAATTAAAAAAGCTCAGCTGGATTGCTAGGTTTGAGGGTGCTAAGCCTGCTGCAGTGCTGTATAGGTTGTATGTCCAACAGTAATGTGTACTTTACAGTAAGTCAAGAGCAGGAGTCACCTAAAAACATGAACAACACTTTAGAACAGCTCCAGCAACCAACTGAAATAGAAAACCCTTGGTGCTTGGGTTTGAAATTACAAGACCATTGCCAATATCTCGGTGGAGACCTCCAATTGCCGAGCTGGCACCCAGTTCGTGAACTTTGGGAAAGGGGCTGGAGGTTAAAATACACAGACACACACAGACATGGAGACAGCGACATGGGTCATCCTTGAATTCCCCAAGAATGCCTCCTTTATTGTGTTCAGGGGCAGATTATATTGAGATAGCCACGCTCCAGCCAAACCCACCAGAAACCACTCTCCTGCCATCAGGAACACCTGAAGGTCTCGTGCTCAGAGCAGCTGTAGGCACTCAGATCAGGGGATAACAAGAAATAACAAAATCTGGGGTCTCACTGCTCCCAACAGACCATTAGTTCTCAGACTGGCTGAGTTCACTCTTTTACTGCTATGAATTGACCCTAGCCCCTATTAGATTTTATATAGTGAGAGAAAAGAAAATTCTAGAACAAAATCAGAAATCATATTTTTGGAAGCTAGCAAAGACTTAGAAAAACCTGCTTATTGAAACTTTGGTTGGAATCATAAGTAGGTATTGTCATACTATACAGAAAAGAGAAATTACATCATTTAAAATAGGAATAATCATTTAAAAATTCTGAGATTTGATAGCAGAATAAGCTTTACTGAAGTTCTAAGGTTTCTGAAGTTCGTGTGTTCCTCAAGTTAAGTTGTGTTTGCCATGAAAAACATACCTAAGCTTTTGTAATTGGCATTCGTTAATACATATTGTTAAAGTAAAATTTTTATCTGTTATAACGACATTTATTTCTCCTCAGAAATGCTGATGTTTATCTGGTACTATTTCATAATTTCTATGATTCATTAAATGTTATTAACTATAATATAATATGAAATTTAGTTTCTCCATAATTTGCAGTAGAAATAATCTTAAAACTTTCATCTGTCTTAAGGAGACTATAACATTTTCTGTTATTTTCAATATGGAAGGATATTTTATATACTTTTTGTTTTGATTCCACATCTTGCTATACATATGCCTGCGCATCTTGTCCAGAAACATCTTCCTGGTGGTGTAATGGTCCTGCTTCTCCCTTCCTCCTTGCCTTCTGCCAAAGGCTTCTGGAGCAGCATCCTTCCTCTAAGCAGATAAAATGTGTGATCTTCTTAAGACTGATTTTAATGCCATTTCATCCCTTTGTGGAAATGAGATTAGAATTTTAAATGTTCAAAATCTAACAGCCTTTAATGAAAAATGATAGGAATTATCACATACCTGGAGTTTAGAAAGGATGGAATTGTATTTGCACATTATTAAAGACTTGAATAACTTCGGCTATTTTTAGATTTGAAATGCTTAGAGGATTTTAGAAGAGCTTAATTTAAACATCTCAGGAAAGGCATTTTTTTCATCCGGACTTCTGAAAATGCTTAACATTTGATTATTTCCTTCAATTGCTCTGGTTGTTGTAACAGGCATACATCTTGAACCTCAGGTCAATGAAGGAGAAATACTGAGTTTTAAATAAGCTTCATGTAAACTTTTTATATAGTTACATTTGTTTAAAATTTATTTTCTTGATGACTTGACTTCATTTCCTTAATTTTCTTTTTCCAATTTTTGCTGAACTATGTTTTTCTTAGTTATAAAACATAAATGATAATATGTGACTACATGTGTACATTTGTTTATAATATTTGCACATCATTCGACATTAGTTGAAAAATCACTTGCTAGAATTTAACTCTTTTAATACTTTTTTCAATCTACCATTAGTTCAAGTATTTGTTTAAATTATCAAACCAAAATGTATTAATAACCACACATAGTGGCATATACCTTTAATTCTTTTACTGTGGATGCAAGGAAAGACAGATCTCTGAGGGTTTGAGGCCAGCTTTATTTGCATAGTGAGTGTCAGGACAGCTAGTGAGATCATGTCTCAAAACGTTCAAAATATGAAAATAAAATTACTCTTTGTATTACAGTAATGAAAATTTTGTATGTAAGTCCATTCCCAACATTGAATGTTGATATCTATAACATAGATATGGTACAGAAAAATATATGAACTTATGTTAGTGACTTTAGTCATGAAAATTAATGAGAAATGAACGATAGAGAAGCATGCATATTACCAGGGAGCACAAACCACGTGCTTTTCAAATCCTCGGCAAACTAGAAAATACTTTAAATAAAAAGTCATTTCCATTTAAAAATTAGAACAAAAGTATGAATTTGGAACACAAAACAAAGAAAAAGCTACCTCCACTCATGTTGTGACAGGAAGTTTGCTAACTGGTTAAGAATGTCAAAGTGAAATTATTGTGACTTCCCATTTACTGAAATAATTCTGTAATGTTCAGAGAATAAGGGAATGGGTGCAGTAGCTTTCTCTAACAGAATTGATGGCACTCCCTTTTTAGTTTTGAATCTCTTAATTTATGTGGGATCAGGAGAAGCGAAAGATTACTGAATTTGTGACTAAAATCAGAAAAGTTCATTGCAAGTTAAGTTTAATTAAAAGATTCCATTTGAGAAGCCTTAGACTCATTCAGGATAACTATATCATCTATCTAGAAAATAACTTCTCACACAGTGATTGATAAGGCTTTATCTGAAACAGTTATTTTCCACTATGTATTTTAAGTTGGTATGATCTAAATATACTTCTGTTTTGCCATTGTGTAATTTTAAAATCATATTTATTATTATAATTTATTATAGTTGGGGATGAATAATGTGCATATGAGTGCAGTCAGGTGCATGCTATCACATGAATAGGAAATCAAAGGAAGCCTTTAAGAGTCATTTATTACCTTCCACCTTTGAGTCATGGCATGTTATCTTGTTTGTGTGCTGCTAAATACCGGAAACGTATCTGTGACCAAAATGGCTTATGTGTGAATTTTTATTTTGGTTTATAGTGCGAAAGGGAGAAAAGTCAATCATGGCAGAGAAACAAGCTGCAGGCATTACAAACAGAGCAGATGGCTGAGGGATCCCATATTTTATTTTTTTCAATATTAGAAATATTTATTTAATTTTATGCATATGAGAGATTTTTTTATTCATGTATACTTTTGCAGCTCATTCATTCAGTTTCCCTAAAGGCAAGAAGAGAGCATTAAATCACTTGGAACTGCAGTTACAGATGATTGTGAGCCACCAAGTTGGCACTGAGAACTTAGGTACTTTGTAAAAATAATGACGATTCGTTATTACTGAAATATCTCTTCAGCCCTGAGATCAGATTTTTTTAACCATCTCTGGTCTCAGTGAGATACTTCCTCCAGCAAGACCACATCTGTTAAACCTCAACAAACAGCAAAACCAATTGGGGACTAAGTGCTCAAATACCTAAACCTATAGGTAACGTCTTTCATTTAAACCACCACATTGCATGCAAGCTTCCAGGCAAGTATCCTGTTTTATCTTCTGGCCTTGCTGCAGGAGTGCTAGCTTTACAGACAAATGCCATCCCATCTGCTTTCTGTATGTGGATTCGGGGTACAGAACACAGGTTGTTAAACTTGAAAGGTTTGGAAGGCTTAGCAGCAGTGGTATCATTTTGTAATGTAATAATTCTATTAGTTATGGGTATCTGTGTGTGCCTAAGGGTATGGATGCACATCGCATGCATAAAGATGTCCATGGGGCCAGAAGAGAGTGTTGGATTCCTGGGAACTGAAGTTCAAGGCATTATCATATTTCTGATGGTTTAACACAGTTGTTTGAAACCCCAGAGCCTCTACAACAGTTAAAAGTACTTTTAGCCAGTATGATATCTCAATATTTTACACCATAGTCACCTTTCTAGGCCACTTTATGAATAATATTACATGTATACTTTCATGTTATTACCATAATGTGTATTTCAGAACATATCAGTACCCCATAAATAGTCTTTATAACCCTTACAGAGTGACCCTTTGTTCTATATAGAAACTTTGATAAATTATTCCCAGTTTTCGTTATTATATTTATCTTCATTAATGTAATAAAGTCAGATTATACTGTAAAGAACATTTTGAAATCAGATTCTCTCAATATGAATAATGTATTAGAGTGTCATTAAATTACTGTGCTTACTGAAACTGTGTGTTATTTGGTTATTGACCATGACTTCAGTCTATTTTACATGATTATAATTATGAATTAGTGTCTTTAAAGGTTTGAGGTTGTTGTTCATTTGGGAAATATCATTAAGCAATAAGTTATCATACAATGTCATTCCTGTTGATGTGTTTAACTGTACAGGACAGCCTTATAAACACTATGGCAACATGTGTTTATAAAAAAAATTCTATAAAAAATGTATGTCCTTGCCTTCAATGTTCAAAGGGTGGGAATTGTTCTGTACCCTTTCCATACTTGCAATTATTGCTATTTTCTCTCAACCACATAAAACTATTATCTCATTACTTTTAAATGACATTCATTATGGTGCTGCTACAGGATGTTGGATTTCCCTTAAGGTAACTTATCAGCCATGTTGAAATGTTTGTGTAAGTGTTAGTCAATGACTGATCAAGTATCTGACTTTCTTACTGGTTAGGTTCTATGATGTAGTATATGTTCTTGAAACATAGCTGCATCAGATATTGTTGAAATAAGAGCGAGGGGGGCTGGGCTGCGTCCCGCCACCCAGCTGCCCGCATGGCCAGCTTTATCCCGAAATAATTACACGGAAACTGTATTCTTTTAAACACTGCCTGGCCCATTATTGGCTAGCTCTTCTCGGCTAACTCTCGCACCTGGACTAGCCCATTTCTTATAAGGTGTGTAGCACCCTAAGGTGCTCTTACCAGGAAGATTCTAGTTTACATCCATCTTTGGTCAGAGCTTCATCCCTCTGCCTCAGAGAGCAGAGCTATCCCATCTGCCCGCTAGACAGGAGCATGGCGTCTCTCTCTGAGGCTTCTGGCTCTGAGTGGAGCTGCATGCTTTCTGACCTCACTTCCTCTTCCTCTCAGCATTTTCTTCTGTTTACTCTACCCACCTATGTTCTAACCAATTGGACCAAGCAGTTTATTTATTGCTTAGCCAATGAAATCAACAGATTGATATATGACACTCCCACATCAAGATATGTTGTTTTGAAGTATTTATCCTCTTTAGTAGTTCACCTTTTGTTCAGACAGTAAACAATTTTGTCCACAGTAAACAATTTTAATATTGATCAAAGATGAGTTACATCTCCAAGTATTGGCTTTAGCTTGGATTGGTATATTTAGAACATAACCTGAGAAACCAGACCAGAGAATGTAAGCATGATATAAAGGCATTTCTGGTAAGTATCAGTCAACAACTAGTTCTATAGGGTATTGCATAAAGTATAAGAGTTTGCATGTAGAAATTACGGGATCAGTATACCCAGAGCTCCTTGAAGAAGGCATGACTTAAAGAAAAACATCATTGTTTTCTTACCTGGAGGCAGGTCAGAGGACCTCACACTAATGTCTTTATAAGGAACCAGGGATGCTGCTGAGTGGTATGAAACTTTTGTAGCACATGTGACACTTTGAAGTCCAGCTGTAAATATAAAAAAAATTATTGTAAAATTATTGTTTTCTAAAAGCATTTCATACATAGCATTTCCTATGTAATTCCAGAATCCACAAGTAGATTTGTGACTGTGTTAGATCTTGAACCTTCAAATATTGCTGTAAGCTTAAACAGAGCCATTCACAGAGAATTCTACCTGTTATGACTTTGGTTTCAGTAAGAGCTTTTCCTTGGGTAGCTGACCTTGGTCTCATCACACCAAAGATTCTCAGGTATAAAATGCTGGTCTTCAAGGCATTTACATTATGTCTGCCTTGCTTCTCCATTTAATTAAATTTCCTCTTCTTTCCACCTCTTTTAAAGGTGTTTTAGTTTTAAAACGTTGGTTTTTCAAAGATATAATTGTGTTCTTTTAAAAAAAAATCCCTATCTAAATATACGATAGTTACACACATGTAGATTGCCATTTATTTCTTTTTTTCTGTCTCCAGTCAACATCCTGCCTCAATGTCCATTCCCTAGGTCCCTGCTTTCACTTACATTGTGTCATTTGTACTTTTCTCTCAATTTATTTTGATCTTCTATTTTGCCCACAATGCACTGTAGAACTAATGAACTTTCCATTTTACTTTTCACAGAGGTCTTGAGTTGCTGCTAGCTCAGGAGTAGCAATGCCTTGTTTATTCACTGCACTAGCATTCAATATTATCCAATTATGAAAGTACATGATTCCACAATGGTTGAACACGTGATAACTCCTCTATGCATAATATTTATGAGCAGTAAGCGTATTGGTATTGATGAGTTAAAAAGTCTCTTAAAATTTTAAATGTTAAAACTTTACCACGGTAATTGTTGCTCATTATGGGAGTAGTGATATCTCACATACTTTGGTTTGCTTGTGGGACCCTTTTTCTCTTAACTTCATTGCCCAGTCCAGCCTTGATATGAGGGTTTGTCTTTAGTCTTATCGCATTCTATTATGCTTTGATCAGTAATATCACTTGGGGGCCTGCTCTTCGGTAAGGAAATAGAAGAGAATCCTGGGAAAAAGCTAGGTGGGTGGGAACTGGGATAGAGAAGAGGGGGAATTTGTGGTCCAGAGGTATTGTGCAAGAGAAGAATAAAGAAAAATAAAATTCAGAACTGATATAACTATAGGTTTGATTTCACTGATAGAAATGAAATAATTGACTGAAAGAAAAATGTTTGCTTCACAATTGAAGATGACATATGATTATCATCGAAGAAGGGATTCTGTACTCCCTCAGAGTTTCTCTGTCTTGCAGACTGATCATTTGATCACTTTTTCTTTTCTATTTTTAATTGAAAATAAATTTTTCATAAATTATATTCTGATTACAGTCTCCCCTACCCCAACTTCTCTGAGTGTAGAGTTGTCATATTTTGGGGCACTTAAGATGAATGAAATGTTTTATAATTAAATGAGTAAAGTATGTATGAAATTAACTATATTATTTACAAATTTAGAATTGTGATTTAATTTTTAATAAATAGTATATACTTTAAATATTTCTGTTATTAAAACTGAATCTAAAGCACTACACATTTTTATAAATTATATGTTGAACAAGGATTGAAACAAAATATCAATTTTTGACAGGTAGTCATCTTCATGAGTAATCTATAAAATACTTTTCAAAAAACACAATATTGTTCAATTTGTGTTTTAATTATTTTAGTTATTTCCAAATACTTTTTGAAAATACTCATAATATAAAAAAATTCTTGAGTTTATATTCTTAAGATGGTAGACATCTTCTTCTTTATACTGTCACATATGACTCTGAAGAATAACTTGAAAAGAGAAAATAATATTTCTCACAGATATTCTAATTATGAAACTTGTAACTTCCAGTGACTCTTCAAATGTCATTGGATTGCAAGTAATGTACTACAACCTTCATCAGACATGTTTAAGCCTCCAAAATACCACCTAGTCATTATTTTAAATTATTCTCTATTTTTAATTCTGATGTCCTGAAATCATTACAAATGCTAAATAAATCAATATCTGAAGGAAAATATGTATTCATTTCTTTGGATATATAAGTATATAGAAAAATAAATATAATTAGCCTTGTAAGTTATATTGCAAAATCTTACTATCCTGTATTGCATTAATATTCTAAATATAAATTTAGCATGTTCAACTTAATATCTGTAGAAGTAGAAGCAAAATGTTTAGTATAGTACTAAAGGTCTGATTAGATTGTATATTGATTAGTGAGATTTTTCTTTTAAAAATTTGCCTTTTTCCTAGGCTTCAATTTAATGGACACTGTTTTTAATGACATTATATTAAACACACATACATGCACACACACACATGCACACACACATACACTAATATATGATTTAAATTCAGAAATGTCAATTCATATAATTATCAGAAAAATGTAATTTAGTGAGCAGATCAATTTTAATACAATGTTTACATCTTTACCCATGAGGAAAATGTCAACTCCAGGTGCTTAAAAAAATGAAAAATTGTATGACATTTTAATATCTAGATGTAATAAAGGCATTTCAATTTTTATAACTTGGTTAGAATTAAATCAAATCCTTTTATAACTCACTTGATGGGTGTTTTATTAGACAGGTAACTTAATAAGATATACTGTAAAGTTTATGTTTGTATTGCCAGAAAATATCTATTGCAAGAAATATGTATTTAAAATAGGTAAAATCTAAAGAAATAAAACAAACAATTTACTTCAATTAGTACATAAGGCTTAAAGTCAAAAGAAGCTAAATCATTTTGGGACATGTATAGTTAAAATGCAATAAGCATGCTTTTACATTCTTATGCTTTTGATGATAGTAATATGGAATATGTAATTATAAGTAAACATAAATGGTGCACTATTGTGGGTCAGCTACATCTACATAAAATCTGAAAGAGTTTGGGAGGGAATTCTAGATGCAAAAGAACAGAATTAAGCATGGCTTCTTGGGGGCAGAATTTTCTCATGAGGGCTCAGTTAGTTAGTGGCAAACAAAGGCATGATATCTTAAAGAGAAGGCTTCCTGAATCAACATTAGCAGCAGAAACAGGATGGCTTCTCTAAGAGAAGGCTTCCTGGTTCTTACTGACACAAAAGACGCTGTCTCATGGAAAAGTCCTTCTAGAGCATTTAAATGGGGTTTGTGTGTAGAGTGCTACAAGCTGCTTAAGGGCAATATAGACCTATTGTGTCCCTGGAGCTGGAGTGGTGGGAATGGCTCACAGAGGTGGTGAACATGCCTCTGTCATTGTGAACTGGGTGGAACAAAGAGCCAATGCCATGGAATTGTTCCTGTTCATGCATGCTTAGCATTAAAAAAAAAAAGGTACTCATGATTAGAAAATGATTATAGATACAGAATAAAGACAGATTTAGACAAAAATAAACCTCTGAACAGGTCACAGTATGTTTAAAAAATACACATCGGCTTAGGAGATAGAGGAAAATATTGTAGACAGTTATAAAAAGCAGTAAATAAAAGGGCACAGACAGACATAGATTATAAGACTAAAAGTAATTTTTAAAAAGCCATGTGAAGTTGGAAAATATGCAGAGTCTGTTTTCTTTGTAGTATTGTGTTCTTTGAATATTTTGACTGCATAAAGATATATAAAGGTATCTTGAATCTTGACTTTCATATTTGAGTCTAAGGATATGTTGCTTTGGAAAAGAGGTTTTTCTTTTTTTTCCACAGAAGATGAGGACCTATGGATTCATTCCAAGTTAATGTAGTTTGATGGAACAAGACCCCCAAAAGTTCTCCATGAACCTTAAAAATACTTTGCCAAACAAACTACAGCTAGTAGTTTGGAGAAAACAATACCCAAATTCACCAAATGATTGTTTATAAATGTCTGTTTTAAATTGAGTTGATTATACATGTTTAGTGGTCATAGTCAATTTTTAAAAAAGAAATTAAAAAGAAGGATATGATATAGAGATGAAAACTTGGCATTGGTATGGATCTTGGTCTATTGGTACATATTTAAGGCTGATTTTGTTATAATATATATATATATATATGTTTTTATTTAAGGTATTGTGTTTGTCAGCTCTTTAAAACTGTAATGTATAATCAAAAATAGATTAATAGATACTCATCTATAATATTCCAACTATAGTCATGTTGTTAGGTTTTCTAGACATATAGAGATATATTTCAGTTAGATAGATAATCTTCAATGCTTCAAAGACCTACAGATTTTGGCTTTTAAAAGATTTTTAAGAACTTAGACTTTTCATGACAATGAGACATGTCTGTTTTGGGGGGAAACAATCTACTTCAAGGGGTTGATGGACATTGAAGAAACTTGTTATGGAATTTGCCTTCATTGTTACAAAGGCTAGTTATTTGGGAAAGAAACTGCTCTTGCCTGGATTGCTTCATATTATGATGTATAAAGTAGACATGCAGGACCCACAGAAAAATAACTGCTGAACTTGCCTATACAAGATGAGACAGGCCTTTAGGTTCTTGCTTTATGAAAGAATCTGCAGACATTTTGCAGGACACAGAAGAAAGCAACTGCTGAACTTTGTCATTACAAAACAGAACAGATACAATTTTCCTGCTTCATGGAAAAGTCTGATGGACACTATAGGTCTATATATGAAGATGGATGCCCCAACATTGTAGAAAAACTTTGGACTACTGTCCAGGCAGCAAGATGTCTCTGTAAATTCTAAAGTTTTAGATGTTGCTTATAATATACTTCCTATTTACTTAGGTTAGTTATATCCTTCTTGGATCTTAGAGGAGTTGAAGACAGATAGTTATAGTTTTCCTTTGGATAAAAGATAAATTATATATGAAACTTTAGACTCATAAAGATAAAATAGATGATAGAATATTTTCTTTTTTTTTTGTTTAAAATGAAAATATGGATTTTATTTTTTTCCTTTTTATTAAAAATGTCCACCTCCTCCCTCCTCCTATTTCCATCCCCTTCCCCCCATTTCCCTTCCCTCACCACCCTCTCCAGTCCAAAGAGCAATCTGGGTTCCATACCCTGTGGGAAGTCCAAGGTTCTCCCACTTCCATCCATGTCTAGGAAGGTGAGCATCCAAAAAGCCTAGGCTCCCACAAAGCCAGTACATGCAGCAGAATCAAAACCCAGTGCCAATGTCCTTGGCTTCTCATCAGCCCCCATTGTCAGCCACATTCAGGGAGTCCGGTTTGATCACATGCTCCAAAAAGACACTTAAGGTCATGCTCAACCTCTTTAGCAATCAGGGAAATGCAAATCAAAACAACTTTCAGATACCATCTTACACACGTCAGAATGGCTAAAATCAAAAACACCAATGATAGCCTTTGCTGGAGAGGATGTGGAGTAAGGGGAACATTCATCCATTGCTGGTGGGAATGCAAACTTGTGCAACCACTTTAAAAATCAGTGTGGCAGTTTCTCAGGAAATTCAGGATCAACCTACCCCAGGATCCAGCAATACCACTCTTGGGGATATACCCACGAGATGCCTATCATAGTACAAAAGCATTTGTTCAACTATGTTCATAGCAGCATTATTTGTTATAGCCAGAACCTGGAAACAACCTAGATGCCCCTCAATTGAAGAATGGATAAAGAAAGTGTGGCATATATACAAATTAAAGTACTACTCAGTGGTAAAAAACAATGACATCTTGAATTTTGCATGCAAATAGATGGAAATAGGAAAAACTATCCTGAGTGAGGTAACCCAGACCCAAATAGAATATTGTCTTTAATTTTGCCAGACACAAATAGATTAAATTCTAACTGTAATTCTTGCTTGACACCTGTTTTGTTATAATTTTACTATGTTTAAGTTTAATACTTTACATCTTTATTCAGACACAAAAGGGGAAATTATGTGGGATGTCCTTCTATATATGTGTTGCTTTTATTATTTGATGAATAAAGCTGTTTTGGCTGATGACTTAGCAGAGTAAAGCCAGGTGGGAAATCTGAACAGAGATAGATAGGTAGATAGATAGATAGATAGATAGATAGATAGATAGATAGATAGATAGGGGGAGAGGGAGAGATAGATAGATAGATAGATAGATAGATAGATAGATAGATAGATAGATAGATAGAGAGAGTAGGCAGAATCAGAGGGACACCATGTAGCTGCTGAAAGAGAAAGGCACAGCTGCTGGAATCTTTCTGGTAGGCCACAGCCTCATGGCAATACACAGATTAACAGAAATGAGTTAACTTAAGAAGTTTTAGTTAATAAGAAGCCTGAGCTAATAGGCCAAACAGTGCTGTAATTAAAATAGTTTCTGTATGATTGTTTGGGTCTGTTTGGCTGGTTAATGAACAAGCAGTCTCAGTTTACACATGTATATTAAATACTGATAAATAATTGTATAACAGTATCCAAATGTCTCACCCAGAAAGAACTTTTATTACTGTTCTTTCTCATTGTTCCATGTGCTGTACATTCAGAAGAATACTCTGGAATTACTGTTTATGTCTTCTGGCATGTTATATTCAATTTATAATACAAGCAGCAAAATAATGAATGATCAATAAGAATCAAATGCACAATGACATGGTCATTTAGGATCATCTCACAAAATGAAAAAGACATTCAGTATCTAAACCACAGCAACAGAAGTGAGCCTGCAACTCAGTGCAGAAATTATGGGAGTTCTGTGAGGTATGTTTTTTTTTTCAGAAACCCAAGACTTATATTCATGGTGACTGTGGGTTATTTCAGGACAGAATTATAAATATGAATTATTGGAGGACTACTTGTCAGGATTACTATTGGAGGAAAAGGTCATAAAGGATCTTTAGAATCAATATTGGTCTGTGTGAACATTAAACAACAAGCATTCTTATATGAAGCCAAAGATATCACTATTCAAAGCCTTTGACAGCCACACCCTATCTGGGCAAGGGAACACTCTAATATAGAGACAGTATAGAAGCAAATGTTTCAGAGTACTGATAAGTGATCAGAAAAGAAACTATTTAGTGTGTAAATCTATCATATGACTAGCATTGTACATGTTCTTTTGGGGGATATAGGGAATCCATCGTAGATAGATAGTAAAGATCACTTTATGACAAAATGAGATACTATGTTCTAAAGATTTATGTGTATATGAGATTCATAAATCAAAACCTACCATTCAGATCCTCATGAAAGGAGTTAGGCTTTGGAGCCATGAGAGGACACTGCTAAATCTCCCATCCCTCTAGTAATGCAATGACATAACATCAAGATGACCATAGTCATGTCAGCAGGTAACTAGGTCTTGACTACCCAGTCTCTAGCACTATAAACAGGGTGTTTCTGTTAGGGATAAATCCCCTGCCAGAGTTATTTGCTCTAGAGAATATAAATCTAAAACATATAAAAAAGATTAGTTAAATAATATCAGAAAAATGAATATCAATGTTCACCATTTTTTAAATTTACTATAGACATTATAATTAATATTTCCACTTTGTCATTATACTATTCCATGCTCTAGTAGATATTCATGCATAAGCAGACAGATACACACACATAAATACAACACATGCATGTGTTTGTAAATAAACAAATGGATGAATAAATGAATGAATAAGACCGATAGGTAGATAGATGATAAATAGACAAAGAGTTAAATAGATAAGGTGTGCTACTTCTCTGGCAGTTATTCATATAGAAGGGCATCTCTGAGTCAAATATTGGTAAATTATCATCCCACCTTATAAAGAATGAGTCTTTTATCTTAATTTCTGAGAAATATTCCATAAGGGTGAGAGTAGAATTAATGAGTCTCAGAAATCTACAAAAGACAAGATTAAATCATTTTTTTAAATCACAAGTCATAAAACTACACCATATATTGAGAGGCATAAAAGAGTTCAAACTTCATGATATTAAAATATGAAATTTTATTACAAAGAATGTAGAAATCATTGTCTTTTCTGAAAAAAATGAATACCAAAAATATTACTGTTTAAAAAGGTTTATTAATTCCAGATTAATTTTAATGTATTATTTGTATATCATGAATATTTAAAATTAATTGGTTTGAAAATAATTTATTTTATTTTTAATAAAGTTAATACTTAGTAAGATCATTTAATGTGGCATTAGATTTGGAAATTTTATAATGCAAATTATAATTGGATATAACATATTAATTATTAATATGAATCATTTAAAATTATGTGATCAAATTAAATTGCTTCCCAGAACTCTATATTTATGCTTCTCAATTACAGTACTGACTTAATATATCACTTTAAATATTACACTGAGTAGTGTATAAATCCTGCATTATTTAATTGGAGTGATCTTACTAATGTTCTTGGAACTACTCAATCATTCATTGAATGTGATCTTAATATGTCCAAGGTAAAAGCTTGCTTCTATCTTTCTGGTTAAAATTGATAGCAACCTAAAGGGAAACAAGAATAAGAGAAGCAAAATGGACACAACAGAGAGATGCTGCTATCAAACATTCATTAAAGGTAATGGTCACTACAGCGAAGTCAAAGAAGTGAATTGCCTACTCAGACCCTGGAGTGTTTGGAATTAGTAGGGGCTGTGCGCTCCCTCTCGCCACAAGGATGCACTACAATTATGCAAATGTTTTCTGTTTCAGTGCTGTGTCTAAACCTCTTTCCCCTATGCCTGGATAATTCTCAATTCTTTATTCAAAATTCATTTGATTCCATTTCTTTTTATTAAAAATAGATGACTTCTCATACAATATACTTGCATTATAGTTGCCATTGTCTCCCAATTACTCTGCATCTCACCTCCAATCTGGATGAATTCCATTTCTGTCTCTCGTTAAAAAAAGAACAAGCTTCTAAAAGATAACAACCAAATACGACAAAACAAAATATAATAAGATAAAACAACAAGTATTAAATTGAAATTGGACAAGGTAACTTAACAAAGAGAAAGGAGTCCCAAGAGCAGGTGCTAGAATCTCAGACTCACTTGTTCTCACCCTCATTGTCCCCATTAGAATGCTAATTTGGGCTGAGGCAATATGAGAATCTAACTGTGAATGAGAAACAGAAATCACGGGTGGACGGGGGAGTGGTGTCCGTGTGGGAGTGAGCATGGAAAAAGAAGGGATCAGATTGGGGAAGAATAGAGGGAGAGTGTAATATTAAAGTCAATTGGCTTCAGGGGCATCTCTGGGATAAGGTAAAATCTAGTTTAATGAAATCGCCCAGCACTCTAGGATTTTTGTTAGGACTCCTAACAAAAGCTGAATGGACCATCTCCCCTAACAAGGCAAAAAAATCCGGAGGAAGTATTTGGACCCCAATCCATCCACATAACCTTTGACCTACATTTTGCCCTGTCTACAAGATATTCTGCAGCGGCACAGAAATTGTGGGAGTAGCCAATAAATGATTGGACTAGCTTGAGATACCGTGAGAGGGAGCTGATCCTGACACAGCCTGAAGGGTCATGAGCCAGAGGCTGATTATCCCAGAGATCTAGAATTAAATCAAACATGACTAGCAAAAAGATTTTAAAAATTACTAATGATATTCTGTTATACTCATAGATTGGTGCATAGCCCAGTTGTCATCAATGATGCTTTATCCAGCAACTGAAGAAAACAGAGGCAAAAGCCTACAACCAAGCATGTTGGGGAGCTCAGGGAAGTCCATGAAAAAAGGAGAGGATAGATTACAGGAAACAGAAAGATCAAGAACACCACAAGAAAATGACAAACCCAACTAATCTATACTTATAAGAACTCTCAGAGACTGAACTGCCAACCAGCGAGCCTACATGGGATTGACCTAGGATTGTTCTCTGTCTGTCTGTCTGTCTGTCTGTCTGTCTGTCTGCCTGTCTGCCTGCCTGCCTGTCTGTCTGTCTGTCTCTGTCTGTCTGTCTCTCTCTCTCTCTCTCTCTCTCTCTATATCTCTATCTCTATATATATATATATATATATATATATATATATATAGTTGTGTAACTTGGCCTTCTTGGGAGACTACTAACAGTGAGAGAAGGGGATGTCTGACTCTGCTGGCTGCCCTTGAGATCCATTCCTCCTACTGGATTGCCTCATGTGCTTTAATATAAGTGGAGGTGTATGTGTGTGAATAGTCTCACTGCAATTTGGTATTCCATGGCTGTCTGATATCTATTGGATACCTGCTTGTTTCTGAAAAGAAATAGTACAGGCGGGCTAATGGATCAGGCTAGGGCAAAGGAAAGATAGGGGGAAGAACTGGAAAGAGGAAAAGAGGAGGAAACTTTGGTTGGGATGTAAAAGCAACAAAAAAATAAAAAAATGAAGAATGGAGAGAGAGAGAGAGAGAGAGAGAGAGAGACAGAGAGACAGAGAGAGAGACAGAGACAGAGAGAGAGAGAGAGAGACAGAGAGAGAGACAGAGAGACAGAGACAGAGAGACAGAGAGAGAGAGAGAGAAAAAGAGAGACAAGACAGAGCAGACAAGGCAGAGAGAGGACAGAGAGAGAACAGAGAACAGAGAACAGAGAGAGAAAAAGAGAGAGACAGAGAGAGAACAGAGAGAGAACAGAGAGAGAGAACAGAGAGAACAGAGAGAGAGAGAGAGACAGACAGAGAGACAGAGAGAGAGAGACAGAGAGAGAGAGAAGAGAGAGACAGAGAGACAGAGAGAGAGAGAGAGAGAGAGAGAGAGAGAGGATAGATAGAGATATTTTACTTCCCAACTGCTGTTTTACCTCCTTCCTCTTCCCCCAGTCTGTTCACCATCTCCCCTCTACTGCTTACCATCTACACCTCCTACATTTGTTTTCAGAGGGGCCAGGTCTCCTATGTATATGAACCAAACAGGGCATATCAAGTTGAAGGTTGGACTAGGAAAAGGATCCCAAAAGTCATAAAAAGAGTCAGAGACAACCACTATTCTCACTGTTAGGAATCTTTCAAAAACACTAAGGTACACAACTATGGTATACAGTGTAAGGGCCTAGGTCAGTCCTGTGCATGCTATCCTGTTTTTGGTTCAATCTCTGAGCCCCTAAGGTTCAATTATTGAATTAATATGATCATGTTGACGATGTCTTAAAAATTATTCTGTGAATGCATCTTTCACTTCTCTGTAATAATTAAGGATTAATAAGAAATATGACTTTTATGTTTTTTATCAAAATACAGTTAAGTTATAATAGTTATTTTATTGACAATAATGATTTATTATGTGAATAAAAATATTGAAGATTAACACTGAAACATTAAACATTATTAAATATTAGTATTTAACTGAGTCTTGGCAATCAGCAAATGAATGACCTGTATATTCTTGGTAGACAAATAAATTCAGAAATTAATTCCGACTATTGTTCTTTATCATTTAACTATATAAACCCTGAAAAATTGAAGAATACTGATAAATTTACTAACAATTAAACTCAAAATATTATAAAAATAGCAAATATTTGGAAATTTCTGGAATATTTTGGAAAAAAAATGGAAATATATGTTATCCCAAAGAAAAGTCATGAACACATAAAATTTAGGAGACATGAAACGTAGCAGTGTTCTTGAAGAGAATAAAAAATGAATTCTTACAGATATTAATTTAAGGAGTTTTATTGGCATATAAATTAATCATATTTATTTGTAGATTTTAAAATTTAGAGTACTGTACAAGAATCTTAAATATTCCAAACTTGTTTATTGATAAAACTACTAAAATAGCATTGTTATGAAAGCATAAGTTATTTATTAAAATGGTTGAGAAACATAAATAGTGCTAAGGATACAAAATTATTCTTATTTTTATTGAAAAAATTCAGATGATTATGGTTTCTACTTCCCTAACTCCTCCCAAATTCCTTCACCACTCAACCCAAAGCTGTTTCTTTCTCTTTTTAGAAAACATTCAAATTTGCAAACTATAAAACAAAAATTTTTAAAAAAATCACGTGAACAAACACTCAAACTCACAAAAACATAAAATTGGAACTCATACTATACGCAAGCCATAGATCAATATTACAAAAGGAACTGCCCCCCAAAAACAGGGTGTGATCATTATTGTTGGAAATATAATAATTTATTTTCAATTCGCATTTTATAGATTAATCAGTCCAAATTTCTATTAAATACAATTTTTCAACTACACACAAAACACTCTCTGGGGTGTTTTTTCATACCCATAGGCCATGGGTATGGAATAAGAGAATGTTCTAAAGTGAAAAAGCAATCAGATAATAAATCAGCAACAGTATTATAACCATCTGAAATAATTGACTAGCAATGAGGAAGGTTCATTTTAGTGGTGATGGTTTTATCTTATGATTAAGATGCCAGAAAATTTTGAGTCTTGGGTAGGACAGAGCACCAGGAAGGAGAATGTGGGAGATGCAGTCTCTCTGACCCACGGTGAAAAACAGGAAAACTAGGGAAGAGCTCACAATCCCCTCAGAGAATATTGTATAAGTCTAAGGGATCACCTCTTAAATTGTTTTAAAAATTAACAAAAGGTGTTAATACCATTTTGTATTTTATTTGTCCCTGAAATTATTAACAGATTAGATTATTTTATTTAAATAAATTGTATGACTAAGATTTATTTAGCTATTTCCTATTTGTTCTATTTCAAATGCATTTTAGATAAAACATGCTAATATTTTATATTAACATAAATGCATGTTATTCAAAATAATGTTTTGTTTGTAAAATGCAGTATATCTTATTCAAATGACTTACAAATGGACAATTAATTGAACATCAATATGATAGCAAAACATTTAACATCTCTCTATCTTGTCACATATTAGATTTTAAGCTAATATAACCCGGTGATGTTTTGTATATTGCAATTTCTCTCTGTGCTGAGCTAGAAAATTCAATCACTTAGGAAATTAACAAACAGATTGATTTGCAATATTTCAATATAAATTATTTCCATGTCCGTAGCAGGAAATAGTTTGAAAGAAACGTTTCATAATTTAAAAACACTTCCTTCCTAAGCTTTTATTTGAAATTCCCTGTGTCAGATAAAAACAAATTTGGGACATTTTATTCCTTCATTGTCTCAATGTATTTCTAATCATAAAATCTTTACATATATTGGCAAATATAAAATCCATACATGTGTTATATAAGAAATGTGTCATGTTTACTTTAAAAAATTACTTTTTGATTATATTTTGATGATTACTCTACACTAAAAGCAGCATGCTATTCCCATCTTTGTTAAAGGAATTCTTTTAACCACTGTTTCAGAGATTATGGCCACTGGACTCTGGTAATGCAGAAAACCATGACGAGAAATTTGTGGTTGATCAACACATCCACCTTATTAACCAAGTTTCTCCCGAACTCAACAACTTTCTTTAACTCAGGCCACCATTGCATTTTTCACCTACTCCAAATTGCTGCCTTCTATTTTTCAATACATCAAGTAATTAATCCATTTACTAAATCAGAGACTTCAAATCAATAAAGAACATTTCATACATACACCATAGCATAAAGACGTCATTTAGCAAAAACTATTCACAAAACCAACTGATTGTGGTTTAATGAGTTTTTCTCTATTAAAATATACAATTGCGTTTTCTATGTAAATTACTTTTAAATTAATGTATAGTATTGGAATAAACTAAGCTAATATAAATGGGAAATTATTTATGGATAAAATTTACATCTGTATGAGGAAGAAAAATCAAAAAAAAGTGAAAAGCAACATAACCATTACTTTTAAGGGAAGAAAAATTCAACTATGTTATAAACTAAGCAATGGTGTGTGAAAGCACAGCAAATATTGAGCAAAAAGGACTATGAGTTGAATTTGTCTGGAACTCCATATGTCAGCTGTGCATAGAGCTTTTGATAGCTATATAATCCCAGTCAGTGCATTTTGGTTTTTTTTTTTACACATTTTTAAATTTATTCTTCTCTCATAAAATACATCCCAACTGCAGCTTCCCCTCCCTCTGCTCCTAGGCCTCCCAAGGTTACCAACAAATATGGCATAACAAGTTACAATAAAATGAGGCACAAACTCTCATTATGATGGTGTGTTGAGACACATGCGGACTTCATTATTGCTCCCTTCTGTCTCTATAAGCCCAGATTAGACATTTTGGGTCATGTTCATGTTCGTCTGGTGTCCTAAACCCTCTGACTTGTACAATTCTACTTCTCTTGTTCTACTGGGATCCCAGAGCTCCAATAAAATGAACCAGAAGGGCTGGAGAGATGGCTCAGTGGTTAAGAGCATTGCCTGCTCTTCCAAAGGTCCTGAGTTCAATTCCCGGCAACCACATGATGGCTCACAACCATCTGTAAAGAGGTCTGGCGCCCTCTTCTGGCCTTCAGGCATACAGACAGAATATTGTATACATAATAAATAAATAAATATTTTTTTAAAAAAAAGGAAGAAAAAAAATAAATAAAATGAACCAGAAATAGGGGTGACTTTGTCCCTTTCTCCTGCTCTTGAGACCCTTTTCCTCCAACTGGGTTGCATCACTCACTCAGTATAATTTAAACCTCTCTGTAGTACCACTAGAGAAAGATGTGCACCTCACATTATGCCATCATGCTAGACCCACATCTCATCTACTTTCAACTTCTGCCCTAGTCCAATTGGTACAAAATTTGCATTTGTTCATTAAAAATTTCCCTGAACATAAGAATTTATCAATTAAACCATTGAATGGCCATGCATATCAGGAAGGAGTGTTCTCACTGATCCTTTCTTCACAGAATAATTTAATTTTTTCTTCAAACCCTTACTGCCTTTTCCTTTTTTCTTGTTTGACCTACAGCTTTTAGGTTGTGTCTCCACAGACTTCTTAGTTCAATATGATTCCATTTTCTCAGTCCTTTTCACGTCTCCTTCAGTGTCTTCCAGGACAATTAAAGAAAGAATCAGACCTTCTTTCAACACCACCTGCCCTTTCCTATTACCATGCTAGCCTTGTCAGATTAGTGAGGGGGAACATAGTTTCCTGTACCTTCTGGACTGTGCTTTCAGTGTGAATGCTTCTACCTGATCTCTGTAATGGCAGCTGGCGTTTAATCATTAGACTTCTAAGCACAGCGTTTCTCTATGGAATATGTGTTAAAAATGTTAATTATACATAAAAGAGTGATGACACGCAGAATAAAATGTCACTTTTATTAATTTCAAAGAGGACCATTGTCATTTCTGAGAACAACTTACAACTTGCTCCTAATTACCTGGAAATGAGAAAACTTGTTTTTATAATTTGCTTTTTGTTTGGTTGTTTTTTTTTCATTTTTAAGGATTAAAGGTTTCAGGTTACATTGAATGTGCATTCTTCAGTAATAAACATTAGTCACATATTCTTTAAGGTTTAGTCACATGTCACTGAAATATGAGGAACTAAATCAGAACAAGGTATGTTCCTGAAAGTCAAATATCCTCTGGAACTTCCACTCCACACTGATATTACAATATATTTTTAGAAGTTATAATGCTCTGTTTAAAATTTATATTGATACAGAGGAGACAGAATAAAAAAAAAACCTGTTTTGGGAACCGGCCTTACAGCAAGCTTCACCAAAAATCTCAGTGCTGACAACTTAGCTGAGTATGAGCAGACCTGACTTCCAAAGAGAGATTTTCATTTCATCCCAGAAGCAGTGCACAGCATGAGGGGCCCTCTTAGCTGTCTGCAGTGAGAGATTCATTCTTCGATGCTAAAAGGACTCCTGAAAATTAAAAAGATTTAGTAAAGTATACCTACCATTTTTAAGGATGAGTCTTTTTTGATAGAGCATGTATATCTACATACAATTATCAAATATTTATTCTTGTGTCATGTTTTCATATGGAGTGACTGCAGTGTGCAGTATAATTTGTTTGTTTATTTAAAATTGCAAAAACTCGACTCTCATCCATAGGCCACTCCAGCTAGTGAGGCAGGAAGACTAATTTCAGTTATTCACTAGTCGCTCAAGCCCCCCAAAACCTATCATTGTCATATCCCCAGCTTTGTAGCAACAAGCCCCACCAGCCTCAGCCCCATCTCCAATGCAACACAAATATTTTAGCATCTTGATGTCCCTATCCCGTTCATTGTTTTATCCCAGTCCCAACTCTGGTGGGCACTCCTTGGGAGCATGCAGGCCACTCCATCCTGAAAAGTAGGGGGACTAACAAATCACCAAGACTCATACCCATCTTGTAGCAGATCACAAACCACAGTTTCCTTTTCTGAATATTCCCATTTACTCTCCGTCACTCTCACTGCTTTATCTACATGCTCAACACCAGCAGAAATTCACTGGGAATACGTAATCCACACAGGCTAACTGCATCTCATTGCCCCATCCTCCATTTTTCCAAGTAGAGTTTCCCAGTCCCATCAATTACTCTGTAGCACACTGCCTAGTGCTGCCCTTCCTCCATCTCTGTGTTTGTGTTACCATTATATTGGAACTAATAACTATGACCACAACTTAGTTGGAGCTTCCAGTGGGCACACATATCAAGATCCTACAAAAAAAAATTCTTAAGACAACACACAGTCATCACACTTTTCAAATTAACAGTATGGGAAACAGTAACCAAAAGAGGAAAAAAAAAACACCTACCCATAAAAAGACAATATATCATTGCCCAGTATTACAATCTTCCAAATGGAGGTTATTAGATATCAGTATAGAAGAAAAAAATCAATAAACAGCCAAGACAATATGTCTTGACCAGTAACCCTACTAAATCAGGTCTTTAGTATTCCAATATTGCTGAAGCACAAGAAAAATGCCTTAAAATCGCCTTAGTTAAAATGGCAGACTTCATTAAAGAGGAAGTTAGTAAATTCCTTATAGAAATCTATGAAACATAAATAATGGAATGAAATTAATAAAATATATCACTATTCAAAGCAGAAATAAAATCAATAAAAGAAACACAAAATACGGAAATCATGGAAAGAAAATTTTAAGAACTCTAACAGGAAACTCTGACACAAGTTTCAAAATAACAAATACAAGAGATGGTAGAGAAAAATCTCTGGCATTCAAAACATGATAGGAAAAAACAGTTATCCTGGTCGAAGAAAATGTTAAACCATATACCACAAAACATCCAGTAAATCTGTAACACCATGAAAAGACTAATAAAAAAAAAATAGGAATAAGGAAGGAAAAGAAATAGAGATCAAAAGCACAAAAAATTCAAAAAAATATAGAATTAAATTTTCCTAATATTAAGTAGGAGATACTTATCAAGGTAGAAGGTTTATATAGAACATCAAATAGACAGAACAAGAAATAAAATTCCCTTCAGCACATATTCAAACAATACATGGATAGAACAAAAAAAGAATACTAAATGCTGCAAGTAAAAATTACAAAGTAATACAGAAAGGCAGACCTATCAAAATAACGCATGCCCTCCAAGTGGAAACCCTAAAAGCCAAAAGTCTGTGGGGGAGATATTATATGACTCTAAGAGACCAAACACAGATCAGAGATACTGTCTCCGACTCTTATATCAAGCAAAAATTTCAATAAAAATAGATGGAGGAAAGAAGACATTCCATGATGTTATGACTGTTCTTGGTTGTAAACTTGAATTCATTTGGAATTAACCTAATTCTAAAAATGAGTTGTACATCTATGAGGTATTTTTACTTAATTTTAAGTAGAAAGATCCACTTCGAATGCAGGCCTTTGAAGTAAAAAGACACTAATTCATCTCTTCTGTGATGGAAAAAGACTTCAATTTAATATGGGTCTTAAGAAGAGAACACACAACTTTAATATATGTCACACCTTCTGCTTGAAGCCTATATAAGGCAAAGGAAGAAGGAAGTGTTTGTTTGCCTGCTTGCCATCACTTTGCTAATAAGTTTATTCCATCACTATCATTAGATACCAGTTCTTCAGGTTTCCAGCATATATAGAAGACAGACTGAAAGATACAGCCTCATGGACAGAGAAACTGCTGGATTCTTAGACTTTTCATTTATAGACAGTCATTGTGGAATCAGCAGAACTGCAGCCTGTAATTCATTCTAATAAATCACCTTTATACATAAAGATATTTGTTTCATAAGTTGTTATGCTAGAGAACTGTGAATAATACACATGAAAAGGATAAATCTAAGTAATATTTATCTAAAAATCTATCACAAGGCACTAGAAGGAAAAGTCCAACCTAAAGGGTTTAAAAAATTAATAAAACACAGGAATTAAATAACCCTAGAACATTAAATCCAAAGAAGAGAACACACACGCACACACATACACACATACCACAACCAGCAGTACCAAAGGAAAAAAAAGAAAAATGGACACCAGGAGTTAGTAACGACTTTTCTTAGTTATCTCTGAATATCAGTGATCTCGATTCCCCTAATAAAGGGCCACAAACTAACAGAAGAGTTAGTAAAAGTCATTCATACTTCAGCTCCATCCATGAAATTTATGTACCCATCAAGAATAGATATTGTCTCAGGGTAGAGGGTTGGAAAATATATTCCAAGAAAATTGAATTGATGAATAGGCAGGTGTAGGCATTTTAACATTCAACAAAATAGACTTCAAATATAAACTAATCAGAAGAAATAAGAACACTATATATTCTTCAAAGGAAAAGTCCCCCAAGAGGGCATTTTAATACTTAACATCTTTGTACTAAATGCAAAAACACCCAATATTCATAAAGCAAACAGTACCACAGCTTAAAGCACACTTTAAACATTCCACACTTATGGTGGGATTCTTCAACACCGCACATTCTCACCAATAGATATGTCATCAAGAAAAAAACTGAAGGGACAAATCCTTGAAAAAACAATTCTCAACTTCATATGGAAGCTTGTCTATGATTCTGAGACTTTGACTATTCTTTTCTTTGTATTTTTCCCTTTATTTATTTATTTAAAATTTCCACTTCCTCCCATCTTCCCATTTCCCTTTCACTCCCATCACTCCCCCTCTCCCTTGCTCTCCAGATATAAGAGAAGTTAGGGTGCCCTGCCTTGTGGGAAGTCCAAGGCCCTCCTCTCCATCCAGGTCTAGGAAGGTGTGCATCCAAACATACTAGGCTCCCAAAAAGCCAGTACATGCAGTAGAATCAAAATTCATTGTCATTATCATTGTCTTCTCAGTCCGTCCTCATTTGCTTTGTATTTTTATATGTAAGTAGCAACTGCTACTGCTAGTGGATATACTCCTGTAGCATCGTATTTGATGCTATTATAACACAATGTGTGATTGCTATTTATTTTTACAATGTTCTAAGAAGGAAATTGGAAGGAACAGGATGACCTGGTAGGCAGCTCAGTGGGTAAATGTGTTTTTTGCCAAGTTTTACAGCTTGAATTTGATTCCTGGAATTCACATGATAGAATGAGAGAAATGACTCTTACAACTTTTCACCTCGCCTCCATACATGGCCTACCCATAAACATATACAAATCACACATATGCACACAAACACGCACACGCACACACACACATGCACACACACCAGAGGAGGGGGAGAGAAAGGATTTTAAAATTGCCCAGATTTTTGCAAAGATTGAAGCTTTTCGCAAATAAAACATGGTGATATTTGTGTTTTAAGAGGCACTAGTATTTGATGACATTTACATGGATCACAAAACATACTTTTAGAACATTTTTTAGTACACTGAGGAGACCGTCCTTATTATAGAAATAATTCTCAGTTTTTCTGTTTGCTTCTGAGAGTTTGCAGTTTCTCTCGTTCTGTGGATTAGGCATTGCAGACATCTCATGTATGACTTTGTTATTACTATAAAAACTTCTTTTCTTAAAGCAAGTCATTGTACAAGGATAATTACAATAGAAGCTAATGAAAATACTGCATAAAAGGAAATTAGCACATTTTTGAAATTTTGCAATTATATAAATAAAAGGAAATTATTCTACTTTCTGATCAAGAAGTACAAGGCAAGTATAATTAGTACAAATGTAACAAACAGTAAAGGATAACTTTGCAAAGGGATAAAAGACCATTTTTGAGTGCTCAGTAAACCTTATTTAAAGTTCCCTAAGGAGCAGTTACTCTTTCCTTCCTTTGATAATATTTCCTGGCTCACATATGCATCACCATTAAAACTTCTAGCACATTAATTCAAGGCTAAACCCTCCATACCAACCTTTTACTTATCACAGCGAGAAAGAATTAACAAGCATTTTAATAATCTTCAACACTTAGTCCCAGTTACCTCCAGTTTAAGCTGCTTTCCTTAAATGCTGCCCAATTCTGTGGTGATTTGCTTTCAAGTTTTCATTTAAATTATATACATTATTATCAAAGAAAATTAATCTCAATATAGTATTTCAAAATGATTAGAAAAGATGTAGATTGAGAATGACTTAAAGCACATACAAAAATTGTGTGGCTTTCTAGTAAATGAATTAATTGTAGTTTTGGAGGGTACGAAACAATGTATAGTCTTTTCAAATAGTAGGGTATACTATATTTCAATAATTAGAAAAGCTAAACTCCTGTGTTGGCAGTAGTTTTTGAGGCAATTGTTCCTGTAGCCACTCAGTCCAGAAGAAACACACAGAAGCCTTCAGTAATTATTAACTGGTTGGCCTATTAGCCCAGGATTCTTATTAACTCTTATAACTTACATTAACCCATTATTCTTGTCTGTGTTAGCCACGTGGCTTGGTATCTTTTATCAATGAGCCATTCTCATCTTTCTTCCTTTGTGTCTGGGTGCTGACTGTAGATTGAGACTTTACTCTTCCAAGAATTCTCCTGTTCTGGTTGCCCACCTATACTTCCTGCCTGGCTATTCAACAATCAGTATTTTATTAAACAAGTATAAGAGACAGATCTTCACAGCTTCCATGACCACTGTCCCACAGCACTCATGTATTACTTTTATGTATTCAGAGTTTGGGTTTAGTTGTGAGAAATTTCTTTACTAATGTCTCATACTTTTAGGAGATTGCTCTGGATTTTATAGTTCTGGCCTGGTTATTAGTTAATGATAAATGATATGTTCTGAAATGAGCATATGATAGGCAGGTCAATGAAATTGATGTCAAGTCATAACTCTGCTGCAATAGGCAAAATACCATTTGATCTCTAATCACAATTTTGTTTCTACATACTAGTTCTGTAATCATGATATGTTATCCTTAATATAAAAATGTGTCAAAATACAGACAATTCCTTATTAAGGCTGTATAGTAGTTTATATTTCAATGATAAAACAACATGATCAAGGTAACTTTTAGAATTCATTTTGGCTTTTAGTTTTGAATGGAAAATAGTCCATGATAACAAGAATGAAAGGTGTCGGGGTGGCATGTCAGGATGGCAGAAACAAATGAAGTCTCACTTTCTGAACAAGTAGATAGCAAAGAGAATGAATTAGGACTGACATGAGGCTTTGAAACCTCAAGGTCCTTTTCCAGTAATATACTTTCTACAATAAAGTCATCTCTCCTTTTCCAATCTAAAAAGAACACCAACAGGTAACAAATTATTCAAATGCTATAGACAATTATTCAAACCTCTTTAATCACAGTAGATTATATTTCAAGGAGATTATAAACTTTATCAATTTGACAGTTAAAACTATATAGCATAATAACTCCTATTTACTCCTTGGATTGTTTATAAGACATTAAATAAGCATGGAACAAATATATATATATATATATATATATATATATATATATATATCTGCTTAGCATAGAATATATAATATACATGTGTATTATTTTAAATAAATCATACTTTTTCAGTTAAATTATATTGATAAATTTATGGCTTCCAACATTTCTTAATGAAAAACATTGTTTTCTTTTAATTTGTATCAAAAGTGATTAAGTGAGACAGATTAATTCTGTTTCTGATTTATAATTAAAGTATATAATTCATTTTTTAAGAACTTTTTGTTTGTGAAATGAGTTGCTCATAATGATGAAAATAAAATAAGTAGATACTGGTTAAATGTGTGTGTCCTCTCTATGTTGGGAATACATTTATTGTATTCACAAACAACTAGAGGTTAATAAGCAAACATAGCTATACAAAAGAAATTATAGAGTTACATATATTAGTTAAATGAATCAAAGGCATACAAAGTATAGTAATTAAGGTATCAAGAACAAATATTTGATTTTGATATTTTACTGTCCTTATACAGTATAGTTGTATAGATTTCTCAAAAATCTGTTTTCAGTGTAAATACAAAATCAGCCCAGATCAAATCAATAGCAATTCAGTGGTTTCTCCTTCAATATGAGGACAGTGGTCATTTGTTTCCAGTGTTCTGGGTTATTCTCAGGAGATCGTATGGACTGGATGTTTCTGTCTTCCATGTTCAGGCAACAGCAACTTCACGTGCAGATGCAGCAATAGGAAGTATGGCATTTTGGAAACAATTAGTTCATGATGTTGAAATGTTCCCAAATGATGTTAAAAGACAATTCTAAATATTTGGTGCTGATTTTCCTCCATGTGGCAAAACTAAACAACATGGCTGTCTCTAGACCTCAATCATATAATTTCTAGACCATGGAAGCGTGAAAAATAAATATTTGTTTTTATGTTACTCACAACTGATTATCTTCGTTACAGTATTGTGAATGGGCTTAAGTGTTATTTATGGCATATTTTATTCAATAGCCATAATTCATTTAATTCAGTAGCAATAATTAATATACAATATGAATTCTCAAAATCAATTCTAATATATATGTAAACATATGCATCACAATAAAAATATAAATCAACGTAGTATTTTTAAGATGATGTCAGGTGTATGTGGTCTTTTGTTATTATTACTCACAGGTATTGTTTGTTTACAATGTTAATAATTATGGCCAGAAAACTAGCACTTGTCACCAACCCCAATGATATAAGTTTTATTCCTGAGGCCCATATGGTAGAAGGAGATAATTTTCTTCAACAAAGAGTCCTCTGGCATTGACACATACATCATAGCATGGTTAATCTATACTCATATTCATACAAAATATATAAATGTAGTAAAATAAATACAAAATTTGCTAAAAGAATAATAAGATTATGTTTGCAAGATTATTTAAATGTCTATAAAAATATATTATAAAATATGACCTAATTGAGTTCAGTATTACAACGTATTCTATAAGTCAGATAATATTTAAAGATAAGCAATTGAAAATATATTGTTATACTAATATGCCAACTATAAAATAATTTTTGCCCTGATAAACTGATACTGATTTATGTAGCACATGTATGTTCTCTGACTTTTAGGTTCTATAAGTTGATTATGTATCAAATATTAACTAGTGCATTTAAATATACACTCAAATACAGTATTTTAATTTCCTATTTTAAAAGTCCTTTATGATAATGATTCTATCAAATAGACACTCTGAAGGCAAATGAAAAATGTGCACTTTGTTGCAGAGAACGGACCACTTGAATCACCACTTTTGAGTGAAGTAATTTTTGCATTCTCAGTTTAATAACATGTTGTCATCATACTGCCAAGGAAATGACACAGACATAATTTGAGTGACAGGAACCATTAATGCATTTCAAAATGTTGAGATCATTGGTAGAGCATAAACCAGACACTTTCATTGCAGCCTATGTCAGTCATTAGAAGACATAAGGAGGCTAATTAAGAAAGACTGGAGTAATTATACATACAGTGACCTTATCGGAAACCGACAAACTAGAATATGACAAGATAAATAAAAAATAGGTTTGTTATTTCCACTAATTAATTAAGACTCAAATAGTTAATTCATCATTCTTGCTTATTTTGCATATTTTCCCAACATCTTCTGCTCATGAACAGGCATAAGCTTAAGGTTTGTAATTAGATAGTACACCCACCAAAATTTAAGGATTATGGAAAGACTCAAATGAAAATAATGAAATAATCAATTTTATAATAATATGAATCTGACATGTATGTTTGTAACAAGTACATGGTTATAATCTTAAAATATATATGCAATATTTTATAAAAAATAGTGACCCATTGATGTTTTGGTAACAGAACAGAGAAATAACACCTTTTACTGTAGTAAATACAACTACATCTGTCATATATAGATAGGTCTTCGTAAAAATATATATTTATTCTAGGAAATGCAAATGGTTCTGTTTCTGAAACCTAAAATACCTTCTACAAATCACTAAGAAAAACAAAGCTTGAGTATACATAAAATAGCTAGAAGAACCAGAGCTAACTTGGCAAGGCTTACCAAAGCATGTCTGGATATAGGAATTTTATACCAATCAGGACCATATTAAATAAAATAAGAAGGTATTATGATATCAAACATGATACAAAAGCCTAAATAATGACACAACCAAACCTTAAAACAACAGAGAAATGTTGATCATATCTACTTGACTGTAATAGAGAACAACGTGTCATCTCTATGAATTCCTGATTGGGTTAAAATTTAGTAAATCAATCTGTACAGATTGGAAATACTATCTGAGTATTTAACAGCCTTAAGACTCTGGATTCTGAATCCGTCAAGTTGACACAATCATTGAAGAAGAAAATTGATATCAATAAAATATTACATTTAAAAATATTATTAGAAGACATTTATACTTCATAAATATGTTATTGAATGTCTGAAATACAATTGAAATATGCTTATGGTTGGTTCTTCTCTCAACATCATCCACTGTATTTATGCAAACATTCCAAAAATTGGAATAATCTGAATTCTAAAACACTTCCTGTATCAAACATTTAATTTAAGTAGCATATATATTTGAAATTTTTTATTATCCATTCATCTGGATGCATGTATATATAAACAATAATATGCTATTTGTATAGAAGTCATAAATTGCTGACACCCAGAATATATTTTAACAACCAGAGTGATATTATACTGGAGTTTATGCTCTTATGTGTTTAACAAATAAAACAGAGCTTCATGACTAAATTGAAAAGAATATTTATAGGAAATATTATTTTAAATATACATTTAAAATTCTATAAGGAGATAAGTCAACTAGTAGCATTTGATTATGCTACTGTCATTGTTTAGAGAAAATATAATTTAAAATATAAAAATATTTATACATGAACAATAATATGGTATACGTTCTAGGAAGTTGAAACATTTGTAGTAATCAGCGAGCATTCTTATATGTAATTCCTTCACTTTTTTTTCCAAAAATGCTATAGAAAAATATCCTAGAGTAAAATGTAGTATGCTACAGTGCCACCTTGAAGGCTGAAGGCAGAACAAGTTGCTTATATCTTCAAAGCCTATCACTGAGAGCAGTGCTTGACAATTTTGATTTTAGCTCTGTCACTTTCATTTTACATGTAGGGGATTTCTAGGTATATTTACTTTCAGAGGCTATTACTTGAAAGTCAGAGTTTTCCATCAGCACAGAACTCATGAGGTAGAAGAAGGGGAATCTCTGACTTGAAAGACAGCCTGGGATCCATACTGAGATACTGTCTTAAAAACAAAATAGAACAAAACAAAAGAGTTTCTACCACAACCACCACCACCAAAGACAAAACCAAAACAAAGTATATGAAAAAAAATGAGTAAATGATTTGCTTTCTAAATGGAATGAGATGTAAGAGGGGATTACTGAAAAAATACACATCTAAAACTTAACTCTTTAGGATGTTAAGATAGCCATTGATTTATTGCGTTCATTTACCATCAAGCACGTGCCCCAAGTCCCGATTTCATTGACAGTGAAGCTAAATAAAATTTCCCTTTTCTTTTGCACTGCTTATGACTGCCCATTAGGGTCTGGACTATATGCATTCACTCTTGCATCTGTGTAGAGATAAGCATGCCTATTTCCATTTGAAAGCAATTACTTAGATTTTTGTTTACTTTTGCTAAAAGCATTTTACTGCTAAATCCTTTTCTACATTTGGAACTTCAAAGGCTAGTCTCCCAAACCTTCCAAGGAGAATTACTTCTATGTCTAGCTGAGCAGTAAATTCAGAGGAGCATTCCACTAATTATGTTGACAAGTGCACTTGCAATCAATAGATTAACTAAATTCACAGTCACTAGCCTAATAAGTATGTCTTCCAGAAAATAAAAGTACAAAGGAAAATATTAGATGTACCAGGAACAGATAATTAGTTATTATTAATTTTAGTTTCTTTTTCCATTGTTATTTGTATATTCATAAAATGCTCATTGATATCATGCCAATGTTATTTTTTAAAGATTTATTTCTTTATAATTATGATATTCATGTAGATGTGTGTTTACCTGCATGAATATTTTTTATCATATGAGTGGAAATGGTATCAAAGCCAGAAGATACTACTGGATCCCCTTAACTAGACGTATATGTGGTTGTGAGCTGTCATGTGATTACCAGGAACAAAAGCTCATTAAAGCAGTAAAAGTACTCTTTTTTTAATTTATTTATTTATTAAAGATTTCTGCCTCCTCCCCACCACAGCCTCCCATTTCCCTCCCCCTTCCCTGATCAAGTCCCCCTCCCTCATCAGCCTAAAGAGCAATCAGGGTTCCCTGACCTGTGGGAAGTCCAAGGACCACCCACCTCCATCCAGGTCTAGTAAGGAGAGCATCCCAACTTCCTAGGCTCCCACAATGACAGTACGTGCAGTAGGAACAAAAACCCATTTTCATTGTTCTTGAGTTCTCAGTAGTCCTCATTGTCCACTATGTTCAGCAAGTCTGGTTTTATCCCATGCTTTTTCAGGCCAATAGTAAAAGTACTCTTAATTCCTAAGCCATACTAGTCCCAAATCATGTTATTTTTGTACATATACCTTCAAGTTAATTGAAAAATCTTAAGTTCCAAGTTCTATCCCATGAAACTTAAAATGACATAAAATTCCTTAATGTACAAACAAGATGCTTTATTTTTTCCTCCTATTGTGAGGTATTTGAATAATGTGAACCAGGCCAAATTATATATAATATTGAGTCAGACATGTTAAGTGACATAGAAAAGTATGTGCCATAGAAAATAGGCCTTGGATCATTATAGTATTTCATAGTATCGTGCAGATTTATATCCTGTCCAGTACAAAGTCAGGTACTGATAATGCCATTCTATAGTTAACTGGAATAAGAGAACTCTAGGATTTCTTCTGTAAGGATACGAATCTCTTTTGTGAAAAATGCACCTTTAAGATTTAATCACTTTCAGCAAAGACCAAGCAAACTGGAATTAATTGTCCTGAAAGTAGAGTCCTTGTGGAGTAGAATTCTGCATTTATCAAGGCACATGAGGGATTTATCTTCATATTTTCATCCCTTTGAGAATTTAGTGAGAAGACTTTAGTTCTAAAGCATGCAGTGGGATTTCACTGCTTACTATATATTCATATGCTTTCATACTGAATTTCCCTGCAGGCAGAATGTTAGTAAATTATCAGTTTTTGAAATATATAGATCTTTGGTACTTATTACGGCAGTTCGAGTAGACATATATATGAGACTAATTAAATTTTTAAATTCAAACTTTATCGGTCTTCACTTAACTGGAATATATAGAATATATATATATGTGTGTGTGTGTGTGTGTGTGTGTGTGTGTGTGTGTGTGTGTCAAAATCAATAAATATAGTTTTATGGATTCTAAAGTACATTTTTATGTATATTGTTTTGAGATATAAAAAGTACTCAAAACTTTTTTATTTTTAAGTTCCAAAATGTATGCACAGAAACAAATTAATAAAGTGTACTAAACATATCAAACAGTCCTATTTATATGTCTGTAATAGTTTTCTTACTAGAAAAAATCTGTCACCAAAATAAATTTGATGAGATGCTGATTTGTTTTAGCTGTAATACATATTGATCTGACAGTATCACAAATTAGTTCATGAATTTTTTGTGTTTATAAGGCCCTCAATCTAATGAAATTTTAAAAATCCTTACTATATCAATCAACTAGTAAGATAAATGAGGTTACATAAGACATTTATTAGTGAGTTGGATGATTAATTCAGACTGAATTTATCTGTACCAATAGAAGTCAAACTTCTTATGTAGAGCATGTATCTCACTGAAAAGGGACTCAGAAACTTCAACCTTGATGCAACAAAGTCAATTTTCAAATTTTAACTAGTTTCGTGTGTGTAAAGTTAAGCTCATATTTCATAACTTAAATAGAAAAACAACTTTTAGACACCTAACGTAAAAAAACAACCAACATAAAAAAGATGAACATTTTCTAAAACAGAAAACTATATTGATTTTTTGTATGACATATTGAAGTATTCAGGTATATTTTATAGATTGTAGTCTAGCGAAGATCAATAAATTTTGAATGTATTCATCTCAGAAACACATTGTGAAGTAAACATGGATTGCCTATCAAGAAACATATGTTTTATGTCAAAATAGGTTTCCTTATGAAGGGGTAGCTAATAAATTTTATGGCTTCTACTCATGCCACTGACATATTAAAATGCAATGCGATATTTCAGATATCAAGTATGTAGTGTTTGACAAAACACTTAAAAGTTTTTAAAATAGTTGGAACAGTTAATTACCTATATAATGTAGCTAAGCATGTTACTATAAATGATATTTTTTTAAGGATGTCATAACAAACGGAAAGTATGAAGCTGAACGTAGGTTAGTTGTAGTCCATCTTCTGTATGAGCAGTGAAGAGCCTTACCCACCATGCTTTTATCATGACTTAGTCCACTGGGCTTTAACATTGCAAACATGCTTAAGAGAAGTCTGACTTTCCTCTAGGCCTCAGGATTCAATATACTGATCAAATGAATCTGATAATACATCTCCCTTGTCTAATTCATGCTCGTTCTCTTCTGTAGCTTTTTTCTCAGTAGATGATAAAATTTGTATACAAATTTATGTTTAGTTACCCTGAAAATATTAGAACATGCCATGGACATCTATAAATTCAAAAACCCAGAAATAAGAAGGTTGTAACTGAGACCAGACATTGTAATTTATTCACAATTCATTTATTATGATTTACTGTTACAAAACAAAGTAAATAGCTGACTCATTCCACTCTTTATTAAGAATGGATTGGGCTTGCAGGTCAATGGTGGGGCATTCCTTTAATCCTAGCTCTCGTATCTCTGTGAGTTTGAGGCCAGCCTGGTCTACAGAGTGAGTTCCAGGACAGCTCCAAAGCTACAGAGAAACCCTGTTCAAAAATAAATAAATAAAAAAAAATAGAAAAAAAATAAAAAAATAGAAAAGAATAGATATGGCCTTAATATCTCAATTCACAAATTCAAATGAATAAATTTAAAAACTAAGAGAGCGCTTATGAGTTAAGTTCTTAAGGCAGAAGTGCTGACCTCTTTTGGATTTTCGAACCTTCTATGAATAGCTTCATGAAGCATTCTCGTGCCTCGTTTTTCATATGAAGACAGAATACCCACTCTGTATTTAGAACTATTGCATTATGTTGGAAGAATACTATAGTCCTCACCAGAGAGCAGAGCCTGACAGTGATTTGATCTTAGACTTCCCTCTCTCTAAAACAGTGAGAAAAAAACAGATTAATAAATTGTCCCACCTGTAGCAATTTATCAAAGCAGCTCAAGCTAACAAAAGAAAAAAAATAGGAAATGAATCCTAGTATTATTTTTCAGCAAAGTAAAATAAAACTCCACAAGCATTAAAATTGTAGTATAGTATCAGATTAATAGTTATTCAGGTATCAGAGCCCTCAAATGGCCATATTAATGTTCTTATGGGGATATTGAGAAAAACGGAGGATGACGAAAAGAAAAAAGTGATTGTGTTCTTCATGATAAACTCATGAATTTTCAAAAGACATTAGCTTCCACTCAGAGTATGCAGAGATACATTTTACACAGTTTCATATATTGATCTTGTGGCCTCATGAAATCTCTTGAGGACGCTAAAATTGACTCCAATTAACTCTCTTCCTGGGTTCATGCACTGTCCTGGAAGGCTCATAAAACCAAGGGAAACAGAACCATTTGTGCAACCTGAAGTAACTTCAACCACTAATAATTTGCTTGGATATTTATCTAAATATGCATTTGTTATTCAGAAATCATAAAAAATTAAAAAGGTATTTCATGTATATGAATTAATCATTGTATATTAAGAGAAAAAATGAACAATAAAAGATTTGCTACGTTATAAATTTTAGAACACTTATGTACTTTTTAATCATAAGCTAAACACCACGAGTTTATGTAAATATAAAACACTTTTGGTTTCTTTTCTCATCACTGTGAGAGCAACCTGAACTACATAAACTACAACACGGGAGGAGAGGTTGACAGTTTTAGAGCTAAAAGTCCATGATGTCAAGAAGAATAAGTGGAAAAAGGTAGTTCAGGTCATTATGGGAAAAGAGACAGAAAGATAGAAAACACGGAGGTCAAAGTAATATGTAATCCCTAGACATATCTTTCTATGAACATATTCTTCATCTGAAATGTCTGCTACATTTATAAACAATACTGTCATAAAATGAACATGCCAGAATTTTCTTGTGACTCACACATACAGACATGTACACACACACACACAAACACACACACACACATTATGGCACACAACTCACTCATACTATATATACAAAAAAGACTAAGGTATCAATTCATGATTATCGAATCATGACAAAAAGTGATATCTTTTTTTCCTTATTTGATTAGGTAATGAAATCTGAGAACTTATTCAAAAAAGGTATTGGAATATATGTGTGATAATTTCTAGTTTCTAATTTGAATTTGATATGTCTTATATATCTGCCAGGTGTTTTTCTGAAGATTAAATATTGGGGTGCAGAGAATAATGTATAGCTCAATAAAATCAATTTAAAAAGAATGAAAATATTATTTCCAAAGCAACCTACTCTTTGCACTTCACAGCCTACCTTCTGTTAGTCAACTTTCAAGGAGAAAATCCCATTGCTTTCTTGATGATTAGCTCTTCAAAGTTTACCAGGTAGAGTTGCACTAAAACATTACAATTTGCTTCCCAATGGGAAAGATGAAGAAATGGAGTTAGGTCTGATATTCCAGTTTTCTTACCAAGTCTGTTGTTAACAGCAAAACATGTTTCCCATAATGAAACAAATGTAAAAATTTTGAAATATTTGTGGTCTTTCAATATGAAGAAACAAAATAGATTCCCCTGAACAATACATCTAGCAGAAATAAAGATTAGGAATTTGAGGGAGAGCCTCCCCTTTACACAACAACAACATAAATATGTTTGGGTATATCCAGCTTTGTCATCCTGTTAGCTTTATTTTATGACAATAAGAAGAACTGTCATCATTCAGGGTCACATGTGTTTTTCTTCTTTTCCTGCAATGGAACAGAGTATGCTTGTTTTACTAATTTCTCAGTGGTTCTGGGATATTAAAGAGTGAAATTCTTTACACTGAAGAATGAAACTGTGATGTCCATTTCTATGGGGTATTTTTAGTAATGAATTTGTTGATCTGGCTAAGAGAAAGTCCCCATTTTCTGTTATGATTAAAGTAGGTCTCATTGTTGAATTCAGATGTGTAAGTGTGAAGTACTGGATAAATGACTAGAGACAGCAGTTTTATATGTATCATTTATTTTATAATCCTTTACATACAGCTTCTGAGATACATTTTGAATTGGATCTTTAGCTTATTGGAGCTAAGATAAAATACATAGAAAGGGTGAACCATTATCAAAAATTAGAAATTGCTTAAAACTCATTCTTGTTGTTGAATTTGCATCCTTGTATTTGTAAGACAGGAATATGCTAGGTGCTGGCTCCATGTAGGACTTACTGTCAGTTCCTAAAGGGTACCTGCCTCACATGGAACACAAACCTTCATTCTCCACATTTCTAATTTCTGTTTTTTTCTTTCTTTCCTTTTATTTTTGATTGCCATGAAAAGCACATTCCCTCCCTTTAAGAGGATGGTGTGATTGCACCAAACCCTTCATAATTATAGATGAGAGCTCCCCTATTTTGAAGAGAATGGAATGGTAATTTTAATTAGGCAGGCAAGCTTCCTTTCATCATGATACACAGAATGCTTAAAGGCATAATATCTCATATTTGCAGTAACCTGAAAGAGTATAGAAAATCTTCAGGATAGAATGCTCTTTTGGAATCCTGCCTTCCAATAAGAATTCTAACTAATCTTGCTGTATTCAGTCCTTATCAATGTTTTCTGACTGCACATTGATTGCTGCCTTCATAGGAACTGGGTTCCTCTGGTTTTGGGGATAGTCTCATGCTTTCACAAGCAGTCGGATCAACAGAGAAGTAGGTGCTTGCCTTTTCAGTTCTGCTGCTTCTCTCTCCGGTGTTCTCTTTTGTTGTTCAATCCAGAATGTTAAGGATAAGGATGTCGTCAATTTACTGCCTGAGTATGTGTTCTATTTCTTCTTTTTTGTATTCATGAAGCACAATGCACTTGGCTTTTAGATGCTATCAGTGATGAATACATCAATCAGTGTCCATGTCCCTTGCTCCAGGCTGTATTGCATGGTGATTAGGAAGTAATGAGGAGCACACACAGATTTTGAAGTAGTGTACATAAAGCCAAATAACCTGGGTCTCTTTTGAGCTCAGATTTACAAGTGATTGTTTAAAAAATTCTCTGGTAAGAGTCTTAAAATATTCAGACTCTTGATATAACCTTATCAAGAGAGTGTGTCTAGTGATTTTATTTATTGCAATATATATAGGGTAATTGAACAGGAATGATGTAGACAGATGGAAAAGATGAGTAAAAGGAAAAATGAAAACATATAGAACATACTGCCAAGTCATATTTAATGTTCCAGTGCATGCTATTATAGCTGTAATCCATCTATGTTCTCTATCCTTCACCAACCACCAAATCTTCTGAATATATGTGACCCAAAAATGATATGTTTAGATATAAACATGCCATTGATAGAAGCTAGCAATGCCCCTTTCTGTGTAGTTTATTTTAATAAATGTAATTCCTATAAGAATTCAGATGACAAATGCAAATATCAATATGATTGTATAATTTAAATTTTGTTACTTATGATTATGTTTGATATATACAGAAATTAAAGAGTATGTATTTATGATGTATTAGGTGATGCTTCTATTCATATAGTTCTTTAACTTTAAATTCACCATAATTATATTTTAATTCATTTCTCACTTATATGATGAACGCTACCAGTTCTTTTGCTATGTATGATTTGCTGTCATTTTTATATGCAATGCTGTGATTTGAAATTTCCCTCTTCCCCCAAATGTTCACATGTTGATGTTTGATGACTCTGACACTAGGGAAAATGAATGCATCAATATAAGGCATGGCTCTGTGCGCACATGTTTAGCCCTTTGGAAAATAAATGGTATTGAGATCCTGAGGCTTTGCTACTTCTGTTTTCTTGTTAGTACAATAAAATGACCAGGTCTCTTCTACAAAGACTATCTACCATGCTACACTTTCACATAGAACTCACTTTCCATCTCCCAGGGATTAGTGTCTGGTGACCTTCGAAACTATTTTTGACTTTCCCAATATCTATTATTTTCAGAGAACACATATGAGTGAAATCATGCAATACTTTTCTTTATGTCTTTGCCTTCACTTACTAAACAGTCATCTCCAGTTCTAAACCTTGATGCCACAAATTAAGCTTCCATCTTGTTTTTCTGGTTCAATATTATTGTAACATATATAATATATATATATATATATATATATATATATATATATATATATATATATATATAGTTATTGATGCATCAATTTATCTCTCCTACTAAATTCATATCTCATTCTGTCATTACTTGATGAGTTAAGTAGTTTCTGGTCCCTGGCTAATATGAATACTGGTGGAATAAACATGGGACAGCAGATTTGTTATGAAAATACAGTATTAATATTTGAATATGTCTCCTATAGTAAGATTGTTGAGAAACACCCCAATATCATTTAAACTAGTTATTATCAGTTCCCATATAATTTCCTATAATGATTATACTAATATAGATTCAAACTAATTTTATCAACAGTTTTTCATATACTCTTTGCTGATTCTTCTCTGTGAGATGTCATTTTATCTATTTACTATGTATTAATTCAGGTTACATTTTTATTGATTTTATTTATTTTGAGCTTCTTATGCATTTGGCCTGTGAACTCATTATAAAGTGTTTGGAAATATATTTCAGTATTGTATAAATACATTTTTCAATGTATCAATTTCTAAAAATGCTGTATAGAAGCATTTTAGTTTTATGTCATGTTATTGCTACATTTTTGCTCTTGTTCACTATATTGGATGCTGTATTTGAAAATGCTCTTGTCTTTATCATATTTCTCCATTTATCAGTGTTTTCCAGACACTTTCCTAATCTCAGGTCAGAGATTTAAGATTTTCACACTTAGGCATTTCATTTTAATCATCAAGAGGCAATTGGCTTCATTCTGACAATTGAAATTGATAAGGATGGTCTTCTTGTCTGTTGTCAGAGAAACAGATTGACTATTATTCATTCTGTGTTTTGTTGTCATAGTGAGTCTGCAGGAAATGTTTTGTATACTTATAGAATGGAAGGGAAAAGCTTACATTACCTTGTTTAAGTGAGTGCTAGCACTCTGCTGTGAAACTGTCTTGGAATCTTGGCCTTTTCATAAGAGTTTTCTAAATATCAATTGAATTTCTAATGAGCTGTTGATTTACTCAAGTATCAGTATTAATGTTTTCTTTTGATTTCTGTTTCTATTTATCTGAATGTTGTGTTTCTTTTTCCTAAACCATTTGAGAATATATCAATTTTCTTGTGTTTTTATGTAATCTGTTCCTTCTTCATTGATTAATATAAAAATATTAATTATCTCTATTATATAAATATATAATATCTCTATTATATAAATTATATATTATTTAATTATTATATAATATAATTATTATATAATTAATTATTATATTATATAATATATTAATTATTATATAATATAATATAATTATTATATTATTATATAAAATAATTATTATATAATTAATTATTATATTATTATATAATATAATTATTATATAATTAATTATATTATGTAATAGAGATATAAATATCTCTATTATATAAAATCTCTATTATATAAATTAATATAAAATATTAATCATCTCTATTAAATATTTCTGCTGTGATCTATTTTAGTATCTTCTTTAATATTATTTTAGATTTAGTTTGGCTGAATTTTGTAATTATGTTCAGATTTGAAGCACTAAGTACATCCAAGATAACCTATTCCCTTAGTTAATATGGCATGTTAAATTGCATTAAAGTAAGTTATTCATATCATGCATTTGGAACAATGGACTTCATTCAACCTTAACTTAAATTTTAGATTATACATAAATAGTAAACATAGAGGAAAAACATAATATGATTCCTTTACATAGTTTAGAGCCATACTAACCTACTGTTGTGATTTATTTGAATTGTGTAAGGCTGCATCCCTGGTGAATATTGGTTATCTCTTCTCTCGTAGCCATAAATTGCCATTTCCTTTTCAGGTGAAGGTGTGATTTCATTAACTCCTCCCTATACTCATGGTGTAGGAGGATCTTCTTTTTATGTGTTGCTTTCATTGGTTGAATAAAGAAAACTGCCTTGGCCTCTTGATAGGGCAAAACTTAGGCGGGAAAAAGAGAACTGGATGCTGGGAGGAAGGAGGCAGGCAGAGAGCCACCATGAAGCTGCCAGGTCAGAGATGCTGGCATATTTCCTCGTAAGCCACGAGCTCGTGGTGATAAACAGATTAATAGAAATGGGTTGAATCAAGATGTGAGAGTTAGCCAATAAGAGGCTAGAACTAATGGGCCAGGCAGTGTTTAAATGAATACAGTTTCTGTGTAATTATTTCGGGGGTTAAGCTAGCTGGGCAGCTGGGAGCTGGGCAGGATGGAACAAAGGACGTGCTCTCCTCTTACAACATACTCATGAGCAAATTTTTGTCTAGCTTCTTCCTGTGCAAGTCATGGGAAAGTACTCATTGATATTTCATGTGTACAATAGTCCTGTCATTTCTGGAAAATACTGTTTCACAGCAGACTTCTACCATTTTGATGAAAGGGTCTAATGTAGATCTCCTAATTAGAACTAATAACTCTAGCAATGTCTATCCTCCCCATTCTCTGTATGATTTCCTTTAGACAGTCTGTACAATTTGGCATGTGTTGTTCAAAACTTCTTTGATGGAAATTTTGAAATAGATCTACTAGCCTATGAGTATAAAGGAGACCAGATTTTACTGTCTGCTAAGTTAAATCTCAAAATGTTTAAAGACCTAATCTGGCATAATGGTAAACATTAGAAAAGAACATGAGAACTGAAACAATAGAGTGCATTTAGTGTACAAAAGGCCTGGATATTTGCATTGGATGCTTTGTGTTAGAAATATGAACACAAAGAAAGCAGATTCTCAAAGTAGGAAAGATTAGGACAAAGGTGACAGATGTTATTAAGTGCCAGTGAATTCAAATTTCTTTTAGTATGTTTTATCTTTTGTCATGTAAGTCCGGCATCATTTTTCACAAAAACAAACTTTTCAAAAACATAACCATTTCTTACGTACAACAAAAAATTATGTATCATTTGGCCAATCAATCTTCCCATTGTCTGGTGACTGATGTTGGTAGAAGTATATTAGATCACTGCAAAACTGGTAAGAAGCCAGGCGTAGAAGTAAAAAGGGGGAGGATAGATATTGCTGAAGCCCAATAACTTGATCTTGAATACCAAAACCATGATAAAAGCAAGTCACGTCTATAATCCAAGTAGAGAGGAAGGTTGAAACAAGAAGGGCAGTGGACCTGCCTCACCATCAATCTAACTCCGTGTTTAGCAAAAGGCTTGGTTTCAAGGGAACTAGGCAGAGTTGTAAGTAGGATAGCACATCTTTACCCAGATTTTATGTGACCAATCCGGTACATGAACACATGCGGAAAATAGTACACAAACCAACCAACCATGTTTGTATACACACACACACACACACACACACACACACACTTGTATAAGAATTTAGCGATGATATATAGATGAGACCGCTAAACATCTGTGAAAAATAAAAGCTTATTTTAATAAATTGATGATTTTGTTTATGCCTTAAAGGCTGCTAATGTAGCTTGAAATGAGACACTATATCATAAAACAAAGATAAATGTTTGTTTTAAAAATAAATCAACAATTTTTTGTAATAAATTGGGTGTTTATAGCTGCATGGATTTATGTCTGAGTCTTTGATTTGATTCTATTTATCCAGTTGTCTGTTTTTATGCCAATAGCAAACTGTTATTATTATAGCTCTATAGTAGAGCTGGAAGTCAGGGATGGTGAGACCTCCAGAAGTTGCTTTATTGCAAAGGATTGTTTTCGCAATCCTGGGTTTTTCTTTTTCCATATGAATTTGAGTATCATTCTTTTGAGGTCTGTAAAGAATTGAGTTTTGGTTTTGATGGGATTGCGTTAAGTCTGAAGATTGCTTTAAATAAGATTGACATTTTTCCTATGTTAATTCTATCCTTCTATGAGCATGTAAGAACTTTACATTTTCTTATATCTCCCCAGTTTTCTTCCACAAAGACTTAAATATTTTTAGGCCATTTTTCTCTGTGTAGCTTTGGCGCCTCTCCTGGAACGAGCTCTTGTAGACCAGGCTGGTGTCCAACTCCCAGAGTTCCACCTGTTTCTGCCTCCAGACTGACCCGAGTAAATGTGAGTGCCTCCACCGCCTGGCTCAAAGACTCAAAATTCTTGTCATTCATCTTTTCCACTTTTTCGATGAGCGTTAACCCAAGATATTTTATATTATTTGTGGCTATTGTAAAGGGGACTGTTCCTGTGATTTCTTTCTCAGCCCATTTATCATTAATATATAGGAGGACTACTGATTTTTTTAAAGTTAACTACACATCTAGCCACATTATTGAAGATGTTTATCAACTGCAGGGGTTCCCTGGTAGAGTTTCTGGGAACACTTATGTAGACTATCACCATATGCAAATACTGAAAATTTGACTTCTTCCTTTCCAACTTGCATTACCTTGGTCTCCGTTTCTTCCCTTATTGCTCTAACAAGAACCTCAGGTACTATATTGAGTTGGTATGGCTAGAGTGGACAGTCTTGTCCTGTCCTTGATTTTAGTGGAAATGCTTTGTGTTCTTTCCATTTAGTTTGATATTGGCTGCCAGCTTGCTTTATATTGCCTTTAATATGTTTAGGTATATTCCACAAATCACTGTTCTCTAGAGACCATTTATCATGAAGGGGTAGCTGGAAAAAAAGCATCTATAAAAAATAGTGGTGGCAAAATTGGATGGCAGCATGTAGAAAACTACAAATAGATCCGTGTCTATAGCACTGGATAAAACGCAAGTCCAAGTGGAACAAATACCTTAACATAAATCCAGATACACTGAAGCTGATAGAAGAAAAGTTGTAGTAGCCTTGAAAGCATTGGCACAGGAGACCACTCCCTGAATATAACACCCATATCACAGACTCTGAGAACAACCATAAATAAATGGGACCTACTGAAACGGGAAAGTTTCTATAAGGCAAATAACAGGTCAATAAAACAAAGTGGCAGCCTACAAAATAGGAGACTAACATCAGGCAGTGAGTTAATCTCAAAAGTATATAAAGAACTCAGAAACTAGGAATCAAAATATCAGAAAGTACCATTAAAAATGGGGTACAGATTTAAACAGAGTATTTCAACAGAAAAAAATCTCAAATGGCCAAGATACACTTAAATATTGTTCAGCATCCTTAGCTATCAAGGAAATGTAAATCAAAACAGCTCTGAGATACCAGCTAATACCATTCAAAATGGCTAAGAACAAAACCACCAATGACAGTCTTTGTTGGAGAGAATGTGGGGTAATGAGAACACTCATCCAGTGCTAGTGGGAATGCAAACTTGTACAGCAACTTTGGAAATAAGGATGGCAGTTTCTCAGAAATTTGGGAATCAAACTACATCAAGACCCAGTTATAGCCCTCTTAGGTATATACTCATAGGATGTTCAATTATACCACAAGGACACGTTCTCAAATATGTTAATATCATCATTATTCATAATTGCCAGAACCGGGAAACAACCTAGACTCCCCTCAACTAGAGAATGGATAAAGAAAATGTGGTTCATCTTGACAATGGAGAATTTTTCAGTGGGAAAAAAATGGCATCATAAAATTTGCAGCCAAATGGGTGGAAAATATCATCCTGGGTGAGATAACCCAGACACAGAGAACAAACATGGGCTGCACTCACTTATAAGTGAATATTAGATTTAAAGCAAAGGGTAACCAGGCTACAATCTCAGATTCAAAGAAGCTAGGTTAAAAAAAGAGGACCCTAAAAGGGACAAATTTATCTTCCTGAGAAGAGAAACTAGATGAGATGATCTGGGTAAACCAGGGCTGGTGGGTAGAGGAGGGAATGGGGAATGGATGTATGGAGGATCAGGATGATGGAGTTGGGGTGGATGCAGCTGGACAGTAAGGAGATACTTGATAGAGTAGAATTTTCTGTGGTTAGGAGAATCCTGGTACCAAGGAAACTCCCCAAAACCTATAAGGGTGACCTCAGCTTAGAATGCTAGGGAGTGCCTAAACTGGCCTTCCTTTCTAATCAGATTGGTCAATACCATAATTATCTCTGCAGAGTCTTCATCCAGATACTGATGGAAGCAGATACAGAGATAGAGATACACAGGCAAACACTGGGCCAAGCTCTGGTAGTCCAGATGAAGAGAGGGAAGAGGGATTATATGAGCAAGGGGGTCAAGATAATGAACCAGAAACCCAAAGAGACAGCTGATTTGAGCTTGCCGGAGCTCAAGGACTCTGGACGTGCAGCTAGGGAGTGGGCCTGGGATCCACCAGCCCTTCTGCATGTGGATGACAGTTGTGCAACTTAGTCTTTTGTGGGGCCCCAAACTGTGGAAGCAGGACCTGTCCCTGACACGGGAGCTGGCTCTTTGGAACCTGTTCCCTATGGTGGATGCCTTGCCTAACCTTGATGCAAGGGAGAGGAAGTTGTTCCTGCCTCAACTTGAGATGCTATACTTTATTGATTTCCATGGGAGGATTTTCCCCTTCTTAATGGTGATGGAGGAGGAGTGAATGAGTGTAGAAGGGAGGGGGGAGGAAATAGGGGAAGAGAAACTGTGGTTGGTATGTTAAATAAATAATAAATAAATAAAGGAAAGGTTGATAATATCTTTCCTGATATTTAATCTATTTGTATCTACTTACTGTACTGCAGGATGTTTTTCCTTATAATATACCATATATTAATATTATTCATACTTCAAGCAGAGAAAACATATATTTCTTTATTATTGGTATCTGCCCAACTCATCTTCTAAAATATCAATATGACTCATAATTTCATGGTAAAATATTATAGTACTTTTCATATTCTCTACAAACACAGAGTTGTTGAAAGAATGAACTAGTTTGTGCAGGCTAAGTCAACAATAGCAACTTTAAATCTATTCACGCGGAAATTTCTAGAATGAGCCCTTTACAACACAGGGATCAGGGCAGCGAATTCATGAACTATACTGATTAACAGAAGTTGTCTTTTAAGGTTTCAGGTAATTTGTTCCTTTTCAAATTGGTTTAAAGTAAATCAAAGAACCAAGGACTAACCCCATTAATTACTTATGCTTAGAAAGTAAAAGAGAAAATGAAAGAGCATTTAAATTCTCTTCTCCTAGTCAAGATGCCCTTTGATCTCCACTTTATTGATGCATTCCATGTTTCTTTTTACCAAGAAGGAACTGATTAGGTGTTCTGCTTTCATGTAATCAAAATAAAGTGTGAGAGGAATCACAATTTTTAGTTCAAAACTGATAAGTTTCACTCCCTTAAGTTGAGCAAAGTTTAGTATAATGATAATGCAGCAGATAAATATGCCTGAATTTATCCCATACACACACACACACACACACACACACACACACGCACACGCACACACATACATATAGATATATCCTTCTAGCTATTCTGGAGGTACAGAGGCTGGGAAGAAAAGGAAATAAATATTCTGAAAATCCTCAAATATCTGAAATTCTCAAAATAGTGGCTCATGTATTAGGAATGCTTAAAGATAATCTGTAAAATGTTTGGCAAAGATAATCAAAGCCAGACAGATAACAAACAGAAAAACTAGCTGTTTTTCTCTATTTTGAAGTGACTACAACTGGTGTTCAGAGGAGACTTCACTATTAAATAATATTGAGTATACATCTAAAGAACTGAGTGAGAAAACTGGAGATATAATTTGTTGGTTAAGAACTTTTACTCTTTTTAGCAATTAGTAAGCTAACAATAATAACCACACTGTTTTAAGTCACAATAAGAAATTCTCTTTTTTTTGTTTTTGTCTCCTTTTTGTCATATTCTGTTCAAATTATTACTGTACAAAGACTGATTTCCCATTTCTTTGTGCAGATACACTGATACTATTGTCATTAATTCTGTGTAAAGCCCCTCAACCTCTGGCTTACTTAGGAGAAGGAATATTTCACTCTTCCATAGAAATTATGACATCATTAGAATTTAAAGTTTTCTGTTAATATCATTACTGTAATATTTGCCTCCTTCTGTCTATAACAAAAGCTATGAAAAGTAGTCCCATGATTGCCAACTCTTCTATTTCAAGATTTGTTAAAATTATATGTATGGATGTGGGACATATTACATGACTGAGAATAGATGCCCTATAGATATCAGAGAACCCTTAGAAACTAAGAATTAAGATCTTGTGAGATTTTTTACTTGGGACTTGAACTTTCATAAAATAAAAACTTATGTATGTTGCTATGGGAAATATAAATTATTTTAGACAGTATCAAAACCAGTAGGGAAGTTCCTAAAAGTAGTAAATACAATTATTGATCATTCCAACAATCTTACCCCTAAGTATGCAACCCAAGACATCTATGTATACATATTACAGAGATACTTGAAAATCCTTTAAAAAGGGGGGGGGGTAATGTTCTATTATAGTCTAGTATAGGCACAATTGAAGTTTAACCCACTGAAGAAGCATAACATCGTGGTTGTAAGCATGAACTCACAGATGCCATAAGTGCCTTCCCAAAGCCTGCAGAGTATTAGATCCTTCAATATAACATCAAGGAGAAATAGAGCGGATAGGACCAGCTTTGTTCAGCAGGAGTTATTGACAGTTGGTGGCTGCAGAAGGACTGGGAAACATTTCTGCTATGCTGTAGTCACTGGTGAATTACTCAGAGAATAGTTTGGCACATGTGGCTAAAACAAGTGAATCTCAAAGCAAAAGCAATAATGAATCAAGAAGACCTGGATATGGAATGGAGATTTGGTGGGAGGTGAATGGAGGTGGAGTAGAGTGGGGAATAGGAAAGATGGAGAAATTGTGTGTTTAGAATGCATCACACTCCTGAATGGAATTGAGAGCATAATACAATTGGAAAATTTTTGTTTTGATATCCTCCTAATCCCATTATGTACCCCTTACTCTCCTTAAAATTCATGATGCATTTTTATTTGCTTGTTTTGGGTGGGTGGGTGGGTGGGTGGGGTCCTAAATACATATATGAAGGCTTCTCTGTAAGTATTAATTCTATGTATATGTTGTAAAGTTTACCATTTGGTATTGGCTAGGGCAACTTTGTGCAGCGTGCACTGAGATTGAAAGTGTTATTGTAATGATACCAGCAAGCACCGGCTTTTTATTAATGACACTGTTATGTTCTTTGCTGTGATGGACTCAGTCACAATCAAGAAAGAATGGAAAAAGAAAGTTGTTATAGACGTTGGGACCTATGGCTGGAGAACAAAATTGCTGAAGGGAGGGAGAGTTCAGTACATTACACAAAGCCATTTGGAGCTACTGTTTAATGATTCATGGTTAACTAGAGCTAACATACCACAACAAACCGTATTTAACTGTGAATGCTGGTAATGGAAGTGATGAACTGATAGGAATGAAAAATTTCTCTACTATTCTAATGTCAGGTAGAACACAGGCACGGTGAGTCTAATCTCTTAAACAATCCTCAAACTTTAAAAAATGACAAATTGTCCATCAAATTACAGCAGCTTGAACCAAATGTAGAAAAGAAAATAGACATCTATATTTCATCCGCTCCTTACAATTTTGAAACTTATGGTTTTTCTTGAACAACATTGTTTTTGTTGTTGTTGTTGTTTAAGAATCTTCAGTGTTGTAGATCTCAGAGAGCATCAGGTGAAGAAACAAAAGTCGAGAATGCACAACGATTTTGCTTCATTTTTTTCTCTCTGCCGTTAATATGGCCAAACTTAAGCAGTACCCAACACCTTTTCTGTCATCCTGTTTTAAATGCTCTGGCAGTCAATATATTAAGTCCAAGAGCAACAAATTCTCCCCAGAAAATTAAAAATCACTTTGCAATGGTCATTTTTGTCACAAGAAGGACCACAATGAATCACAGGCCGTTGCCATCCCACTGCAAAGAACTAAACATAGTAATTGGGCAAAATTAATTCCATTAAGATTCATGACTTCCCTTTGGTTGAAAGGCATAGCATAAACTATGATTTCTGTCAGCAGTAGAAATTTTTAAACTGCTGCACTAAAATCATCAGATTATTAATTCTATTTACGTCTTTAGTTGCTGCTATTTTCTCAAATCACTGACAATAGTAGTATTGCCAGAAATCAATGTGTTAGTGAGGATTTATTTGCTTATAGATTCAGAGGCAAACAGTCAGACAGCTGCATGTTTCACTTTCCCCAACTTCAGCCCATGTTGTGCAATGTGAATTGCAAATATAGCATTCTGAATACTTACCCAAAATGATCCTTTCCAATTAATAACATAATCAAAGTAATACAACATCCAGAGATCTGAACATTTTGTGTTAATCGGAATAAAATTTGAAAAGGCACGAAACAATGATTTCAAAACAGATTAAAATACAATGTTCTTGACTGAAATATAAACTCTTCAAGGATAAAATCCCATTCTTCTTTTTATCACTTAGTCTCAAGATATATTTCTGGCAATCAGGTAGGGAAAAGAAGCCTTGAGAAAAGTATTACTCAGACAAAAATAATACAGATTTTATCAATTTTATATATACTTATTTTAATATACTTACTAAATAAATGGAAAATCATAAAAAGTCAATTTTATTTATATACTGGCATGATAATCCTATAAAACTAGGTTTGATTAAACATTTTGTTCATAATATATATATATAATGACAAGATTCATAATTATATTTTTGATGTAAACAAAGTGACGAAGTTCTATTTAGGGGTGCCTTTCTCTTCAATTTGAAATTATGTCATATGAATATGACCATATATGGTACAATATCCTGGTATTAGAATTTGATCCTGATGTTAAAATGATCTTAAATGCTGTAATGTACTACATGTACAAAGAAAATGCTTCAAAAACCTTTTGATACATTCTGCAATATTGTGCAGATTGGAGAAGTCTATTGAGGTTTATTTGCAAGAAGAACGTATGTTAGGTATGAAGTGTATATGTGTGAGAGTGAACGTGTATGCTTGTGTGTGTTTGTGTGAACTTCTTTGTCTTAAAGCATTAAATTGGGAAATACATTAAAGACAGGAAAACTTAAATAAATGAAGTTAATATTGGCATCTCCATAATTCTCTCTTGATCATTTTAAATGTGTAGCGTTTTCTTTTTTCAGTCATTTTCCATTTGATATTTGAGGAGACTAAGTAAAAGGCATATAATTTCCAGATGTTTGATGGATCAAGAGGCACTGGTAGATTTGAAGTCCACTGTAAGTGGACCTGTCCTTCTTAAACATCTTTGAATACCACATCCTTTGCCAGGAACTATAAAATAGAAACATTGCCTTTTTGATTGTTTAAGATTTAAATCATAATATTTAAAAGTGGAGATATCAGATTCTTGTTTTTACACAAGAGAAACTTTTGTCTTCTGGATCAGAATAATGAATTCTGAATTTGATCCTTGGTCTTAGGGAGAGGCATGGCATTCTGATAGATTCAAAGACGGAATATTACCTACTATTTTCCCTTTTCTTCAGACTTAATATATTAATCCTGTCAATCACCTGGCCAGAAATTACTCTCTTAAAATCTGACTTACTGAAGAGTACTACTCAGCAGTAAAAAAAAACAGTGACATCTTGAATTTTGCATGCAAGTGGATGGAAGTAGAAAACACTATCCTGAGTTAAATAACCAAGACCCAAAAATATTACTATTGTATGTACTCACTCATTAGTGGATTCTAACCATAAACAAAGGACATAGGGCCTATAGTTCATGATCCTAAAGAAGCTAAGTAATAAGATGAACCCTAAGAAAAACATATATAGATCCTCCTGGAAATTAGAAGAAGACAAGATCGCCAGGCAAATGTTGGGAGCATGAGGGAGAAGGGGAGAGAGAGGGGAGAAGAAGAGTGTTGGGGAGAGCTTTGGAGAGTGGGATAGTTGAGATGGAGGAAGGACGGATATGGGAGCAGGGAAGAAGATATCTTAATTAAGGAAGGCATTGTGGTGTTGGCAAGAGGATTAACTCTAGATGGGTTCCCAGGTGTCCACAGGGATGTCTCCAGCTATGACCCTGGCCAGTGGAGGAGAGGGTGCCTGAACTGGCCTTGTCCCATACTCAGACTGATGACTATCTTGAATATCACCATAGAACCTTCGTTTGGCAACAGATGGAGATAGAGACAGAGACCCATATAGGAGCACTGGAATGAGCTCCCAAGGTCCAGTTGAAGAGCAGAAGGTGGGAGAAGATGACCAAGGAAGTCAGGACCACAAGGGGTTGGTCCACCAACTGAGATAGTGTGCCTGAGCTAATGGGAGCTCACCAAATCCAGCTGGACTGGGATTGAACGAGCATGGGATCCAGCTGGATCCCTCTGAATGTGGCTCACAATTGAGGCAGACTGAGAAGCCAATGATAATGGCACTGGGATTTGTCTCTACTGCATGTACTGGCTTTTTGTGATCCTATTCTATTTGGATGCACACCTTCTGAAGCCTGGATGGAGTGGGGAGGGCCTTGGACTTCCCACAAGGTAGTGTACCCTGCCCTCTCTTAGGACTGGAGGGGGAAGTGGGGAGAGTGAGTAGGGGAGCGGGAGGAAAGTGGGAGGAGGGGAGGAAGTGGAAATTTTGAAAGGTATTATTTGTAAAGTAATAAAAATTACTAAAAAAAAAAAAAAAAAATCAAACTTTTCTCATTTTACATAGTAATTCCTGTTCCCTCTTCCTCCCCCCTACCCGCTTCCCACACCTTACACACAAACCCTCATCCACTCCTCATAGAAGGCAAGGCTTCCCATGGGTAGTCAAGAAAGTTTAGCACATCCTTTTGTTGCAAGACAAAGGCCCTCCCCGCTATATTTAGGCTAAGAAAGAGAACAAAGAGAATGGGCTCCAAAAAGCCAGTTCAAACACTAGGGCTATATCCTGGTTCCACTGCCAATGGCCCCACAGATTGCTTGAGTCATACAGCTGTCACCCACATTCAGAAGGCTTAATTTGGGCTTCTACTGCTTCCCCCACTATCGGTCTGGGGTATTTACTCCCTTTGGAATGGTTGCTTGCTGGGTTCACTTGCAATCTTCTACTTTTCTAAGTCTTAACGCCACAATAGAAAAGCTACTCTCCCTCTTCTTTAGATGTTGTTCAAAATCCTAAGCATGCTTGATCTCAGGCACACTCAGAACATTTCTTTGTTTCTCTAAGGCATCACCGTTTTTGTCACCCATGCAGTTGCTTGCTGACCTCCCTATAGAATTTCTGTTTCTTTGGAAGCACAATGGGAGTATTTTTAAAATTCTGATTTTATTATTTGATAAATAGTGTAAACTCCATATCAACTATCACGGCAGAAATGTATCTTGTAGCCATGTCTAAATATGTCTACTAGGCATCATCTTTGGATTTCTGAATCTTTGTTTGAATCTATAGTCATTTACACTTTCACGTTATTTCTTCTGTCCTGAAGCTCCCTAATGCCTATGTAGCTGTAAAATATTTTTGATGATTGTATTTTTATTTAAAAATTTCTTTTTAAAATAAAAAGCTTTCTGCTTCCTTCAAGTTACAATGACAGTCAAGTGATGGACTCTCAAAATGAGTTCATGGAAAGGTAAATATATGGGTAAAAGATTCTAATGAAGATGTCTCCATTCTCAAGCCAAAATTCTAAAGCTACAGGATTTTTAAATGATACTGGAAACAAAGAAAGTTTCTAATGACTTAATGTAAAACCAGAAACAAAATTTCTACATAGAAAAACAAAAGACAAGCTGCACCTATGTATATATAGGTAATAGTAATGGATGCAAGGTGATTAAACAAAGATATGTCCATGAAATTGTGAGAAACATGGATGTTGAGCCAGACAGATAGGGGATATGATTAGGATGATTAGGATGTAGATATGAACAAAATAGTATATATATATATATATATATATATATATATAATATATATACTTAAAGAATAAATAACATTTTGTTTAAAGAAAAAATATACAGATGATCAAAATACAATTTTAGAAATTGAGCAGTATATTAAAAAGAAAAACCAGAGATGTTTTCCAATTGAAAAGACAAGAAGTGGAAAATGTAGATATGGACTCAGAGTTATTCATATTATTTAGAATTCTTAACCATGAAAATAAGTGGATTATTCAACTCTAAAAGTAGCTGGAGTTCTTTTTCTTTTTAGGAAAGTTTCAGTTACTTAAATTACACTTTGAAATATGCGTTTTAGGTTTTAAAAGAAGTAAATCCTGTGATATCTTTCCGTATTTAACTAGAATATTTCAATCATGAGCTGTAATATCAAGTACTACTAGATTATTATCATATTCATGAGACTAAAAATGGGGGAAGAAATATATTCTCCTCCTGTAAATCATTTCAGGTCTTTTCCTTTTCTTCTTGCGAGTACTTTTGTCCCCTTTTTAGAGGTGGCTGTAAGTTAATATGGCCCCACACCACCTGCAGGGGGAGCAATGATCATTGCAGGCTGGAAGTTTAGTGACCTAGTCTATAAACTGTGAGCCTGTGAGAGATCTCCTCCTAGTTTGATGAATTAAGAATCAGAGACATGGTTTTCTCCCTTAATTTTACATCATTTCTTATGAAGAATCCATTTAAAAATATGAAAAAATCAAAAGAGGAGCAATTCAGTTTTATCCTTACTGCAAAAAACACAGCTTGTGAACCAGTTTTGTTTTCAATTACAATATTTTACAACTATTAGTTTACACTATTTTTCATAGATCACACAATAAAAAGGTGTGAATCCTAGATTATATGTGCATGTTTGAATACTCACACATGTATATGTGTGTGTTCATACATGTACATTTTTATTGTAACATACAAACATACATTCAACATTCTGCATTTATTTTATTATGATTTAATAATTGGTAAAAATTAATGTATTTTTCTGAAGTGAAATTTCATTTGAATGAAAATAATATAAAAGGACTAATTAAAGTTACTCCCATAGCAATTATTTCAAATATCACTTCTTTCCTTTTTGTTTCACTCTGTACGTGTTAGACCTCAAACACTTGAAAAGATACCAGAGACAGCTCCCTCTCCTACCCAAAGAAACTGGATGTGTTGTCAGCAGAAATTAATGTGATTTGTTTGTCGCTACATGAAAAATCGTTTTGATAGACATCCCATTCTCATTTGCAGATGACAAACTATTTTCACTCCTTGTCCATTATCACATTTGGATTAAACAACATTGCCTCTGAATGCATGCACAACCACCTGGCTTTTTTTTTTCACCTTAAACTGTGAATGGAGTGAAACAGCCAGCCATTGAAGTGAACTAGAAATGTCTTTTCTGTCTGTTTTTTGACTCTTGGGAATAGTCAGCTGCATTTTGGATACTGAATCCCACTGTTTAAGTCCTGCTAGGAAAAATCTTCCCTCTTTCGGTTGCTCTTGATATTGCCTTCATCTTTCTTATTTCCCAATTGTCCCGATTCTCTGACAGTTGGATAGTCATGCACATACTATGAAGACTGCTGTGGAACAATGGTCTTTTATCCTGTCACTTGTATTATTTTTAATAAAATGCTGATTGGCCAATAGTCAGGCAGGAAGTATAGGCGGAGTGACGAGACAAGAAACACAGGTGGGGCAATAAGAACAGGAGAATTCTGGGAAGAGGAAAGAACAGTCTGCAGTCATCACCCAGACAGAGAAAAAGCAAGATGAGAATGACTCCCCGATGCAAGGTACCAAGCCATGTGGCTAACACATACAAGAATAATGGGCTAATATAAGATATAAGAAAGTGTTAATAAGAAGCCTGAGCTAATAGGCCAATTAGTTTGTGATTAATGTAGAGACCTCTGTATGTTTCTTTGGGACTGAATGACTGTGGGACCTGGCAGACATAAACCTTGGTCAACAGAACACTATTTAAAGTAGATTATTTTGTAAGGATAGTCATCTTTAGAACAAAATGTTCTAGCTTTTCTAAGCTTTTTAATTTCATACGATAAAGTTACATTAACTAACACTCATTAATAAATACTTTTGTTATGATTTTATATTTTGCCTTTAGAAACACACTGGGAAGAAGCATATTATCTACTGATAAGATCAAGTGCGGTTTTGAAAAAAAGCAAAATCTTCAGCAGTTTATTTGACTAAATTATTTAAGGATTAAGAAACCAAGAACATCAATTATTCACACATTTTCAAGTGTTATTATTGGTTTATTATTTGTATATATATTATTTATTTAAATGTATAGCATTTTTATTGTGTCTCCTCAAGATTTTTATTTTTGCTTTGTATTCTTAAGAAAGTTTTCTTATCATAGATGTCTGATTTTGTCAGAGATACTTTTATATATTTAATATTGGGAAAGGGGACCATTGAAAATAATAATTCTTCCTAAGATAAATCTTCTCATTTTTAAGACTATACCAAAAATTGTTTTCACCTCCAGATCTTGTTTTTGTGGTATTATTATTATTATTATTACAAAATTTCACCTCCTCCTCTCCTCCTATTTCCCTCCCCCTTCTTGCATTCCCCCTCCCTCTCTAGTCCAAAGAGCAGTCAGGGTTCCCTGCCCTGTGGGAAGTCCAAGTTCTTCCCCTCTCCACCCAGGTCTAGGGAGGTGAGCATCCAAACAGACTAGGTTCCCACAAAGCCAGTACATGCAGTAGAATCAAAACCCAGTGACATTATCCTGGGCTTCTCATTCAGCCCTCCTTGTCAGCCATGTTCAGAGAGTCTGGTTTGATCACATGCTCCATCAGTCCCAGTCCAGTTGACCTTGGTGAGTTTCCATTAGATCAGCCCCACAGTCTCAGTGGGTGGGCAAACCCCCCGCGGTCCTGACTTCCTTGCTCATGTTCTCTCTCCTTCTGCTCCTCATTTGGACTGTGGGAGTTCAGTCCAGTACTCAACTGTGGGTCTCTGTCTCTATCTCCATCCATCGCCAGATGAAGCTTCTATGGTGATATGCAAGATATTCATCAGTTTGGCTATAGCATAGTGTCATTTCAGGTTCCTTCTCCTCAGTTACTCAAGGAACTAGCTGGGGACTTCTTCTTAGACACCTGGGAACCCCTCTAGAGCCAAGTCTCTTGCCAATCCTAAAATGGCTCCCTTAATTAATATATATACTTCCCTGCTCCCATATCCACTCTTCCTCCATCCCAACCGTCCCATTCCCCCAAGCTCTCCCCATCCTCCCCTTCTCACTTCTCTCTCCCCAATTCCCCTTACCCCCATCCCACACCCACCCCCAAGTTCTCAATTTTTGCCTGGAAATCTCTTCTACTTCTAGTATCCAGGAGGATAACTACATGTTTTTCTTTGGGTTCACCTTCTTGTTTAGCTTCTCTAGGATCATGAATTATAGGCTCAATGTCCTTTATTTATTGCTAGAATCCACTAATGAGTGAGTACATACCATATTCATCTTTTTGGGTCTGGGTTACCTCACTCAGGATAATGTTTTCTATTTCCATCCATTTGCATGCAAAATTCAAGATGTCATTGGTTTTTTTTTCCCCGCTGAGTTGTACTTTAATGCATAAATATTCCACACTTTCTTTATCCATTCTTCCATTGAGGGGCATCTAGTTTTTTTTCCAGGTTCTGGCTATTACAAATAATGCTACTATGAACATAGTTGAACAAATGCTTTTGCAGTATGATAGGGAATCTCTTGGGTATATTCCCAGAAGTGGTATTGCTAGATCCTGGGATAGGTGGATCCCAAATTTCCTGAGAAACCACCACAGTGATTTCCAAAGTGGTAAAACAAGTTTGCATTCCCACCATCAATGGATGAGTGGTCTCCTTACTCCATATCTTCTCCAGCAAAGGCTATCATTGGTGTTTTTGATTTTATCCATTCTGACAGGTATAAAATGGTATCTCAAAGTCGTTTTGATTTGTATTTCCTTGATCGCTAAGGAGGTTGAGCATGACCTTAAGTGTCTTTCGGCCATTTGAACTTTTTCTGTTGAGAATTTTCTGTTCAGTTCAGTACCCCATTTTATAGTTGGGTTCATTAGCATTTTAAAGTCTAGTTTCTCGAGTTCTTTATATATTTTGGAGATCTTATAACATGTCAAATTCATTATGAATGAAAATACAGTGAGCCTAAATGTTATCTTCTGACTAACCTAGACACATTGCTCTTAAGTGTAATTTATGCCAGTTTAGAGTGATTATCCACAGGAAAAATTAACGAATATCTGCATCAGTATTAGAATTTAGTCTTTTAAGAGGATAGATTATGCTACTTTATATTTCCTAAATAAACATGAAACAGCTCTAACTCAGAAAACTTACTTTGGGGACAATAACATGCATAAACTTGGTGTTTTCAAACTGGGCCTCACCTTGCATAGTATTAGAAGTTCTGCTCCTTGCTCCCTGAAATGCTGTATTAATCATTCTGAGGTAGGATACAGTGAAGTGGGTATTAAAAACTAACCATGAGGACTTTATTAAGCTGAGATTCATAAGCTTAAACCAATTAGTTCTAGTTTATCAGGAAATTAAACAGGCTCTGTGGAGAATGCTCTAGGCTGATATACAGAAAGATCAAGTGACTTATTAAAGATTTCAGGCATAGTTAGCTCACCAATTATTTAAGAATTCATTTATTTTCCTGAAGTTTTTTCATTATTATTGTTATTATTATTATTACCTTAATTCATTACTATTATTATCATTATATACATTTTATAGTAGTAAACTTTGTTCCTGTTATTTACTAAGGTAAATCAACAGAACAATGACACATAGAGATAAATTGCTTTGATTAGAAAATGTGAAAATTAATGATATATCAGGACTTCCTTGCCTAGCAGATATTAGAGCTTTGTAAATTTGCATTTTAAGTCAATCTATCATCATATGTTTTATATAGAATATTTAATCAACAAATAAAAACAAATAAAAAAGTTAAATATTTGTTGATGTTTTTCTTAGCAATCAATTCTTACAAAATGTAGGACCAATCCACACATGAACTCACAGAGACTTTGCCAGGGTGAACAGAGCATAAAATGAAAGCCTGACAGGGTCCTGGCATTTCTGATAAGTGGACACAAGATTTTATGCATCATTAAGAAGTGATCTTCAACTGATAACCATTCACAAATGAAAGTGTCTCTTCCCACCTCATGTTTCTCTCTCTGCCCAACCTTATCTCTTCTTGTCTCTACCTTCCAAGTAATGGGTTAAAGACCTATGACTCCCAAGTACTGGGATTAAAGGTATGAGCCATCACTGTCTTGCTCTGTTTCTCTTTTAAACTGGATCAATTTCCTATAGCCCACGATGGCCTTGAACAGAGATTCATCTGTCTCTGCTTCCAAAGTTCTGGGATTAAAGGAGTGTGACACCACTGCCTAATCTCTATGCCTAACTAGTAGCTTAGTTCTGTTCTTTGATCTATAGGCAAGTTTTATTTGTTAGATCACAAACAAGATATCACTAAACTATTCTGATTTGTTTATTATATTTCATTATTTTATTGTTGATACTTTAGATGCCGTTTGTATTCCAATAAGAGAAAGAAGTGGTGTGGATTTGAGAAGAGGGTAGCATGTGGTAGGAGTTGGGAGAGTGAAAATGGTAATAAGAATATAGTATGTATAAAACATCTACTATCAATGAAAAAGATAAATTTATTTTAAAAGTGTTTTATGTAAATTCTCACAGATATTCCTTTCAAAGTCTGTAAACGATTATGTTGGAATTTTGTTGGAAATGATTTTCCATTTTTAGATTCCTTTTTGAAGGATGGACATTTTTTTGAAGATAGAATCTAAACTGAAGATATCCTCCAGGGATATGGCCCACTACCTTTGAATTCAGGGAGCACCACAAAAGAGGGAGCAGCAACAGGAATCTAACAGGATGAAGGGCACCAGGGGAACATGGCCTACTGAATTAACCTGGTATGGGCAAATGGGCTTAGAGAGACAGAAGTCACAAGCAGAGGGCCTTAACAGGTCTGTAGCAGTTTTTCTGTGTATGTGTTGTGGCTGTGGTGTTTTCGTGGGAATCTGAAAAATAGCCAATGTTTCTCTGAAACTTTTGCCTGTACCTGAACCTCCTTTCCTCTTTTCTTGCCCAATTATGCTGTGAGGGATTTTCCCTTGTCTTACTGTATTATGTTCTGTCATGTTTGTTTGCTGTCTCTTTTGAGCCTGGTGTTTCTAGAGGGGAGAGAGAGTCGAAATGAATCTGGGGAAGAAGAGAGTGGGGTTGCTGAAAGGAGAGGAGGGAGGTGACACTATTATGGGGATAAATTGTATGAGACAAGAATCTTTTTTTGATAAAATAGTTACATTTTTATATTCTGACATCACCATGAGTTACTAGGGAATATGGAAGGAATGAAAATATTATAGATTTCTTTCTTAAAGTTGACAAGGGGTAGATTGTCCAGGTTAGATTTCTGCTAATTTCATATAAATCAAAATATACCTAGGAATAATGTTTTTATATAATTAGTTGCCAAGATCACATTGGCTTGTGACCATGTCTGTGAAGCAGACTTTTAGATTATTAAATGGGGTATGAGAGCTCAGTCCACTGTGAATGTAGCCATCACTATAGAGGTAGCCTGGACTATATTATTTTCTTAATTAAGTAGGTATCTCTGAGACAGTGCTTCTCATTCTGTTTCCAATTTTATTTTCAAATGATACTGGACAAATGCTTTACTAATTTCATGTTGTGAAGAAAGGGGAATTCTTGTTCCAATAACTGTTGACTGGCTAACTTAATGACCATATATTTGTTACCATATTACATTTCTAATTATTTTAATAGCTTCTTGCAAGCATTGGGTATATTTGTAATGATTCTTGTTGTATAATACGATGCCCATAGATTTACCTAATTACTTCAAATTTAGCACTTTATTTTGCTTAAATATATTCATTTTGTCATTTTACTCTTAAACTCTATTCTACATTTGCAGCAGGCCTACTATAATAAACTGTAGAAATAATATTAATATCTTAACTCTTAACATTTTCAGGACATATGGTATATTTTGGACTCAACTCAAAGTGTATCGCTAGATTTGTTACCTCAACTCTGTGCAGGGAAATAAATTATAGGTAGTGGTAACAGATGAATGACTTGACAAAGCATTTTGAAGATGTATTTGGAAAGGAAGCATAAACTTTTCATTGATTTGATTACTACCATACTGAAAACTCATACTTCACGTAATTAATCTTAGTATATGTTGTTTTCTATGTGCTATAAAGTAAATGAAATTTCAGTAATAATTATGAAAAAAATCACTGTCAGGTGTAATCAGTCCTTTAATCTATATGCTAATTAATTCTTATGACTCTTATTAAACTTCAGATATTTATAAAGACAATTATACACTTTACAAAGTACTCTAGAATAATGTCTAAAATTCTATAGTAAACAACAAGAAATTATTTTTCATTTTAACAGCATGTTTAATGTATATTTTTCTACATTTCTATTTTTTCTTAGTATAAAACCTATTTCTGGGAAGATGACATTTTTATGAGAAATGTATAAAACTTTTCAACGAAGAAAAGGTAGAATAAAATCTAATAAATACCAAGGTCTAGATGCACTTCATGGCTAAGTTCCTTTGCCCTGCTCAACAGGAAGCCTCTGGTGTCACTCTGATGGAAACCTTCTGTCACCTCACCTATATTATTCATTTTCTCCTGGCTCTCAGCTGTAGATTATAGGGGAATTTGCTGGAAACTGAACCAGTGAAATATGCTTGGTTATGGTTGGCTCATTCGTTTTTTTCTCATCTCTTCTAGAATTCATGAGATGCCTTTTGAATTTTGTAAAGCAGTTTGCACATCAGTTGGAAGTCAGCAAAAATTTAGCATTAATGAGCTCATTTCCACAAAAATCAACTTATTACTTTCAGTGTTATAAGATAGCAGTTTTATATGCATTTTCTCTACACATTTATATAGATATCTTCTTAGCAAGCAAAAATGCAAATAATGAGACCGGTATGATTGTCATGTTTTAAAAAGCAATTAATTCCAAGTAAGATGAATAATAATTCAATAACACAGTAATTTTAGCAAACTAGTTTGTATATTATATGAGAAGATAATTAATTTTATTATGTTGTAAAAAGGAATTTATGAATAACAGATAGCTTCAATAATTATGAAAATAATCAAATATTCAATATAACCATAAGCAAATATTAATATGTCTTACACAAAATATCACATAATCATGTACATATTAAAGATATTTAGATAAACATTCATAAGTTTCTGTTGGCAAATTTGCCTATAAAATAATTATAATGTTAATCATCAATGTTAAAGAAATTGTAATTTATTTGTATGAAATGATAAAGTGGAATACCAATGAGAATTTCTTCCTAATCTCCTCTTATAAAGATGAAAAGTTTCTGATTATCAATGATGTGGTTAAAAGAATGAATAATCATAGTAATAATACCTGATAAAGATGAGGAGAGAATGCTTGAGAGTCACATTTGGTATTGAACTATATGCATACTATTGTAAAAGTTTAAAATAGATGTTATATTTCTGAACAAACACTTAATCAGTGGAGGTACACAACTGACATATAAACACATCAAAAAAACATTGAGACATGGAAAATAGAAATTAAATGTTCAGTGATATCCAAGCACACTAGTATAAATATGTAATCACAGCAGTTTGGAAGATGACGCAGGAGGATCATCAGTTTAGGACCAGCCATGTTTACCTAGAAATTCACAAGAATATTAACTAACTACAATTCTTTTATATTGATGAATCACAAATTACAAAAACTCTGACTTGATCTCTTTGTGGGACCCCTGGCAGTAGGACCAGGATTTATCCCTGGTTTATGAACTGGCTTTATGGTGCCCATTCTCTGTGGTAGGATAATTTCCTCACTCCTGAAGTAGGGAACAGAGTTGGTCCTGCCTCAACTATATATGCCAGGCTTAGTTGGCTGCACATGCAAGGCCTTACACCTTATTGAGGAGTGGATATGGATAGGAGGAGGTAGAGAGGGTTGCGGGAGGAGGGGAGGAAGGAGGAATTGTGATTTCTATGAAAATAATTTAAAATAAATAAGTTTTGTTGAATTGAAAAAAATCATTCAATCACTTCAAAGATAACCTAGCAGTTATAGAGAATGAAGATGCACATTTGTTTATCTACATGCAATTTACCATTGGATTTCTTGGTATTTACCCAACAGAAATTATGCCATATGTTTAGAATCGTAAAAAATGATAATATGTTAATGAAGAGCTTTATACTGTAATGGTCAAGCACATTATACCATTGAAGTACTCATCACTATGTGACAAATAAACAAACTCAGAAACAATTTTTGTTCCATTGTTCTTTTTTTTTTCTATTTGAATTTGTCATTTTGAAATAGGATCTGTCTGGACAGGGTAATTTGTTCCCAAACTAAGAATTCTCCCACCTTATCCTGTCAAATGCCAAAAGTACAGATTTGAGTCACATCACGCAGTTTATAAATGATTAATGTACATTATAGTCAAGTTGAATCACAAAGTAGGTCAGATCACAGTGTCAGCTTTATGGCCTATAGATTTGGGATGATTTTCTGGAAGGAGGTTTTAAGGCAGCAGAATCTATTAGGATTGCTTTGTCCTCTCCTGAAAAACAAACATACAAACCTTTATGTGGCTTCTCAGTAGTTGTCAAAAGAAAAAAAAAATCTTACTCATGAGCTATTGCCCCAAATCAAAAGTAGATCCATTATTTAAGCTTCTCACTAGGTTCATGATACCTATTTAGATTCTTGGATTTTACTCACAGAAAGCCCCTTTAAGCTCTGTGCTTAAGGAAAAGGAAGAAAAAATGCATTTATAGAAAGACAGGCTAAAATTAAGAAGAAAGACATCCTTCTTCAAGTTAACTAGTCACTATAAAGTCAGAACATGGCAGTGATATAAAGGCTTCAAACAGGGGCATGAATATAACGATACAGTTAATGCTGTAGGTGTTTGATTTAAAAAAAAACAAAGCCTTGTATCAAGCAAGCATCAGTATAAGTTCATGTATATAAAAAAATGCAAACAACACAGAAGAATTATGCATTTCTTAATATCAGAAAAGACCTCACTGGAAAGTTTTAAATACAAATGTAGTATTCAAATTTGTCTTTATAAAGATTACATGGATAACTGTATACAGTTTCTGACATAGAACTACAAAAATAAAGTACATTCTATATGCAATGCAAAATTTGAAATACTATAATTTATTAATTTATATGTGTATTATTGAATGAAATATATATTAAAACATTGCCTTGTTATATACATCATGTGTCCATCAGTCCTTTATCATTTCAATTAATCACTCATTCTGATGGGAATACTGAACATACTAGCCATCTTTAAAATGGCCATTTCTGAAAGAAGTCTTCATTACTGCAAAGTGGTATACAATCAGTTTAAAAGTTCCAATTAATGCCATAAAAAGGCTACAACACTGTAAAACTAAATTGAGTTATAAATATTAGCTTTTAATGTGTCCTCTACCCATCTATCCATACAATCCATGTTAATTGTTGAGCTCTTACCCTATTAGACAAAAAGAATTTACTTAGAGAAGAAAATGTTGCAACATTTTTAGATACATGAAAATTGAGCACACTTAAAATACTACCGTTGTCTCCACAGTGAAAAGTTCTTTGTCCAGAATTATAGGAGGTCACCTCTTAATTACAAACAGCTAGACGTATTAATGGGATTTCTTACTCACATGGTACTGGCTGAGCTGGAAGGAAACTACCACTACCTCTAGAGCGCTCTCAGTTTCGATAATCATCAAGTGTACAAAGTGAAGCTTCCTGTGTTGCAAAGAATGTTCCTTGCAGCAGGCTACCTTGTTTTGCTTTCTTCATGGTTATGGATTGTAATTTGGACAAGATCCCTCAGGGTGATTTACACATCATCAGTTGTTAGTGCCGTTTTCTGAGTGAAGTACTCCAAACTCCAGCATAGCTCAGCAGAAAACACATGCACACACAAAAAATACACTCTTCTAAGAAAAAAGTTTCGCTGTCTGACCATAATGATGATAGAAAGCAAATGGGGGTAAATGATTAAATACACCTCATTTCATCTTCCTCATCAATTTTTCTCCTACGGAGACTTTTTATATGACTTGAATATTTGATTGTATTTAATACCTCCCTCAACAGCAAAACCCTTACTAGTTGTTTTATTTTTTTTTCTATTTGAGTGTTACAATTTTATAAGAAAATTTTACAAGAAACATAGCACATTTAAGAATGTTACTGGGTATAGTAGTCACAGGGTGCCCTGTGATCTGCTTACTTTAATCCTGCTAGATGCCTTTTATTTGAGGAGCTCCAAGGACGGGCGACTTATGGCAGGATAATCCCCCAACCTAAGGCAGGGCCCTGGGAACCCTAGGAAGGGTAAGGGGAAAAAAAAGGCCTGGTCCCCACTCGACCTAGGAGTCAGGAGTCATCGGGACCCTCTGTTCCCAGGAGAGAGGGATTGCTTCACCACTCGAGAGGAGGGTCTCTCCTTGTCTCAGTCCCTTCTCCTTTGCTCTGACACCATGGTTGACTCTGACTGGTGCTCTACGATACGCCGCCTTTGTAGGGGGGGGGATTGTTGGGAGCTGTTTCCCGGAGATCATTGCAGGAACCATCGCCCTGGGGAGACTGTGGGGAACCCCACACCCATGGTTGTACTGGAATTGGTTCTGTTGCCCCACACCCAGTTGAAGCTGTTAATGGAGAAAAATAAAATAAATAAATAAATAAAAAAGAATGTTACTAGACAAACTTGAGCAAATGTATACAAACATGTAAAAAATCATACAGTCCAAGGCAAAGTGGAATAGTGCCCTTCCTGTTTTGGTCTACTTATATTTTAAGTTCAGAATTGAGCACTCCTAATGTACTATTGGGTCACATAATCACTTTTACTTCTCAGACTTAAAAAATAAAATCCGAGGAACACAAAAATCTTCACCTGTAAGAATCTGTTTCTGAAAGGTCTGTGAAACTTCTATCAGATAGGTTCCTACTGATATCAAAGTAAAGGAAATGTTTGCCTCCCCTCCAGCATTTGTCATCTGCCTATAGTTTCTCAGAAGAGTCCAGCCTTGTGAACTCTTCCTTTCTAGATGAACTCATTGTCCAGGTAACCAACTCATCTCCCTTTGCCTTGCATGCTTCATTATTTAATGCTTTATCTACTCCAGGAGGCTGTTTGGACCCTCCTCACCTCCAATTCTGTGTGGCTATGTGTTCATCAATGTATGTTCATTGTCTTTGTCCATGTCTAAATCTATGTTACATGCATGTATGCATATTTGCATGTGCTTAGATAAACAATTATTGTGTGAGGGTGTATGTGCCTGGGTATAGCCGTTCAAACCTGACATGGAAATCTTCCTGTATAATTTTCTACTTTATTCTGTGAGACAGGGTCTCTGCTTTGAACTCAGAACTCCTGGTCTGGCTATACTACCTAGACCTGAGGCTCAATGATTTCACAGTCTCTTCCTTCAGAAGACTGCAATTACAGGTTATTCACCTTCTTCATGGGGCAATTGTGTGTGTGCTGGGGATCTAACTTGTGGATGCCATACTTGTGTGCTAAGGGTTATATCAAATAATCCATCTTCCCAGTTCCAAGGTCCACAATTTTTAAGATTTTCCCTGTGTCATGTAAAAATGTATATAATGTTTTCTGTTGAAATTTCTTAAATAAATTAGGTGTTTGGGCCCAACTTAATTTTAAAAAGAGAGAGAGGGAGAGGGAAACATAGAGGGAGAGAGAGCACAGGACTTAGTATGCCTTCCGTAGTTTACCCTTCAAGGTTATTTTCTAGTGTCTACATAAATCACATCCCCTACCCATGCTGCCACATGACATATAAGTAGTGGGGACAGCTCCTTCATCTGCCTCAGGTGTTGGGCTGTTAGATTTTGCTACAAAGTTATATATTCATAAAATTTTGCAAATTCATTTCTTCTAAAATATGGAAATTGCATATGCAAAATTCATTACAAAATGATAAGTCATTCTAAACAATTACACTATTTTGCACTTTCATTGGAGTGTGGTCGTTCATAGTAACTACAGTATACCACGGATTTGGTGTTATTAATTCTTTTAAGTACAGGAGGTGTTTAATGGCTGACCATGTGGATTTGCTTCACATTTATGATAGAAAATGATAATGAAATTTTCCAATCAAATGATTATCATGGATGTTGCAAAGAATAAACAATTGTTGATGATGCTTTCCTGATTCAAAGCTTTTCCCAGATCTTCACCATTCCTGTAGTCATACAGCTCTCGCTCTCTCTCACTCTCTCTCTTCATCAAACACACACTCTTTCTATAAAAACAACAATAAAGAAAACAAACAACAACCACAAAAATAAAGAAAGGAAAAAAAGAAAGAAAGAAAGAAAGAAAGAAAGAAAGAAAGAAAGAAAGAAAGAAAGAGGGAAATCAGAGCAAAAAAAATAGTAAAACATAAACAAGCCAAAAAATAAAAGGGCACCAAAAAACACAGATTTCATTTTATATTGACTAATAACTGCTGGACATGGGACTTGACCAGGACTATTATTGATAGACACAGTGGCACTACATTGAAGAATGCTAATTTTATAAGTTTAAGTGCTTCAGTTCAGAAATTTATAGAATAACTTTGTTAATTCATTAGCATGCTAATAACATTCTTACACAAAATACACATTTCCTATATATGACTTTATTTTTTGAACACAAAAACTTGCAGTTTAAGTATTTTCCTGTGAACATCGCATCATGCTAGAATTATTAGGACAATTTTTCTCATGAATTATACCACAATACATTTACTAAACAATAAGTGGGCTAACTATTACAGGAGTAAAATCTAAAGAAATTATTTACATGTCATTAAAAATGCAAAAGAAATGTCTTTTCCTCAAGAGAATGGATGATTATGATTATTTAAGACATTTCATTAAATAATTAAACTTTGAGATTTAAAGTTTTCCTGCCACCATATTTCCTTATTTGATAAGTAGTGTTTATAGATATGTATTTTCTATCATATTGTCAAAACTCATTTGTTAAGATATTAATAATTAATTCTCTGTTGTCTTTCAAAAAGGTACTGAATTTGGCTTGTTTATATTTGTAGCAACCTTAAAAATGATGATGGAATTACAGCAACCTTAATATCTAAGGTAAACTAAATATACAACAAGATGACTTTTTCTCAGTTCTCCAAATGCCCATTCAAGTCTTAGTCTTGTCTTGTTGCAGTTGTAGAACCTTAATATTTGAATAGAGTCAATGTGGGGTCAGTCATCTCTTTAACAAAGGCAGATAGTAAATAATCAGTGAGAACTTTCATGTTGAAATGCAGGCTATCTTCTTGAATTTTAATGTCATTCTTCATTATTCTAAGGAATATGAAAATTTAGTGTTGTCGTCTTAGGTAGAGTGGATGAGTATGTCTGCATGTAATGGCAATAAATGTGATCTGAAGATAAACGGCACTGCATCATGAATGAATGCCTGACATTGTGACCTTTAAAACTCAGTGCCTCTGACTACAGATACACTTTCATGAAGTCTTCAGAGTATTTTAGTAACTATTCCATCAGTAACTGGTTATACACCTTAATGAACTAACAATATTGAATAATTAATTATATGCCTTTTGTTTATTGTAATTAATGTTATGAAACCGATATGATGTTTCTGTCTAAATTTTCTATAATAAAAATACCATGGGGACATCTTTTTATTAATGACTAATGCAATGTGATGAGAGTGTCATCCTTGGACTGATGGTCTCAGATGCTATATAAAAGTAGGTTTTGCAATTCACATGGAACAAGCCAGGAAGCAATACTTCTCCACGGTTCGTGTTTCCAGATACCTGCATTGACTTCGCTGAGTGATGCACTGTGACCTGGGAAAATCATAAGATTTTGAAATAGACCCATTCTTCTGCATGTTGTGTTAGGTCATGGTGTTTTCAAGAAACTCCTAAGATAGAGATTGTTACCAAGCTCTGGGGTATTGCTGTCACAGACCTGACTGTGTGCTGTTAGGAGGATAGTGTTGGCATTTGAACTTTGGGTTAGGTGGGCTGTTTTACAGGAGCTTGCAAGGAAAGAATCCTGGGAGCAATATGGATGACGAACCTGCAAGTCATGGTACTGTCATATAAACAGGAATGCTAATCAATGAAATAGAATTTAGGACATAGATGTATGTATAAAATGGAGAGACAGTCTACACAATGGAAAAAAGTTGCTAGCTCATCTTCTGACAGGAAATTATTATCTAGAATGCATAAAAATTTAAAAAGAAGTATTTGGGCTAGAGATGGCTTTGTGGTTAACAACACACTCTCCTGATCTTGAGTTTGGCCCACAGTACCTAATTTGAGTCTGCATACAACTTGCATATCCATATTTACTGTATCACAATTCACAGACTATATAATGAGTCTATGTGTCTATCAGCAGAAGAATAAGTAAAATATCCTATGTAAAATCAATGGACTTCCATCTGACCCCAAACAATAGTGAAACTATGTCATATACAGGAAAATGAATGGAACTAGAGACCATGTTACCATCATAAGCAGAATAAAGCAGACCTAGAAAGCAAAACAAAACAAAAACAAATGTTCTTAAGAAGCAAGGACACAAATAAATTACCAGAAAGGTTTGCACATTAGAGAATGTTAGTTTGTCTTTAATATGGTCTTTAATATAGCAACTCTATTCAGTTGATATGCCCTGTCATCTATGGAATAGTCTCTGTAAAATGAAACAGAACTACAAAAGAATGCACATTGAGGTATCTCAATTAAATTTTAATTAAAATTTTCACAGAGATTTTTGAAGAACACTGTTAATATATATTTTCAAATTTTTTGGTAATCACTGGGGATTATGTTATCACATTATTGTTTTTATAACAAAAAAGGCATAAATAAATAAGTCATGTATATGCAAGATAAACATTTTAACTCCATTAGAAGTCACAAAATGCATTATTTTAGATTAGCACATTATTAGCAATTAATTTAATTTGAAATTGAATGATTTCAAATGTGTGATGATCTGAAATTATGTAATATACAAATATTATTTTGCAAAACTGTCTCCTAAGTGTTAAGAAATTACTCCAATATTCCTTGTTGTTTTATAGAATAAAAATGTATCATTTACTTCTTAAAAATGACTTCAGATAAATTTTACCACCAAACCATAGTTACTTGTCTTTGTTATCCTAAGAGTAAGATGTAATAACTTTTGTTTTTAGCTTAAGACTACATCCTGTATATTCTCCTATCAGAAATTACAACCTTCTGGTATATTTGCAAATTTAGTATAAATTAAATAAGTGAATTTGTTTGTAATCAATTAATAATTTCTACTTAGCTGTAGTTTAAAGTATATAAATTTGACAAGGTATTTTTAGTTAAAAGTCATATTTACTTTTACAATGCATATCTATACTAATATTAAATTTTATTTCAAAAGATATTTTTAAATAGTACCATGGATTTAACTTGAATCATAAAAGCCAAGCAATTCAAAGTTACTTTCATGTTAGATTTTGTTATAATCCGCTTTAAAATTTTTAAAGATGTGTCTAAAGATGTGCAAAATTTTCTTCCTAATGCTCCCTAGTGAGGTCTGCCTTGTTGCTCAAAGGAAAAAATATAATACTTTATAAAGTTTTAGAGAACATGAAGAAGACTTTGTCTTTTTGTTAACCCTTCATGCCTGGCTAACTTGAAACTGAATCATCTGTAAACGAACTGTTTTTACAGTCAGTAATATTCAATCTTCTTACTATGTTGGTGCTGAGTTCTGGAGATAAAGAGACAATCAGTTTAGGCTGACTAAATCTTTTCTATGCTATGGGGAGGAGGACAAACAGTGTAACTTTCAAAGGTAATTGCTGTTGATAAAATTTGGCAAGCGATGCTTATCTTTAGATGAACAGGAAAATAAAACTTTATTAAATGCAAGAACCATTTGGAGGAATATTTTAAAATCTTTTCTGTAAAAGAAAAGAATAAGGAAGCAAATAGCAAACACAACAACATTAAAACAATTTGTCTGATGGAAGAAAAGCAAAGGAGACATAAAAAATGCATATAGCATGAGAACTCACCTGCACCAGGCCCCAGGCTACAGATGAAACCACTTTGCAGATTATGGTAACTCATCCATATTTGCAAAGGTAACTCTAACACCTTTCACTGCTTTGTTAACGGTTTAGAGAGACTTCTTCCAGATTTCAACCTCTGGTCTCATTTTTCTTTCTTTCTTTCTTTTTTTTATTAGTAAAGTGGGAATTTCATATAATGTGTTTTTAATCTACTCATCCATCCTTAATGCTTCTCAGATTCACCAACATCCCTCCCTACTAATATTTCTGCCCTTTACTTTTCTTCTATATTTTTCCCCATCGATACCAATTTGTGCTAAATAAATAACTTTGAGCCATGGTTTTCCATGGCAGTATAGTTGACTTTTTCAGAATTACACTATTAAAGAAAACTGACCTTTCCTCTGCTAGCAACCAAGAATTTCTAATAGCTAATTACCCAGGGGCAGATTGATGCCGAATGTGGAGAAAATTCCATAAAACCTTCAATAAATGTAACCTAAAAAAGAGGGATTCAAGCCAGGCAGTGGTGGTGCATGCCTTTAATTCCAGCACTCGGGAGGCAGAGGCAGGAGGATTTCTGGGAGTTCAAGGCCAGCCTGGTCTACAAGAGCTAGTTCTGGGACAGGCACCAAAGCTACAGAGAAACCCTGTCTCGAAAAACAAAACAACAAAACAAAACAAACAAACAAACAAAAAAAAAAAAAGGATTCTAGACCCACAGAAACAGGAGCCAAGCACAGGTTTTTGGTAGCCTCATGTTTTCTTTTTTTGTTTGTTTGTTTGTTTGTTTCTTTTTTTAGATAGGCCCTGTTTGCTGGCCACAAGCAGAACACACAACTTCTTTAAGAAGGGTATCTGGGTCCGAGACCAGCCTGGTCTACAAGAGCTAATTCCAGGACAGGCTCCAAAACCACAGAGAAATCCTGTCTCGAAAAAAAAAAAAAAACAAACAAACAAACAAAAAAAACAAGAAGGGAACGGGGTACTGGCAGCATGAATAATTCTGGCTCTTTTGAGAGGTCGAGTTACAGAACACTTAAAAGGGGTTTGTGAGGTAGAGCTTGAACTGGCATCTAGGAGCACATTTTCTTTGGAGGGATACCATGCTCAGCTAGATATAGGGAGAAGGTCCTTGTCTTGTCTTGAAGAGAAGTGTCCGATTTGTTGACCACCATGGGGATTGTTACCCTTGCTGAGGAGTGGATGTGGGTGGGGTGAGTGGGGGGATGCATGGGCCTGGATAGAGGAGGGAGTGGGAATGAGGATAGCTATTTAAACTGCAAAAGGATTGTATTAGAATATTATTAATTCTGAAAAAGGAAAAAAAAGAAAATAATCAGTCATCCAATTAACCACGGATTAAATCACAGGAAAAGAAAGTTTAGCTAGATAGTATTGAACATAGTGCTAGGTCTCAAAGCAATAGATGAAGATTGGGTGGCTGCATAAAGAAAAAAGATCCATCTGATAATATTTTACTCAAGAGTCGTGTTTCACCGTGAAATACACACACAGAATGAAACTGAAGTCAATATATCACATAAATAAAGTCACAAGGAACAGACATAGCTCTTTGATAAACCAAAGTAGCATTAATGGCAAAATTAATGAAAATACATAAAACACAAAATGAATCAAGTAAAGTAGCAATAAAAATAAGAAAAATAAACTTATGATCTTAATCTTCAGGCTTGCAACTTAATAAAATAACACTAACAGATATATAATGGCATAGTTCCTGACATAATAGTGAGGATTTTGATTTTCTTTTGCATGAATGAATTATCCTGTTTAAAAACTAAACAAGGAAACTTCAGAATTCATTTCTAACATAAATCAAATGAACTAATCCAATGTTTACAGACTAATCCATGAAACTCGAGAAAGACATATATAATTATCATCAGCTCAGTGAACTTTCACTAAAATAGATGGCAGTTTAGAACTTAAAGAAATTCTTTCATTTTTAAAGAACTTTATTATTTTTTTGAGAATTTCATTTATGGACGCTGTAGCAACATTTTCATCTAACCATGTCCATTCGTCAAACTCAAATAGGACATCTTTTTTTCCTAGATTCTAGATTAAAGTCCCATGTAGACATGATACTGAAGTGGAAAGATGATAAGGTAATGGGATAAGGAGATAAAAGGAAAGGGGAAAGAGGTTGACTCAAAAGTAATAGCAAAGGCCTATTGCATGATATCTCTTATGTGGAACCTTCTAATATCTGATTAGACTTAAATTTTGCTCCATGACATGGTACCCACACCTAAAAATTATTGTGTGGCTTAGAATTAGAATAGGTAGAACAGTGACTCTGGAATAAAATACTACTGATCTACAAAAGCAAAATATCTATTTCAAATGATTTATTACAACATTCTTGAATGCTCATTTATTTGTCTTTGCCCAATCATCATCAGTGGATTGTCTCCCTGCAAGATGGGTACAAATAAAGAAATACAAATTGGAAAATGGCAGAATTTAAGTAATCTTGGAATACAGTAGGAAGTGGGATGTCTCTATAAAATTTCTCCTTTCTAGATTCAGGGAATTTTGTGGAGGAAGAAACAGAAAGATTATAAGAGCAATCAGGGATGGAAAACACAAAAGAAACAAGGGCATCTAATCACTCACTACATGGATATACATTTGATATCACAGAGACTGTGGCAGCATGCAGAGGTTCTACACATGACTGGGACTGATGAGGTTCCAGGGAACTGGACACAAGACTAAGCTCACCCCTACCTACCCCATGAGCTTTCTCCAAACGATAACCATCTGCAAAGAAAGAATTAGTTTCCAATAGAGTGTCACTAAGTGTAAACACCACAATTAAATTCAGGCTCTTTCTTTGGGTTTCTATTGTTGTGAGTGGACACTATAACCTTGACAACAAAAAAATCTGAGTGTACAGAAAATCAACAGAATGAAAGAAAATTTTTGCATACTACTCATATGTTGAGAGATTTGGTATCCAGCATTTATAGTGAACAACAACTATAGGATAAAACTATCTAACAAACAAAAAACTCAATTGAAAATTAGATAGCAATATCTAATTGAGTTGTTGGTCATAGATTTCCCATGAAAGTCTCCTGGAGCCCAAGCTCTTGCTAAGACAACAGATATTCTCTACAAACTCACACCAATGTCGCATTGCTGAAGACGACACCTGCACAATTCATTATACTTGGAGAAGTTTAGCTAGTTTGAACACAGAGCCTTCACTCCTTTGTTCTTGCATACATATACACAATGAAATGATATGTACAATAGCCTGTCATTTATATGAGTATAATTACAGATCATTTTTCTAATAATTATCAATGGTATAGAAATAAAATCACATAACTCCATTTATATACATATTCTAAATGTAATCTTGTTTTAAAGCCAGAGTAGAGATTGCTGAGATTGGAATCTGCTATATGTTGGGACTTGAACACTGTTAGTGAGCAGTATGCTAAAGTTATATGAAAAAATAAATTTATACTGTAGTCCTTCACATTAGATTAAGTTCACACTAAAACTATTTCAGATACATTTTTCCATGAGATAAAATACTGACAATATTTAAATCACAAATAGTAAATGATCAGATGGAAAAAAGACAGCTATACTGATCAAAACATTATGCAATAAGCAAATATGTTAAAATTTAACACTGGAATACCCAACTGTGTACAAATTTCATAGCTTATATAATATGTAAATAAATATATTAAAGTGTAGAAAGAAAATGCATACAACATGTATAGAATTTACATGTTAAGAATTTGTTAAGAATTAATATTTAGCCTTATTTATGACAAATTTTGCAGTAAAGAAATGTTTTGTCCAGATTTGATTCAAATTGCATTATTTAAAAAATATGGCAAGTGCTTTTAATTTTTTATTTCAATTATATTCACACCATTAGTATATCCCATACATTGACATTTTCTAATATCTATATTACCATATAAAACTTAATATTTAATAATGGTACAAGTGTTTTTAATATAATTATCATTGTAATTATTTTATTAAATCAATTTCACTAAATTTTAATCATATAATTTTATGTATTCAATATAAAAGCTTAAATACTTTAGAATGTTCTTATAAATATTTTTAAAATGTTCAGATGTGCTTAAAGTTCAAATTATTCTAGCTAAAATAGAGAAAAAAGATATAAAAATATGAAGAAGATTATAATTGTTTTTAATAACTATAATATAATTAACTTTCTCTTACATATAATTTTTGTGTATAGGAATATAAATACAAATTTGTTATTGAATATGAATATATATACACATATACATATGATTTCATGTGCCTTTTCAGAAGCCAGAAAATATAATGTTATAATTGTTGTATTTTTTTAAAAAAAAGAAAATTGAAGACACAGCCTAAATCTTTCTAGTTTGAAAGCCTGGATATGAAAGTCAATCCAGACAAGAATTCTTCATGCATTCAACTACACCACGACTAGTGCCTTGAGAATTTGTGCTGACTCAGATAAATTTAAATAAAATATTGCAGCAGGTACAGTAGAAGACTGTGTCTCTTCTTCTGCATGCTAAAATAAGCCTTTATGATTTGCACAGAGACAATTCCCACAACATAAAAGGAAGTAGAAACTCTTATTATTCAAGAAGTTAGACAGAAGAAATGTGATGATTCTGACTTCAATAAAATGCAAGTTTTTTCCAAACACTGGGTTCATTTTTATTGGCATTGTACAGTTTTATGGTAATTGCCTGTACAGAATATGCAATGAAATCTGAAGTATGGCTTCATATAAGGTTCATTATTTCCTGTAGAACAGAAAGGTAAGTGTATCTCATCCCAAAGATAGATATAACTTTTCTAGTGTTCTCACTCTAAGCAACAGAATTAAAATTTTAATGCTTTATGAAATTTAAGTGGTAAAGTATTTTCTGTTCTAACTATATTCGTGTAATCAATGTATATTATGCCTTTGAAACATTTCTTCATCAAATGTAAAGACGTCCTTAGAGTTTCTACTCCACACTGTTTCTAGATTTTGAGTTACATATTTCATGCATTCATATACCTGCCCTTGTTGCCGATACCTTCCTTTAAAATTTTCAGTTTTGATGAGTATTTGTCTATCCTGTTGATTTTCTCAAAGAACCAGCTCTTTGTCTCATTGATTCTTTGTATAGTTTTCTTTGTTTCTATTTTATTGACTTTAACACTCAATTTGATTATATTTTGTCATCTACTCTTCCTTGCTGAGTCTGTTTACTTTAGTACTAGAGCGTTCAGGTGTGATGTTAAGTCACTAGTGTGAGATTTCTCCACTTTCTTTATGTAGTCACTTAGTGCTATGATTTTTCCACTTAGCACTGCTTTCATAGTTTCCCATAGGCTTGGTTGCATTGTGCCTTCATTTTTGTTGAATTCTAGGAAGTCTTTAATTTCTTTCTTTATTTCATCCTTGACCCAGGGGAGGATCAGTTGAGAACTGTTCAATTACCATGAGTTTGTAGGCTTTCTGCAATAGTGTTGTTGTTAAATTCTAACTTTAAACCATGGTGATCTAATAAGATAAAGGGGTTAATCCAATTTTTTTAAAAATATCTGTAGATCTTTGCTTTGTTACTGAATATGTGGTCAGTTTTAGAGGTTTCATGAGGTGCTGAGAAGAAGGAATTTTTTTTGTGTGCTTTATGTTTCAGAGGAATATAAATATCTGTAAAGACCATTTGAATCATGACATCTGTTAGTTCTCTTACTTCTCTATTAAGTTTCTGTCCAGTTGACCTGTCCATTAGGGAAAGTGGGTTGTTGAAGTCTCCTACTATTAGTGTGTAGGGTTTGATGTGATTTAACTCAATTACATTCCATTGAATCAATTGCTGTATGGCCTATTCTCTGTACTAGTCCCAAAAGTTTTTAACTATTCTAACAAACCATTAAAATTAACTACACTGGTTATTAAATGACAACCCTTTCTTTCACCCTATTTTTAATAGTCACGTGACAAAAGATATCCTAAACCCGTGGGTAGCCCCTTACTGCCATTGGTGGTATCTTCTTTCTTTTCATGTTTTTTTTTTTTGAGTAATATTACCATGGATGAGTACAAAGAGAGACAAACCAGGAATAACAAGAGACTATGATTTAGTAAATGAATACACAATCACTTGTATTTTGTAATAGATTGTGTCTTTTATTTCAAGCTCAATGAGAAATCATGATTAATTTAAAGAAAGGGAATAACATGATTCATATTTTGTTCTAACATCTCTTTTAAAAATTGAGTTAAATATGTGGGGCCTCTGATGGAAACTACAGATGGAATACCAAGGTGAGCAGCACTTTGCAAAGACTGCCTGTGAGGAAGCCCCGTGACTAAGAGAAGCAGAGTGATTTTAAAAGAAGACAAGTACGAACGCAGAACCTAGTGTCCATTAAAAAATAAGAATTATTTTGAAAGTATTAAAGGATGTAATAAGCGTTAGTTTGATGACAAATTTACAAGATCAAAAATAGACACAAGATCATAATTAAGTAACTCTTTAAATATAATGGAACAAATGTGTATAAAATTTTCTGAAATCGCCCAGGCTGTGATGGCACACATCTGCTGTGGGACAATAGTCATTCATCCTGTCATTTGTATTATTCTTAATAAAACCGTTGGCCAGTACCCAGGCAGGAAGTATAGGCTGAAAGACCAGGCAGGAAATAGAGGTGGGACAATGAGAAAATCAATTAACAGCAACAAAAAAAGAAATCACAATTGACATTATTAGTCATTATGTGAAAATTAAAGTCCATTTATAATGATATGAATGATGTCATAATATCCAAAGGAAACAAAGTTGATCATTTTAAACACTTGTTAAAAAAGGGGTTAACTTGAGTTCTCAAGAACAATGGCAATGGGTTTTTGATCCAACTGCACGTACTGGCTTTGTGGGAGCCTAGGCAGTTTGTATGCCCACCTTACTAGACCTGGATGGAGGTGGGTGGTCCTTGGACTTCCCACAGGGCAGGGAACCCTGATTGCTCTTTGGGCTGATGAGGGAGGGGGACTTGATTGGAGGAGGGGGAGGGAAATGGGAGGCAGTGGCGGGGAAGAGACAGAAATCTTTAATAAATAAATAAGAAAGAAAGAAAGAAAGAGAGAAAGAGAGAGAGAAAGAAAGAAAGAAAGAAAGAAAGAAGAAAGAAAGAAAGAAAGAAAGAAAGAAAGAAAGAAAGAAAGAAAGAAAGAAAGAAAGAAAGAAAGAAAGAAAGAAAAAATAAAGGGGGTTAACTTAGTTTGACCATCTTCTATTTCTGTGGAAACCTGAAATCAGACATATGATTTTGAAGTTGTAAGAAGCCACTAAATTATATCTGTACTTTCCTACTAGTTTCTTTGCTATTTATTCTTTCTACTTGTTTACCACTCAAAATATATGTTAATGAAAATATCTCCATTTGTATATAAAATAGCATTATAAAAGCATCCTGAATTGTAAAATGAATTCATTTTGAGTATAATACATATGATTGAATATTATGTGCTATAAAAGGAGCTTCTGAGATCATGCAAAACATGACAAATTTCAAAATAACCAGAGGCCTCATTAAAATGTCCACTACAAAGATGGATTGGATTTAGTGAGGACAGTCCCTGAATAAATTAACCTAGATTTGATCATTCACTTTCCAAATTTCCTTCCAAAGACATTATAAAATTTCAAGGAAAAATGTAAAGCAATGTTTAATACCATTTGGGTGGGAAGGAAGATCCTGAATCCAGAGGTCCTGTTTGGATTTGTTTGTGATGCTGTACTTTGTGGTTTCAGACATACACACATGAGAACTGGCCTACATTTAGATGTGCATGGCCTTTGCATAATCTTATTTTCCATGATGCAAAAAGTACTTTTTCTTCTATTTTATTAAAAGCAAATGAACTTGTAATAATTGTTTTGCTCAAATGATGTCCCCAGAGTGTTCTATTATTTTTCACTGTTTAGTGATTCTTTATATCCTTTGCCACCTAGAATAGGGAATTTACAATGTAAAACAGGTTTCTGTTCTTGTAAATTGTCATGGGCATTGGCATATAAATATTTAACACATACATATTTATACTACACAGATTAAAATGAAAAGTCAATTTAATTTTACGTTAACTCTTAAAAGCGATATGCATTGATATCTTTCCAAGTACAGGTGTCTGTGAGAATACCCAACCAAGGACTGTTTCTTCCATTCTGTTCATCTTTGGAGAAACAAACACTTGGCCAAAAGTGGAAATTGTCACAGATCTCCCTTCTGCAGAATTTTACACTGATTTAATTTTATCAGTTTGATAGCATTTAATCATCTGCAAGATCTAAAGCCTTACATTGTATACCTTGGTGATAAACTTATCTGCCCCCAGTTCGTCCATACAATTAGTTTCAGTTGCACATATTTTTATTGTGTACTACTCATTAAATACTAAAAAGACATTTGGCAATTAATATATGCTCAAAAATTATACCTAAGCAATGAAAGTTATTACTATGTTATGGTCTCATAAAATTTTTACCATATGAGATTAAATAAAGGTTATTTTGTGCTACCTTCATCAAAATTTACTTTGAAGACCATTATGTTTCATTGACAAACAATATTCACAATATATTACCTTTTACATCAAGATATGTTCCACTATTCCATTTTCTGAACAATTTTTATACCCTAAAAAACTGTTGAACAACTTTAAGATTCATTATGCTAACTCTCATCATAGGTGCATGACAAACATTAGTGTAGTAACATGCATGTTCCTCGTTCTCACAGAACTGCTGTGTGCACAGACTATATACAGTCGTTGAATTTGATTGAGAGATGTTTTATTTTAAGTCAGGTAAAAATGGGATAACATTAGGAAATTTTAATAGTAAATAATAATTTCCTTTTGGTAATTGCTCAGGGCATGAAGTGAAAGGATTCTAAAAATATGCATTTAAACTTGATATAGCAATTTACGTCTATTATTCAGGCATTTGGAAAGCTATGGGGAGAGCATTGTTTCAAGTTCTAGACCTGGATAGTTGATAGAGCAGCCTTGGATCGTGAATAAGCACTATCTTAAAAGCAAAATAAAAACAAACTTAAAATGTTGATTGTATAATACATTTTTTACCATCTGAATGAGAGTCCTGATTCTTCAGTAATGCACAAGCTGATGAGATAAATGCAAATTTTTGACTTGAAAGACAGAGAATATGGAATTTCTGGGAGAAACTGTTATTGCATTACTAGAAAATATCGTTGCCCCAAATGTCTAGGACACTACTAAAAACTGGGATCACTGCATCTAATTTCATTGCTAAAGGTGCTAATCTCACATACTTCATCTACTTACTACAGTACATAATCAACCATTACAACTCCATCAAGTTTACAAACCAGAAGTAGAGAGAAGTGCAAGTAATGTCTCCTACTGTGATTGAAAATTAGTTGTTGAAACACACAGATATCACTGTGAACACAAATATCAAACAATAAATAAATACTCAACATGTAAAATCAGTGCCAATGAAAGAATGTATTTGTATATAAATTGGGTATATAAATAAAGGATAAGTAATTTCTACCTAAAGTATAAAAAATATAAAAATATAAATAATATAAAAATAAAAAAATAAAACTGTGATTCACAACAGTTTACACAAATATTCCTCTTAATGAATATAACTATACTCCTACTAATAGAATATATCACATGAAAGTAAATTTATCAAACTAAAAAAATATAATACATTAATAGAAAACATTCAAGATTTTAAATTTAAAAAGAAAAGGTGTGAGTAAATTATGTGTTTATATAATTGGGTGTTACCAATCTTCACATCAACAGCTTCTTTCTGTAAATAAATGTTTTAGTCTTATGTTGTGTGATATTTTTTCACTTATATATAGTTTTGTGCTTATATCAAAAGTAGCAGCAGATAATAAAAAGCCACTTGCAACCAACATCGCTAAACAATTCATTTTAAAATAATACGATGTGACAGATTTAGCCTATTATGATTTTACTTTATCATAGTTACAGCTTTCAAAAGAAATATGTCTTTATCAAAGATATGGAAAACAGTACAATTACATCTGACATGAAATGATTTTTAGCAGCCTGTCCGTGGTGGTACATGCTAGCCTCAGCACATCGGAGGAAGAGGCAGACAGGTCTCTGTTCATTTGAGGTCAGTCTGGTCTACAGTCCTACCTCCAGGTGAGCAAGGGCAATACAGAGAAACCTTGTCTCTTAAAACAAAACAAAAAGTTATTTTTAGCAGACATCCATAAAAGCAAATCTTAAAAAACAAATACTTTTAATACCTGTATTGGTCTACTCCATTGTAAATTGAGAGAAAACAACTGCACATGATTATTTTAAACATAAATAAAATTAAAAATGTATTAGGAAAAATATATGTGCTTATGCGTTATAACATAAATCATTATATAAGCTTTAGACAAGGAATTGTTAAAAATAAAGTTGTGACCTATATCAGTTGCACATATAGTATAAATCTGAATTAACACATTATCTGGGAACAAATGACTTAAAGGGATGAACACTGGCATAATTGTAATTTGAAATTATTCTTAGAAACTCATTGTAAGTAAAGATAATGAGTTACAAGAAATTTGCTAGATAACTGTATAGCAAGAAATATACTGCCGTGCATTTCTTATACATTCTTATGATTATATGGCTAATCTGGGCAACTCTTGTGTATGTTACCACAGCGTCAATGAGTTCATATGTGCATCAGTCCTTTTGTGTCTGGAGGACACTGCTTTCTTATTGTCTTCTATTACCTCTGTCCCTTACAATCTTTCTGACTCCACTTTTGTATAGGTTCCTGAGCCTGGAAGTGAGGGTTTTGATGAAGGCATCCTATTTAAAACTGAGTACTCAAAATTCCCTCACTCTCTCTACAATGTCAACAAGTGCTCCTTTGTGTTTATTTCAAACTACATTAAGAAACTTCTCTTATTAGGGTTGATAGGTGCACTGATCTATAAGTAGAACAACATGCATGGCATTAGGAATCATTTTATTGCCATGTTCCTTTAGCACAATAATAGTATTAGGTTTTCTTCTAAAATCAAGATCTATCTAGTCTGAGGTTTGTGGCCATTTGACCAATGACAGGCACTGATTACATATCATGGAGTGGGCCTTCATGTTTCTCAGACAGTGCTTTGTTGTTCCTACATCTTTGTGCCTCTATTGTAACAGCTTGCATATAGACAGGTTACCCTTGTAGATAGCAAGTCTGTAGCTGGGAAATGTTGATGATTAGTTTTCAGCTGCAGTATTGTGGGAAGGACCTTGAAGTATCATGAATGCTAGTCAATAGGGGAGAATTTTTAGTTAGGTACTAGTTAAACTTTTCCATGTTCAGTCAACAATTCCTACAATATTAAAACAACAACAAACAAAAAACAAAATAAAAAGGAACACTCCTAAACTACTTCTAAGAAACTGGTATCACTATAGGAACCAAAATCAGGTAAAGACAAAATTATAGTGGAGTATATATTTGCAACAGTATAAAGTAAAACGACAGATCTATCTCCCAGGTGAACATATATTCAAAAATCCCCAGTTCAATACTTACAAAGAGAATAAACACATATTAAAAAGCATTATGCACCATGAACAAGTTAGCTCTATCCTGGAGATATAAGTATTTCAACATACAGAAGTCAATATATGTGATAAAATATAGAAATGGCTTTAATGTCAAAAAGCACTTGATCATCAGAATAAATGGAGAAAAAGCCTCAGATAAAATCCAGCATACCTTTATTATATATGTCCTAGAGAAAGTAATATAAGAGAGAATATACCTAAGTGTAATAATATCTATGTATGAGAAACCCATGACCAATATCATTCTAAATAGATAAAAGTTGCATGGGGTTCTGGAAACATATTCCTAAATAATCAAGAACGTTAAAACTATTAAATGAAGAACCACTACAACATCAGGTAACCATCAACGTTTAGGTTTTTCTGATTTTTAAAACACATTTTACATTTATTTTGTCATTATTAGTCATCATCATCAATTCACTGTAGTACAATATGGCCTCAATTTTTTGTAACCAAACATAGCCTTGAATTTTCCTACATCTACCTCCCAAGTGCTTGAATTATAGATTTGTGCCACCAGGTTTGTTCATTTTTAATTAAAAAAATAACAAATGATGTTGAATTGTGACTTTCATGTTTTTTGCCCTACATAGACAAACTTCTCTATTTCTTTCAGTATTATGTGCTTGTGGGGCATTGCTACTGAAGTGCAACAGTCGCCAGTTTTACAACTCTTACAATTTGTCCTGTAAGCACATTCATGCTCCATGACTGGATGCTTCCTTTTCTGACCTCTCCCAGATGGGCTCTTATTTCCAAGGTAGTCCTTAGCAATATGGATTTTCTGAACTTACATTGTTATGCTGGCCATGCTCTCTTAAGGGTCAGGCATGAGGGCATTGGGATTTTATGTTTCAAATTTATCGCAGGCAGCAGATTATGCTTCTTCCTTCTCCTGAGATTGTTCTCCAGGAGCCCTCAACTTGTAACCTGACCCTTCTACACAAATAATCAAAGCAGATGGCAAATTACCTTGCCCCCTCTAAAAGAAAGACTATATACTGCAGAAATTAGAGCATTTTATGAATGCAATACATCATACTGAAACAAGATTTTCAGAAAACAATTTTGTTCTTATGTTGCAAAAAATAATAGCACAACTATCCTGGTAATACATTGGCAGCAAACCACATGTTTGTTACATGCACATTTTGCTTGGTTACTTTGGAGGATGAAAAACATAATTATTCTTCCTTTCTATCAGCTTCATGCCCTTCTTTGAATAATCACATTCTAAATCATAAGTTTGCTGAGCTATTCAGATAAGGTGAGTTCTGTTATCTCTTTAAAACCACAGTCACATAATCATTGATTAAAATTAGTTTTTCCTAAAATGCGTTGTTCCAAAATCTTATAATCTCTTTAAATATTATCGTATTATATCTCATTTAAATTATGTGAAATCTATCCTATCTAGTTTAACCCCAAGAAATAAAATATGGCATAGACTAATGTGGCTTGAAAAATATAAATTGCTTTCTTACAATTACGTGAGAAGAAACAGATGAAAAAGATATTTTGTTTAAAACACATCGTTGACCAGCATGGCAGAAGTACCCTAAAGAAGTAGTAGTGGCACAGATACCCTGGTGATAACTATTAGCTCTCTAATTTGACTTAAAATCTGCTGCAACAAGAGGGATACTGTCCTGGCTAGTTTTACCCCAACTGACACAAGCTAGCGTTACTGGAAAGGAAAGAAGCCATTTGAGAAAATGCCTCCATGAGATCCAGTTGCATCACATTTTCTTAATTAGTGATTGTTATGGAAGGCCCATCACAGGTGATGTGATCTCTAGGATCCCGGTCCTGGGTTCTACAAGAAAGCACATTGATCAAGCTATCATGAACAAGCCAGTATGTACCACCCATCTATGGTCTCTACATCAACTCTGTCTTCAGGGCCCACCCAGTTTTGAATTCCTGTCCTGACTACTTTCAATGAAGGACCACTAATGCAGAAGTGTAACCCTTTTATCCCCCCCCCAACAAGCTTCTGGTTGTGTGAAATTTCCTACTGCATTGAAACCCTTACTAAGAAAGAGTCCATGCAGGCTAGTAGAAACAAAACTAGTTTCTCAATGCTAGTGAAATCATAATCACTAGAGGAGAATGGGCAGCCATTTATCTAGTAAATCTTTATTGTGAGAGTCCCTGCAAGAGTCACAGGCAGAAGAACAATGGTTTGGGTGATATAAAATGGAACCTCTGTTCAGTTGAATTTATTTATCTTGTGCCTGGTTCAAACTTTTGGGACTTTTATACATATTTTATGTTTTAACATATTTAGACACATTAGAACTTTGAAAATGGTTTTCTCGTGACAATTATCACAACAAAACTTTAAGTATGGCTTCCCTGAATCTTCCTTGCAAAGTAACTCTCTAAAGCAGAGCATTTATAAGCTTTTCAAGTCACAGTCTGAGAAACAGTTCTCAAGGGCCTGGGCTTAGGGTGTGGAACAAGCATACAGATGGGTTCTATTGACTAGCAGCAATGCTCAGAATCAGGTGAAGATTACTGGCTCCATAGACTGGCAAAAAATTACCAGATTACCACATAACACCAACTTCAGCCTTCCACATGGACAGGATAATTTTCTAAATCCACTTAAATAATCCTATGTGTTTCGTGAATGCTAATTTGGTCAGTTCTATTTATCCACATCTGTGCCTTGGGAACATCCACTTTCTCAGTCTGTGTGTTATCTGATTTGCTGTGATGAGAACCTTCATTCTTTTCAAGCTTTTCATTTTTTTACTCCATATTATGTTTCAGGAAAATAGCTACGAAGAGTGAAACTAGCAGAAATTCTCTACAAGTTCACAGGCTTTTAACCTCTACCGTTCTTCCCTAGTCCATTCTTTTCCTTTTGCTGTTCAAAGCATTATTGTGGGCGAAATATATTTAAACATGCTATTCCTGCTGCAAATTAAATTCCTGTATTTCACATGAAAACCGCTTTGATATTATAAAGGTATAATTATGAATGTACTTGCATCTGCATTTTTCCATCACTCAGTATTAAGTCAGAAAGGTATTAAGTATGTGCTGAAGACTTTTAAACTGGAATGGGTGATGTGTACAAAGCATGTGTGGGGAAAACTATGGAAACAGACTCATGGACCAAGGAGGTTATTAATTAGATATATGTATATATTTACATATAGAACAAAACAAGTCACACTTACACCCTAGACCAAAACATTCTATAGGCAACCACACTCCCTGTGTGGGATCCCAAGCTATCTCCATAAATGAAACTGGAACTTAATTGGATCCTTAGACTCTTGTTTGGAACATTCTACTTCTCTATTTCTGGTGCAACACGGTCTAGCTATTAGTCTTACCTGTAGACAATAACCTTGAGAGAGCACACTTCTTTAACCAACACCTACTTGGGATCTTTGTTTGAGGTAGAAGCACAATAACCTTGAAGGAAGTAAAGGAAATTTCCAACTCTCTGACCTTTGATCAGTGTAGAAACATGCTTACATTTTCAAGCCTCCACAGGATCCAAATAAGTTGTATTAAAACAAATAGTAAGGACAAAAGAAATACAAGTATGATTCTCTTATGCTGTAAAGTACATAGGCAATGTCTCCATACATCCATACTTTAAAATTAAACTTCCAAATGAACTTTTTTTCTCTAGCAAACTTAACCATGAAAGAACTGTTAAATGTAATAGCACAATAGTTGTCTAGGCAATTCAATCAATTCTACATTCAGATTCAAATGTTACTGCAGCTTAAGTCCTCAACTTGGTACTTGAATGAATAAAACAAGTTGGATTATGACAATCATATCTTACTTCTTTTAAAGGCAAAACAGAAGATTGCTAATCAACTGGGATAAAATTTTAAGTATAATACAAGCAATGGGAACAGTTCCTGGATATACAGGAAAGATGGGATAGAACACATGACTGATATTTCTACATTCAATGTCTTTCTCATCAAGCAAATATGATTGATCTTTACTTACTTTGATAGGCTTTACATCATTAACAGTTCTCTGTGTGATAGAGTTCTTATCTGTAATGGTTATGTTTTGAGTGTATTATTTCTTCCAATGTACTTCTAGTTAGTACAATTTAGATGGGAATTTGTTGTTCAAAGACTGTTGACAGATGAGTATACTATACATAAATATGACTAGTCTTCTGCTTATGAATGATAAATAAAATAAAATCACACAGGAAGGGGTTGGGGAAAACTGTAATGATCCTTATGGAGTTTCTAAAACAATGCAATGTAATGGAGCCTACAAAGTGCAGGGGAATTTCCTTCATTTATATTCACTAAATGGTTTAGGAAATAAGCTGTTTATCCATCAGATAGTTGCTGAGACCAGACAGCTATGTCATAGTTAATCAGTGTGTATCTTTCTCTAGGTGATCATATGTTAAAAAAATGTTTTTTCTGAGGATCCATGTTAGTATTTATTATGGATACTTTATTTGTTCTAACCAGAAAAAAAAAGCACCTGTAAGTCTTAACCTACATACATGTCATATGTGTCTGTATTTGGTATGTGTGTGTGTATATTCTGTTTTATTTTGTTGCTTAATTTTATAGGAATTTAAGATGAAAGAAAAAATGTTATTTTGAGTCTGCACTGGGATGTGTGAGGAAGGTTACATTATAAATGGAAGATTCCAAATGCTTTTTGTTTGATAATTTTCCTATGAATTCCCTGTGCATGAGTGCTACGATTTGCTGAAACTTGACCTTCTAAACGAGTGTGTTTCCTTCTTGTTTATTGCCCTATTTAAAATCAGAAGAGAGCAACATAAAATTATCCCTGAAAGAAAATTTTAATGCTAAGAATAAAAATATCTCATTTTTATTTTGTGCATTTATACTAAATAAGCCATAAAATTCAAATACCTGCAGACAGAAATACTGTTTAATTTAATCATTTCATTTCCCTAGGTTTGTCTCCACTCTCCTTGTACAGTTTATGTGCATTTTTTCTAGTTGGATAAGTCATAGTATTACATTAATATGACTTGTTTTAAAAATGATATGTATTTCCTTTTTAATCAAACTTCATCTGGTTTTACATGTTTAAAATGAAAAAAAAGAATTGCCAGCAATAAACAGTATCTTTGTAAAGATTAATTTTCTAATGTTAATCTTTTGAAATATTTTTTTCTAAGTCAAATCAACAATTTGCTTTTTGATTGATTTTTAAAAGGAAAATATAAATCCATCCTTTTCTAAGTAAGAATACACTATTTTGTTTTACTTATGACTAGTCTGCAGGTGGCTGGTCTCCAACTCATAAACATTCACCTGCCTCTGCCTCCAAATACAAAGATTAAAGGTGTAGGCCATCACGCCCTACAAGAATTATTTTATAATCAATATGAGTGCCAATTTGAAAATATTTATTTTACTAACAAATGCATTTTACCATGAGTGACATTTAATGAATCATATCACCGAAATCCAAATAACAGAATGTTCTGGCTATGTACAGCAGATTTTGTGGGTTTTCTTTGAATCCAAGCATCATTTAACTCTGTAAGACAATGGACTTTTGCTTCTCATATTAGCCTGCTACTTAAAGACCTAAGCACTTGCATTTTTAGAACAGTATGTGACTTTAGGTTATGATTACTCATGTATATATTTATCTATAATCATCTCAGATTGCTCTGGGCTTATCTGTGTTGCAAGTTAAATCATCATTGAACAGTTGGAAAATTGTTACCTTTGGAGACATGGCATGTGGAAGGGTACACAGGGAGCAAACTGTTATGTACATTTCAGCGGATGCCACTTGCAACTTCTGTGAACTGCAAAGTGGTGAGGATACCATATGTCCTGTTGGTCAGTGCGTCTTAACACAGCCTTCATGCAGCTGCCAGCAAATGAGACCAATGGCACAGATTACTGTCAAATTTATCTCACCAAGTTCACTAAAATAACAGAAAATTACTACACTGGAGGTTTCATAATACATAACATTTAAACTAAATTGAGTTATAATTTACCACCCATGTTTTTACCAACATAAAATAAATATGGAGATGGAGTTTTCATTTAAATGTGTAGCCTCTCACTTTTACTTAAATTTTGCATCTCATCCATCATAAATATCTTCCTAGAAACCTATCAAAGCTTTTAATTATTATCAGTTCACCCATTACTTTTCCTTTGCATGTTATTATTACTGTACTTTAGAGATAGAATGTTCTATATTCTTTAAACTAAAACATATACATACATATATACATATAAACATATATATATTTACTTTCTTCATGAATTTATGTTTATTTATTGTTGACTTTTTAGTTGTCTTGTGCCAATCTTGTCTGCTGGACCTGAAATCTAATTAGACCACAGCCTAATGCAGTAGGCACCTGACTTAAGTTTCAGTGTACTTTATTACATAAATTAAACAAGGTGAGCAAGAATCTAAGGAAGACTGTCTAAATTTAGAAAAACTTGATCAGAAAAATATGATTAGAAAAGACATGTAAATTAAAGTCAGTAAGTACATACTAATATCAACAAAAAAAATTTCCCCAGAACTGTCTCAGGACATACCAATTGAAACACAAATGTCTGATACATAACACAGATTATATCTGGGTAAGCACGAAAGTCAGGCAGAAAGTCATATCCAGATTCAGAGTACACTGAGCAGATTGGATACTCTAGCTAGTTCTATAGATGCCTAGTTCTGACATTTAACAAGGATAAATGTATCCTATAATAATAGTATGTAAATGTTTAACACAGGAGTCATTAAATCACATCCAAGAACAAGCCAGGGAACAAAATTGACCATAGGTAAAAGGCCCTTTGCCTTTTATCCTGAAGCCTCTCTCACAGTTTTACAAGACATTGTTCACTATGGATCATTCTTTTGAGTATGTTCTAACAATTTATTATAACTTTTCTATGCTTTTCCTAGTTCTGTGTGTAATTATATAATTGCCTATAAATTCTCCAAATAAAAATCTAATAATATTCCATAAAAAACATTTTATCATTAACCTAAAAAAGCTGTATGCTCTCTGATCTGACTCCTTTCAAATATATATAGTCATCACTCATTTTCAAAACTCTACTAACATCTATGAGAATATGATATATTTATATTTTGGAATATTTATGGAGTGATATCACCATTGCAAGGCTCAGCCTTTTCTAGTCTACTAGCATTTTCTTTTGTTTACATTACTTCTTTTCTGTCCCGGTTCCATAGAATACTGATGCTTTATTGTTTTGACTCTTTATTATTTTATCTTTGATGTTTTTCTTTAAACAGTTTTGTTGAATTTCTAACTTGAAGGCTTAAGACACATTTATCTTGTTTTTTGTCCTTTTATGATATTCATTTCCTTCCCACATACAATTGATGAGGTAATATGTATTTTAAATCTCATAGCCTAATAGAAACACCGATAGAATACATAAATAAGAATTTTGATAAGTGTCAGGTAAGACAAATAAGTAGAAAATGCAAGGGTACACATAATTTTCTAAGTTTTAAAAATTTACTTCATAGCAAAACATACAATACAAGCTGGTTTACTATCCAAAGCAGAGTCTCATTTCCTAACTCCAAATCTGTTTTCAAGAAACAATAATTTTGAAGGGAGGTAGTGACCTTTAATTCAAGTACTTGTGAGGCATAGTGACATTGTTCTTGGACCTTGAGGCCAGTCTGGTTTACAGAGTGAGTTCAAAAACTATCAGAGCTACACAGAAATCCCCTGCACTGGAAGAGAAGAAGAATAAGAAGGAGGAGGAGGAAGGGAGGGGGAGAGGGAGTGGAAGAGGGAGAGTGAGTGGGAGAAGGAAAAGAAGAGGGGGGAGAAAGGAGAGAAGAAGAGGAAAAATAAGAATAAGCAACAGGCCAGGCAGTGGTGGCACACACCTTTAATCCCAGCACTCGGGAGGCAGAGGCAGGTGGATCTCTGGGAGTTCAAGGCCAGCCTGGTCTACAAGAGCTAGTTCCGGGACAGGCTCCAAAGCTACAGAGAAACCCTGTCTCGAAAAACCAAAAAAAAAAAAAAAAAAAAAAAAAAGCAACAGAAAAAGAAAGAAGAGGAGGAGGGGAAGATGAAGATGATGATGATAGTGATGATGATGATGATATTGTGGGAATTCATTCAGCCAATAGCCTTTTAGGTAATAACTGATTAGGGCAAGATATGAAGTACTACAAGCACTGAGAAGGAGTGTGCTCACCCCTCTTTTTCCTTTTGCTTTGTTGATGATCAGAGATCAGTTCAAAGCCCCAACACCCACAGAGCAGAAGAATGCAGCAACTTTCTATTGTGAGTGATCCCTAATAAACATTTGTTATCCTTCATTACAGGTTCTTTGGGGACCTAATTTAATTATGCAAAAAGAGGAGGAGGCAGAGAAGGAGGAATAGTTTTAGTCTTCATATTTCCCTTTATTTTCTAGTTCTATAGCTTTCAAATATACATACATCATACAATTTATTATATGTGTTTACATTAGATAGTAACAGATTCTTGCAATGTGACTCACTCAGACTCCTCACGTCTTTATTTTCTTGTTTCTTCCACTGAAGTTTCACTATATTTGGTCAGGATGAAACTCAATAGCCAACTGTCATAAAAATTAAAGAGAAAATTAGAGATCTACAGATAGCTTCCACTAAGAAAATGCTAAGACTGCAGTTTTCTCTAATATTTTTTATTGGCAGAGTATAAGCTCAAGAAACAAAAGTGGTCACCATTAGTAATAGACAATATTCTACTAAATATCTGAAATGATATAATGAAAAACTTTGACCAAACTTCAAAACAGAAGAGGTTCTTGAATAAATATGAAACAGTTGCTTAAGTTCAATATTATTCACAGTGGTTATTTAAAATGCATAAAATCACTCATGCATGGAGGTGCAAACCATTAATCTAAGCACCAGGAAAACAAAGGCAGGTATATCTCTGAGTTCAGTTTGATCTACAAAGCTAGTACCAGGCCATTTAGGGCTATATAGTAAGACCCTGTCTCAAAAGGAGTCCAACACAATCCATTCATTTTTGTTCTTTTGAAACAATCATTTCATTCAAGAATATTGTGATCAAGTCATTACTAACTTTAATGATAATTATTATTATTACAAATATTGATGAAAGTAAATAAAGACAGAATAGTTTGGAAGACATACTATATTTCCTATAAAGTGTTTCTTTAAATTTATAAATTAGAAGAGTTGTTTAGAAAAAAAATAAGATTTTTCAAGTGAAGTACAGTTTTACAAGTTCAGAATTGTGCAGATGTCAAGTTCCGTGTCCATCAATGTCTGGACTTTAAAAATGTCAGGCTCCTATGATATTTATAACAGTTCAACATAGATGTTATGTTGTATGTGAAATGTTTCCCATAGCACCATATAATTGAGGACACGGTTGCCATTTAGTGACATAGTTTAAGAAAGTTATAAAATCTTTAGTGCGCATTATCTTGCAGCATGCATATAATGGGCTTTTCCACAGTATGCGTCTGGGTGAACTCTTTCTATAGACATTTGGATACACTCCTGGGAGTAATCTCTAGACCTGCCCAACGGGTACAGTAGGCAAGGCGTTTCCTTTTCCTGCATTAGTAAGAAGCTTAGTGTATTCAAGAGTGTTTTGTAAACAGTCACACTCTTCCATGAGAACTTCAGTCCCCCGTTTATATCTAGTGATAGAAATAGGAAATCCTCTGTATTTTTTTTTTTTTTGATTTGAACTCCAAACTGACAAAAGCAAATCCCCACTGTAGGTCTGTTGAAATAGCAGTGGCGGGGCTGCGTCCCCAACACCCCGGCCGCTTGCACGGCTAGCTTTACCCGAAATAATTACACGGACACTGAGTATTCTTTTAAGCACTGCTTGGCCCATTTCTATCATGACTCTTCTAGGCTAACTCTCGCACCCGGACTAACCCATTTCTAATAATGTGAGTAAGCACCCCAAGGTGCGCTTACCGGGAAGATTCTAGCCTACATCCATCTTGGGTCAGAGCTTCATCGTGTGTGCCTCAGAGAGCAGAGCTATCCTGTCTGACCGCCAGACAGGAGCATGGGGTCTCTCTCTGAGGCATCCGGCTCTGAGCTGAGCTGCATGCTTTCTGACCTCACTTCCTCTTCCCGCCCGCATTTTGTTCTGTCTACTCCACCCACCTATGTTCCTACCTATCAGGGCCAAGGCAGTTTATTTAACCAATGGAATCAACAGATTGATATATGACACTCCCACATCATAGGTCAGAAAAGTTACTCTTATGCAGCACAGCTGTGACTCCCTGTTTCTGCTGAATCTAGAGTTAGACTTTAGTCTCTCAGCAACTCACTGAGAAATAGTGAAAGGACCTTGTGGAGGAAGTATGTCCCTGGATATGGGATTAGGGGGTTTACAGTTTTACCAACTTTCAGTCGATGTTGTCTACTCCCTTAAAAAAAATTGTTTCACCTTCCTTCTCTGACAACCTGAAACAATGCCTCCCTTATGATTATGTAAATAGAATGCTATGGAAACAAAAGTCAAAATAGAGTCTTCTGAAAGTCGCATTTAATTGTAACATTTTTATCATCACAATAGAACTCAGCTGTATATAAAAGTATTGCATATAAACATATATGTATGTGCTTGCATCTAAAAGAAATCATTTTTAAAAAATAACTTTTTTCTTCACTAGGACATATGAAGCTAGAGAGATGGAGGAACAACTAAAGTTCCTATTCAAAATGTGCTGAGGATTAAATTCAGATCCCAGAGACCCAATTTAAAGTCAGGTATAGCTGTACATTCAATTTGGAGGAAGTAGAGAAAGGAAAAATCCTTTTTTCCTGTCTAGCCAGTCTAGACAGAGAGATAAATTATGGGTTCAAATGCTATCCCTGTTTTACAGTTAATAAATAAACAAACAAAAACTAAATAAATAATATGAGGTTTGTTGGAAGAAGATAACATAGACCACTGCCCTGTAATATATGTGCAACACGTGTTACTCACATGAAAATGTACACACGCGCACACACACACATGTGCACGCACACACACAGAGGAAATAATAGTCTACAAATGTGAAAATAAATACAATATTTCATCTAAATTTGAGAACTACAATAAGGTGGGAAACTGAACCCCACTCTATAACCTGTGATAAGGACAAATATATTTAGTATGCCTAAAAATCATATTACTATGCAATCAGTATGAGGAAGGAAAAATCCTTAAATACAATGTGTCCTTTTGTATACATAACATATACAGCCTAGATTGCTTTTCTTTCAATCAAGGGCCACAAAACTTCTCAGCTGTATTAGTTTTTATTTTTTAATTTATTTATTTAATATTTCCACCTCCTCCTTTCCTCCCATTTCACTCTCACTTCCCCCACTCTCTCTCCCCATCACTCTCCAGTCCTAAGAAAAGTCTGGGTGTCCCCTGCCTTGTGGGAAGTCCAAGGCCCCGACCATCCAGGTCTAGGAAGGTGTGCATTCAAACAGACTAGGCTCCCAAAAAGCCAGTACATTTTTGGTTTAGAATCAAAATCCAGTGTCATTATCATTGGCTTCTCAGTCCACCTGCATTGTCAGCCACATTTAGAGATTCCAGTTTGAGCACATTCTCGTTCAGACCTAGTCCAGCTGGCGTTGGTGAGCTCCCATTAGACCAGTCCCACCATCTCCATGGGTGGACGCACCCCATAAGGTCCTGACCTTCTTGCTCATATTCTCCCTCCTTTTGCTCTTCATCTGGACCTTGGGAGCTCAGTCCAGTGCTCCAATGTGAGTCTCTGTCTCTATCACCATCCCTCGCCAGATGAAGGATCTACGGTGATATGCAAGATATTCATCAGTTTGACTATAGGATAGGGTCAGTTCAGGCTCCCTCTCCTCAGCTGCTCAGGGAACAAGCTGGGGACATCTCCTTGGACACCTGGGAACACCTCTAGAGTCAAGTCTCTTGCCAACCCTAAAATGGCTCCCTTAATTAAGATATATACTTTCCTGCTCCCATATCCACTCTTCCTCCATCGCAACCATCCCATTCCCCCAAGCTCTCCCCATCCTCCCCTTCTCACTTCTCTCTCCCCATATCCCCTTACCCCAATCCCACCCCCATCCCCAAGCTCTCAATTTTTGCCTGGAAATCTTGTCTACTTCCAATATACAGGAGGATAACTACATGTTTTTCTTTGAGTTCACCTTCTTATTTAGCTTCTCTAGGATCACAAACTATAGGCTCAATGTACTCTTTTTATGGCTAGAAACCGCTTATGAGTAAGTACATACCATATTCTTCTTTTTGGGTCTGTGTTATCTCACTCAGTAAAGTGTTTTCTATTTCCATCCATTTGCATGCAAAATTCAAGATGTCATTGTTTTTTTTACCGCTGAGTAGAATTCTAAAGTATATATGTGCCACACCTTCTTTATCCATTCTTCTATTGAGGGGCACCTAGGTTGTTTCCAGTTTCTGGCTATTACAAATAGTGCTGCAATGAACATAGTTGAACAAATGCTTTTGTAGTATGATTGAGCATCTCTTGGGTATATACCCAAGAGTAGAATTGCTGGATCCTGAGGTAGATTGACTCCCAGTTTCCTGAGAAACCACCACACTGATTTCCAAAGTGGTTGCACAAGTTTGCATTCCCATCAACAATGGGATGAGTGTTCCCCTTACTCAACATCCTCTCCAGCAAAGGCTATCATTGGTGTTTTTGATTTTAGCCATTCTGACAGGTGTAAAATGGTATCTCAAAGTTGTTTTGATATACATTTCCCTGATCGCTAAGGAGGTTGAGCATGACCTTAAGTGTCTTTTGGCCATTTGAAGTTCTTCTGTTGACAATTCTCTGTTTAGTTCAGTACTCCATTTTTTAATTTGGTTAATTAGAGTTTTAACGTCTAGTTTCTTGAGTTCGTTATATATTTTGGAGGTCAGAATTTTGTCTGATGTGGGGAAGATCTTCCATTCAGCAGGTTGCCTTTTTGTCTTAATGAGAGTGTCCTTTGCATTACAGAAGCTTCTCAGTTTCAGAAGGTCCCATTTATTCATTGTTGCTCTTACTGTCCATCAATTATGGTTGATCTATTTAACATTAAACGTTCACTCAATTTGAAAAAAAAATACATGAGGACCATAATATTGATGCCTTTTCTACCTCACTTAGATCTCCTCTTCATTATATAGATGGGAACCAATAGGGGCTTGAAATGGATAAACTGGTGGAACAGTATTAGAACTACAATGCACTACATGCAAATTCAATGAAATCTATTTTGTTGAACATAGTGTTTTTTTGTTGTTGTTTTGCTTGGTGTTGATAGAGAGGAAGAAAGAAAATAAAGTTGGGTGGGGAGAGGGACGGAAAGGATCTTAAGGAGTTCACAGAGGAAGAGGAATGTAATCAAAATATGTAATGTTGAAAACATTAATTTGTATACATAATACTTTAATTTTTAATACTTTCTATAAAAATTTCATTCAAGATAAGATTATATCTTATCTTGTCTTTTTGTTTACATTCTTAAACCATAATGAAGATATTTGGATCTTTGATTTTATTTTCAACACTATTATATCAAGCTATGTGTGCACGTTTAACTGTCAAACAAATTTTATGAGGCGAACAAACATTGCCTGAAAAAAATATTTCAATAATTTTATATTTAGTGTTTCAAATTTTCTTTTAAAGAATAAATAATATTAGACATGTGATAAAATGAATACAATAGAAAAAGTGTAATACTTCACAGAAACAAAACATCCTTTCTTATTTAGATTTGAACTTTCAGGTGAAAACGGATTGCTACATTTAATCTCAAACCATTTTTTGGAGGGGGGTTGAGACAGGGTTTCTCTGTGTAGCTTTAGAGCCTGTCCTGGAACTCACACTGTAGTTCAGGCTGGCCTCAAACGTACAGAGATCCATAAGTCTTTGACGCCAGAGTGATGGGATTAGAACAGCCATACTTTTAAAGAACTGACTGTGTATTATTTCTTAATAAGATGTGTAGAATTATGAAATTGGCGAGAATGGATCAGCTGAATGAAAACAGTATAAAGTCTAATTAACTGAAAAGAATTTTTCTTTTTTTAATTCTTCCTGAGTATTAAAAAGGAATGGATTACCTGATTTTCTGGCATAGCAGCCATGTTATTTTTAATGATTTAATTAGCTGTTTTAATATTAAAACTTCCTGGAATATTGAAGACTTTAACCTTATAATGATTTAGATTTTATAGCAAGGAATCCAAGTTCTATATTATGATTTTATATTTGCATATTCCCATACAAAATCTTTAAAAGGAATGCAGGATTACTGTGAACTAGAATGTATGGGTACATGAATTTAAAATAATTGTAATGGCATTACAATGAATAGATGAATACTTCCTCAGCAAAGATGGCATAATAGGTGATATAAATCTTTCTAACCTCATAGTTGATTTTATGCAATTTGAAATAATAGAAATCAGGGATATAAATCCTAATGTAAGCCATCAATTTTTATAGAGTAAAGTAGGATTCTTGAAGCACAGTGTTGTGTGGGATGATACCTCTCTCCACCCAGAGAAAATTTTTAATAGAAACCCATGGCTGTCTCACTTCATATTCAGGTACCTGTGTGTGGAGATGCTACTGCAGGTGAAAACAACATGCCCTCAGGAGCAAGAGTTCTGTGATGATGTAACTTGTTAACATGCTTGATTCACGCATGTTCAAATTCAAATGAGGACACCAGTATAAATTTCAGATTGATAAATGTGTTTTTCATTAAGATCAAATTTTAACAATATATTTTCTTTATATATTCATGGTTAAATTATCTCTCACATGTTACAAAATAATTCATATACAAATAGAAATGTAGTTAAAAATCAAATAGGAAACATCCCAAAGGGAGAATTGATGTAGGTTTCAGAGTTATGACACTTATCATCCTTTGGACTAAAGAAAAAGTAATATTTAAATGTAATATTAAAATATTTAAAATAAAAAAATTAAAAGCATTGCCTATGCCCAGGCTTTGTGGGAAATGAGAGACTGAACACCTCTTTCTAGGCACAATGGGGAAGCAGATGAGGGAGTATGGCTCCCCCATCTAATGCTTCAGATACAAGCTAACAGCCAAGGTTGCAAAATAGTAGCCTCAGGAATCTGTAGATTCAGGACAGTCAAGTATCTGTAAAAATGAAAGTAATCAGGTAAAAATACGTTTCCTTTATTCCATTTTACATTTTTTTGCTTCTTTGTCAAAAATCTCGTGTTTGTATTCATATCCAGGTCTTCGATATTAGTTCTATTGATCCTTGTATCATTTTTATGCCAATATCAAGCTGTTTTCAGTATTGTAGCTCTGTAAAGGTGTTTGAAGTCAGAGATTGTGATGCATTCAAAAGTTCCTATGTTGTACAGAATTGTTTTGGCTATCCCGAGTTTCCGAGTTTCTTTTGTTTTGTTTTTTTTTTCCATTAAGTTGAATATTCTTGCAAGATCTGTAAGAATTTTGTTGTGATTTTGCATTAAATCTGTAGATTGCTTTTGGTAATATTGTTATTTTACTATGTTAATTTACCTGCTCAAGAGCATGGGAGATTTCAAGATATTTTGCGATTTGTATAGCTATCGTGAAGTATGATGTTTCTCTGATTTCTTTCTCAGCCCATTTATCAGCTGTGTAAAAGAGGTGCATTTAGGTTGTTTCCGGATTCTAGCTATGACAAATAATTCTGCTATAAACATAGTTGAGCACATGTCCTTGTGGTATGATTGAGCATCCTTTGTATATATACTTAAAAGTAGTATTGCTGAGTTTTGAGGTAGATTGTTGCCTAATTTTCTGAGAAATCAGCATACTGGTATCCAAAGTGGCTGTACCCGTTTGCACTAGTGGAGCAATAGTGGAGTTTCTTTAAGGAAGTGTAAAGTTTTGCCTGGCAATCATCTTGGTTACTGCTGACATTGTGGCAGTCCACAGGAACATGCTGTAGCCAGTTGAGACTGACCCGTGCTGTACGGTGGCACCAGGAAAGGCAAGCAGGAGAAAAAGATGTATTTCTGTTGAGGCCCATTCTCAGCATATGGTGCCCAATTTGGGGTTTACTGGTGAACCTTGAAAAACACAGAAGAGTGACCAGGTATAGAAAGGGATCGTGAGGAACCCTTGAGAAAATTGTTCCATAGGTGGAGAGATGAATAATGAGCGTTCGAAATAGATAATAAAAAAGCAAAGACAGAAGCGGGGAAGGAATCAGGAGTAAAACTGTGAAGATTTGTAGATATGAGACAAGGAGATAGTATTCAGTTATCTATATAGTTGCTTGGGTGTGTTTGATAGCTAGAGGAACTAAAGTGGAGCATAAACAAAGGAGAGATATTTAGGGATGGTAAATAGCTTGTTCCCACCACTGCACTGGCAATAAGCTCCTCCCCCTTCCTGCTGATCCAGGACTCAGGGGCGGGGCCAAAGTGAGGCCCTGCCTTCCCTGGAAGCAGCAGTGTTGTGGTCACAGAGCTGCAGTTTCTGTTGCTGCTGAATGGGTAGGAGGAGTGAAAGAAGTGCAGCCCTGTGCCTGACAGTTACCTAGGTTACCACTGCGATTGTGACGGTACACATGCTCGCACTGTACCCTGCTGAGTCTGACCTGTGCTGAACAGGGGAGCCAGGAAAGGCAAGAGGAGACAAAGAAATATTTGTGTTCAGGCCTTTCCTCAACAATCAACAAGGTTCCTCACTTTTACTTGGCATCCTGATCATTTAAAGTCATCTTCGCAAGATTTTCATCTTCTGATCTCTCTACCACTGAATGTACTCAGTAAGTTAAGGTCACACTCAGAGCCAGTTATGTAGTATTCAAAAGTAACTGTTTTTTCTGCTTTTTGGGACATTCTCTGAGGCTACAAAACTTTTTTTTTTTTGCTCTTCCTTGAAGATTTTGTGCTATAATTTTAGCATGTATGAATCTACTACAGTTTTGAATGTAATACCCTATTGCTGGCATTTTACCTGGTTGATTCTGTTTACATGTATGAATCCAAATTCTTCTATAAGAACAACAGTTGTGTGTGTGTGTGTGTGTGTTGTGTGTTTACAGTCAAATGGCTATATTAGTTTGAATTTATGGATGTGTATATTTGAATTGTTCACATTGTGCCAACATCTCTAAATTCACATTCTCTTTTTATCTTCCCTTTCATTTTTACAGGTTCTCTTTATTTTTGGCCTGATTTAACATTCTAAACTGACATTTATATTCCCTCAACACTAGCAGAGTACTGTGCCATCCTCTGCTCATCACCATGGTTTCAGTGGAGGAATTTTCTGTCATTTCAATTGTTTTCCCTGTAGCCTCGTTCTCTTTTTGTCTGGAGTTACATAGTTCTCCTTTCCGTCAAAGAAATTTTAGTGTCCTTTCTCATTATATTCTTTCCTCTATCCACTTTGAGATTTATTCTGGATCATTCTTCTGTATGTTTTTTATAAGTTTCTCATGTATCAAATATTTATGTCTGTTAGTTTTCTGAGTACTTATTTTTACCTACTTTTTTTTCTCTTTTAGGACCACAGGTAATAAATTTCTTGGAATAATTACTACAGGTCTCTGAAGGCTAATTTCTCCATATCCATTTATTGTTCATCTGGGAAGTATCTGCAAAGAACTCAGAGTCCATATTTACAGACTCTTTCTTCCACCTTTCTTATCTGCTCTTTAATGTACCCAATGATCCTGTCTTCCACATCTTGCCAATCTCAGATCTACAGAAGTTTGCTATTCCTCTCCCATCTACTTACATTGTCGAGTATTCATTGATTAATGTATGATTAACATTATGTTTTGACGTGACTGGTGATCTTGTATTTAGACTTTTCTACTTTTTTTTAAGATTTATTTATTATGTACACAGTGTTCAGCCTCCATGCCTGCAGGCCAGAAGAGGGCACCAGATCTCATTACAGATGGTTGTGAGCCACCATGTGGTTGCTGGGAATTGAACTCAGGACCTCCGGTAGAGCAGTCAGTGCTCTTAACCTCTGAGCCATCTCTCCAGCCCTTCTACTTTTTTTTTTCCCTGAGACTTTTGTACTTATTCGAATCCTTCTGTCTCGTACCTGAATGGGCAACACTTGAAAAAAAAAATCCCGATAGTATTCTTCCTGTTCCTTCATGGTGGTGCCTGGAGGGCTTCTGTAAGCAATAGCATCCAATATCAGTCATTACTTTTCAATTTGTGTCTGATTAGCTGGAGTTCCTGTCTTCCTGGCTACACAACATTTAGTCTTTAACACTCATTGCACTTTTCTATGTCAGTCTACTGACCAGGATACTTTCAACAATGCATACCCAATATATTTATTATTTTGATAATAACATAAAATTTTATCACACTTTCCAGCACCATGCTTCATAAATCTAGTGAAATAAAAATCAAGAGACACAGAATTGATTTGGTTAACATAAACAGCGTTATGTTCACGAGCAACTGTAGAATTGTTTTCAATCTTTATCAAACACATTTTCCCTAAAATACAATATTGCAATTACAAGCCGAGCATGAAAATGTCTGTGCATTGTACTAGTGCCAATGAGTAATCTCCTGTTTTGGGCTATACACGTTGCAGTTCAGCTGTTCAATGCATGTTTACATAAGCTCACATCTTCCCACTCAACAAAATTTCCAAAAGAGCACAGCTCAGTGAAAAGCTGAAGAGGGTATGATGAGTGGAAAACAAGTCTATTCTTAACAAGCCATAATCAAATCATTACATGATGCTCTGTTCTGTATTCTGCATTTGGTATGAGAATGCTTCAGATGAAAGAAAAAAACAATAAGAAATAAAAGTTGACAAATAGTGTTTCCATTCAAATTGAGATCTCAGCATCTTAGAAAAATAGATGCTGAGTCACAAGATACATTATTAACAGTGTTTTCTATTGATTCTGGGAAAAGTTTGCTTAGAGGCATAGTTTACAAAAGGATTGTTTTCTATGAAGGGTACTTACGTGAATGCTTCCAAAAGCACAGTAATTTCTTCAATAGCAACCATTTAATGTAGATTTTGAAATTGTGTTAAAAATTAAAGAAGTGGTGTTGTATATAAGATGCACATAATCTGGAAGAAAAATGTAGAGAACTTTACCAAACCTATTACTTTGATGAATGTCTTTGCTGTTTTGCCACTAATCATGTTTTTTTTTTTTTTTTTAAAAAAAAAAACCTTCAGTAAGTGGGTAGGCAGAAGTAAAATACCTTCTTTGATTACAGTCAAATTGTGGATTGCATTTATAAAACAGAAGCATTTCTACACTGGCATTTTTTGTTGTCTTAATTTTAGACCCAGATAATTTTACATTCCCTCCTATTTATAACAAAGATACTATTTTATTTTGTTTAAATTTTGATGTGAAAAATAATTAACATTCCCCTCTGAAGAAAAGAGATTTAATTAATATTCACCTATTAGATTTGAACTCTCAATTTATTTTGTGAAACTATAAAAGCTAAATAATATACTTTCTTCATCAAATTCATTATTGAAAGATATAAGATACAAGTGAGTGGAGGAATTGGTGGCAATTATTTTTGGATACAATATCAAAAGAAGAGGACTACATTATGTACCTACCTCAAATGTCTACAAACATCACTTATGAATTTTGTCTTATAATTTAGATCAAATGTACTACTCTTCAAAGTACTGACAATTATATTTGTTCTCAACATACTTTGTATGTGTGCATACTAAAACAACAGATGTCAGGGGAAGATATCCCTTAAGTAGAAATACAGATTTATTTTAAAAACTTTCTCATGTAAATATTCTTTCTCTTACTATCTGTCACCAATGAGATTTTGAAATATTTACATCCATGAAAAATGTAATACAATAATAACATGTTAAAATATATCTCTTCTTATCTATCTGTCTTTTTATTTATCATCTATTTGTCTGTCATCTATCTATCAGGGAAAGAGGTAGAAAAATAGAGAATATATATATATATATATATATATATATATATATATATATATATATAATTATCTTCTATATTTTTCTGGTATTTGGTTTAATATAGTTTAGAAATAATACTAAAATGTCCATTAGTCAAGACTTAAGAATTACAGTGTTTGAAGTCTTGAGTTGTTCCATGGTTTCCTTTCAGAGTAAAGTCTTCTATCCTACTCACAAAGCTCAGTAAGTTCAGAAAGTAAAGAACTCAAAAGATGTCTTCAGCCTTCAGCAAATCACTGAAACTGATGAGACACCCTAGACTTCCCTTCCAATCAGTATTTATAAACCATAAGCAGTGCTAAGTGACACTTCCAAAGAAGCTGACCTGCACAGAGAAAGCAGGACCCAGCAAGCTGCATAGAATCAGCTCATACTATCTGGGCTACCAGAAATGGCATTACTGAAACTTGAACTGCCTGCAGGGCATCCTATGAAGGTTAGGGCTCCATATTTCATGAGCTGTCTCCCAGGCTGCAGTAGGATGTTTGATGCAGCTGGATATGAGACGCCTCTGTCCTCTGTGTAATTCACCCCTCTTCTAATTTATAGCAATAATGCCAAAAAGTTCATTGTCTTATGTAGTTGGATGTTGGTGGTATCTGCACATTGGTCTGTCATTGGCTCACTGTGTTCTGTGAATAGACACTTGTGACTACCTCCCATGTCATCTGACATGAGTGCATTGCAAATATTGGAAAGAAACATTGTGATCAATATTGGTTCAGGACACCTGAAGAACAGCTTCTCCCCACAGAGAAGATTTATTTGCCCAAAAGGACAAAAAACAGAGAATAAGAGACAAACACAGAAGATTGAGGATGAGGAGTAGGTGTATTTGTGCCCCAAGGTCGGTGGACTGCTTCTGAATCGACATGAGACAGTTGTGCCCCTTGGAAAATGACAGTTCATAAAGGTAAAAAGGAAAACCCTATGTTAGGATGAGGTGTTTAATTATAATTGGACAAGTTAATTAATTGAGCCAGGGGGGCTATTCATTGCTGGACTTTAGTACTTTTATAGCAGGACCTTGCTAGTTAGTCTCAGGAGGAGTAAGTGGTCAGAAAAGAAAATAGACCTTTGTTGCTAGTGTTAGTTTAGGAATTTAATCTAATGATTTATTATTTTTTTTAGTGAGGTAGAGGGAATGAGGAAGAAGGCCTTGCCAGAGCCATATTTGTCATGCATGTCCTGATTAGAAGCCCTTCAAATATTTGACAAGGAAGCCAGTTATTTAAAAAACAGGGGAGAGGACCTAAAGTCACTATATATGAGAGCGTACATATAGTAGACGTTTTGCATTCACTTTTTGAGATGTGATCTCATTGTACAGCCCAAAATAACACCACTCATTGGAGTTTTCCTCCATTAATTTGTTCACTGCTGGCATTATAGAAACTGGTTGCTATCCCTACACAGGGAACATTCACACTAAACTAGATTGATGATAGTTCTCATATCAATTTCATTCACTACCTCTAATAGTTCCTCTGTCTTTCACCTGTGCCCCTAGATTTCACTTTTATTTTGTTTTATATTTTATCATCAATATCACCAAAGTACATTCAGATGGCTTATAGTTTTCATGCCTTAGTGCTACAGGGCCACTAAAGCAAGAAGTTTAGGACTAAACCTGGCATTGGTTCCTTGTAGTGCATAGCTGCTTACCAACCACCATAGAACACATCTCTCCTGTATTAGATTCAGAATACAGCAAAGTTTGAATGTTCCTCTTTTCCTCTTTGTTTCCTGATAATGAATTGAAAAGTTTGTCTTGTTTGTGATGATGCCCAGAGTTAAATGTAATGTCATATAAAATTGGGAGCAAGTGCAGTGGGGAATAGATAAGCTAAACTACATCTTGAAAAAGAATGCTAATACATTTTATTCAAAATGAAATGTAAAAGCTAAAAATGGAACCAATATTTATATTATGAAGGAAAGTGAAAGCAATAATGCTATATTTAGACAAAATGAACCAAAATAGGGAAGCAAGCTGAAATAAGGTGCTGCTGAAATCACAGATTAACGGGAACAGAATTGGCCCTTCTTCGAAAGATTATTAGCTGCTTTGGAGATGTTGCTCACTCCAATCATTGAGAGGAAAGTAAAGTTACTATATGAGTTACAATTTATAATTTTGAATTAGTTCCTTTTATTTTTACTTTACTGTGATTTAGGCTTTAGAGCAGGCTGTAACTTTTAACATTTTATCATTGTCCATATAAAATCTTTGCTTATAGTATTTATTTTTACATACTGACATTATTTTTATTTAGAATAATAATTAACCCTATAACATAACTTTTGTCCTTCCTTTTTCTAGTCTCTCAAATCTTATAATGTGGTTCAGGCAATAGTAGGAAATAAAAAATATTTGCCTTCCAGAATGGCTCAAAGTACATGAATTTTGTAAATTGTGCTATTAAGTATGAAACAAAATTAAATTGTTGAAACAGAAATTGCAAGTTAATTTAAAACTTAGTGGTATTTCTTGATTTCCTTTTGGCTTTAAAGATGAGTTCATGTTTATTTCAAGTACTTTTCCTTTGCAACAAAAGATCAACTACTTTAATAAAAAACATACTGTTTAAATAAAGCATTTTCTAAAATGGATAACTGTTGCATATTTATTTTAACAATAGCTATTTAGTAGATGCTAACAGTCACACTCTCAAAGCATATGAAATGAAAAAAATAAAGACAAAAGGAATCTGACAATGCCATTCATGTTTTGCAGAAAAAATACTATTATACATACACACTCTGCATTGAAGAGTATTTAAAAAACTTTCATACGTAGGTACTAGCACACTTAGTCATAGGAAAAATTGACAGTTCATTGCTGTGGTACAGTGGCCTGTACCCTGTCACTTGTATTTTAATTAAACACTGATTGGCCAGAAGCCAGGCAGGAAGTATAATTGGGGCAACCAGGCAGTAAGTAGAGTTGGAGCAATAAGACTTCTGGGAAGAAGGAATTGTCAGCCAGACAGAGAGGAAACCAGACACAGGGCAAGCAAGATGCAAGATGTGACTGCCTTGCCAAAAAAGGTACCAAGCCATGGGGCTAACACAGACAAGTATTATGGGATAATACAAGTTATAAGAGGATAATAAGAAGCCTGAGCTGATAGGCCAATCAGTTTATAATTAATACAGACCTGTGTGTTTTATTTGGGACAAACGGCTGTGGGAACTGGGCAGGACAAAAATCCCGACAAGCAGGCCCTTGGTTGCTATTCCCCCTTCCAGCAGAGGATTGTTTTATGTGAGTCTACTCCTAAATAAATAACCCTTTATTATATTCAATCTGAGCTAGTATGAAATTTCTTTTAAGTATCCTTCTTCATCTTCTACTAAGTAAAGCAGATCAAACTTTACAGACTATATTTTACTGTGAAGAAATTATTAAAATTAACTTAAATTTTTTTTCACAGGTAAATATGTTATATTAAAAATTCAAACAGCTACCAGTTCTAGAGAGGGCAATCTATAAAGAATTATTTATATTGAAAATCACTTGTTTATAACTTTTGATATGATAGGAAGAATAACAGACCTCCAGAGACAACTGTGTCAAAGGAAACTTTGCTAAGCTATATAGTATGAGAAAGAAGAATTGAGGTTACCAACGAACAATCTGTTAAGTGTAGGGTACAGCCACTTGTTGGTTCCCAGCTGCTTAGCCCCAAAATAATCACACAGAAACTGTATTAATTAAATAAATGCTTGGCTCATTAGCCCTAGTTTTTTTTTATTGGCTAACTCTTATATATTAATTTAACCCATTTCTATTAATCTGTGCATCCCACATGGCAGTGGCTTCTGAGCAAAGTTTTGGTGTCTGTCTCCAGCAGGGCTACATGGCTTCTCTCTGATTCTGCCTCCTTTCTCCCAACATTCACCTTAGTTTTCTCTGCCTATTTAAGTTCTGCCCTGTTATCGGTGTAAAGAAATTTCTTTATTCATTAATCATAATCACAGCAAACAGAGGAAAATCCCACATCATTTAAGTATGTGATCCATTTTAAAGAATGCGTTATGCTTGGCTTGTTCTAATAGCCAAAATATAAGTTTATTTGTCCCCTCACAATAGAAGAGTAAGGCAGAAGAATAGAGGATCAGTATTAGAATGAGATTTTGAAGGCCGTATGGTGCTTTTAGCTTTAAAACTAGAAGGAAGGATCTTCAGCTGGCAAGAAAGCAATGAGCACAAGCTTTAAAAGTTATTCTTTCTAAGACTTCAACAAAAGAATAAAATATACCTTGCTCAAAACATGACTCAAGGACAACGAGAATTCTAACAGGAGCTGTAAGAGCAGTTTAGTAATATTTCTACCCAATAAAATAGCAGGAACTTCTTATAGCTGCATTGTAAAGATAAAATAAATACATGTACTCCATAAAGGCTAAGTCTAAACCTGCCAGAAACATTCTCTTTGTTTATGATTCAGTTTTACAGTATATCAGTTTTCTGAACTAACAAATCATATTGCTTGGTAATATCCCCTAGTTGTGTTGCCCTCAGGCCTTTCTATAAGATAGGATAGTTGTAAGATGTGAACACAAATGACCCTTATTGCCTCAAGAGAAGACTATTAAGATGATCCAGGAAAAACTCTCTTCACTTTCATCCACTCTTCTCTGAAAACATACAGATAGGAGACACCAAAGAATAACCCACATAACGAGTGGAAAAACTTCAACATTACTCCCTTCTTTTGAAGCAGCTTACAGCGACTCCAATAGTGTGGCACCAACAGGTAAGGTTGACTAGACTTTTGTACTGACTTTCTCAAAGGCAGTTCCTTAATCAACACGTGTTGAGAAGAAGATTATCTATTTGTGAGGAACATTCAAGACATTATTTCACACATAACATGAATAAAAATGGTGAACTATTGAGGAAGACACATAAAATCGTTAAATTCATTACTCAGTGTTTTCATGCTAAGACTGAATGGCTAATTTAATTACAAAATTTATTACTTTTAGAGATGTATTTGAACATACACAAATATATATAGTATGAGTACATAAGCATTTATATATGTGTGCATATGTTGAGAAAGATAGATATGAATATATGTGTATATGAGCATTTCTGTCCATGCTAATACATAAATGTATGTGTATACATGCATATACACATGTATACATATACTTATGTATACATGCATGAAATAGTGATAAATGTGACATGTATGTGTATATAAATATACATATTTAGTGAGAGAGAGAAAATTTAAGTGGAGAGATAGATATTAGAAAATAACATTAATAACTGATTTCTAAAAATTTTGCTTTAATTTACTACAAATCCAATTAAATAGACAATTCAAACAACAGTTAATAATTTTCTAGGTTTTGGACATTATGTTAACTTCTTTTAAAAACTAAGAAAAGTGCAAAAGAAGGCCTAGAAGGATATATTAGTGTTGTAACAATTGCTGAACGAGGATGAGAACCTCAACTTATTCTTCAGTAGTCACTTAAGTCTGGATGTGATTATTCACATGTTCATGTATGTGTATGGATATGTGTGTATGCATGTGTGTGTGTGTGTATGTATGTATGTAATAGTTTAGGTTCAGTGATGGAAGACTGACTTAAAAGGATGTAGGGCTTTTTGGCTAGTTAGAAAAGCCAAAATGGTAGGTTCTATGTTCAATGAGACCCTTCCTCATAAAATAAGAAGGAGCCTATTACTCTTGATATCAAGTTTTGACCTTCAAAAAGGCATGCTAGTACCTGAAAATGGCTGGTAAACCTGCTCATGCATAACGATATGAAAATAATTCATGCAAACTCACACATAAACACACACATAAACATATGAAATTATTTCAACAAATCCAATAAACCTGCCAAAGTTACTTTTGATAAACAAGAGATAATCTTTTTAATGTATTTGATTGGTGTTTTGTGTGTGTGTGTGTGTTTGAAAGAGACATCCTGTCATATACTTCTGACTTCCCCTAGTATTCATTTCTAATACCCTTTCCTCAGCATGCACATGCGCATGCACCCTGACACCCATACCCACAAGCACAAATAAATTTGACAAAAGGAATTAGAGCAAAGGTAATCAGGACAAGAAAAAGAGCTGGTGAGGATCCATGTTTTGGTAGAATAAAGAAAATAATATGGATATATGAGATTGGAGAATTAATTTTAATTTTTAAAGGTATTGTTGGAATGTTGGAAAATATTCTGGGATGATGGAATAGCTATTGCAAAATCACTGAGAAATATTCTTGGCTGACTCACAGAGTCGTAAAGGCCAAGGTAGATGGGGAAGGTGAGCAGAAGTGAAATCAGAAGGAAATGAGGTCAGACTGGTCAACGTGAACCAGAACATTATGGTCTGTAGACAGGCATAAGAACTTTGACTTTTATTAAATTAAATTTGAAATCATTGCAGGATAAGAAATAGAGACCTTATTAATGAAATGCTGCAGTAATAAAGAAATGTAAAGGTTGTTTATAAAGGGATTTAGCCTTAAGAAAAATGAATATTTTTGAGACTCTAGACAAATTTTGTAAAAAGAATTTCTAAGAATTTGCAATGATGCTGTAGAGGAAAATAAAACAATAGAGAGACTGAAAATTTCTCCTGAAAAAATAGAAAGATGGACTTGCCAGAAATTAAACGGGCAATAAATCAATGGAAATTGAGGTCTTAAGGTTGTGATTCTGTGATACTGATATCAGAGTGTCGCTGTGGCAGATATTAAAGTAGGTTATACACAACTTCTTGAACCATTTTAACATTTAAAATGTTATAGAACAAAGATAGTTAGAGGAGCCTTATAAACATAATGCACTGAATAATGAACTGGCTTTTTTGTTGGTTTATAAGAAAATACTGATGGTATCTTTGAAAGAAAACAGAAAGTTGTGAGAAGGAAATAGTAATCACCAACCAAATGTGTTGTAACTAATTTACATAAATATGTATTCAGATCCTAACCTCATCATATACATGGATAGCTGGATTATGTCTGTACAAGAAAAAGGAATAGACAATAGGCATGATGTCGGAGACATCTATGAGGCAATAATCCTTGCTTATGAAGTATGTGGTGCCAATAACTCTAGGGAAATGGAAATCATTTCCTTCAAACATATGTCTTCACTGATGACTCTCATTAGATTCTAAGGTGGTGTAGGACAAATGTCTATATTCTGTCAACCATAAATAAATGCTGATTGGCCAGTAGCCAAGCAGGAAGTATAGGAGAAACAATCACAGAGGAAGTCGAGTCAGATCAAGGAGAACAGGAGAATTCTGGGAAGGAGGAAGCCCATTCCTCCGCAGTTGTGACCCCATCACAGAAGAAGCAAGATGTACTGCCCCACTGAATAAGGTACTGAGTTATGTGGCCAACAGAGATAAGAATAATGGGCTAATAATGGGCTATATCCATTATAATAGTTGTTAAGAAGCCTGAGCTAATGGCCCAATCAGTTTATAACTAGTGTAGAACTCTGTGTGATTTCTTTGGGATTTAATGATTGCAGGAACAAAGCAGCACAAGGACTGGGCAGGACAGAAACCCCTGACAACACTAAAGGAGAGTTCTAGATATTAACAATAGTCCTGGATAAATAAAGGTGTCAAGACAAAGGAAACTCAGATGTCATGGGTTTCACAAAGGGAGTGTCAGTGGTGACATTTGAAACCAATGGGAAATGTGAGAGAAATGGGATAATGTGATGACGTGGGGGAAAGTAAGGAAGATGCTTCTCTTTCTCCCTCTCTCTCACTCTGGGTTTGTGGATGCATGCTTGAGTGTGTGTGTGTGTGTACGTGTGTGTGTATATATGTGTTTATGTGTGTGTTAAATGAAGCATAGAATAGTGAATATTAAAAAAAGGAAATTAATTTTGGTGAATTAGCATAATCTATTCCTAGTGTCATTTTATATTAAGGAACATTAGAGCAGAAACCAGGGAAAGTCAATCAAAAAAGAGAAAAATAAAGCAGTATATTTATATTGTAAGAAATGGCCTGATACATAACAATTTCTGACCATCCCTCTATGTGCTTACACGTTAATGGTATTTGTGCCCTGCTCTAACAAGGGAAGCAACATGAAGTGGTATTAGTTAAAGAAGAAGAGAGAGAGAAGCAGGGATTTAGTGGTATACAGTAAGCTAAATATGTTGATGAAGTACAGGAAAATCAATTTGAGGGACTGGTAGTATTTACAGACACTGTTGTGACAATATGTTTAAGGTGAGGCTAGTCATAAAGATAGAATTTTCTCTGCCTTGATGAAAACTTGATATATGTGTATCAGCAAGAATAGACAGATAATTGTACTTAATCAAGAATAATATTTTGTGAGATAAAATAAAATAGGAAAAGAAGTAAGAATGTAGCCCAATGAATAATTTTACAAAGTCACAATAATATCTAATCTGTTAAATTAGAGTAACTTATTAACAAGATACACAAAAAGGTAGGGTGAATAATTAGAACAGGAGTCAGCAGGCTAAGCTCACAACCATATTTAGCCTATGTTGCTGAATAACATATTACTAAAAAACAATCAGACTCATATATTTACTAATATACAGGATTAGTACTATAATATAATGTCACAGATGATATGAAACAGGGATACTACATTGTGATAAGATATAGGCATTATATTATGCATATTGAGAATCTTAGATATTTATTTTTCATTTATATAGCCTTTGTTTGTGTGTATATTTTTCTATATATATGGTACATACAAGGAAATTTTATATATACACACACAGGCACACACACGCACACCTTATGAATACATATATATAGTGTTACATACAAGTATATAAATATATAGTGTATAATATCCCTATAGAATATAGTAAATATAACAACCATTTACTATAAGATATATTATGTTTCTATATTGTATATAAATGCATATAGTATATAAAACAATTTTCTATTCATTCAAAAGTATGGCAGGCAAAATGGAGATTGCCCAAATATTTCCTTGCAAGACATTCCTTTGCATGTATTAAAATTGATTATTCTCTGTGATAACTAAGTGGAGAACTTGTACCTTAGGATTAATGAGAGACTGCTCTCTGAATAGTAAAATGTCAGCTGAGTGCTTGTGGAAGACACAATTTTGGAATGGAAAAGATACAGGGATGATTTTGCACCAAATGTCAAGGACAATTTACATAAAGGAACAGAGGTGAAAGAGTGCAGAGAAGGTAAAATGAATGAAAACTAGGTTTTCCTACTTACCATGTAGAGTGGGAGGCAGAGTTGTCATAGACTCTGGTTTGCATTGGCTATATCAGCAAAAGAGAGTAAAAGCGGCAATGATTTTTTGTGAGCATTCTGAATACAACATTCATCTTCATATATTTTTGGAAATAATGTTCTTAGGTTCATGACAATAATGATGATGCATAGTCATATAGTACTTTTAATTTTATAATAATTCTAAATATGGATACACTTAGGAAGTGCTCTGCCTTGTAGATGACAACTTTTCTCATTCTATAAGTAGAATGGAGAATGATTAGAAATATGATAAAAATATATATTGGATATAATAGCAATAAATAAAATTATTAAAATAAACTGATTTTCAGAGAGCCAGACAGAAACAATATCTGCATTGCATAAATTTTAATATATTACTAAAAGAGAAATAAATGCTTTAATGTTTTATTTTTAAAATAACATCTCATAATACAAAATTAAAAAAATTATATAGGCTGGCTTAATATTTCCATATTATACCCTCATTAAAAGATGTGACTTTTACAAAATATATCAAATACTCTGTCTTTGAAAACAACACTTATTCTATCGGAATATTCATTTTGATTATCTTATAAAATGATTTTAAAAAGAACTAAAGATTAAAGCATGCATTGTTATGAGTCTAAAGTGGAACGATAAATGAAAAAAAGAGACTTGTTTTGTTTTGTTTTCCAGCCACCCAGACCCAAATAATCACACAGAAGCTATATTACTTATTACATTGTTTCTCCTATTAGCTCAGACTTCTTATTAACTAACTCTTATATCTTAAATTAACCCATTTCTTCTATTTTATATTTTATCATGAGGTTCATGGTTTGTTACCTCTTGCTTCTTGGACAGCTACATGGAATCTGCCTCCTTTGGTAGCTATATGTGGCTTTTTGACTCTGCCATTTTGCAGGATACAAAAATAAAGCTACTGACAAACTCCCAATATAGGTGGAACTGTCTTTCGTGAAAATATCTGCTGGATACTATGGGCCAGTAGGCTAAAGATAGATGTCCCAATGGAATAGAAAAGATTTGGATGACTGTCCAGGAAGAAGGTGTCTCTATGAATTCTACAGTTTTGGAAGTAGCTTACATTGCAATTCCTTTCTTCTTACATAACATTATATATTTCTGGAGTCTTTGATGGAGTCAAATATTTGATAGTTATAGTTTCCTTAGTTATGATAAAAGATAAAATAGATATAAATATTGTAACTATAATTTTTACTTTATACCTGTTTTGTTATATGCAATTTTATTATGTAAAAGTTAAAACCTTCCTCTTTTATTTAAAAGGAAAAAGGGAGGTAATGTGTGATTTCCCTATGTATGCTGTTATTACTACTGATAAATAAAGAACTGGTTTGGGCCTATAGCAGAACTAATAAAAGAACAGAGCTAGGCAGGGAAAACTTTTCTTAATGCTGGGAGAAAGGATGATTTCTGTTGAGCTCTACATTTTTCTCTGCTCCCCTCCCTGCCTATCCCATCACCTTCAACTCTTTCCCAAGGTCCCATGCTCCCAATTTAATCAGGAGATCTTGCCTTTTTCTACTACCCATGTAGATTAGATCCATGTATGTATGTCTCTCTTAGGGTCCTCATTCTTGTCTAGGTTTTCTGGGATTGTGATTTGTGGGCTGATTTTCATTGCTTTATATTTAAAAAACACTTATGAATGAGTACATGTGATAATTGTATTTCTGGGTCTGGGTTACTTCACTCAAAATGATGTTTTCCATGTCCATCTATGCAAAATTCAAAATATCATTATTTTTTCTGCTTTGTAGTACTCTATTGTACAAATATACCACATTTTCCTTATCCATTCTTTGGTCAAGGGGCATTTAGGTTGTTTCCAGGTTCTGTCTATGACAAACAATGCTGCTATGAACACAGTTGAGCACATATCTTTGTGGTGTGATTCAACATCCTTTGGATATAGATCCAAAAGTGGTATTACTGGGTCTTGAGGATGGTTGTTTCCTAATTATCTGAGAAATCACCACACTGGTAACCAAAGGGTCTTTACCAGCTTGCATTCCCATTAGCAATGCAGGAGTGTTCCCTTTATCCCACAACCTCTCCAGCATAAGTTGTCATCCAAGCAGTGATTTAAATAATATAGTTTCTGTGTAATTATTTTGGTTCTGGGAAGCCAGGACAAACAAGTGGAGAGCAGACTGGAACCAACAAGTGACCTCCCTCCAACACCCTGCATCCCACCAGATGTCAGGAGAAGTTTAATCATTATAGAATATTCCCCAGTCCACACACTTACAATCAGTGTGACATAAGCTGGTCTTCCAGGATATCTGCACACTGATGGATGGGAATTATGGAAACTTTAAGTGAAATTACAGACTCTGCTATCTAAACCCAGTTCATCACCCTAATAACATTTTTCTCTCATTAAGAAGAAAGTAGCTAACAAATTTAGTTGTGAAAGAAATATTTTGGTTTCACTTTAGTTTGTAAAGAGAAAGGTCTATATTTTATCAAGTTCTCTCCTGTAGTTTATGCAAAAAACAGTTATTAAAGCATGGAATTCAATATTAGATATCAATAGAGATTTATTAATTTAGTCCTGTCTAAATCTGGTGGGATACATTTGGATATTAAGCAGCATTAGTCTTAGGATATAATGGAAGATATTATACAAACTTATCATCATCTTTATATTTTAGTTGTGGGCTTTTAAGAGTGGGGTCATCCAGTGTTTATCAATTCCTTGATGTCTTTGTTGTTCTGAAATAAGGGAAATATTGGCCCAAGAATAAGTAACTCTGGTTTTAAGTCTTGAATAATAAATAACCAGACATGAGAACTGCTGGTCCTCAAAGAAGTCTACTTAAATGATTATGGTAAACTGATGTTCATAGAAGATTTTTCTATTTAGTCTTCAAAAGGCAAATGCAAATATCATAGAAATCATCATGGAATTGTAGGTCTTGTAGTCCCTGCCACTGAGAATCTAAGAGTGAAGTTTCTAGATTGACAAAAGCCCAGTCTCCATTCCCCATGATACAAGTAAGTGGTGTCTTCATCAACAGAACCTTACCATCAGGCTGTGGAGGATGACCCCAATAACTTGTGATATTGTAGGGGCTTATGTGACTCCTTTGTCCAATGACTGAACAATATGTAGCCCATTTATGGCACTAGAGGTGATACTTTGTAATGTAAGATATCTCCCTGTTGTATTGTTCTCTGCATTATATTACAATTGTTCATTTTAAGTTTTTTTATGTGTGTATATGCACTTGCAAAGAAGTGTAGTGGTAGACTTCTATATGGCTAAGTAAAAGTATTTTAACCTTGTTTTTCCCACTCCTTACTTTTCCTATTACTCTGCCATGGCATTACCTCCCAATTCCATTCTTCTTTTCTAATTTCCACTTGGTGAACACTGTGTTCTATTGCACCTGATGCCTCTGTATGTTTGTGCTAAATCACACACAGGGAAACTGAGACACATGGATGAGGGGGACCTGCTGAAGGGATATGGAAGCTAACTACATCCAATTGGCTAGGACTCAATGCTAGTAGCACAGAGATAATAACAGAAGGTATAAGATAAATATTGATAGCCTTAAACTGATGCAACTTGATGAATAAATGAAGTGGGGAGTAAAAAAGATAAAGCCGATGTGCAGCATTAAACGTAATTATTCTAAGTATTCTCTGGATGGGTGGACAGTCACTCTATTAGATTTAATTTTCAGGTGTTCTTAGTAACTGTCTTATAACATTTGCACAATAGAAGTGGAGTGATGTTGCTTTACAGTGGGGATCTGCTGTTAAAGCAACATCAAGGACAAAGACTCATAGTTAAAACAATGCACCACTACGCAGTGGTAGCGCATGCCTTAATCTCAGCACTTGGGAGGCAGAGACAGGTGAATCTCTTTAAGTTCGAGGCTAGCCTGTTCTACAAGAGCCAGTTATAGGACAGGTTCCAAAGCTACAGAGAAACCCTGTCTCAAAAAACCAAAAGAAAGGAAGGAAGGAAGGAAGGAAGAAAGGAAGGAAGGAAGGAAGGAAGGAAGGAAGGAAGGAAGGAAGGAAGGAAGGAAGGAAGGAAGGAAGGAAGGAAGGGGAAAGGAAAGGAAAGAAAGGAAAGGAGGAAGAAAGGAAGGAAGGAACAATGCACCAAGCTGGCCCCTTCTAATATAAATATTTTGTCCTAGCATGCTTCTCATTAACTGATCCAACTGCAAGGCATTAAAATGATAGTTTGACTGGGTCAATATTTTTATGTAACATGGTGAGAATAGTGTTTTATTTCTGTGTCTTCTTCCCCTGAACCCTGACATAATGAAAGAAAAAAATAGAGATAGACTAATCAGACAAAAAATATACAATTCTCAAATTTTTAAAAAGGTAACTGAACAGTGTTTCTCAAGGCTTCTGGGATCAACCAGGGTCAGATAAACTCCTGGAAGCTTTCAGAAGTCATTAAGGGGGCCCAAGCAGAAAGAGACAGTCGAAGGGTGTCTTAGTAACTTTTAGCTAAAAAAAAATGGCAATAGCTGAAAATTTAGGAAATAGCAATTATATATCTTATAATAAAAATTAAGATGCTGTGTGATGAACTAAAAACAATAAATAATTAGTTAAAATATCATACCATTTTGTCTTTTAACCTTTTCCTTCTAAACCTAACCTCCTTCCCATGTAACTTCTACTTTAGTTCCTATCAAACCCAAAACCTATTCACTCTAAATTACAATATGGATATTATCACATGTGTGCTATTACAATTGTTTTTGATTATACCCTGAAATGGAAGGTAAGCTCCTATTGCTAAAGATTATGCACTTGAGACAGGACTCAATGACAACTGAGCTGGAAATGGCCTAAAAAGAGTAATATATATATATATATATATATATATATATATATATATATATATATATATATATATATATTTGTGTGTGTGTGTGTGTAAATAACACATATATTATTTGTATACATATATATATATACTATTGAGAAACACATATGTTTCACAGATCATTTATTGTTGCTTGTATCTGTATATTTCTGGATAACTACTTGAAAGTTTTTATCAGTACACATTTATGCAAAAATTTCAAGTGTTCTCAAACCAGACGCTTTCTCTAATAAGTTTTCCTATACCCACATTGCTATATGAACTCAGATAATTCATTAAGTTGCTCTTGATTATAAAATATAAGCAATAGTAGATTAACCTTTAGAGATTTTACTGAGAGCTTTACCTGAATTATTTCTAACTTCTCCAGTTGTTGAACAGTGCCTGGCATAACAAGCTCTTAGGAGATATAAAAGATGGAAGCTTATTTTCCTTTTCCATGTCACACATCTATTTTGTAGCATAAAACTTAGATTAGACTGCAATTTCATCTGAGCTTAAGGTCTGCCTCCTTAATTACTACACCACTTAAAGGGCCTGAAGAAAGAAGTGTTGCAATTTAACCAAGACTCATTAAAAGAATCTCTTTAAGTACTCTTTCACTAGGTGTGGAAACAGTTTAAGGAGGGGAGAGAGACTAATATGCACTTCTACAGCAGGTGACAGTCAGGAGACATTCTCACCTCTAGGCTAAGGTAGAAAAATCCCAGAAACAATCTCTAATCATTTAAAAGGCAAGAGATTCACAGTGAGGAACTATTGACTTCAGCAAAAGAAAGCATTGAAATCCAAGCAAATAGGTAACAACTGTAGAAAGACAGAACACACGAGTTTCGTAAAATTAAATATGTGTTTATTTGATAAACTCATAAATAATAGAACTTAATTTCATCAAGCCTCTTAAGTATGATGTGTTCTTGAGTATACAAAATTTGAATTTGGGTTAAGCACTGAGAAGCCCTTTCCAACTTAATTGTAGATGGAAGGTGTACTGTCTTCGTGGGGAGCCCTATCATGTGCTTTGTCTTTCTTTTCCGTTTTTGATGAAAGGCAGTTCAAATGTCATTCACATCATAGAGACTACTTTGTCTTCCCTTCGAAATATTCCTCTTCTAAACTTCCTACCAATTGGACTAATCATTTTAACTATTATTCAATTTATCAATTATGGTAAATAGAGAATTTTCTTCTATTTACTTTTTTATCTTGAGATTCTAAAAACTGCTACATGCAGGGTACAAAATCACTAGTTTATAGCAATAAATACTCAAGCTGAACCAGAATTTCTTCAATATATACTTTTTTTCTGATTTCTTCTAACATACACAGGAGAATGCTTGCACAATTGAATAAGAAATGACAAAAGGTAAAAGTAAAAATACACACACACACATTATATATATATATTCATTTCATGTATTCTGTATTCTGGAAATATAAGCAATTATTTTAATGTTTATTTGCCTGCGTAAAGAATAGTTTTATACGGAGAAAATTACTGCATTACTTATTTATTATGCAATATTTCAAACAGTAATTGTACAAGTTTGGTAATTCTCTACTCATTTTGAACAAATATACTGTGCTAGATAAGACTAGCTTTTGAAAAATATGATTCAATTCAGCTGAAACAAGTCTGTATTTATAAGTCAAAGATGACCATGTCTTATTGGTAATATATGAATCCACATGAAAATATTATTTGTTCTGTTTTCTACACAAAATATACTTACTCATTTTTAATTTTGGGTATCTTATTGTGTTCCTTTAACTTTCTGTTTTGAACAAGGTCTCATGTAGCCTTGGAAAACTTCAAACTCCCTATATATTGCGGGATGACCTTGATGACCAGATGATCCACCATTCCTTATTTCCTAAGTGCAATGATTTTGGATTGTTTCAATGTTTGTAGTTTACAGAATTATGAAAATGAGTATTTTATTAATATATTTTTGTTAATTTTACTGAATAGTTCCATATTTAAAAACACCTGTGTAGTAGAAATGTTATCTATTCTTCAGTTTTAGGAAATAAGAACTATAGAAAGATTTTCATAGACTAAGATTTGTCTCCTGTCTGTTGTGTTCATAAAAATGTCATTCATACCCCTTACTTTAAGAGTAACTGAGCAGAAGCAGGGAATGTTGGGTCATAACTTTAATACCAACTCCTACTTTAGTGTAGTTATGATGATTTCTTCATCGATGAACCCAACCTACTTACATTTTCACCATCAAGCTAGCTAGAGCTATGCAATAAGACACTATTAATAATTAACTTAGTGGACAAAATGTAAAGTAATTTAGCAGAGAGGGAGTTGCAGAACAGACACAGAAATGGAAAACTGGATTTTTCAGAAAATTCCACTTAGCATCATTAGAGAAAGAGAAGAGTATATATGTGTTTGTGTGAGTTTATTCGACAAACACTCTGAACTGACAAACTTCTAGATTATGAAAGTAACAAAATAACAACACACAGTAACTAAGAATGAACTTTCTTTCCTTCCTTCCTTCCTTCCTTCCTTCCTTCCTTCCTTCCTTCCTTCCTTCCTTCCTTCTTTCTTTCTTTCTTTTTTTCTTTTCAAGACAGGGTTTTTCTGTGCTACAGTTCTAGCTATCCTAGAGCTTAGAAGGCTGGCCTTGAACTCACAGAGATCTGCCTGCCTCTCTCCCCCGAGAGCTAGAATTAAAAGTGTGCTCCACCACCAACCAGTTGAAGAATAAAGTTTCTATGAACAGACTTGTCCCTCGAGCTCACACACTTTCTCCCCAAAATATTCTCAAATGGTTTTGTCAAACTAGGAGATCATTGACTATTTTATCCAGTCCACCCTCTTCCACCCTCTCTCTTCACTGGGTTAGAACTGCATACCAAAGAGGGACCCAACTGTTTTCCGCTGCCTCAAAGCAACTTTTTATAAGAGGAATTTCTCTTTCTAGAGTTCTTACAAGTTTTAAATCATACCTTGACAGACAATTGATTCTTGAAGAATTTACATGAACACATTTTATGACAGTATCTTTGTGATTCAGAAAGAAAAGGGACTGATTGTCTGTCACAGGACAGAATATTACCTGAAATTTCACCGCTTTTAATCCTAATATTTATTACACTAAACTTAAAAGCTGTAGAAAGATTGAAAGCTTGTGATATTTTTCAATCTTTCCAACTTTCTCTATACACTGAAGTGTATTTATGGATGACATTATTATTTCTACTACAAGAAAGAAAAGAACTAAAACTTAGAGAACACACCACAATTGAGATGAATTAAATATCTGAGAGCATCTTGAGATGGTTTTTTTGCATATATTTATGAACATGTTTTATCTTTAAAAGATGTTTACATATTATATATGATAGTGTCTCCATTTCAAAATTTAAAAAAAATTGTCATTTGCTATTCACTAGAAATAGAATCTTCTTTGATAAGCATTGAGGTATGAACTCATCTATTGTTGCCACAATAACTCATTAGGAGTCAGTTTAATAATAAGCCCATTTAGCAGAAACATAGTACAAATCCTTTTATTTCCAGCAGATGGCAATTAACCTAGAGACGCACAACTAAACAAGGAGCATAGAAAAAGAGGTTGAAAACTGCTCAGACCTAAATGGAACATATGTACAAAAATGGAACAGTATGTACAAAATTCTCAAAGTACTAATAAAAATATTTAAGGCATATGAAATCTTGAAACCCCAAATAAGCTATCAAAGTGAAGTATTGCTGGCACAGTTCACACTGTGCAATGATGGCTCTGTATGTATAACTCATAACAATTATTTCCAAAATCTGTGTATTATGAAGATATGGGGAGAAGATTAAAAAGTTTCGTGATAGATAAGTCCATATATAGATGATAGACATCTAGAATGATACATAAATGATAGAAAAGGTGAGAGTAAAGATAATAGAAAATTTTGTAATAACTTGAACAATTCCCCACAACTTTTTCCTTTGAAAGGATAAATTTATGATGGATATAACAAAATATTCTCTTTTCTGAAAGTGTAGAAATGCTTTTTTTAAGCTTTATGAGTTCATTTAACTTTGTTACACTAAATGCCTTTGACAAAAACAACAGACTTCCAAGAACTGTTGATATTTTCCCATCCAGTGCTCAGTACATCAGAGGAATCTGCTCTTTGCTGCAACGTAGAGCCCACCTTGGCTAACGCTGAGTACACAATGAGGTAATTTGAAAGCTATCTAGAAATGCTTTTTAAATTGTTTTTATTGAGCTATATATCTTCTTTGTTCCCCTCCCTTCCTCTCCACTCTGCTTCTACCCTCTTCCATGATCCCCATGCTCTCAATTTACTCAGGAGATCTTATTTTTTTCTAATTCCCATGTACATTAGATCCATGTATGTTTCTTCTTAGGAGCCTCTTTGTTGTCTAAGTTCTCTGGGATTGTGAACTGTAGGCTAGGTTTTATTTGCTTTATTTCTAAAAGCCACTTGTGAGTGTCTTTCTTTGTCTGGGTTACCTCACTCCATTTACCAGAAAATTTCAAGATGTAGATATTTTTTTCTGCTGTGTAGTACTCCATTGTGTAAATGTATCACATTTTCCTTATCCATTCTTCAATCAAGGGGCATTTAGGTTGTTTCCAGGTGTAACACCTGCATTACTCTCTAAGGTACAGTTTGCACACCGCTGTACCATTCGGGAGCTAGGCAAGGGCTTAGAGATTAAAAGAACACACAAGAGATGTGGGTCATTCATGAGGCAATAATGCCAAATGCTGTTTATTGAAACTTAGGAAAAACTTTAAATACATAGCTGCTGCACAATGGAATCTCCCCCAGGCAGATAGGGAATTACCATGCCCACGATGGAGTAAACAATGACCTTATAGCTAACCACGGGGTGGAGGGGTTGTAGACCTGTAGGTCCTACATTCAGGTTCTGGCTGTGACAATTTCTTTTTAGCAGACTAAAAAGTTTTCCAGTACCCTTTATGAGTATCATTTGTTTCCCGATTTAGATAACTCTCATTCTCAGAGATGAAATTTTCTGTTGACCGTCTGGTAATCACTGTGTTATCCAGAAAGTAATCAGTAGGGTACAGTTACAACATTCACAAGCTGGCGCTCTTATGAGAATGTTAAGTATTTAGAAATATTCTAAAGAAAATGAAAAACAAAGATATGAGACTTGGTTTTCTTTTTTTGAAGTTAGTGGAACCCTATATTAATTTTTCTATTTCTCTTGTCTAAAATAGCAAGATCAGGAACCGGAGATTATGTATATCCTGTGCTATGTCTGCTATGTCTCTTCAGCTTGCTCTATTTATTATCTTTTATTCTTCTCATAATAATATGCCGACCACAGTCCCATCTCCCTCCACCAGGCCCATTCATTCGCCCACCTTCCTTCTCCCCCAGGTCAAATTCTTCTTCATTTCCCTTCAAAAGAAGAACATGCCTCCCTTTTAACTGTTTGCCTTGCTTTATTCAGAGTCTGTACAGTATGAGTTATGTGAATCCGGTGTCGGAAACTTACAAAATCAGAGGTCCATGCCTCCATCCGTTAAAGATACAGACATTCACTTCCTGCAGTTTCAGTAATGTGCTCTGTGATCCCTTGTTTTCAGGAAACTGAACCATATGACCTCCTGTAGTTCTGGCCGCAGAAAACAGGCAGAGTGAAGTGAGAGCTGTTGTTCTGAGACGATGGTGATGAGGCCAGCATTTGAAAATCATTTTTGCCATTATTCATTTCTAAAGTCTCATAGCTTTGTCTTTTTTTCACTCTAGCCAAACACTGTTTTCCCTCAATATTTGTATCCAAGTGAATATTAATCCTATCAGTGTTTCAGTTTCTTTATAAAACTCATCTGTATTTGTCTATGTTTTGTAGATATCTTCATATCCTGATCCTCTTTATTTCCTTCTGTTAATGGCTTTGAGTTTTGAATTTTGCTTAGCTATGGAGTTCATATTCAGGATACATAACCATGTTAGCCAATTTAAGTTATTTTTAAAATGTGCACTTGTACTAACAGTATTGTGTTATAGAGGCACTCATTCTCACAGTGCTTTTAAGAAAATAATTGCTGATTGGAGAGTGGATGAAAGAAGAAAAAGGCTTTTCAGAATTTGTATGTGTGGAAGGAAGACTCTTTGCATGCTGTATGTATGGAAGTATGAGGACAGATTGTAAGAGTTGTTGCTTTCCTTGCAACATGTGTGTATCAAGGATCTTGGTGATTTGAATAAGGATGACCTCCAGAGGCACATATATTTGAATACTTGATCACCAGGGAATTATGTTTAGTTTGTGGTTTTGGTATATATGATGTATCTTGCATTCCCCCAAGAACTGTATCTTGGAAAACATTTAATTCTCTTTACACTACAGAAAGTAGAGTTGCAAAGTATACACACACACACACACACACATATATATACATACAAAGAGATTCAAAGTGCTAGTTTCAGCATCTCCCTGTTAGCTCTTCCAAGATTAGCACAATTCTTATGAACAAATTCATATTTTTAATTCTATCATTAAGTTTTCTTCTTAAATTTCTTCAGAGCCAACCAGAAGAACTACCTATAACAATTGTTAAAGACATTTAAGTATAAAATTTTCAGTATTCCATAAATCATAACCCTCTAAAATTCTAATGTCATGATTATTCTAAAAGAGTGATAACAAAAATTTTATTTCTTTTGAAATTTTACAATATATTTTAATAATCAACAATTTATTGGTCATAATCAAAGCTTAGTTTTTATTATTGAATAATAACAAATTCTGATAAGAGACATGTTTTGAGTATATTGGAATAAAATTGATTTATTCAGATCAATTCTGGGTATAAACTCGCTTAGTAATATAAATTCAGAGCTTTATCATGATATTTTGCGATGATTAAAGAGTATATAACTACTATTACTTTCCCATCAATTACAGAAGTTGTCGCTATTCAAAATTTTCAGTTCTGTAAAGATTATGCTTCCAGAAATATTGACATATCTAAACTTAATTAAAAACTTAAAATGAATAATTCCTTCATTCTTGTTAAAGTGCAAGTTCTATTATACTAAGTAATGCAGTTTCCAAGGCAATTTATGTCTCTACGCTTGTTTGATGTGAGCGATCTGACTTGAAATGAGAAGAGTATCTTCTTTCTACGAGCAGGAAATCACAGTTTTGTTTCTTAAATAAAATAGATATTGTTCTAGTTTTAAATTTACAGCCATTAATTTGACACTATGAAAAAGTGCTTCTTTGTGAGCATTTCCTTCACTTTGAAAGCACTTCCTTAAAGATAAGTTGTGATCATTTCAATAAAAATAAGAGAGTAACTTGAACACAGAGTTCTTAGTTTTTCTTAAGTGTTTAATTATTCTTTCCTGTCTTGCAATTCTTTTTAAGAGCAAGGTTTTAGTGGCTTTGTTCCCCAGGCTAAATACTGAAGTATAAATGTAAGTTCAGAATTCCAAGAGTGCAACAGAAAGGACTATGAACCCCTTCATATGATCAGTTCCTATTACTAGCACCTTCCTCTCTGCAAGTTAGGAAGGATGAAAAGAACAGATGAGATAACCCACTTGTATTTCTCTCAAAATGGGGTATCCTAAGAGCCCAGAGGATGTGAATATGTAATCCTATACAATAAATGGACTTTGTTGATACATTTATGTCAAAAGTGAGGACATAGAACATCATCCTTGGTTTTATTATTGTAGTCTATAGCATCTATGTAATGAAGAGGATCAGAGGTGGTGGAGTAGGAAATAAAATACAGCATGAGGTATGAAATGGTGAAAATATTCTAGAGTTAAGGAGAGCAAGTAATCTCCAGGAAATAAAAAAGAACAGGACTTTTCCTTTTTGAGGTTCCAGAAGGAACCCAAGGCTGTATGAGCCTTGATAGTAGCCTGATGAGATTGATGCTGTATCTTTTGATCTGCAGAACTCTACGATAATTTATTCATTTTGTTCTATAATACTGAGATTATGGTGCTCATTACATCAGACTTAGGAAACCTATCCAAAAAATAAGCTGTATGTCATTGCAAAATGTTTGCAAGTCTTACATATATGAGGTCATAGGTTCAATTGCAATACTGAAAATAAGAAAAGAAAAACAAGCTAATACAGTTAGCTAACCATATGTTCAGAATCATAGTTAATGGCGGCTTCCCCTGTTCCAAGCCTTAGTAGCTTGTCTTTCCATAAATGCATACTTCTGTTTCGTCCTTTGAAATAGGAGGTTGAACCTTGGGAGGAGATGCCTTCAGTATACTTCATCTGGGTGAGTTCACTGCCTAAACGACAGAATAGTTTTCTCAAGAAATAATCCCTGATGTCTCAAGAATTGGGGCAAATAAATATTTTAAATGTCCTTTGTATCATGTTAAAGCAGTCTTTTGCCTTCTCCCCCATTTTTATTGGGGTGTAAAAGTGTATGGAACTTAAACACATACAGACTCAAAACTCAGAATTCAATGAAAAGGCATGGGATAAAACCGGACTCACTGAACATAGTGGACAATGAGGACTACTGAGAACTCAAGAACAATGGCAATGGGTGTTTGATCCTACTGCACGTACTGGCTTTGGGGGAGAATAGGTAGTTTGGATGCTCTCCTTACTAGACCTGGATGGAGGTGGTTGGTCCTTGGACTTCCCACAGGTCAGGGAACCCTGATTGCTCTTCGAGCTGATGAGGGAGGGGGACTTGATTGGGGGAGGAGGAGGGAAATAGGAGGCGGTGGCAGGGAGGAGGCAGAAATCTTTAATAAATAAATAAATATAAAAAAATTAAATAAAAAATATGCAGGAGGCACTGAGCTGCTATCCTAATACTATGCTATGTCACCATTTTTCTTTCTGATCCCTGTTTCTCCTACCTAACTTTCTAATCCTCAAGCCTCTACTCTGGAATATATGAACCTGGCTGCAGCAATAGTCACCCCAAAAAGTTGACTCCCAACAATGTACTTTCATTAAAACTCATTACATGAAACATTTATCTGAAAGCCATGATTTCATCATATATTTTAAACCATATGCACATTTACAACTTATTTTGAATTTTATCTAGCTTATTTAATTTTATTTTTTTTAAATTTCATGATCAATTTATTCACTAATTCATGCTCTATTAGTACATTAATTTCAGTTCTTCCTTTACCACTCCAATTCCCTCATCTCTCCCTAACTCCTCTCAAATTCATGATCTCTTTATATACATAGAGTATAGACTGTATCCTCCTGAATCTCTTTAGTGTTTTTTATATATGTTTGTGTTTAGGAATAATCAGGTGGGGATGGATAACCTACAATGAGTCTTTTCCCTAGAGAACACACACTTCTCTGTCCCTCAGCAGCCACTGACAGCAACTCTTCATTTAGTTGCCGAGGACGAGAAAATTCTCCCATCCACATTGGTTTGTCCATTACAGATCTTCTTTACACCGTCATATTGTTGCAGTTCTGTGAATGCAACATCTCTGTGATATCAGCAAGGCACTGTCTCTCAGAAGGTATCCTGGGTCTTTTCCTTTTTCAACCTTTCTTCCCCTTTCCAGTGTCTCTCAAGGCTTAGTTACAGCATATAGGTCAAGATGTATAGCTATTGATTTATAGCTACTATTTCTTTCCTGTATTTTAGATACTATCAGATTGATGGAGATATAATTTCATGTAGTCCATAAGGCATGTAGTTCTGTAGATTTTCAAAAAATAACGAAAAAGACAGAATAGAAATACTTTTTACTATGGAGTGTTGTGTTCCTTCTCTGCTTGTTCCAGGCATATGAAACCATTCCATCTACAAATATGGTGAGGAGTGGAATTTTAAAATTATCTTATGTCTTTATGTTGAATGTACTATAGATTGGAGAGTTGGGAAATACATAAATGATATTTTTTTCTTCCAGGAAAGAACATATAAAGAATAGTGCTTCATTATTTGGGACAGATTTAAACATATTTTTCTGTTTCCATATTGGCATTAAAAATGTTAACTATAATAGCAAGCACAATAATTTATGTACTAGTGACATTTGGTTTATGATAGGTTTTGAAAATCTGAATAGTTTAAACAAGGAAACAAAAAGTGAAGTCAATTATTTTATATTTGCTTGAATTGTGAATATTTATATATGTTAAGAATGGATTACTAATAACATTTTTAAAAGACACAATCTGTTAAAGGAAACATTACAAAGATAACCAAAGTGTGTGTGTGTGTATTCATAAGATATTGGAAATATTATTATGAAAATCATGACACAGAATGCAATTAATGAAAATGTATTACTTATTGCTATGATTTCCAAAAACAGGCATTATTCTCATAGAAAAAAAATGTACTTAGATATCTCATAACCTTTTTCTTCTAACACACAATTCTATTCATTATCACAATCTTATTTCAGAATATCATTATGTTTGTAACAATTAATTATATTAATTGTTACTATTGCTTATAATGTACAGATTATATTAGAATCCATTTTAGTCTATGGTGATTTTCAGCAAATCTATAAATTTACTCATCATTGTAAAAACATATAGGTGTATCCTAATACCTTCAGAAATATCTGTAATGTACCAATTTAGCCTACTTCTGACTAAAATCTTGGCAATGGATAATAATTATCTGTCTTCATAATTTTGAAATAAATTCCACATAGATGTTATAAGACAGTGTAGAATCTTGAAATACAGGACCTTCACATTTAATAGCTTCTTAACAGTCTTAAATGGCTTAGGGGTTGATACAGGATCTTGCCACTACCCTTGATTAATAACTAGATATGAATTATAAGATCCTACTTGTGGAACTATCACTGATGTTGGCTACAATACATAAATGAAGCAAGCTGAATTGCTATAAAAAAAACCTTCCTCCAAGTTGGCTAATTTTCAAAGTATTGCAAAGCATTGTGCTGATTCCCTGGAAAATCAAAGGCATAGTGGTTTTCCCAGTTATAAAACCTGTGAACAATGCTAATAGGATATAAAAGACGTGATCAATTGTACAACAGCGGGAGGACTATCTAGAGTGTAACCAATTGATCCATGACTGAATTTGAGACATGCCCCTAAAGATTGAAAGCATGCTTAATACTGTAACACCAACACATGTAGGTGAGAAAGGCATATCAATAAAGGAAATTCACTACTCTTGTTTAACAAATTTGACATTATGCTAAACCATCTTCTAAGTATTTTTGGTTATACCCATAAACTAAAGCAACTCTAGATCTTAAACATAGAATCCCTTTCTTTTAGAAACCAGCAATAAGTAGAGACTCTTGGCCTCTCAATGTACTGGAGTTATGTGACAATTAAATTTCATCTCTGAGTAAATCATTTAGATCTTTCTTGTATCAGTTGGACAATGTCAGTAAAGAGGGGGATGAAAAATGTATGAATATGAATCAGATGACAGAAGGAAATATCATGCAGCCATAAACTCACAGCAGCTGTGGTTACCTGCATTGAGACTGCAGGGAGTAGTCAATTATGGAGATGATGTCCCTTGAGCTTTTCTACTACACCTGCTGCCCTACTGTCTACTGACAGATTCTGTGAGAGCAAGAGCTTTGTCCTCAGTTGCATACCCATAGGTGAACTTATAAATTCTGAACACATAGTCCAAAATGCACAATAACAAAAGCCAGGTAAAACACAGAATGAAAAAAAGATGACAAATATAGGAAATGGATTTTTAAGGATGAAGGAAATTTGAAAAGAATATAAGGAAAGGGACTAGAGAGATATTTCAGTGGTTAAAAATTGTAGTTGCTCTTCTAGAGTTCCCAGGCTGAAACGGCAGCACACAGAGCACCCTCAACTGTTTATGACTCCAGGGCTAGTAGTTTAAACTGTGTGTGCATACTGCCATGGGCGTTAGGCGTTTAGGTGCTTCACGGACATATATGCAGACATAATGTTCATACACATAAAAATAAACAAATAAAAGTTGAAACTGAAGGGCGATAAGAATGCTTTAGAGGTAACAGCAATTAGTATAAATGCCATGCTTGCACAAAATTATCAAAGAAAAAGTTTGTAATTGAAATAAAAAAACTACAACCATTTAATCATCAACAATTTGTCAAAAGCTATATATTGCTATATTGTTTTATGTTTTAAACTGTAATAACATTTTAAATTAATGTTTACTAGAATGAGAGGTGCCTGATGACTTGATTTTCAATATTTATTGAAATCAATATTATTATTTTTTGCCAGTGTATCACTTCTTCTCTTTGCCAACCACATCACTATTTTCAAGGGTCTACATTACACATTTCTATTATTTTGGGGCCGGTCCTGGAACTAGCTCTTGTAGACCAGGCTGGCCTCAAACTAACAGATATCCATCTACCTCTCACTCCTGAGTGCTGGGATTAAAGGCATGCAATACCACCACCTGGCTCCCATTTATCACATATTTATTGAGTGCTTTTCAATGAAGAGTAAACTATCTGAAAGTTGTGTCTTCAAATTTTCTCCCGCTTTAATATTGTGTTGGTTCCCTGAATATTTGCCTTTCTGCAACACGGAGTAGTAAAATACACACATATCTACTACCACCTCTTCCTTCACCTGTTCCAAAACTACCTCAAACTGCATCTCCCTCTAAACTTCATGTCCTCTTTTGTAAAACCCACTCAGTTAATTTTTTTTTTACAGTCCATCCACTAAAAAATAGACAACCTTCCAGGGGACACATCTTTGAAAATATAAAATAACACTCATCCTTAAACAACCATTAGCTATCAATAGTTCTTAAGATGGGGGCGGCGTCACATATTTTTCTTATGTCCTTATCAACATTAACTAGCTTGGTGTTCAGCAGGTCTTTTGCAGATAATCCTTAATTCTGAGAATCCATTAGTGCCACAGCCTTGTAGTGGGATCTTTGATGGAGTTGAAGAATAGATAGTTAAAATTTTAGTTTTTCCTAGTTATGATAAAATATAAAATAGATATAAATATTGTAACTATAATTCTTATTTCATACCTGTTTTATTAAACTTAATTTTACTATGTTAAAGTTAAAACCTCCCTTTATATTGAGACAAAAAAGGGGGAGATAATGTGGGATTGCCCTATGTACACTATGAATAAGTTTTATTACCATTGATTATTAAAGAAGCTATTTTGGCCAATGGTTTAGTAGAATAAATAAAGCAAGGCAGGAAATTTGAACCGAGATATAGAGAGAAAATAGGTAGAGGCAGGGAGCTTCCAGGTAGCTGCTAAATGAGAGAGATGCCAGCTGCCAGCCAGAACCTTACATGTAGGCCACAGCCACGTGGCGATACACAGAATAATAGATATGGGTTAATTTCAGATGTAAAAGTTAGCTATATAAATGCTTAAGCTATTGGGTGAACAGTGTTTTAATCAATACAGTTTCTATTTTATTATTTTGGTTTGGACAACCAGGAAATGAATGAGCAGTCTCCCCTACATTATTTATATTTCATAGTCACAAATATTATTTTAATAATCTGAAGAATTTAATGAACTTTTATTTTACTTCAGCCATTTTCTCAACATTCACACTTAAGGATATTGTGAGGAGCAATAAAAACTTTTGTAAACAAATTTCTCTTGTAGGTTCTATTTCCAAGTTTGTTTTCTGGAAAAATATCTTTTAATCTAAATTATTTCTTAATGCATTCAATTATTTTTGCTAAATGCTATTTTCATATATATTTTGAATTCAGAAATGAATATTCCAAAATATTTCTTTGAAATACCTGACTGATCTGTAAATTTCTTAGCATGAAAATTGTGTGTATTTTCAGCACACATAATACATCTTATAAGTATTTCATTATCACAGTAATATAAATGCAAAACGTGATGTCTTAATTATAATGAAATTTTATTCTTCTTATTTTACAAATATTTTATGGTCTCTACTCTTCCTATATTACAAATAGTTTTTTTTTTCACCAGGCCTAGAAGAACAGATGGTATGTGTTCTATATCAGTGAGGATATGCTTTCACTCAGGTTTATTCTGTTTGCTACTGAGCTATTGAATGGCTCAGGGAGTCATTATCTACAATTGTGTACCCACTAGAATACACAGGCTTTAATGAATATTTAAAAACCAAAGTCAACAGATGACCCCATTACACTTAGTACCAAAGTCAACAGATGACCCTGATTACGCTTAGTGGATCATAAAATTATATATATATTTGCAGAAAAGAACATTTGAAAGGAGTGCGGAAATTTATTAGAGTCAGGATAATAAGAGGAATTATACGTGTTTAGAATTGCCCAATAAAATTTTATTAATGAAAATATCCTAAAATCATGTTAGAAAAGTAATAATGAATGTGAAAGTTTGTCCCTAACAGGATAATAATATAAAAGTAATACTAAGATCACAATTTAAGTCCTAGTTTATTTGTTTGTTTGTTTGTTTTTAGATATCTTGCGTTCTCTGTTTCATCTCTTTAGTCAGGATAGTAGTGAACACAAAGCCTTTTGTGGGACCGAGAAGGTAAATTTGGAGTAATGTCAGAGAGTGAGAGCAAGGAAACAGATATCTTGATAGAGGGAGCCTTTATGGAGTTAGCTTGAAACCAGGCTCTAGGGAAATTCCCAGGAATCCACAAGGATGGCCCTAGCTAAGAATCTAAGCAATAGTGGAGAGGGTGCCTTAACTGCCCTTCCTCTTTAAGCAGACTGATGACTACCTTAATTGTCATCATATATCTTTCGTCCAGTCACTGAAGGAAGAAGATGTAGAGATCCTCTGCTAAGCACTGGGGCGAGCTCCTGGAGTCATAGAGGAAGAGGAGTGATAATAAGAGCAAAGGGGTCAAGACCATGATGAGAAAAACCACAGAGACAGCTGACCCGAGCTGATAAGAACTCACCGACTCTAGACTGACAGCTGCCAAAGCTGCATAGGACTGAACTACGCCCTCTGAGTGTGGGTGACAGTTGTGTGCTTTGGCAATTAGTGGGCAAACAGCGGTGGAACCGCTATTTCATCCCGAGTGCATGAGCTGACTTTTGATGCCCATTATTTATGTAGGGATACCTTTGAAGTCTAGATACAGGGAGAAGGGCTTTAGTCCTGCCTCAAGTGATTTGAAAGATTTTGTTGACATTCAAGCAAGATCTCACCTTCTCTGAGGAGTAATGGGGGTGATGTCGGGGAAAGTGGAGTAAGCAGGAGGCAGAGAGAGAGAGGGAACTGGGATTGGTATATAAAATATAAAAAAGGCTGTTTTAAAAAATAAAAAAGAATGACCCCCGCAGGAAAGATTTCAGAGACAGGTAACTGAGGCATCCTAAATCGTATTTGACTTCAATGCTAGAAACTTCTTTTTTCTTTCCCTTTCCTCTTCTATTTTCTTTTTGATACATGATATTTCTGTGTAGCCTTTTCTGTGCAGCCCTGGCTGTACTGGAACTCCCTCTGTAGATCAGACTGACTTTGAACTCACAGGGGTTCACTTTCTTCTGCCTCCCAGGTGTTTGGATTAAAGACGTGTGCCAACACCACCCAGCTAAATTCTAGTAATTTCTTTAGAAAGAACTTTCCACCCTTTGTTCCACATTTGGAGTTGAACTCAAGGTAATCTTGGGTTTGAAGTTCTGTTTGCACTCTATATTAAAAGACCTTGTATGAAAAATATCTTCTTCAGTGTAGAACATTGCATAAAATATAAGGTAACACATACACCTCAGCCTAAACAATGTTCTGTTAACCAAAGCTGATGCAATGAATAAACTTTAACGGACCTCATGTTTGTCTAGATGTTCATCACTCTGTGTACACAGGTGTATGTTGATTTGTTTATTTACATAATTATATATTGAATTATATGTATTTCTTAAAAAGATAAAATTTAATACCTCTTAAAATTATATGAAAGTAATTGTTCTATTTTCTATTTTAATTTTCATCTCTTTTTTCTCATTACTGAAGTAGTATTTTATTGAACAACTATTGAAATAGAGTAATATATGAAATGTGGTAAAATGAGTTCTCACACTACCATGATTCAGAAAACATATTATCCACATTTTTTCTTTTATTATTAATAGATGCCTCTCTCACTTAATATTTCAGTAGAGTCTTTCCTCCCTCTACTCCTCTCCGTTGTTTCCCAAGTCTCCTCTGATGTGAACCTGTTTTAGTTTCCCCATGTCTCTTCCCAGGTATATTCAGTTTCTCTCTCTTGTTAGATAAGATCAGTGTCTAAGAGATAAAAATAAGATATAACAAAATAAAATATAATAAGACAAAACAAAAAAATCACATCAAAGTTGGCAGGACAAAACAAAAGAAGGCAGAAGAATGAGAGACCCCACTCATTCACATAGCCGGAAGTCACCTAAAAACACTAAACTGGAAGCCACAGAGGACCTGATGGTCCAAACCTGGGAAGGCCCCGTGTATGCTGCTTGGTCTGGTGAGTTTATATGACTTTTGCCCAGCTGATTTAAAAGGCTTTGTTTTCTTGGTGTTCTACCAGTCTGCCTTTTATACTCCTTTTCCTTCCTCTTCTGTGGGGTTCTCTGAGACCTGAAGGGATGGATTGGATTGGTATATCACATTTTGAGTAGCTTGTTCCAAGGTCTCCCACTCTCTGCTTATTATCTTATTATCTAACTGTGTGTTCTCTGTATTTGTTCTCATCTGCTTAAGGAGGAAGGTACTCTGATCATGGCTGAGCACAAAGAATTTGATCACTATTTTCAAGCACTAATATTTGGTTTTAACCTACGTCACTAGGTTTTCTAGTCTCAGGATCTTGCTCAATCAAGCATTATCTAGTATGTGTTATATCTCATGGAGTAGGCCTTAAACCAAAAAAGTTATTGCTTACACACGCAGACAAGACACTGCAGACAAGACACTGTTGTAGAACGGAGGGATTGTGGCTGGCTTGGTGCTACATTTCTCTTCTGGTAGTGTGCAGATTCCCTTTCTGTACCAAAGATGCTAGAGCATAGGGATAAAGTAGGCACCAGCACAATTTCCTCATGCTCAATGAGTTAGATAGGCGTTGTCTAGAACAATGAGGACATTTTTTTTTTTAGAGAAAAACCTACTATTGTGTTGATAATACCCTGGGTTGTTTAGGGGGTTGGTTGTTTTTAAATGCTTCCTTATACAATCTCTCTCTCTCTCTCTCTCTCTCTCTCTCTCTCTCTCTCTCTCTCTCTCTCCCCCCCCCCCTCTCTCTCTCTCTCTCTCTCTCTCTCTCTCTCTCTCTCTCATCTATCTATACTACAAAGATACATTTATCATTTTCATGAAGAAAAAACTTCTTAGTTAACATTGTAGTTCAGAAGTAGAACAAGCACTTATAGTGCTCAGAAATAGTCATTCCATATATAATAGATAATGTTGTCTGACATTTATATGAATAATACACTATTCATTCAAATACCTGTTTATTCTCAGTCAGCATTATATTTTTATAGTTGATCTGTGTAATGTATAGACATTTTAGGTGAGCTTCATTTTCTTAGCTGAGATCACCTTACTTGTGTAGTGATATGACAGTCATGCAACCATTATATGCTTGGCATTTCTGTTAGCCAGTCCCACTGCTGCTATCACAGTTGGCTTGTTACTATTATTGTTTAAGATTTCTTTGAAAAATGGTCTCGTGCTAAGTGAGGCTGCATTATACTACATGATGTAGTTATGGATAACCTCCTTAAGATAATGAAGCCTGTTGGAAAGAATAAAAATATATTTTACTATTTTATACAAGGAAGAGTGCAATGTCAAAATATAAAGCTATGTAACAAAATAGGGTTAATGTAGATAAATTTTTCTTTGGGCCACCAGTTCACAAAAAGCCAACACGGAGAATTATTATTAATTATAAAGCTCAGCCTAAAGCTTAGGCTTGTACCACTAGTTCTTATAACTTAAACTAACCTATGTTTTCAAATGTATGTTCTTTTTCTTGGTTTGATTACCTTTACTCTATGCTGACCGTTGTACTTCTTTCATAAATTGACTGGCAACTCCATCTTTCTTCTTCTGATAGACTTGTCTGTCCTCAAATGTCCTGCTTAACCATTTTCTCTGTAGCTGTTGACCACTTAACTCTTTATTAAAGAAATCATAATAACACATCTTCACAGAGTGTAATGAATATTCCACAGTAGTTTAGAGGTAGTGTCTTAGGGTGTCCACCCTTGTGATGAAGCTCATGACTCTAAATTCCTTGGCAAGGTAAGAGTTTATTTATAATTCAATGTCCAAGGCAAACAAAGCCGATTAGGACAGGTACCTGGAGACAGGACTTAATAAAGGTGCCTTTGAGTATTTCTGTTTCCTGATTTGCTTTCTGTGGTTTATTTAATCTGCTTTCAGATAGCATACACAAGTAACAGCTCATGGGAGGCACCTCCCACAGTAATCTACACCCTGCTGCATCAACTTTTGATCAATAAAAAGCACCATGAGTTTTTATCAAGGCCAGTCTGGTGAGCTCATATTCTCCACTAAGGTTCTCATTTCCAAAATGTCTCTAACTTGTATTACATTGACAAAAAACTAGCCGGCATGAGTGGAAAAAATATTTCATTTAAAATAGTATTTAAAAATAATCTTTATGAATCAAACATCGTGAATATTATATGATAATCTTAAAGTCAAGTAAGAGTCCTTGGAGCTACATGGCATAAGTAACAGGATTCATGTTTGGGCAGATTCACAGTTACAGGGTGAGTTCTAGGCCACTCCAAGCTTCTTAATGAGACTTACATTAAAACTAATATGAGGACAGACTGAGCTGGAGCTAATTGTAAAATCCTTGAAAAATATGTGTAAAGCCATAGGTGAATAACTAATGTGACTCAATGAATAAATAAACATTGAATTTTTATGAACATGAGCTAATAGGTTTACCTACCTATAAATAAATATGCCATAATGTGTTCAATAAATTCTCGTGTATAGTTTTGCATTGTTGTTTTACAGATAGTTGATGTAAAAATACAAGTTGACTCTTCCTGGTTTCCTTTGCGTTTGGAAATTATTTAATCACAATACAAATTAATTTGTGTAGAAGATAGCTAATCAGCAATTCTACAATGTTTTGTCAAGATTACATGACTCAATTATAATAAAATGTGAAGTATGCCTCCTGCTGCTAAAAATAAGCCCTGGAAATTGTAGTCCTTGTTATCTTTTATTTTGTTGTTGTTACCTTTAAATATAGAGCCGTTTACATCTGTAGCTATCAAAAAGGATTATAAAATTTAAAATTTAAAAGTAGATGGGTTATTTACCAAAGAATGTTCTATCCAGCAGGCAAATCATGAGTGATTTTAAGATTTTCTTACCCTTGGCTTGCTTAACTGCGTGTACTTAACATAGCTCATTCCTAAATTATTGCAAGGGGAAAAAACAAATAATAACTAAATTATTCAATCTTTTCATGACATTGGTAATAATAATTCATTCTAACTCCCAGATCCGTAACTGGAAAGCAAAGGGACTTAAATGCATCACTTGCTGTATATTTTACAATTCATTTACATAAATATTGGTGAAATAAATGATGTTTAAAAAGAACATAGAACCCTACATCTGATAAAATATGCCACTCATACTATTATCCACATGATAGGCTTTAAAATGTTGGCCGATCTATCCAGAAACTTTAGCTATATTCACTCATTCACTTTTATCATTTCATGAATATATCAAGGTTGGAAATTCTTAGTTGTAAAAGGTTGCAGCTTGTTTTAAAATAATGTATTAAAAAAGGAATAAATTTTGAGTAAAAGCAAAAGGTCATAAACAAATCATGTTCGCCTAATTTATACAAATGTAGTTGTTAAAAGCACATGGAAGAGTTAATCCTTGAAAATTCACTTTAGCCTGTTAAAGGCGGTATTAGTGATAGTTTTAGTTTGACCACAGGTCACAGAAATGAACCAGAAGTTCTAGGATTTGCTAATGCAGTTTAATATTTGGTGACTCTATCCAAAGCTTCTAAATATAACTAGACTACTGTTAAATCTGTAAAGGACTCACAAAATTAAATTTGATGGAATAGTCAAACCATTTGTTGATTCTCAGTTTACTTCACCAGGTGGGATTTATTTTTAAAATGAAGGTATTACAAAAGTTTTTTTTTTTTAGAAATACTTGATAGGACACTTCTAGTTCATGATGGATTAGGAAACGTAAGTTGAAAAAATGCAGAAGTTAAAGCAAAATGAAAAGTAAATTAACAGAGAAGTTGCTGTCGTTTATCATACCTTAATAGAAAAATTCCCTCTCCTGCAGACTTAGCAGTTCATCATCTGCAGTAATCACCTTTGTAGTTTTGAATGCTGGGAGCTCCTTCACTTCAGAGCCCGCACATCAATCACCTCTTAAAGATTTCTAGTCAGGAAGTTAATAAGAGTTGTGCACATCACCCTGTGATTTAGGGGGAAAGAAAGAGAACCCTCCGATAACACAGCTGTCAGAGACATCACTGACAAATCAGGATGTTGAAGAAAAATTCAGGAAAACCAAAACTGATAATTTTCAACTGAAGCAATAATTTCTGAAGCTCCATACCAACTACTGTAAGTTAAGTTTGTGCATATAGCTAAAGCTAGCTCAAGAAAAGCAGAAATACTTGTGGTGGTAAATTTGTTGAATAAAAGTGTTTGATAATTTCAAACAATTGTCTTAATCATATTCATTATATTTTTCATTTTATTTTATTTGTACAAACTAAAGGAATTTTATGACACTTAATACATGCTTATAATATATTTGATACTATTCAATACTCTACCCTACTTGCATCTACAGTTCCTCTTTTTTGTCCTCCAAACGCTCCATCATCTTTTGTATATCATCTCTATTGCTTTTTATTTAAGTATTAATCACATACATATACATTCGTGCACACACACAAACAAATATAAATATATACATACATTGACATATAATAAATGCAATTTGCTGAGTCTATTTAGTGTTGTTCATATCACATTTTAAAACCTAATATTAGGAATTAAATAACTACTTAGGGGTCCCATCCCTGGAAAAGACTTTCCTTCTTTATAAGCCAATAATTAGCTGTAGCTCTTCACTGAGGGGTGAGGCCTTTTATGGTTTTCAGCATTCACATTTGCAGGGCATTTGGTGTCATGTTTTTATTCTTTTCTTTTTTGAGATTTTAGGATTAGAGCTTCACTATCCCATAGAGAAGAAACAATCTTAATATATACCTATAAAATAGAATTCCATTTAATAAGCTTATCTGTATTCTTATTGGGTATGATTATATGTGTCTCAGTTTGAATGTTACTATATTTTGGATTGCTGTTATATTTTTAAAAGTAAAGCACAGCCTAAAATGTGCTTCTTATTTCATATAATTTAGAAAAATAAAATCGACTTTAAATCTTTACATGAATAAAAAAAGTATCTGCATTGGAAACTGAGTTACCTAATACCAATTACGACCTGGTTTAATACTTAGCATTGAATAAGCCAAACATATGAAAAATAATGGTTGTTTCATAAAAGCTACCATACACAATTCTTATGTAAATTACAATAGCAGCACATGAAAGTGTTGAAACTTATATTTCAAAATCAGCAAAATTAACAGAAAATCTCTTATGTGCACAAATAAATTAGCTATCAAACATATATTATAAAAACTCATAGTACCTAAGGAATATTTTTAAGATATTCCCTGTATTAGAGAAAAAAAATCATTTATTTCACTGTTTCAGGGAAATGTAATTTTAATTAAAGTAAAATATTACTATTTCTTCATAAATGACTGAAATTACTATTTTTCCTGTATTTTATAATTTTCTTTATATAAAATATCAATTATATAAATGTATGAAGATACAAATAATAGTGTTTGCTACTTGATTGCTGTGGGTAATGTTGAGGTATTCTTAGAATTAGTATTAATTTTACATGATTTATTTACCTCAATCACTTCAGTTTTAAAAGTATTGAAGAACACTAGAAATTGCAATTTAAGAAAATATCTATAATATACTAAACAAAGACAAAGAATAAATTAATATACTATACTGCTTATGATAAATTAGTTCAATAAATACATTACCTAATGGAATATGCATGTAAAGATAATAAATATCATATCCACATAGTTTTCAAAACCAAATATAATCAAAGTATTCTCAACAAAAAAACATTCTGAATATATAGACAGTCTACCTCTTAATGACTCCAACAAATTTTCTAAATAAAGTATCTATGAATATATATATAATATATATTATATATAATCTATATTTAAAAATACATTTAAACTATATATTCTAAAACAGTGAAATTAGAATCTTGAACTTATGAAGCAAGAATACTTTTCTTAGTGTTATCACCTTGGTAAATTACATGAAATTCTCAACCACTATTTATAAACAATTTAAATTCAGTTAGTTACATGATGGTGCCATGTAATTAAATATAATGTTAATGTAATAATTTTTTCTAAAAGAAATGTTTCACTTTCTTCTAAATACCTTAGAAAATAGAAAATATGGTTACTGAATGAGCTCAAAGTTATTGTAGAGCCAGATTCATTTCTCAAATATTTTAGTTATTGATGTATTATTACTTGAGGCAGGAAAGAAAAGTCCAAAGTTAAAAATCCAATAGTTTTGTAAGATAACTATTCAGTGTATATCAAACTTACAAAACTAATTTGCCTACTTTTCTTCACTATAATACACTGAAACTAAACTTTATTATTCTTAAATATCTAATTTAGCATCATGCAACAATTTTTTTGTTATTTCAGTTATTAATGCTTTAAAGAGTTTCAGTATCTCCTAATGAAATTCTCTAAATAACAATGAACATTTATTGTCATTAAAATTCTATCTACCAACAGGCTAGAAGTTCTAGGGAACTCATTTGGCTGCAGAAAGTTTCATTTCCCAGGTTCATTCAAGCAGAACAGTTGCCAGCTGCTCTCCAGACTGTAAGAGGAACTCCTACGTGGTGAGAAAGTTTCAAACTCCAGTACTTAGAAAATAATATTGCTCTGCAAAAAACAAAAGAAGTTGTAGGAAGATGATCTGCGTGGCCTATGTGCATTGCTCAGATATGGCTGGCTCATTGTGAACTTCAAAGGCCAACGTTTAGAGAAGAGTGGAGTCAGCCTAGGAACATGCGCTCATGTTATCTTACACTTTAAATTTACAGGTAAATTAGTTTCACAACATCCTTTAGAGAAAGTCACAGCTCTTTGAAAGGGATTTTTATGGGGCGTTTGGTCAAGTCACACTGCATGGAAGACAATACTGAGTTGTGAAATTAAGTGCTCAGAAAGCAGCAGGTTTAACCACTCATGTGCCTTTGCTGGCAAAAGCAATTGCATGACTCTTGATGGTGGACAACTTTCTGGTGAAAATGAGTAAATTATAGCTTTATCAATGCTGTTCAAAATGTAGTTATTTAATGCGCTTCATATATAAAAATGTGTCCGCTGTATTTCTTGTTTACTTATTTATATTATATGTTTTTGAGCAGCCTTAGTAGGTCAGTCTAAGCCTTGAGCTAACAAGGTAACCATGCTGTCTTAAAACTTAGGATAAACTGGTTTCAGCATCTGAGGTGCTGAGATTTTAGATTTTGTCTACTTCACCAACCCACAGGCTGCTTTTGAAAGTTGTGCTCTGACCAAACATCTTTCCATTAATGGATATTTCTTTCTCAGTTAGCCTGATGCTCCCTGTAGCAGATGACACTGTGCTACTCCTGTGTGTATGAATAAGCTAAGAAAATGATGGAAACACGCGTGACAATTTTATGTCACCACATAAGCTTTAATATATGCAGCTAATCAGAAAAAAATTCTTTATTTTCTTTTTTTGCTTGTCTTTTTTAGAGAATAGCATTTTTATATTGTTTGAGAATTTTATACACACTCGTAACTTTTTTTTTATCAAATCTGTCCTCTACCCCCTTCCCCTAATGTCTGCCCACACTGCTTTTCCATCCTATAGGCATGTACTCTTCTTTTAATTTTACTTTTTATGTATTTATAATGTCATTAAATTTCCCCTTTCCTTTACTTCCTGAAAACCCTCCCATATATGACTGACTTCTTACTTCAAATTTATAGGCTCCCCTTTTCACCAGTTGTTATTGCATGCATATGTTTATGTTAAAACCCACTGGCTAAACTTCATGCTGCTATTATGTTCATGGGTTTAGGGACCTCCATGCTAGTCGATCTGAAAATCTGCCTTGCTTCATCTAGTAGCCATTAATTGTTAATACTTCCTCAGATAGAGATGTTCCTTCATGAGCCACACTATTATTCTTGTTGAAATGTTATGGTAATAAATTGATGCATATCTTGTGCACAGACCCAGAAGCGGCGAGTTTGTTCATAGAGAGTCAAAACTGGAAGGAATTGCTATTTAGAAATAACTACAAATGGAACACTTTGAATATATATTGCATTATGAATGAAGAATCTCCACACTGGGTAAAAATTCTTTCCTTTCAAATTATTCATATGAATCCAATATCATCCTCTGTCAACCTGAGAGAGTATCAAGGTAGCATAAAGCAAACTTATGTTGACGATTTCCACTTACCAGAAGACTCTCCAACTCCAAATTCTTGCATTCAAACTGTAACTGAAGATAAATGTACGCATTTTTTTTTACTATCTTTACTCATTTTCATTGTTATTTGTGTTTCTTTTTATCTGCAGTTTAAACTAATTTCTAGATTAAAGCACTGGACACAGTCTCCTTATGAAGACTGAGCTAAGTAAAGGAAGGTTACTTAGGGTTAACAGCTCACACAACTAAGCTCAGTCAAGAATTTACTAGCCATGGCAAGCCTAGCAGACAAATATGGTAATTGGCATACTGGAAAAGGCCTGAAGGACAGAGACACAATGTGGAGGCTGGTCTCAGTTTTGTATTTTTTTCCCTGTTTCTACTCGTAAGTCTCCAGTGATGGATGCATCTACTATTTTAGTTTAATATCCTATACTGTATTATTTAGCTCACTTTAACTAAAATTTTAACTTATGGGTAACAGATGTCTGCTTTAATTATTTGCACATGAATATCACACTGTTCTTGCTTTAGTGTGTGTTTTGCTCACTTACAATCTGCACATTCAATACTTTGCTAAAAGGCTTTGTATTCTTTCCCATTGGTCCACATATCTATTTTTATGACTGAATCACTCTATTTTCATTACACCTTTAAAATACATTTTTCAAGTCAGTTTACCCAATGATTTCTCTTTATTATAGTAATAAAACTTTTACTCCTGGCCATTCTGATAGACTTAAGAAGGCATCTCAGATATCTTTTGGCTTGCATTTCCATAAAATCTACGGATGTTGAATAATTTTTTAAGTGTCTCTTTTAGATTCTTCTGTTGAGAATTCTCTAAGTCTCGAACCCATTTTTAATTACATTATTTGGTATTGTGATGTCTAGTATCTTGAGTTCGTTAGATATTTTGAATATCAGTCCTCTGTCAGATGTGAGGTTGGTGAAAATCTTATTCTATTCTGCAGACTGTCATTTTGTATTATTGGGCCATGTCCTTTAACTTATAGAAGCTTCCTGGTTTCAGGAGGGAACACTTATTAATTGTTGTTCTCAGTGTCTGTGCTACTGGTGTTATATTCAGAAAGTGGTCTCCTGTGCCAATGCATTTAAAGTGATAGATATGAATCTATTTGCATTTTTCTACATGGTGCCATCCAATTGTGCCAGCATAGTTTGTTAAGATGTTTTGTTATTTTCCATAGCATATTCTTGGCTTTTTTTTTGTCAAAAATCAGGTATTCATAGGTATGCGGATTTATGCCAAGGTCTTTGAAGGAAAACTTCGATGGTCAGTATTGAATCACAAGTTCTCTAAATAGCAAAAGGTTTTTTCAAATCTTATACATTTGTGTATGTACATATATAGAGGTAATTATATTAATTTATTTAGAATTAAAATACTCGCTCCAGTCATTAAAGGGTTAACTCAGAAGGCTCAGGAAATCAACAGTTTACAAGTCTCATTCAGGAAAGGCCACTTTCCACCTTTGTAAAATCAATGAACAACAACTGGGGGAAGAGACTCTTCCACCACTCATCTGCCTGGAGGAGATTCTCTGCCCTTTGAACTATCAAGAACCTGAAGTAGTACAGAGACCTTCAGTATGGGAAGCTTTCAATAGTCACCGCCCATGCTGAGTGGGATTTTCTGCACTCTTCACACATCGTTCTATAAGTAGTCACAATAAACTCAATATTTTGTCAAACTGGACATTGGTTCCACTTCTGTGCAAGCAGGTATTTATTGCCAGCTCCTCAGGAAATGCCACACAGCAAAAGACACACATACACACACACACACACACTTAATATTTCTGGTTTCCTTTCTAGGAGGCAAAAGATTAGTTCTATTCTTTGCTTAACGCTATGATAATTTGGCTTATACTTCTTATATTTATTCTAATATTTTTGGAAAATATTATATTCAAGAAAACAACATCTTACAAAGTGCTTATACGAACAAGTCATCTTCAAAGTTTAGACTAGAAAAAAAACACAGCGCTATGAATTGAGGGAATAAAACTTTGGTTCTTTAATTCTTCAAAATGTCTTTCTTTTAGAAAGTTATTCCGGATGAATTTGCACTCTTTCATGTGGTATGCTAATCTGAGTGTTCATTACAGGATATTGTTTATGTACTTTGAAAACTACTTGGGAAGCGTTACATGACAGCTGTCTCCTTAATACTCTCACAGAAATTAGTTCTTCTATTTCAAGAAACTATCCCAGTGAACCCAATAGAGCTCCGTAAATAAATATGCAAATCTATTTCAGAATCATCCTCAGACTGTATATTATAGATGTCTGTCTGTGATTCAGATTACTTGCTTCTAAAATATATACCTACACACAATGATAATATGCAAATGGTTTAACTTGTTATGATTAAAGCAATTAAAAATAATGGTGCCATAAAAATAAAAGAGAGGTACATAGGCACATGTGCCAACCTTATTCACAATAATAAACCACGCTGCAATTAAGCTTTCCTCAATAAAGTTAACACTTTCATCAGATAACTCCATGAAATTCACTAAATATTTATGCATAAAATCACCATCTGCTTGTAATAATGTTACTTTGCACAACTTTAACATAATTCATTGTCAGAGAGTGTTCCGTTCTAAAGAATAAAGGAAAATAAAGACAAAAGTTTTAAGTAAGAAAGTTAAGCTAGTTAATAATTTTTGTTGTTGTTGCTGTTGTTTGAGACAGGGTTTCTCTGTAGCTTTGGAGCCTGTCCTGGAACTAGCTCTTGTAGACCAGGCTGGCCTTGAACTCACAGAGATCCGCCTGCCTCTGCCTCCCGAGTACTGGGATTAAAGGGGTGTGATGACCATTTAATAATTGTTTTAAAAATGCGACATATAATGTTTGCAGTTGTGAAAACCAAATTAGTTACATAAAATGAATAAGTACACTTTGTAAAATATGGTTTCAAATGACTAGATTATAGAACACTACTTATATTATAAAATACTACTTGTACTTTAAAACACTAAATATACAAAATTATTTCAGTACAAGTCCAGAGAAATTTGGAGCTTTGTAGTTTTCCCTGCATGGAATTCAAGATTTTCCAGTATTATCTTTTCTTTGTTAATGATGCAGTACAATAACCCAAGTAAAGTAATTTATACGTTACTGGGTTTATTTGCCTTATAATTCTCGGTGTAATTGCAGTCTATCATAGATAAGCCAAGTGTTTAAGACATGCATTTTGGTTTTTAAATATCATTAAAATAATGGTCAATTGTAAATGAATAAAATTGAAAGTTTTAAATAAACACTAAAGATTGTTATAGATTTTACTCAATAATCAACAGTCTTAAAAAACAACTTGCTTAATTCATTATGATGTATAGTTCTATGCAGCTTAGCTGTCACTTATGAAAGTTAAGTTTAACTATAGTTAATGAAATAAACAGCTGAAAGCTAAGTTCTAAAAAAATTGAAGAGCAAAGATGATTATATACCTCCTTTTGAAAATTGATGTTTGGTAGGCATGTTAGAATATATGACTTTCACATTAGCATTAGATACAAAGACATATTAGAGCTGTCTTTCTAAATATATTTAGCTTGTGCCTTTATTTTTAGATAGCACTTTGGATATGTGAAGATAATTGGTTTGTTTTTTGAGAGGTGTGCATAGATGTCTTTAACAATGATATTCCCAGTACATCAAGTAATACTTTTAAGTCTGTCATATTTGTTGAAATAGAAAACACATAGTGTCTTCTATTTCATTTTTATTTTTTACATATGTCTCTCTGCACCTCAGTTTCTCCTCAGACCCAATCTTTTATCATTGGAGTACCAAGGGCTGGGATTAGAAGTATTCACTGCCATACTTTGGAAATCTTAAGGTAAATCATTCCTTCTTTTTTTTTTTAAAGATTTTATTTATTATGTATACAGTGCTCTGTCTGCAAGTACACCTGTAGACCAAAAGAGGGCACCAGATCTCACAGATGGTTGTGAGGCACCATGTGGTTACTGGGACTTAAACTCAGGACCTCTGGAAGAACAGTCAGTGCTCTTATCCTCTGAGCCATCTCTCCAGCCCAAAACATCCCTTCTTTTACATACTTTTGAGAATTTTTGATTTTGAAAATTTCCTTCTTATTTATTTTGATAAAATGTACATTTCTTGATATTACATAGAAATCATTTTTTATAAATGTAAACCATTTCTTTTTTATTAAAAATTTCCACCTCCTCCCCTCCTCCCATTTCCCTCCCTCCACCCCCTCCCCCTCCCTCTCCAGTAGGAAGGTTCCCTGCCCTGTGGGAAGTCCAAGGTCCTTCCCCTTCCATCCAGGTCTAGGAAGGTGAGCATCCAAACAGACTAGGCTCCCACAAAGCCAGTACATGCTGTAGAATCCATGGGGGGCACAATTGCTTTTGCCACCAAGATATTCCCTTTCATTGTATTTTAATTCTGTTATATTAATAAATATATTTTTTAAATGAAAAAAAAACTAGTGCCATTGTCCTTGGCTTCTCAGTCAGCCCTCATTGACCGCACGTTCAGAGAGTCCTGATTGATCACATGCTCCATCATTCCCAGTCTAGCTGGCCTTGGTGAGCTCCCATTAGATCAGCCCCACCGTCTCAGTGGGTCGGTGCACCCCTAGCGGTCCTAACTTCCCTGCTCATATTCTCCCTCCTTCTGCTCCTCATTTGGACCTTCAAAGCTCAGTCCAGTGCTCCAGTGTGGGTCTCTGTCTCTATCTCCATCCATCGCCAGATGAAGGTTCTATGGTGATATGCAAGATATTCATCAGTATGGCTATAGGATAAGGCCATTTCAGGCTCCCTCTCCTCAGCTGTCCAAGAAACTAGCTGGGGATATCTCCTTGGACACCTGGGAACCCTTCTAGAGTCAAGTCTCTTGCCAACCCTAAAATCGCTCCCTTAATTAAGATATCTACTTCCCTGCTCCCATACCCACCCCAACCATCCCAACCATCCCATTCCCCCAAAGTCTCCCCATCCTCTCCTTCTCACTTTTCTCTCCCCATCTCCCCTTCCCCCCACCCCAACCTCACCCCCGAACTCCCAATATTTGCCTGGCAATCTTATCTACTTTCATTATCCAGGAATATAACTATATGTTTTTCTTTGGGTTCACCTTCTTATTTAGCTTCTCTAGGATCACGAATTATAGGCTCAATGTCCTTAAAGCAGTCTCTGCACCTTGGTGCTCTAACCTTCCAAGGAATTGCTTGCCTAATACCTTAGTGCTTCCCTTTACCACCACATGCCATTGCTTAGTTTCCTTACATTTTCTTCCTATCTTTCCTACATATTCTGCCTTCTTTAAAATATCTAAAATATTAAATTCCTTAACTGTGATTTTGTATAATATATCTTTTATTTGTTTATTACATGGTTTTACCGAACTTAAAGTACATAATTGACTTAATTTTACTGACTAAAATACTCAGAGCATCTATAATGTCTTTTTCTGGCAGCTTCCTTCAAAGTTTATTAACTATGAAAATGAGAGTATGTTGCTTTACAACCCATCAGAGCCTCAGTTATTATTAGCATATTTAACATATAATTATGAAATGATAAAACACTAATGATTTAATAAATAAAAATATAGTATTTAAATATTACTCAATGGTTACATGAATTATAATTCATCTTCAGTTTAGCTGAAATGTGTTAATAAGAAATAAATAATTTTATTCATAGACCTGGAGATTTGACTCAATGGTAAAATGACTTCATAGTATGTTTATGGCACTGAGTTTAATTCAAATACAAAGCAAAACCAAACCAAAGACTGCGTTCCTTTTTAGAAAGTTCCCGTCAAGTATTTCTGAACGGGATGTATGGACTGTAAATTTGAAAATGCAGATCATTAGTATCCTCTCACTGGTAAATTTATCTGCTTGCAATGCTTAGGAAATCTGTATTTTACCTTATATCACTATGAAATACTTGATCGAAATAGTTTAGAAGAAAATTGTATTTTTATTCAATTTCTGGTTGTCTGTTTCCAATGTTACAAACTTAGTTGTGACATGACTTCATGAAAGCAGCAGTAGCAAAAAAATGTTCAACACATGGCAATAAGAGGGCAGAAAAACAAGCGATGGATGGTAGAGGCCAGACAGATAATTAAAAGGCTCTTGGGAAATGACCTATTTCTCCCAACTAATAGCACTTCTTAATTTCCACCACATGTTAGTAGAGCCATCGCAGGTTGAGATCATAACTGGATGAATTTATTAATCAAGTCAGATTCCTCAAGATGCAAGCACTTTTTAAAAGCTGTATCTCTGAAAATATTGTTGAGACCCACCTTTACCAAATGCTATTTTATAGAAGAAAATGTATTTCTAAGCCAATACCAGAACAAATCAAGGGAGCGTGTGTGTGTGTGTGTGTGTGTGTGTGTTTGTGTTATACATACATTTTATAAAAGACCAAAATCAACATCAACAGTAAAATGTGTCTTAAAAGTAAAAATCTGTATATTTGAAGGTTTTCTGTCTTTTTAATTTCTCTACATTTGAAAACAGTCTATGTTTGTGTTTTCCCATTCTTGTGAACTGCTCAAAACTGTTCATGTGTTTGGTGAGGAAGTTAGTTAAATGGTAAACTTTTGAGCTTTCTATTTGCATAGAATGTGTCATCTCACATCGATCAAAGGATGCTCTGGTTTATGCTGATATATTTATACTTTATTTTTATGAATATGTGTGAAAGCATGTGTTTTACAATCTCCTGTTTATTGAGGTGTAATTATGTGTATAGACAACATACATATGGCTGTATGCCTCAGGAGATTGGAGAGAAAAATCTAGGATATAATTCTCAGGGATAACATCTACCTTCACTCAGACAGGATGTCTATGTTGCTTAGTGTCCAACAATTAATCTTGCCAGTAACCCTCATGGGTCTGTCCATCTTTAGTCCAGTCCTGGTATTACAAGCTCATGTCAGTGTAGGGAATATTTTTACATAGTATTTATCATCAAACTTCGACCATCATGTGTACAAGGCAAAACCCTTCACTGACTGACTCATCTCTCTCATTCCCCAGTGTAATGTTTTTCATATTTAAATATCTATGTTTTGCTTATAAATATGGGAAATAATTTCCTATTCATAGTTGGTAAATATTTGGGTTTTTTTATTCTGTGTCCTGGAACTCTTGTCTGTACAGTAGGCTGGCCCTTAACTAAGGGTTCCACTACCTGTGCCTCAGGATTACTGGGATCAAGGTGTGTACCAACACCATGGGTTAAGCATGTTAACGTTTATCTGTGAGCACGAGGAGACCTGTGTGCCTCCTACAGGTAAAACCTTTCAAGCCCAGTTATTAACATCTGCTCTCAATTTTTTATCTCGACTTCAACCCAAGCCCTATTTTTATATCTGAAGTAAGTAGCATTATTTATCTATGGAATTATTAAGACAACACAAATTTTCAGTTTTTATACACTATCATTTCCTAACTTTAAAGTAGATATACTCAGAAAACACCTGAAAATGAGTTTGCGGTAAGAGGGAAAATATAGAATGCCTGGGTCAGAATATTCTGTAAGAAGCAGAGGGGCATTATCACATTAACATGATAACTAAGTAGTTATTCCTCAGATGATCACATTTTCTCCATCTGCTGCATTTTATTAAATTCCTGTTTAATTTGCTTTTCAAATGCTAGCGAACAGCTGGTCTAAAGGTTTTCAGACTTTCATTGCCTGGCCAAAATTTTGAATTTGCCTTTTAAAATATAATCTCTGTTTGAAATAATAAAAATAATGTTATTTGATTCTCAGCTGTGTTTGTAAACGTGAGATGTATACTGTAAATAGGCATTCGGTTTTGTGATTTTCTTTGATGGATTGCATAAGTAACAGCCTTATTATACTTTCATATAGATAAGCACAGATGAGAAGCCTATACATTTGCCACATGTTGAGCAACATTTTTTATTTATCACTAACAAATTTAATATTAATTGGAGTTCAAAAATTTTAAATATTTGAAAAGAAGAAGTTATTTTGTATATGAATGATTTGAGAACCATTTTTCTTCAACTATAAGGTATGGAACTATATAATTCATGCATTTTAAAATATTTGTTTTCCATTACACAGGGACAATACTTAAAATGCTCTACTATTATAAATATTCTGTGTGTCATGTAACACCTTTTAGGAATTTATTGAATATAAAAATGTATTATTAACTTAAATGTAATAATCTTGTGTTTTATAAACTGAAGAGATCTTAAAAATTCTTAGGCTTCTCTGGATTATGTCAGCGAGGTCAATACTCAAATGTCAACAGTCTGATAAAATGAACATCTGATAATTCATAGATTTAGTATTATCATCCTTACAGCATGTCTTTTCATACAGTGTGCATGAATAAGTGTGTTTTAAGAACAATGTTGAGGTAGTATGCCTTTAACATTTGGAATCCCTGGAAATATTCTTTTTTAACATAGAATTTTTATTGATTATTTGGGAATTTCACAAAATAAATCCCAATCATACTCATATACCTCCCAGTCATCCTGGGTCCTCCCCTACCATTGTGACACCCCTCCCTGACCCAAAAAAAAAGAAAAAGGAAGAAAAATACTAATTCATTTTGTGTTGCCCATATATTCACTGAAGCATGATCAAACTTCCAGTACCTAACCCTTTAAAGAAACTGACTACTTCCCTACTCCCAAACCTGGCAGAAGCCATCACTTGTGAAGAGCTATACTCCACCATCCCTATTTGATTTTTTTAAGAATTCTCTTCAATGGCTTCCTGTCTAGACTGTTCCTTTATAGGGGTGGTCATGGGGTTGTCCTAGAAGTCTTATGACTCTCGTTCTCAACTATGAGTCTTCAGACATCAATACCACTAGAGACAGAGGCATCATGGATCATGGACTTCAACATTGTTTCTGGTGACATTACAGACCACGGACATCCACATGACCTCCGATGTAAACATGGACGTCTCTAGCAGCAGTACAGACTACAGGCATTAACACATCCTATCACTACAGCACAGACTTTAGACACTATTATGGCCCTGGAGCATAGCACTGGCCAGGGCAATCAATATAGGTTCAGATTGCATCATGGATTCCAGACATCCACATGGCCTCCTGTGGCAACCTGATCTGTGGACACCAACCTGGCTTCAGGCAGACACAAAGACCAAAGGCTTTGGTGATAACAGTGACCACAAACATCAACATAGTCTTGGACAGAATTACAGATCAGGAACATCAACAGAGCCAACAGCTGCAGCACGGACCATGGGCACCATCTTGGCCATTGGTATCTATGATGATATTGGAATCTAAAGGTTGTTTCTTAGGAAGGAATTTAATTTTGAGCTTTTTTTTTAATCTAACCACTATTCATGAATATGGACCTTGAAATCCTCATTTTAAGTAAAATCTATTTCTTCAATTCTGGAAATTTATTCATCTAAATTTGCAAAGGAGAATAAAGCACATGGAACTTGTGCCTGTTAAATTAATACACAGAGGTGGAAAAATGGAACATCTTCCTATTAGGGCACATTTGGATGAGGTGACATCTAGTTTCTCTGATTGGCTGTTGGGAAGTCCAGATGTTTGCTTCATTTGTTTTTTCTATTGCCCCATTATTCCCCTTGTGGAAACTGACCCAGAGTGGTCTTAGTCCTTTAACAACACCAATATTATTACAAGGGAAATATTAACTTTCCCATCTTCAAGAAAGTTATTTAAATGCAGATAACAAAATATTGAAATAAAATTATTATTATCTGTAAAATGGATTCTGCCAGTGATTTATTAAATTAAAAAAATGGATGTTCTGATGTACCAACCCTAAAATTTTAATATGCATTTGTGGATATTTTAATCACCTGTTTTTCTCCGCTTGACTTCCCAGCTCCTAGTTCTGACATTTCAGAGAAGAGATTTAGTCTGCTTTGGGAACCTTTAAGAGTAGACTGCAGTGTTGTTGTTGTTGTTGTTTTTTTAGTGGATTTTAGGATAGACAAAGGTAAAACATCACAGCATTCGGGAGGCAGAGGCAGGCGGATCTCTGTGAGTTCGAGACCAGCCTGGTCTACAGAGCTAGTTCCAGGAGAGGCGCCAAAGCCACAGAGAAACCCTGTCTCCAAAAGCAAAACAAAACAAAACAAAAAAAAAGACAAAGATAAAACAATGGGAAGACATAAAAAGCAGGGACCTTTGCAGAGTTATGTGTAAATACTAAGAGGCTCCAGATTGTCTGGTGAGTGATTTGAATACGAATCACCCTCGAGGTTCATGGATTTGAAGCTTGAATGCTAGGGAGTGGTGTTTTTGACAGGGATTAGCAGTTCTAAAATTCTTGCAGTAGGTGTGGCCTTGTTGTAGGAAGTTTGTTACTGGAGATGGACTTCCGGGTTTCAAATGCTCTTTTCCTGCTGCCTTAGTATTCAGATATAGAATAATCAGCTCCTTCACCAGCACTTTGTTGCCTGTATGCCTCCCTGTTTCCCACCATAATGATAATGGGCTAAACGTCTTAAGTAAGCAATACCCCATGAAATGTTATGTTTTCTAAAAGAGTTGCCCTGATCTTGCCATTTCTTCACAGCAATAAAATATTGACTAAGATATCTTAATATCTGAATTGCCAGAAAAAAATCTTCGGAACTAAAAATTATATTCAAAATATGTTTAAAGAGAGAGAGAGAAAGAAAGAAAGAAAGAGAAATATATTGAGATGCAAATTTAGAACATTGGATGTGACTTTATTCCCCAAAAGATAATGACTGACAGCTGTATTTTTGCAAAGTTAATGCTTCCTTTTTCAAAGTTTGCCCTTCCAGATAAAGGTGTTGAGATACAGGGCAGGAAATCTAGAGAAACAGGGCACATATTTGCAAACTATACAGGAATAAATCACAGATTAAATATTCATCCACACAAAAGTATTTTCATTAGGCATTTATTTTTTGTTTTTCAATTGCATATTTTATTTATTTATTTTTAAAAAATCTTATTTACATACCAAACCAAGTTTCCTCTCCTTTCCCTTCTTCCCCTCTCCCACCTTCTCTTCACTACACCCCCATCCACTCCTCAGAGAAGTTGAGGCCTCCTATGGGGAGGCAACAAATTCTTTCCCATCACTTGAAGCAGGACCAAAACCTGCACCCCTATATCTATGCTGAGCAAGGTATCTGCCACAGGAAATGGGCTCCACAGAGCCAATTCATGCACTAGGGATAAATATTGGTTCCATTGCTAGTGGCCTCACAAACTGCCCAAGCAATACAACTGGCACCCACATTCAGAAGGCCTAGTTCAGTCCTATGCAGGTCCCCTAGATGTCTGTCCAGAGTCACTGAGCTCTCACTGGCTTGGAGCAGCTGTTTGTGTGGGTATCTCTGTCATGATTTTGCCACCTTTGCTCATGTTATCATTTCACTATCTCTATGACTGGACTCCTAGCTGGGATCGTTCTTGTGTAGGCTTTTATTTTTAATAACATACTGTTCATAGTATTAATATAACTATCCCTTATAAATATATCTAGAAAGCAAGGTGTAAATAAGGGCATGCGAAAATATTAAAAATGAATAACTGAAATGCTCTTAATATGGAGTTGAAAAATATAGGTCAGGTAATTGTTTGATCTGAAGAAATGCTTTGTAACACTTTTAAAGTCAACGATTTTAATGAATCTTATCAAAATAATTTTAACATAGTATAGATGGTCAAACCAAAATTCTTATGAATTGAGAGGGAATAAAAAGTGAAAAGTTTGAGAAGTAAACACTAACATGAAAATATAGATAATTTTATAACAAATATATATTTAGTGGATGAAGGAGATATTAAAGAATGATATTTTGTAGATGAAGTGAGATAAGCACAGTAAGAAAGGGCTGATTTCCTGTGATAGAGTAGTGTGCGTGTTATCAAATGTAGGGGGTAATTGTAATTAATGCCCCAAGCCAGTGAGAGCTCACTGACTCTGGACAGACATCTAGGGGACCTGAATAGGACTCAACTAGGCCCTCTGAATGTGAGTGCCAGTTGTGTTGCTTGGGCAGTTTTCCTTTGATTCAGGAGACATATGTGAAATTCATTCTACCTAACTTTGATGATAGGAGAGCTCATCATAGTTACTTTCTGATGGCTACTTATTTTTCAAGGAAATAGGGTTTACCTTCATTTGTTGGGCAAAAGTTGAATTGATATACTAAGAAGATTCAGTGAACAATTCTAATGGTATCAAAATATAAAATAATTCTGACTTCTGACACATATGTGATAATATCTATCTGCATAGATACTTCACTGAATAAGTTTGAGAATCTGATTAATAAAAGTAAGGAAGTCAAATCTCTTAACTGTCAATGTACCTATAATTGCTAAATTACTAGACTATTTTGATCTAAATGTGCATTGTGTTGTTCTTTAGTCCACATGCCAAATGTTCAAGGTGGCCAAGATCTAATTATAAAAACTGAGTAATCAGGAGTCCACAGATGGTTTTAGAAAATTTGAAGGAGTTGGCTGGATGTCTCTAATGATTGTGTTTTAGTTGTTTCTTTACTCTTCATTTACAGACAATCATCCCTCTAGAAAATACTGTTACTCCCATTAGTCCCATTACCAGAAACATTCCATTAAGTTTCACTTATTTTTATTTCAGGAGGTAACTTGCATCTCCTTCTGATGACTTTGAACAATTATATTTGACTTTAATTTTTAAGTATAATTCAAATAACAATAGTAACAAGAAGAGGCAGAGCTTAAACATATTTGGATATATATTTAAAGGCATTATTTGACGACTGTCATATGATCAAGCTAGGAGTCTATACAAATTGTGCTGTCATTGTGTTGGTCTTGTTTACATAACCATATAATTGAGATATCATAGGTAAAGCTTTCGTGTCATATAAAAAAGAAGCAGTCTTGTAGCAGGACCTGTGTCTCTGACTATTTTTCCTTGCATCTTCAATGATATATTCTCAAGTATAAGTATGTGGGCTGTGTTTTAACCTTTAAGTGGATACAGCAAGTTGTGTTTATATATTCATTCAAATATGTATAAATATATAGGCATATCCAATTACTGTCAATGTAACAAAGTACATGGATTTGAGGAGTGGGATAACATCGTAGGGGTTAGAGGGAAGGAAGAATGAAAAATGTTGGAAATAACGAACACATAACTGAAATTTAAAATAAAAAAAGATTAAAAAAGGTTTAAAATGGCATGGTCAATACTCTGTAACAATATGAATGTTACCATATTATATGGAGCTTACCATATTATATTAGAGCAGGGGATTTAGACAAATAAGCCAGAGCTAGAAGTTTAGCTTTCAAGTGAGGCTCAGAAGCAGAGAAATAAGAGGAAGGGTAGGATGCTTTCAGTATATGGCAAACACAGTGCATGGGTGATTCCTCAACAACCACCTCTGATTGCATCGACCATAATCGCCATAGAAATTTCCAGCTTCTGCCAACTTAGCAATGGTGAAGAAAACTGACTGATTGAGACAAGTGAGAATTATAATAGAAAGCATGTTATAATCAGAGATTAGTAAGGGGGCTCTGATGAAGTAAAATGAGTCATCAAAATGCAAGGAAATGAGAGGATTGGTATGTAGATTATGGGGCCATCTGCTGAAAAGTATAGGTTCATTTTCTTTATCATAGATGCATATGTTTTGTGAAATGAGCCACCACTTTCTGAAATGTCTATAGGACTGCACACAGAGAGATAATTAAAAGTAAGTACATTAAGTTATTTTTAACCTTAATGGCTAGAAGTTATTCACTCAGTTGTTTCTCTGTAAAATAGTAAAGTTTTGATAATTATTATAATATAGCATGGAAAACTTCCAAAAACTGTAGAATTGTAACAAGGAAGTTATTAACTTGAGATTGACCTTATAAAAGATCAGAACATTTGTTTGTACACCTATATGCATTATGCAGAAATATATACAAACTGCTGATTTCATGTATGCAAATTGATATGCTGGAGTTTTCTATTTCAGTTTTGGTCTTTAAGCTACGCTTTATGGCTTCAAATTTAAAGGTAAGCTTTACTGTTAAAAATATATCAGATGATCATTTTTTTGTCATGCATATCTTTAGTTTCCCATACCATGAATGTGACATCAAAGACGTTTTTCTCTGGTTTGAAACACAGGTACTGTTATTCCTTGGCCATCGGGAGGGCTGCACTTCTGGACTTTAAGGCCAGCCCATGTATCCAAGGGGCACATGTGTGGGTCGCCCGCCATCTGCATCACCAGCGTCTGACATAGCGCCCCCCCCCAATATGCAGGCGCACATCCGCCATTTGCTTCACCAGCATCTGATGTAGAAGCCCCGGTGCGCAGGCACAAGGTGTATGTAGTGTTGCCCGTCACCAGCGTCTGACGTAGATACATCTTTTACCTCACTCGCATGCGCTGGGAAACCTTTAAAAGCTAAAGGCGACATTCCCGTGCTTTCTTCCTCTTCTTCCACCGCATCTGTTCACCATCACTGTTTCCCTGTTTCCCCCGAGCTCGGCTTTCACAGATCTTAATCTTCTTAATAAATTTATACACGTGGGTTTGTTTGTGTCTCATGCTCTCTCCCTATCTTCGCAGGACATTTTGGGTACTATCTGCTTCCTGCCTGTTGCTGAATCAAATGGGATGTCTTAGACTGACCATGATACATGACAGTGATACCTTGCTTCTACTGTTTGACACATGAGTCGTCTTCTCTTAAAGAAAGTTCAATATATTCTGATGTGATGTCCCACCACTTCAAGTCATCTGATGTTCAAGCTTATCATAACTACATGAGATCACATATTCTGAGAGCTGTTGTGACATTAGGTTTCTCCCATCAAAAGGATTATTTACTTTGTAGAAGTTACTATTGTTGGTTTGCCTATGAATTTCATGCTAACATTCAATGGAGTTTTGTCAATAGATAGACATTTTGCACATTATTTTTGTGTGCATTCATATGTATAAGTGAGTACATGTATATGTAGAAGTATCTGCACATGTATAAGCCTGTGTTTGGAGGCCTGAGGTTGACTTCAGTGTTCTTGGAAGAGTGACATGCATAGTTTTTTTTTTAAAAAAATATGTGCATAGTATGATTCAAGAATCATATGAAAAAAATTCTAGGTAAATCACCTGAAGTTGTAGCTAAGTTGGAAAAGTGTTACCTAGTTCTGTATGAAGTTCTGAATTTTATACTCAGCAATGCATAAAAGGTATGATGAGTAACACCTATAATTTCAACTCATGGAATACTACAAAACAGAGGCATTTTACTTGTTTCTTTTTCCAACTAGGCTTCTAGAGAATAAAGTAGTATTTATAGGAAGAGTAGTATTCTTATATGCTAGGCACTGCTTCTATCATAAATTAATTACCAATAGAAAAATCACTATCACTATTGAATGCTCATAACTGTTTTTATTTACATAAATGAGAAATACATAAGGTACGATGTCAGTGGGTACTAATGGTTCTGCATGTCAATATCGAATATACCAGATATTCAGTTAAATCTGTTCATTTTAACTTCAGCAGTTGCATTCTTAAGAAAGTCTTATTATGCAATTAATATGAAACCTTAAGTGTTGTTGCGTGTATACATTTGAAATGTAATAAATAATATATGTCTCATAATTAATAATTTTTTTATTGGAAAAAAAAAGAAATTTCTGCCTCCTCCCCGCCTTCCATTTCCCTCCCCCTCCTCCCACTCCTCCACCCTCTCCCCTCCTCCCCCTCCCTCTCCAGAGTGAAGAGCAGTCAGGGTTCCCTGCCCTGTGGAAAGTTCAAAGTCCTCCTCTCTCAATCCTGGTCTAGGAAGGTGAACATCCAAACTGGCTAGGCTCCCACAAAGCCAGAACATGAAGTAGGATCAAAACCCAGTGCCATTGTCCTTGGCTTCTCAGCAGCCCTCATTGTCGGCCAAATTCAGACAGTCTGGTTTTATCCCATGCTTTTTCAGTCACAGTCCAGCTGGCCTTGGTGAGCTCCCAATGGATCAGCCCCACTGTCTCCGTGGGTGGGTGCACCCCTTGTGGTCCTGACTTCTTTGCTCATATTCTCCCTCCTTCTGCTCGTCATTGGAACATTGGGAGCTCAGTCCGGTGCTCCAGTGTGAGTCTCTGTCTCTATCTCCATCCATCGCCAGATGAAGGTTCTATGGTGATATACAAGATATTCATCAGTATGGCTATAGGATAGGGTCCTTTCAGGTTCCCTATCCTCAGCTGCCCCAGGAACTAACTGGGGACGTCGCCTTGGGCACCTGGGAGCCCCTCTAGGTCCAAGTCTCTTGCCGAGAGAAATGTGAAAAGGGGAGGTTGGGGGGAACTTGGGGAAACGGGATGATTGGGATAAAGGAAGGTTGGTTAGGGGAGCAGGGAAGCACACATCTTAATGATTTCTTAATAATTATTAATAATACTTTATAAAAAGAAAATTCTTAGATAATAATCTTAGTATTTATGGATTATGTTGCAAGTTGCCAGATATAAGTTATACTCACTTTAGTGATTTATCACATTGTTGGACAGGTGAAGATGTGAACCTGAATAACAGTTAAATGGGCTTGACCTTGACAATGGGTAACTTATTTAACCCCTTTGTCTCAGTGTCTTGATTTACTTTATATGTTGACTACAATTATCCTGGTAGTATACTGTGCTCAAGATAACATGGAAGCAACGCAAATGTAGTATAAATACAGTCTAATCGATATTTTATAGAGAAATATTAGTGGGGGATTTTTATTTTATGTGTCTCTCCTGATTTGAGTACTCTTCATTTTTCAAGAGGACTTTTCCTTAGAAAACACTGAAGCAAAAATATGGCTTATGATTTTAGCTGAAGAAACTCTGCTTGGTCAATATGTCCTGACCACTAGACACTGAAGCAGTAAATGGATACACTGCTGTTTTCACTACAAACGGATCATAGAAAAGATTGTGCAGAATAATGCTCAGCCAAGAAGGGCCCTGCAAGCATATATAAATCCCCTTCAGCATTTCTGCTGTCAGTGTGAAGTCCGCGTAAGTGCACAATTTCACGGTTGACTGGTCATTGTCCTTGCTCGGATTTATTTTCAGTGATGGTAAAAAGATCATTGGTTTTCCAGGTCCTGCTCAAAAGTCATAAATCTATATGGAAAATACCAATTCCAGTGCAGTCTTAAGCTTTAGATTAAACACGTATCACTAGGACAAGAGTATAACTATCCCAAACTCATCAAGGCTCAATGATGGAACTTCAAAATGCACTTTTCAGTTAGTACTAGCAATATGCTTCTCTATTCAAACAATAACCTTTAAATAAAATTAGTGTATTAATCTATGCAATAAGGAAAATGATCACCATTAATAAAATTTAACCACAATAATTAGGAAAAAATATTTAGGTCAAGTTTATTTGAAATAAATATTTAGATAGTGTGTATTTTATGCTTTTGTTTGCTTTTCTCATCAAGAGGTTTGAAATAAGATATTGTGTTATCAGTCCTACTACATTTTCTGGTTTTGATATATAATTAAATTTATAACTGACTGCAGATATTAAAGAAAATCAACAGAAAAAAATAAAACAGAACACCCAGATAGAGTTTGATTTCTATGGCTCTGAAGTAATGTTTTACTTATACATTTAGAAAAGATGAGAGTCTAGGTGGCCCAACCCTGTAATCCCAATACCTGGAAGATGAGTATGGGAGTTCAAGGTAATTTTCAACTGTACTCTTAGTTGGAGACCATTCATATTTACGTAAGACCCTCACTCAAAAATAAATAAAAAAGCATAACCATGTGTTCAGTACTATCTACTTGGCATGCATGAACTATTAGGGAGCTTAGCCTTGGAGTAAATTGATTCTCCCTCACTTAGCTGTTTTGATAGCCTATAGCTATTTCTCTATCTAGCATCAGGACTCTGTAAAATATCATCTATACACACTGGCGAATCAACTGGTGTTGTCAGTATGCAGGTTTGATTTGTTAGAGAAATACTGTTGCAATTTCATGAATGAAGAAATCCGTTCAAGTGTGGAAAATTTACCTACTTCTCTGTTCTAATTCCCTAAGGATTAGAAATAGTGACAGATAACTCTTCAAAGTCAGAAATATGAAAACAAACTGCACTTACATTTTCAATATGAATAACTACAGACACATACTCATATAGAACCTATATAAGTGCTCACTATCCTACCTAACAAATATAGACATAATAATTATAGAAAAATGAGGGAAATAGGATTTGCAACCTTGTTTTAGTAACTTTCCTAAAACATTGTACTATATATATGGTCTTGGTAAAAAGAAAAAAAAGCTCTGCTACTTCTTCATGTAAATATTTTGAAGCTCTTAAATGCAGCACACTGCACTCCCCCCTCCCCCCATCTGCACTCTATGTGCTACAATCCAGTTCCCAAGCTTTGGGGAAGGGGATGGAGGTTGAGAACACAAACACAGACACAGACAGACACACGGATCTCCAGCCACTGGTACAAAAGCCCTTCTGTAATAGCACCATGGAGTCTTAAATACCCAGCAGTCAATGGCCACCAGGTGAAAATCCCATCCTCTGATCCTCTAGGCAAGTCACAGCTTTTAGTAACTTCAATTAGAAGGCTCTAGCAGGGAAGAGCAGCTGAAGGCCAGGACTCCAATTGGTCCCAAGACTTAACTAGCAGAAAATATGTTTAAAGTATACTTTTGATAAAGAACTGTTTTTAAAATATACAGAAAGCTAATAGCCAGCATTCCAAATTAATATCACCTATGGAAATATTGGCAGATATTTCACTAGAGAAATGATGCAGGATTACTAACCATGTGACAACTCATTCATTGTCATTAAACATGATCACCTATATAATTCACAAATAAGCTGCTAAGTGATTATCATCAAATCCTTAAGATAATTAATATTTTAAAATATATGTTAGTATTAGTAGTAGTTTTTGGTAGCAATCACTAATAGGAACAAATTTCCTGTTGAATTTGAATTAGATGATAACCTGGATATTAATCATACAAGGCACTAATAGCAAGAACTCCAAAAGCTATTGGCATATGCAAAACTCAGGGATTTTAAATACATACATACATGCCTACCCACCCACGTAAGTGTGTGGGTAGGCATGTATGTATGTATGTAAATTTTTTGAAATAGTTTCTCTGAATAGCTTTGGTGCCTGTTCTGAAACTATTTCTTTTTTACTATACTTGCCTTAAACTTAAAGAGCTCCACCTGCCTCTACCTCCCAAGTTCTGGAAATAAAGGCCTGCACCACCACCACCTGGCTATTTCTCTTAAGATAGTAAACAGTGCCAGGTGTGGTACCACATGTGTTTAATCCCAGGCTGGGGGGCCGACCAGACTGATCTTTTTGAGTTCTAGGCCAGCCTGGTTCTAGGAAAGTTAGTTCCAGGACAACCAGAAACCCTTGTCTCGAAAAAACAAATATAGAATAAACAGTGTCATAATAAACCAAAAAGTGATGTTTTGAATGAATAATTAAAAAGCTGAGGAGTCCATATAAGTTCAAAATTAGTAAACAAAATTAGTGTTACTGCTAAACTAAATTTACTCTATGGGTCACAGTGAGTAAATACTAATGTATCTATGATAAATGATTAGAAACAAGAAATAAAAACCATCTACAAAACATGAAAACAGCATTTGTCTAAAGGTTGATGCTGTGTTGTCTGAGTGAAAGATAATAACTATAATACTTCAGTATTACTAAGTATAAGCATTTATGTTTTAAAAGTTTGTGTTTAAATTATTTCAATGTATGGTGTGTGTATGTGTGTGTCTGTGTCTCTTTGTCTGTATATGTGCTGTTTGTGTTTCCCTGTCTCTGTGTCCATGACTATATATGTATGTTGTGTGTGTGTGTGTGTGTGTGTGTGGTTTGTGTGTTTGTAAGGTAATTGTCTGTGTTTCAGAAATATTGAACTTTGCTTGGTTATAGCCCATGAAGCAGCTCCTAACCAGAAAAGAGCTTTTATGCCTGCCCATCAGTAAAAACTTAGCTTTAAGCTGGAGCTTGTGAAATATAGCCAGATCATCATGGACTCTTCTGTCCATGCTCAAGGTCAGCCAGTCTCTTAACATTATATTAAATCCACAAAGATCCTAAATTCTTCTATGTTCCAAAATGTTATTGTTTTTCTAAACTTTTTTTAATTTTAAAGACAATGTTTTCTACATATATAAATTTCTGTGAAAGATATTTATACATTATTTTAAAGAACTGTACATAGAATCCAAATATGCATAGCTGTGGTATCTTTTCCCAATAGCAAACAATACATTTTTGGAAATTTTACAAAATTATGATAATCAAAAATATGCAAAAATAAAAAAGTATTAATTATTAATCATAACTCTTATTCACTTGTAATTCATTTGTAATTCGGAGCTATTAGAACTTCAATATTGAAGCCAGTAGAATTACATGAATGGCTTAGAACACTTTTAGAATACATATGAGATAAGGTCATGTTATTATCTTGAAAGGGAAGCTCCAAAGAAGATAAGACAACAAAATATGCTACTTTAGGCAATATAATACTTCAGAGATTCAACAGGCATTTTGATTATTCCAAATTATGTCTTTAAGTTGGAAAGGGCTTCAGCTTTGTATGAGCTTAAGTAGAAGCACATACAGGTAAGATTTTGTTATCATTCTGTTATCATAATAACAGATATCATAATGTTATCCTTCTTCAGGTCATATGCCACTCCTAGACACACACCTTTGAAAATAAAGTCCTATAGTTTCCAATTATGCATTGTCATATGTAATCCAGTTACAACACATGATGCTGCTTTCTCACTGATTCTCACATGCACATTGACTCAAGGAAAATATTATCTTTTACAATTTTCTACTGTTTAATGACAAATTTTCCAGTTTGAATATTTTATAGATAAAAAATAATTTTTACCAGATCTTATTCTTATATTTTTATTTTATGACCCTATTAAAGACTTTTTCTTTAAATAAAAACCACAAAAAAGTGTGTCTCAGAGTACACAAATTGTTAATTTACTGGGAAGATATATTGCTAACTTCATTAGATAAATTTCCTTATACTTGAAATTTTCTGAAGTTTTAACCCTGAATCTCTTTGCCTTTTGTTCCATCAGTATAATTTGAAATATTTTCATTTAATAAAACAGAAATTCTTGCTAAGAATGTCTTCTGAAATGTGAGCTACTTAAGCAAATTAGTGAATTTCAGGAAGGTTTTCTAAAACCTCATAGTTTTTAGTTAGTTGATGACAAGTGGCATTTTTTTCTCTGTGTCTGGATAGGTGCAGATTAGGAGTCAACCCCATAAGCTGCAGACCTTAAGCTCTGATTTTATGGTAAATTGGAAAGGCATTACTATGGTTGAGTAAGTTGTTATAAAACACATGATATCTAGGGAATCATTAGTTAATTCTTGATGAAAACAGCAAAGCCAAATATTTGTTCACTGTCTATTGAGCTTGACTCATCTGTGTTGAGAGTTGATATCTTTATTATCCCTTAAGCCGTGTAACTCTTGTATTACAGATTATTGCATAGTTTATATATTTTTACCTCAGTGAATGTCTCAAGACTAATATGTGTCTTGATTTATTTCAGCTGACATTTATCTTACTTACTCAATGGTTTATATTGGAAATCTTAAAAAATATTTTAATCCCTTTATATCTGCATAGTAAATTATCTATAGTTTTCTAGCAAGGCATAAGTAGGCAGATTTTTCTTGCCCAAAGAAGGGAGCTAGTGAGTTCATCATTCTTTACAAGTTTCCGTTTCTTATCAAAGAGGGTAGGTGTGAAGACTAAAGTCTGTGTTTTTCATTCACTGAAGCATGTGCATTTTGCAGTGGGTGGATACCAGAACTGAAACACTACTGTAATCATTTATTACCTGGTTCTACTGAGGTGATATAATTTCTCTATCTTCTCAATAGTTGTTAAATATTCTGAAATCCCACAAATATTATATGTTACTTGTGCTTTAAAAATATTATCAAAGTCCATTGCTGCCAATAACCAATTATCTCTGGTTGGAAATGTTAGTGACATAATAAGAAGAACCTATCAATACTTCACATATACTGCATATGTCTAAATATCCCTCAAAAATATCCTTCAATTTTAAGATATCATCTTTTCAATAAATATTTTGCTGTTTTATCCTTTGATTTCCTAGGGAAATATCATATATGGACATCTCTGTTAAAACACAACAATGTTGACTTGTTCTAGTATAGGGCACTGGCTATTAATATTTCAGTTTTCGTATACTCTATCTTTGAGTATTTTCATTTCTATTTCAACATTTTATGTTGATTATTATGATTATATCGAGAAAGCCATGTTTCAAAGAAATAAAAAAACAGCTTTCTAAAATTGTCTGGGAAGAGTTTTAAGAGCCACTAAGAGTCTCATTGTTGTTTATTTTTAATGTGTTTATTTTCTGATTGTGCTAAGGTTACTATCTTGGCAAAGCAGTTCTAGGATCATTATGTAGACTATGGACAGGCTCAGATAATTTAGAAGGAAGGAGAAATTTTAAATGTGAACTGCATAATTATAATCTCTATGACTTTATCTTTATAAGGTCAGGAAACATTTTTTTTGCACAGTATTTTTCATAGAAAAATAAACTTCTAAAATACTGAGTTCCTAAACCTGAAATCTAATACTTTTATATATAATTTTAAATGAATGAAAATTATTTCTGCAGCTCATTTTTCAAAATTATAGAAGCTATACTTCCATACCCTCTAATATATATTAACATATATAAATTGAGTATGTATGACACTTTTATAAAACAAAGGAAAAACGTATATTTCATAATGGTTTATGTGAAAACCAAATTATTAAATAGAAATATAGAAGGAAACTGTCTTATCATATGCAAATTTGAGTATCAAAGATTGCAAAGATAAGCCCTCTAGCTTAGCAGGATAGTGAAATTTCTGCAGTTTTCAAATCTAATTTGATGGAAATAGGTTTTCTATAAGAGATAGCATAATATTCACACTCCTCTGTACTGTCAATCAGAGTCACACATCAAAGGAATTTCTGAAAGAAAAGTTTTTCTAAAACTAAATATTCTAAATTATGGAAATTCACTTCCAAGGAACGAGAAGGGAAATTATAATGAAGTTGCTTTTCTGTTTGAATATATTCTCCCAAAATGTTACAAAATAGAAAAGATAATACTTCATCCTACAGTGTGTCAACTTCTTCCAGAGGCTCCTTTGTTAAAGAGATGCTCCTACCCTAACAATTATGATTGGTGTGGGTATTCACCTAATGTTTTGATGGGACAGTCCAGTTATTTCAAGGGTATCTTCTATTGGGATTGTGGAGGCTCGTGCATCCTCTTTATTTTTTTTCCTCGCTGGCATAGGAAGAGTATTGCTACACCACACAACCCTACCACAATGTTCTGCCTTAGTATAATTGAAAAGAAAAAGTATATTTGATCTTGCCCTATAGCCACCAAAATACAACATAAGATCATATGTCTGCTTCTACCGGAAACTGATTTCAGGTAGTTTTATTAATGACAGTTTACTTGCCTTAAAATATTCATTTAAATGTCCTAATATATTCTGTTTTACTCATAAATTGGGGCCTTTTTTAGCCATCCTCAAAGAAGCTTCCTCCTAAAATGGATGGGTACAAATAAAGAGACCCACAGCCTTAGATATATTCTGTAGAGTAAGAGACCTTGGAACAAACATCTCTAAATGAATTATCTCCATCAAATACCTCCCCTCAGAGCTCAATGAAACCCATGAAAGAGAAGGCAGAGGAGTGGTAACCAGAGAAATGATAGAGGATTTGAGGAGAACAAGGCCCTCTTAAAAAAAAAACTGAGCAAAGCTCATTTCAACACACAGAGATGTAAACTGCAGTTACAGAATCTACATGGATCTTCAACATGTTCTCTGCCATATAGACTATAGCTATCAGCCGAGTACTTTTATGAGACTCCTGAATGTGTAAGCACATGAGAGTCTTCAACTCCTGTCTTCTCTTTAGACTCATCTTGCCTAAATTTGATATAATACTGTCTTCATCATGATTTCAATTGCTTTGAAGAGACGCTATGACAACAACAACTCTAATGAATAAAATCATTTAATTGGGATTGCTTACAGTGCAGAGTTGTAGTCCATTATTATTATGGTGGGAAGAAAGCAGCATGTAGACAGACATAGTGGTGGAGGAGGACCTAGGATTTCTACATCATGGTCTGCTGGTAACAAGAAGCAGTATGTGTCAACTAGGTATAGTTTGAGCTTTAGACATCAGAGCCTACTCTGACAGTAACACATGTCCTCCAATAAGGCCATACCTATTTCACCCAAGCCCTCCCTCCAAATAGGGGCATCTTCCTATGCACTTATGATGGTCAATTACATTCAAACTACCATAGTCCACTCCATGGCCTTCATAAGCTTGTAACAATATACAAAATGCATTTAATTCTGTTTCAAAAGTTCCATATTTTATCCGTCTCAAAAATATTTTAAAGTTCAAAGCCCCCTCTGTGATACATGTGACCTCTTAGCTATCATCCCCTATAAAATACAAATTAAAAATCAGATTACATACTTTCAACATATAACTGCACAGGATATGTACCACAGTTCCAATCAAGGAAAGATAGAAAGTCATCTGGACAAATTCCAAACTCTGAATCTCTGTGTCTGATATCAAAATGCTCTTCAGATCTCTAACACCTTTCAGTATCGTTGATTGTATTATACTTATTTTCTTTTTCCTCTTGGGCTGGGTCCATTCCCTTTTAGCAACTCTCGCTGGTAGGTATCTCTCTGCTATATCATCTCAACATATTCAGGTTGCAATAAAGACAACAATTACATGATATTTTTTATATTTATATGCTATTGAAAGTTAAGCTTGCGTTTATGTGGAATGCCTCAATTTTTCCTAAAATCTGCACTTATCATAGACTACCATCAGTCTGTACTTGCACGTACACATGTAAGTTGAACTTCTATTATTTGAATGAGATACTGTGTGTATGGATTTACATTAATTAATATACCTCCAAACTCCATTATAGTAGAAAATTTGGAATTGTACAAATTCTTGTGCTACATGTCAAAAAAAAAAGAAAAACTACAGACAAAGGCAGTGTACAACATCATTTGCTGTATAAGATAGTCTAGTCTGTGAAGAGATCACTAATAATTATATTTCAAAACTGGTATTTATGCTTAAGGTCTACGTGTATTGCGTGGAACACATTTAAATGCAGCCAACTCTGTATAGTACCTAACCCTTGCATCATGAAGCCTCTTTAAGGCTTTCTACAAAATAGAGATCAAATGTGTTGTTGTTATAGTTGTATCATTGAGTAATATGCCAGATACATAAATATATGTTTATATAAATGTTTTATGTATTTACATATGCAATATATATGTGTGTATGTATCTAATAATGCAATATATATGTATATATGTGTATGTATCTAATAATGTATGCTTCTTGCTAGCTAGATTCCCAAGAACATCATCATGACTTTCCAAGCTTTAATTGTAAATTTGCTCCCTGTTCTCACAAACTTTTGGATTTATTTCCAAGTATGCTTTGCTCCCTCTGTAACATTGTAATTATCTAGCAAGATTTTGTGACATAAATGTTATGAACCCCTTAGAATTAGTTTTATCTTTGCAGTTAGCTTCTAGTCAGATAAAATAAAGCACTTGGATGATACCATCATCCAGGGAATAATCAGAGAGATCAAAATTAATTAATTATAACTGTTTATAAATTAGGTATTTGTTTTGAGATCTCTGCTTTAAATAGAACACATAATATTACCCACATTGCTATTCATGAGCCAAAGCATAAGATAGGAAAGAGATAATTTAAGACATTACAAAATTCTGTACTCTTAGAGATATTTTCTTGAATATATATTCCCTTGATGACTGTAAGACTCTCATTAATTTCCAGCAGACTGAAAATAGTCTGGTGATTTTTGTCTATAATGAAGGCATTGTGGTTTTGGATAAATTTATAGGTCTTACTTCATCATTTTTTACCCTAACATTTAAACTGTCTTTAGAAGAATAATTTTAAAACAATCAATGAAAGAAAGAAGCAAACCTAACCTTTTTCCTCTCCCCATTGAAGCAAACACAGAAGAGATAATTAGAAAACAATCAGAAACCTTAAGTGTTCAATTGCTCTATGGTATTGGAGATACCTTGCACATGCTACACAACCATTTGCCATTAAGCTATTTCCACATGCCAAGACTTCTCTTAATATCAAGTGACTGTATTGAAGCTAAGGTAGTACTAAATTTCTACATATAATTAATATACTTATTGGCACATATGTATATGTGATTGTGTCTGAAAATCTGATTTTACCAAAATTTTGGGGTTATATTAGTAATACACTTTATAAATTGTATAGTATACATACACATGGTGGAACTTGCCTGTAATACAAGCACTAATTTGTCAGAAGCAGAAATTTAGCCTGAATTTAGGGTCTATTGTTTCTATATAGTGGATTCCAGAATAACTATATGGCTACAAAGTTACATTCTATTGGAAAAACAAAAAAACAAACATAAGATTGGTAACATTGTTCAGAGTAAGCTAAAGAGATTATAGGATATTTGAAAAACTATGGCTGAGGAAATAGTGATTGTAATGCACATAAATCTGAACAGTAAAATGCTTTATAGGTAGTCTCTGAAAACACAATCTGCAAATCTGTTCAGAAGTAAAGATACTTCAGTTGTTCATTTATTTTCTAACTACTTGTCATGAAAACGATTTACATTTCACTTACTTTTCTATTGACATATTGTTCAAAAGAAATAATAGCCAAGAAAAAAAAAGATTTACTTGTCATAAATGCAGCAAAGTTTTAAAGAATATCATAATGAATTTATGTTATGGAATGTATAAAGACAAAGAAGTCAATGATGCTCTGGCAGAGACTAGCTTAATAATAAGACTGAAATCTTAAGTGAAAATGATTTTGTTAAAATTTTTTTCAAAAAAAATGTGTTACATATGCTAAGATAAAACTGTGTTCTTTGTATAATAAAATGTCCAATGAGAGAAAGCAAAACATAAAAATTTCTCTAATGGAGGAAACACAAGCACGAAGGGATAAATAAATATCAGCCCAACTTTCACAGGCTTTCCTCCAAAACATGTTTTCTGCTTTTGTTGAAACTTGTTTTATTGATCTTTTATTTTCATCATGATAGACTTTTGCCCAAAGCATCTTCCATTTAAATCATCTATTCTTGAGTAAAAGAAAAAGAATTACCATGTGTAACTTACACAAAAGTAAGACCAACCAATTCAAACACTGTATTTCTTATAATATTGGCAGTTTAAACTTGAAACAGCTAATGAATTTTACTAAAAGTAATTCAATTTTTATTAGTTTTTGTCATACCCAGTCACTTTCTCATATGAGGCAGACATTATCCCTGAACAACAGATTCAGCCATGGTTTTTTATGTATTTATTTTTATTGAGTTCTACCTTTTTCTCTGCTCCGCTCTCTTGCCTCAGAAGGTCCCCATGCTCCCAATATATTCAGAAGAATCTCTCTATTTCTTTTCTTTGTTTTTATGTTTTATTGCTTTATAAATAATACCATTCAAATTTTCCACTTCCAGGCTTAGAAAGGTATGCATCCAAACAGACTAGCATCCCGAAATGCCAGTAAATGCACTAGAGACCAATCCCAGTGCCATTATCATTGGCTTCTCAGTCTGCCATAATTGTCAGTCACATTCAGAGAGTCCAGTTTGATCCCATGCTCTTTTAGTCCCAGTCCAGCTGGCTTTGGTGAGCTCCAATTAGATCAGGCACACTGTCTCAGTGGGTGGACCAACCACTCGCAGTCCTGAATTCCTTGCTCATCTTCTCCCTCCTTCTACTCTTCAACTGGACCTTGGGAGCTCAGTCCAGTGCTCAGATGTTGGTCTCTGTCTTTATCTTCATCCATTGCCAGACAAAGGTTCTTTGGTGATATTCAGGATAGTCACCAGCCTGTCTATGGGACAAGGCCAGTTTAGGCACCCTCTCCTCCATTGCACAGGGTCCTAGCTGTGGAAATCCCCGTGGACACCTGGGAACCCCTCTAGAGCCAAGTCTCTTGCCAACCCTAAAATGGCTCCCTTAATGTAAATATCTTCTTCCCTGCACCCATATCCTCCCTTCCTCCATCTCAACCATCCCACTCCCCCAAGCTCTCCCCAATACTCCCCTTTTCCGTTCTCTCTCCCTCTCCCCTTCCCCCCATCCCACTCTTACCCCCATGCTCCCAACTGTTGCCTGGTGATCTTGTCTGCTTCCAATTTCCAAGAGGATCTATACATGCTTTTCTTTGGGTTCACCTTATTGCTTAGCTTCTCTAGGATCATGAACTATAGGCTCAATGTCCTTTGTTTATGGCTAAAATCCACTAATGAGTGAGTACATGCTATATTCATATTTTTGGGTCTGGGTTATCTCACTCAGGATAATTTTTTTCTATTTCCATCATTTGCATGCAAAATTCAAGATGTCATTGTTTTTTACCGCTGAGTAGTACTCAAATGTGTAGATGTGCCACACTCTATCCATTCTTCCATTGAGGGGCATCTAGGTTGTTTCTAGGTTCTGGCTATTACAAATAATGCTGCTATGAACACAGTTGAACAAATACTTTTGTAGTATGATTGGAAATCTCTTGGGTATATTTCCAAGAGTGGTATTGCTGGATCCTGAGGTAGGTTGACTCTCAATTTTCTGAGAAACTGTCATACTGATTCATTGATCTTGTGTAGCCCAGTGTGGTCGTGAACTCACAGAGATCCATCTGCCTCTGTCTCCCAAATCCTGGGATTAAAGGTATGTGCCATCACTGTCTGATCTCTAGTGGCTTAACCTGCTCTTCTGATCTTTAGGCAAGTTTTATTTATTAACGTAAAATTATATCACTATAATAAAGCATAGCTTAAGCTAAACAAAAATGGTGTTACTCTCACATATTTTTATGCTTGTTTATTGTCTTTCAACTAGGCTTAAGATAATTCACCAGATAATGTATGTATTTAAAGAAAGAACCAAAACAAATGGCCATTTTTATTTTTAAATTAAGCATCTGTGTTTGCATAGACAGTGAATAATGTATACTCTTTTTGATTCTGGCCACCTCAATTTATTTGACTAACAAAAAACACAAAGAATGCTTATGTGTCACTTTGAGAAAAAAATGACAAAAAAATTGAATAATCAACTTTTAAAAAGTTGTTATGTTCTGTAGATGTTTTGAACTCCTCTCAACTATTTCAAAGGTTTCTTTCTGAAAACCAATAAGAATGCTGTAAAGTGAAGAGCCTGTCCTACTTAATAACTTAGGAAATACAAGTATGCTTACTTTGAATGACCTTTTCCAGATACTTAGAAAAATTCTACTATAAACCACCTGAGATCAGTCTAACTTTGTGCTCAAGTTCCAGATATTGGAAGCCCAGGGACTTATTCTTGTCTTTTGAACTGGGAGTTTAAATATATATATATTTGATTGTATTAAGTGGTGCCTGTTAAGAAGAATATTACTTGAGAAAATTTAACCACAATAAATATTTCTGGATTGTAATGTTAATACTTTTAATTGGAATGTGGTTAGATTCTCTCCTTTATTCCCTGTGGGAAGTAGGGAGAAAACGTTTATTACACATTTCCAATAACATCTCATCACTGGAGGAAGCCATGCTGGAGCCAGGAGGCAGGAATTGAAACAGAAAACACAGTTTATGGGCTAGCTTAATCTTCTTCCTTATGTACCAAATCAAGAGTGGCACAATCGACATTGGGATTGGCCCTCCATATTAATCACTAATTCAGAAAATGCCTATTGGCCAATATATTTTTACTAAAGATAATATATATATATATATATATATATATATATATATATATATATATATATATATACAGGGTTTCTCTATATCTTTGGAGCCTATTCTGGATCTAGCTTTTGTAGACCAGGTTGGCCTCAAACTCACAGAGCTTCGCCTGCCTCTGCCTCTTAAGTGCTGGGATTAAAGATGAACACTACCATCTCCCGGCATCATATGATAAAATTTTAGCAATATTTAACTTGTTCATTTTTAAACTTTTGAACTTAATATTATTTAAATTTCAGGCTGTTTTCTTAATAAACTTCTTTGATGATTGATAGATTTATTAAATGATTGACTTCTATCAAATGGCAATTTTAATATTCATAATTAGGTATTTGTAAAAACCTTTGCTGCTTGTTTATTTATCTTTCAATTTTCTCCCTCGCTGTCATTTTTATATGTAAGACAGTTTGTTCCTCTGATAAGCATTATAAAAGATACATAGTGATGATTTACTGGTGTGCAAGTATGGGTCGTATATTTGTATACATGCTGTGAAAGTTCCTCCTAGTTTGGAGCTAGACATTTCATAGTCAATGTACGCCAGATGTGTCTGCTGTGTGTGTGTGTGTGTGTGTGTGTGTGTGTGTAAGAGAGGGAGAGAGAGAGAAAACAGAGGAGGAGGAATCACTCTATAGCTCAAACTGCCCTCTAAGTTTTAGCAATGTTATTACTTAGGAGATTACATACATGTTCCTTAACACTTTCCCTATTTTTTTTCACTATGACAAAGATAAACTACTGTGGATATAATATTACATAAGAAAAAAATCAAAGCACACCAAAGAGAAATTGGAACTGAATGGTATTATTTGATAAAGAAGACAAGGGCCACATGCACATCACCACAGCAAACACAATAGAGAAACATACTACATCACTAAGTTAATACAGCTTGTTCATGATTAAGCAAATGTTATAAATAATTCTAATTCTCTTTTTATTCTCCCTCTGTCTCTTTCTTTATCTCTTTCTCTGTCTCCCTCCCTGAAGTCACATGTGCTTTCTCTTCTACAGAAGACTATATTGAGGTCAATCGAGTCTACAATCACGTGAAATATATTTAAAGAATAGCCTGGTATAGGAATTAAGTAACTTTTATGAACGTTTTCCATCACTGAAATTAAATTCATTATAAAAATATTTATTATTTTGATAAGCTTCTGGTCTGATAAATAATAATTACCTTTGCTTGGGCAAACATATTTGAGTACAAATAACTAGGTAACTGCTAGTTATTTTTAAATTATGTTTAAAGTATGTTCATGTGTGTGAACTGTGCACTGTACATGCATGCAGAGGCCCCAGTGTTCTGTAAGGATGTCATCCTGAAATGCTTACCTACTATAGTTTTTGAGGCACTATCTCACTAATTCTGTAACTAACTGCTTAGTTTAACTGATTATTCAGAGATCTCTGAAAATCTCTAATGACTCTCTGCTAATACTTTGTCTTTTGTTCTTTTCTGGGAAAGTATCGAATGTAACACAAGGTAGTCTTGACCTTCTAACAGAGCTTAAAATTATTTAAAATTCTTGATCCTCTTTCTCCATTATTATGAAATATATTATCCAATTTTTAATTGGTTTTGTTATTGTCATTGTTTAGGGTTTCTGAGGGGTTTATTCTTTGGTTTCAAATAAATATTTGTGATAGTTTGTCTAAACCATCAGGAAGCTGCTGATTTTTGGTTTAATTTATATGTTTGTTGTATAAAGCTACAAGACAAAAAGAACTAAAAGCAAAGAAAAAAACTCAACTTCATTTACTTTGTTAACGACAGTTTTATATATAAATTATTTAATGAGCTCTCATCTTTTAAATTAAATATTTTTTATTTCATACTGAGAATTATGGTTGTTCTAAAAACAACTTCAGTTGATCTCATAGTAGATACTGCTTATACATGTGGAAACAGTGAATACATGGGGAAAAAGTGTAAATCATATTTACTCTTACGAAATGGTGACTTAGTCATTTTTTCATAGACATTAATTAGTATTACCTACCGAATGTCATATTGGATTCAGATAGTAATATGCAACACACTTCAATCACATTTCATCTATGACCTTATTATAGATTGGAAATTGCACAGTATTCATTCATAAAGTAAACTGAAGAAAAGTGTTGGGGGCTGTAAATATATTTTATCTTGCTATATAGAAAAATATAAAAATATATGCCCTTGAGGAAAACATATACATAAGCATACATGTATGTATTCTTGATTGTGTATATGTTTATATGTATGTTTGCATGTATTTCTACTTCAGAAAGGTAGAAGACAAGACTCAGAAGCATAATAAATATTTTTCTTTGAGAGGAAGAGTTTTATTTCACACGGTATTAAAATATTACTGCATAGGGCAGCAATAAAATGAAGAAAGTGGCATTGTTCTCTGCATGCTCTTTTTTAGCACTGCTGAAAATTACTTTCCTTGTGGAATTGCCTGTCAATTAGTAACCAGCAGACGGTAGCCATCCCCTCAGTTTTCAATTTTACTAGAAATAATTCTCATATGGTACTGCTCCTTTAACAAGCACCTTTACCATGCGAGACACATATAAAAGTAATTAAATTTAATAGTCTCATTGCTTTTAAGCAAAGCCATATGGTGTACTTAGATTGCAAATTCTAATTGAAGTCAATGAGATTTTATGTAGAAAATACTTTTGAAAATCTAGCTGTGTAATCAAATATATATATGTGTGTGTGTGTGTGTGTGTGTGTGTGTGTGTGTGCGTGCGTGTATGCACTCTCTCTCACACACATACACAATGCATAATTTTTATCTTGACAATACCATCGCCAAATGCCTTTTACATTGTCATTTTTCATATATACAATGGAGTAATATTGTCAAGCTGTGTCTTACTATGAAGAATTACTTTAAAATTAATGATAATCGTTTCTGGTGTATGTTCAATGCCTCTTTTTCATTACCCTTCTATCTAAATTTTAATATTGCAATAATCCCTGGAACTGTGTTTTTGGATTACAGCTGCAGTATGTTACTGAGACATGGCGCAATTCATTCCCATTTATCGGTTCTATTATGCACTGTGAAATGAAGGCTCCATAAAAGGCTGCAAATGCAGTGGAACATGACACAGGGCAAACTACCACGGAAATAGCCAAGTGCCTTATTGATTTTCCTTATTTTGAATAAATATTTAGAGAATTTAGTACTCTCGGTGCATCAGAGAAGAAGAAGGGAAAGAAATTGATTAATCAAAAATGTAAATGAATGTACTCTGTGTATTATGAAGAGAATGCACCCTGCCAATTTCTACCCTATGGTCACACTTTAGTATTTAATTCAGAAATCACTTGGCAAGTGTAGTGTGTTTTACCTACTTGTAGCACGGGAAAAGTGCTATTTTTTCAAGGTGAAGATTTCAAGGTGAAGAACGTTTTACACAGTCCCTTTGTAAACTCTAATGTCTGCCAGTTTCTCAATCAGTGTTGGTTGACTCTAAGGCTAGAAAATACCCAAGCTAGTCTTTGGTGCTGCATGAACTCTTTGCAATCAGAATACCTCTGTTCCTAGGAACACTGAGCCAACTGTGAGTTAAATGTGGATTCATACAAACAGCCCTAATTTGAATTTATGATCTTATATATTATTAAAGCTTTCTTTCCTCTTGATATTTGTAGGCTCTCCCTACACAAACTTTCTTTATATCCAAGGATATATGTGTGGTTTATTTAATGTTTGTTCATTTATACCCTTGAATTATTATTTTACTTTATTCTCTTCTCCTATTACATTCTTTTTTTCCATTTTCCCTCAACTGTTGACAATCTACTTTCTCCAACAACTATTGCTTCTATTAATTATTAGTTTCACTATTGGAAAATTTATTTCTTTGCTTCTTTTGTTTCCTTTCTTTTTATTTATTTTTAGAAATGATACATGTATTTTCAAAATTCTCTAGACTATTTCTTTGACCAATGGGATTTTTATCAATACATTACTTAGAAAGAAAAAACTAATTCTGTGAACATATTTGTTATTGTTATCCCCCAAACTAGTAGATTAGTCTTTCATATATTTCATTCCTAAAAATATAGATGTTAGGAAAAGGGGCTCAGTTGTAGTATGCAAGAGAACCTAGAAACAATTATACATTCTTAAGAATACACTGCTTTTATAATAAATATAATACATATTGAAAGACTTTGTTCTTCTGGTTTAGTTCAAGATACCTATCATTTTTCTTTAAATTGCATTAGTTTCACATAACAACCACAGTCCTGTCCCTTCCCTTTTCCAGCTCCTCTGAACCTTACACACATCCACCCCTCAGAAAGGGTAAGGCCTCCCATGGGGAGTCAACAAAGCCTGGCACATCAAGTTTACTCAGGATCCATGCCCCTGCCATCTGCATCAAGGCTAAGCAAGGCATCCTCCTTAGGGTTTGGGCTCTAAAATATCAAATCATGCATAAGGGATAGATCTGATTCTGGTCCCACTTCCAGGCACCCCTCACATAGACCAAGACTAACAACTGTCACCCACATACAGGTTTACTTCTGTCCCATGCAGGGTTCCTAGCTGTCTCTCTAGAGTACCTTAATTCCCAAGAGCTAGGGTCAGCTATCTCTGTAGTTTTGATCATCGCCATCATCTTGGCACTCATCCCCCATTGATCATATAATCCATCCTCCCTCTCTTTGACTGGACTCCTGGAGCTTGGCCCGAGGCTTGGCTGTGGGTTTCAGCATCTGCTTCTCTCAGCTACTGGATGAAGGTTCTTGGTTCTATGATAACAATTAGGGTAGTCACCAAACTGATTATAGGAAAATGCCAGCTCAGGGACCCTTTCCACTATTACTAGGAGTATTGGCTGGGGTCATCCTTGTGGATTCCTGGGAATTTCCTTAGTACTAGGTTTCTACATAACCCCATAATTACTCTCTCTATTTAGGTATCTCTTTTATTGCTCACCCTCACCATACCTGTCTCAGGTTGACCACCCTATTCTCTCATTTTTTTATTCCCCATCTCCTTCTATCTGCCCCTCAGTTCATTCAGGAGTTTTCATCTATTTCCCTTTCTCAGGGTGAACCATGTCTGTCTCTCTTAGGGTCTTGTTACCTAACTTCTCTGGATTGTGGATTGTAGACTTGCTATCCTTTGCTTTACATCTAGAATCCACTGATGAGTGAGTACATACTGCATTTGTCTTTATGGGTCTGGGTTAGCTACTCAGGTTGAACTCTTTTGTTTCATACATGTGCCTGCAAATTTCATGATGTTGTTGTTTTTTACAGTTGAGTATTACTCCAATATATATCACATTTTCTTTACCCATTCTTTAGTTGACAAACAACTAGGTTGCTTTTAGGTTCTGGCTATTATGAATAATGCTGCTGTTGTAGGACTCAACCATGATAAGCTTAATAGGAACAGACAATCCAGAGGAAGTTCTTAACGTTCCAACCATTATCACCTGTTGGTGTAAGACCCAGCTCGATAGAGGTCTGAGTCTCAGCAGTGTACCCTGAGGCAATACCTGGTTGTAGGGAGAACCACAAACTAAGACTATCCAGGCAACACCCAGGAACAGACCATCCAAAGAAAATACCTAACTTTCCAACCATTGAAGATAGGGTCACCTGGCAGCACGCATTCACCAGGACAACCCTAGACAAATGTCAGCCAATCAGGAGTCCTGAACCTTAGACTCTCTCACCCCCACACTTACTACTATAAAAAACCAACATTAACTGAGCTCAGGGCTCTCCGATCACTCCAATATGTTGGATACGCGGAGAGAGTTCGAGTTTACCAACTTGCATAGAATAAAATCTCTTTGCTATTATATATAGGACTCAGTCTCCTTCTTTGTTTTTGGTGACTTTACGCATCTGGGCATACCACTATGAACACAATTGATTAATTGTCCTTGTGGTATAAAGAGGACGTGGTATGAGCATCCTCTGGGTATATGTCCAAGAGTGGTATCACTGGTTCTTAAATTGGATTGATTCCCAATTTTCAGAGAAATTGCTATATAGATTTCCAAAGTGACTATACAAGTGTTCCCCTTATTCCAAATTTTCTCCAGAGAACATGTTGCTTGTGATTTTGATCTTAGCCATTCTGACAGGTGTGATATACTATTTGAGAATCATTTTGGTTCACATTTCCCTGATGACTAAGAATGTTGAACAATTCTTTAAATGTCTTTCAGCCATTTGAGATTCTTTTCTTGAATATTTTCTGTTTAGATCTGTACCACATATTTAAATTTGGATTATTTGGCATTTTGATGTCTTGAATTCTTTATATATTTTTGAGATCAGTCCCCTGTCAAGGTGAAGATCTTTTCCCATTCTCTAAGCTGCCGTTTTTTCTTATTTACTGTATCCTTTCCCTTGCAGAAACTTTTCAGTTTCAGAAGGCTCCTTTTATTTATTATTGCTCTTAGTGTCTGTGCTACGGACATTATATTTAAGAAGTGGTCTCCTGTGCCAATGTATTCAAGGATACTTAACTCAAAAAAAAAGTAGCTTTACTATATACAAATGGTAAATGGGCTGAGAAAGAAATCAGAGGAACATCACCCTTTACAATAGGCACAAATAACCTAAAATAGCATTTGGTAACTCTAAACAAACAAATGAAAGACTGTTATGACAAGAATTTTAAGTTTTGGGGCTGGAGAGATAGCTCAGTGGTTAAGAGCACTGCCTGCTCTTCCAAAGGTCCTGAGTTCAATTCCCAGCAACCACATGGTGGCTCACAACCATCTGTAAAGAGGTCTGGCGCCCTCTTCTGGCCTTCAGACAGACAGAATATTGTATACATAATAAATAATAAATAAATAAATATTTAAAAAAAGAATTTTAAGTTTTGAAAAAAATAAAGTATAAGAAAATGAAAATATTTCCCATGTTCTTAGATCTATAGCATTAACATAGTAAAAAGTCAATATTACCAAAAGCAACCTATAGATTTAACACAATCACCATCAAAATCCCAGCACAATTCTTCATGAACCTCAAAAGAGCAATGCTCAACTTCATATGGGGAAAAAAAACACCCACAATAGCTAGAACAATCCTTCTCAATAAAGGAACTTTTGGAGTTCTTGCCACAGCTGACTTTCAAGGCCTACTGTAGAGCTATAGTAATAAAAACAGCTTAGTATTGGCATAAAAACAGACATGTGGACCAATGGTAATGTATTGAAGAGCCTGATATTAATTCACACACCTATGAATACCAGACTTTTGACAAAGAAAATTATACAATGGAAAAAAAGAAAGCATCTTCAATAAATGATGCTGGCATAACTGGACGTCAACATGTAGAATACAAATAGATCCATATCTATAACCATGCACAAAACTCAAGCTTAAGTGGATACTGGTCTCTTAAGTAATATAGAAAGAATTTCTTAGAATTACGCCTTGTCTAATTTAGGTTTTTATTTTTATTGGTTTAGACCTATGAAAACTCTCAAAGAAACAAACACACACATGCACACACACACACACGCACACACACACACACACACATGCATTCTGCATTCTGTTTACTCACTCATCTTTAACCGCATTGAAATCAGCCATGCTGAAACGAAGATCTACTTATTGATTCCAAATCTTGATGAACTGAGAAATACCTCATGATTTTATTCTTAATTTTGGTATTAGTTAGTATTTACAAAACCATTTATGCAGTAAAAAGTTATATAAGAAAGAAAAAAGTGTTTGTGTTGTATGGAAACACTTATGAAGTCATCCACATATACTGTGACACATCATTTTAAAAATATTTTTACCTAATACCTTTGTTTTTTGGAGATAGAATATTTCTCCCTTCCCTTTCCTCACTCTAAAATCTCCCATATACACCTTCCGAATGTCTTTCATACTCATGCTTTCCTTTCATTAGGTATTATTGCATGCATCTATGTATCTTATATACATGTATATTCCTAAATATAACCAGTTCATTCTGTTTGATGTTTCTTGCATTATTTAAATGCAGCGAGAGGAATGTACATGTCTTATAATTCATCAATTTTGTAAAATTATTTTCATGATAAAAGTATTATTTGATTTATAATCACTAAATATGATAATATATATTTATCATTAACAATAAAAATATATTTGCTGTAATTTTACGTGAAAACTAAGCAGAATCTAATGTGTATGCTGTGGACACTATGTCCTCTCAATAATTATTTAGGGCTCTCTAGATTAGAACAAAGGCAGGATCTCCTCACAAAGTTCACCTGAAAGTATTTGTAGAGGTAATTAGAATACTGAATCTGTTCATTAACATTTCAAATCTCATTTAAATGTAAATGGTTATATTCTCTTTCTGCAACACTAGGTAGTTAGTGTCTTTCTTGAGTAATAAGAAACTTGTTCTCCATTAGGTATAAAAATAAAGAAATAAATTCTGATAAAAGTCACAGTTATCATGGTTATCTGCTTAAGAATGGTATAATTAAAAAGGAATTTTTGTTTTCAGTGTTATCTTACTATGAAAAATGAAACAAATTCAATCTGGGTGTGTGACTTGCTATTATAATTCTAGCACTTAGAGTTGCATAAAGGAAAGATTTGATATCTGTTTTAACTATGAAAAAAAAGCTCCAGAAGATTTCTAAGAAATATGGCTCATATGGCAAAATGCTTTTCACATTAACATGTTTCAATTATAAATTCTAAAATACATTTGTCTACTTGAAGAAAGAAATCAGTAATAAAAAAGTTTATTAAAATTAATAATTTTAAACCTTATATAAAATTTCTACATAATACTGTTTATGCATAAATTATGTTTTCAAAATTTGAAAAAGAAAAACAACCTTTTTACCATTTATTAAAATATAATATGAAACAAAATACATATTATAACAAAATAAAATGGGTAAACTGATCTCCATCATTACATCTCTGTCCAATATTCATTTTATCTATAACTAGCAAGTTTTAAAAAACAGGTTCCTGTTATATGTATATTATTAATTTCCATTCTTCTCTGATTTAAATTCTTCATGTGAGTAAAGGCATGATACACAGGCATATAACAATGTGTGAATTCTTTAAGACTTTGTTCATCTTCTTTATTCGTTTTACACTTTTTTCTTTGTAGAATTATGAGAATACTGCATGTACTTCCTTACAGAATTGTCACAGTGTCAAATTTCATATATTATTTCTGTCATAAGATGTGCAGCAAAAATATTTTGAAGTGCTACAACAACTCTCAGCATCATTGAAAATGTGTAAAATGTATGCACATATAAACTTCTTAGTTTATTTACATGTTAACTGCTTTTAAATTTTTATGTTATATGCAGGTTTTTCTGAAATCTTGCATATTAACACGGTTAATTATGAAATGTGTTTTTATTCAGGGAATTAGAAACAATGTTGTACTCTGGCTTTCTAAGGTGGTGAGATTAGCAGGTATGGCACTTGGTTGATGATCAGGTCTTTAAGGTTGGACCTTCATGAATGAGATGAATGACTTATGCCTTCATCCCGTCTATGTTCCTTTTATCACAGGTAACACAGAGAAGAACGCCATCAACATGAACATATCAGAGATAGAGAAGAGAGAGAGGAAGACAGACATAAACGGACAGACCCTAATTTTTTTTATTCTTTTTTAAAATTTATTTATTAAAAATTTCCACCTCCTCCCCTCCTTCCATTTCCCTCCCACTCCGCCCCACTTCCCCTCGCCTCCCTCTCCAGTCCTAAGAGCAGTCAGGGTTCCCTGCCCTGTGGGAAGTCCAAGGTCCTCCCCCCTCCAAACAGGTCTAGAAAGGTGAGCATCCAAACAGACTAGGCTCCCACAAAGCCAGTACATGCAGTAGGATCAAAACCCAGTGCCATTGTCCTTGGCTTCTCAGTCAGCCCTCCTTGTCAGCCACAGTCAGAGAGTCCTGTTTGATCACGTGCTCCTCTAGTCCCAGTCCAGCTGACCTTGGGGAGTTCCCATTCTGCTCTTCATTACACCATAATTAGAATTGGGGTGAACCCAAAGAAAAACATATAGAATTTGGTCTCACCTTCATTACATTGTGTTGATACATCTCACCTTTAAATACTCTCTTATCTAACGAGAGCATATTAAAAATAAAATGTAGCACACACTATGCGTTAAGTAAATTAAAAATGTAAAATATACTTCTGCCCTTTCAGTGAGACTTCCCAGTTGTTTGAGATCTAAAATTTATGTATCCACTTTAAGTAGAAAGCTGACCAAATATATGATTCATAAAACATACTTCCTACTGGCACATGCCACAATCAATGGGCTATAGTATGAACTAGCTCTTTCTCTGAAATATAAATGAATCATCACATGGAAATTATTTATAAATAAGATGTAATCTAGCACTTATTCTTCGTTTAGTACTTGCATTGCAGCCCTGTTCAAAATGGAAGCAGATGCAGAGATCCACAACCAAATACTGGGCTGAGCTCTGGAGTTCAGTTGAGGAGAGAGTGGAGGGATTATGTGATCATGACCAGGAATAGAAGCCACAGAATCAGCTGACCTGAACTTGTGGAAGCTTACAGACTCTGGATGGACAATTGGCAAGCCCTCATGGAACTGTCTTGGGCCCTCTACATCTTTGTGACTGTTGTGTAGCTTTGTCTTTTGTGGGGCCCCTGACAGTGGAACCAGGACCTGTCCCTGATGCATTGTTTGGCTCTTTGGAACCTGTTCCCTATGGTGGGATGCCTCCTTCAGCCTGGAGGAGGAGCTTGGTGCTGCTTCAGCATGTCATTTTTTGTTGATTCCCATGGTGAGGGGCTTACTCCATCTGAATGGAGACAGAAGAGAGGTGGATGGAAGGGAGGCAGGTGGAGAGAGGGAACCAGAGGAGAGAAGGGAGGGGAAACTGTGTTTGGTAAATAAAATAAAATTTAAAAAATGAATTTAAAAAACCTGAACAAAGAGGAGACAGAATCTGAATTCAGACTTCTACATCTTTAAATTAATCTTGTTATCCAGTAAAGGTAATTGGCTTGCATAATTTCAATGTAGACAATAAGATGCTGGTTGTTTCTACATTATACCCAGAAATTTCTCTTTTACTTTCAATAAGTTAAATGGAGAAGGAACTAGTAGGTGACATATAGGGACTAGTAGGTGACATATAGGGACTAGTAGGTGACATATAGGGCTTTGACAACAGTGAACTGATGGGGTTGATGATGGCATATAAATTACAAAAGGACTGACTATAACAAACTGATGAATTTTAGTGTCGGAATATGAACAACAGTGATGTTACATAACAGATAAATAGAGAATTTGATAATAAGGAGAAAGTTAATTAATGTGCATCATTACTTCATCAATGAATCCATCAGGTATGTGCACCACACAGATATAATTTCACACTGTCCACTATTTCTCTTCAAACTCTTAATTCTCTACATTTTTTTTCTGTCTTTGAAACCACACACTGTCAAGAAGCTTGGCGATATTTGTTAATTTAAATGACTACTATGTTTGAAACATAATTCTATTGTTTTATGTGTGTGGTATCTGCGTGAGTGAATGCATGAGGGCATTCATTTTATACAGGAATAGGTGCCTATGTATGGATCAATATGTCCAAAAATGCAACAGGTGTTTCTGTCTATCACTCTTTGACTATTTTCTGAGTCAGGGTGAGTCCTTTAACCTGTAGCTTGAGTGTTTTTTTTTTTCTGATTGACTGCAAGCTATAAATCCTGAGATTTTTTATGTCTCTGTGCCATTGGTCTTTGTCAGTTACCCAGTTTGTTAAGTTGGTGCTAGTAACTAATCTGCACTTTTCTGAGCAGAGCACATATTAACTCTTGAGCCATCACTCTTCCCCAATAGTACAGTTTTCTTACTATTGTGGTTTATTATTTATTAATAGGTAACAGTTTATCATTTATGGATTATGAAACACTATATACCCTACAAATATTGTTTTTTAGTAACATTCTTCATAATAATTATATAATTAATGAGATTTTCTACTCACTCATAATTTTGAACACAGTACTCTTAAGTTTGTGGAAACTGGTAAAAATTGAGTATTTTTTACATTTTAGATCCTAAAACAATAGCTACTATGAAAGATATGTGGATTTTAGAGACATTAAGTTTCCACATTGCCTTGTAAATTATCGCATAGAAGGAACCATGAAAATTGAATTATAATGGAGAGCATCAGCAGGTTCTTGAATTAATTTTGTGCATGTCCTTGTGTCTGTAATATAAGCTCTCTGAGCTGAATGAGCCCTGATAATGTAATGGTGATAAAGTAGGTGCCTCTAGAATCTGCTTGAAATACACCTGCTATAAACAGCCTAGCTCAACACTAGACACATTGTTTCAAATATATTTGCTTTCAATTTCTTATGGTTAACTACATTTTTGAAAAAGTAGGAAATATCACTGAAGTTTTCAACTACACAAACAATGAAATTGCCAACATCATATAAAAAAATGTCTGCTACCATTTTAACATGTTAATTAAAAACCCAAAAAATGCTTATATATGAAAATGAGTTTGTGATTCTTATATAAATTCACTGTTAAATTTTTAGAACCACTTAAGCTTAATCATAGATGGAGAGCGTTATTTATTTCAACAATGGTAAGGGGCTGATTTTACAACAAATATAAAACAAGTTGTTCAAGCTACAGTTTAAGATCACATTTCTCATCATTGAAGTACTGAATTCTTCAGTGATCAGTCTTAAGTTATCATATAAAATTATACTTTTAATTCTTAATGGAAATTTTAAGATTAAAATTTATTTTAACCTTTATTTTATGCCGCACTCAAACAGTGAAGAAGCTATTACAAAGATTAAGAACTGTCATATAAATAAAACCCAGGGGAGCCAAAGCAATCCTGTACAATAAGGGAACTTCTGGAAGCATCACAATCCCTGACTTCAAACTCTACTACAGAGTTACAGTATTGAAAACTGTCTGGTATTGGCATAAAAACAGGCAGGAGTACAAATGGAACTGAATAGAAGACCTGGATATTAATCCACACACCTATGAAGACTTGATTTTTGACAAAGACAAAAAATAGAAAATGGAAAAAAGAAGCATATTTGACAAATGGTGCTAGCATAACTTATAACTGTGTATCAACATGTAGAAGAATGGAAATACATTCATATCTATCACCATGCATAAAACTCAAGTCCAAATAGATTAAAGACCTCAACATAAAGCCAGCCACACTGAAACTCATAAAGGAAAAAAGTGGGAAGTACACTTGAACACATTGGCACAGGAGACCTCTTCCTAAATATAACCCCAATAGCATAGATGCTAAGAGAATCAATTAATAAATGAGACCTCCTAAAACTGAAAAACGAGTCAACAAGACAAAATGGCAGCCTACAGAATGAGAAAAAAATCTTCACCAACCACACATCAGACAAAGGACTGATCTCCAAAATATACAAACAACTCAATTGATCATCAAAAGAATAAATAATCCAATTTAAAAAAATAATGTTATACAGACCTAAACAGAGAACTCTCAACTGAAAAATCTAAAATCGCTGCAAGACACTTAAGGAAATGCACAAGATCCTTAGTCATCAGAGAAATGCAATTCAAAACAAATTTGAGATTCCATCTTATACCTCTAAGAATGTTCAAGATCAAAAATACTGATGACAACTTATGCTGGAGAGGATGTGGGGTAAAGAGAACATTCCTGCATTTCTGGTGGGAGTGCAAATTGGTACAGCCCCTTTGGATATCAGTATGGTGATTTTTCATAAAATTAGGAAACCTTCCTTAAGATCCAGCAATACCACTTTTGGGTATATGCCCAAAAGATGCTCAATTGTACCACAAAAACATGTGTTCAACTATATTCATAGCAGCATTTTTTTGTCATAACAAAACCTGGAAACAACCAAAATGCTCCTCTGCCAAGGAAGGAATAACAAAAATGAGGTACATTTATGAAATGGGGTACTATACAGCAGAAAAAACTAATAACATCTTGAAATATGCAGGCAAATGGATGGATCTAGAAAATATCATATTGAGTGAGGTTATCCAGACCCAGAAAGACAAATATTATATATAATCACTCATAAGTGTCTTTTAGACATAAGGTAAAGAAAAGCAGCCTACAAATCATAATCCCAGAGAATCTAGAAATAATGAGGACGCAAAGACAGACATATACATGGATCTAATATACATGGATGGGAAGTAGTAAAAGACAAGATCTCCTGAGTAAATTGGGAGCATGGGAACATGGGAGAGGTTTGAAGGGGAGGGTAGAGGAAGAGAGGGGAGCAGAGATAAATGTATAGCTCAAAACAATCAATAATTGAAACAAAACAAAACAAAAAGAACTGTCATATATCAATGCAAAACTTACCACATCTATAAGACTTCTGTTTTTGATATTTCAAATGCATATTTCCAAACATAAATTGAGCACTTTGATGAATAGTCATTTAATTCATATTTTGAATGAACAGAAGCACATGATATCCATGTAGTTCAACCAGGTGAGAGAAAAGTTGATAGTTACCTATAAAATGATTTGCAATTTGAATATAGTGCAACTTCAGTATTCAAACATTTTGCAAAAAGGAAAGCTAATTATTTTCACATTATTACGATATCACTGGTGAAAGATGAGTTTTCAAAGAAAAGACTGTTTTTGTAAACTATATATATTCATAGATGGTATAATTTGAAAAGTGCCCAATTATTTCAGTTAGTAAAGTGATTGAGCATGTCGAGTCATTTTTCCTCTCAACTATTCTGAGGATTTTGTTGTTGACATTGCAAATTCTTTAACAAGGATCTGAGTGTTTAACTTTGAACATGTCAACGTCATTGTCTTTGATTGGGAGAGGGATCTGTTGCTCCCTGAACACATCACACAAGTGGTGACTGATTTCACTACACCTTTCTTTTCCATCACTGTGTTTTTGTAAGGACTCCAATTTTATCCTTTCTAAACTAAGCTTTCACAACATGATACTATTTTTTTCTCTATTCATGTTCTTTTCACAGTTATAGTTAAACATCTGCTTCTTGGTTGGCAAAGTGCCATGAATTTCTAAGTTATTCTCACCCAAAGTAGCATTTTGTCATTGCCTGGCTTCTATGCATTTGTAGAGTTTGAGCAACTTATATCTGTCCATCACAACACAGGATAATTTTAGAAAGGAAGTAATTGTAACCCATGCTAACTGGCAAAAGAAAGAACAGGAAAGTTATTTGATGCCCCAATTTACTACATGGTTAAGCTAATAACAAAATCATTATTTTTGTTATATTCTTTAATTATGCTTGTTTTACAATATTTAAATAAGACAAATAAATTAATTGTTAAGTATTAGGATACTTCAATAAAGAGCTTATTCACTGAAATTATATGTTTCAGCAGTTAAGCACTTGTGCCCAAGCATTCACACTTAAGTTTATTCCAAAAACCCATATGGTATGTACAATGAAAGAACCAACTACCAGAAGTATTCCTTTGACTGCCGTCTCTCCAAGACAACCTTATATAAATGTAAAACTTTATGAAAAAATGCTTCTTCTTGATTTTTGTTTCCATATTCTATATGTCAAATCAATATTAACAAATTTAAATATAAAAAATTGCTAGAATTTTGCTTAATTTATTAATTGTGTTGGCAAGTGGTCTATTTAAGCAGTTTTATTAAGTCAAAAAAGTTGCTTATTTATGTGATGTACAGAAAAGATCCCTGGGAAAAAAAATAAAAAAAAAGATCCCTGGAGCAAGCAACCGTGTGGACCTTTAAAGAACAGAGATGCTAAGGGTAATGGGAATGAAAGATTCCAACCATCACTTGAGGAAAATTCCACAGATGTTGAGAAATGTGGCACAGCATTTGCAGCACGTTATTAGGCATGGAATACATACTTGTTCCCTGGATATGTGTCTACTAAATGCTAATTCCACAAGAGAAACTGCATTTGGTGCAAGTGCTTTGTTACCAAAGATTCTCCTGATTGCCAATGGATCTCCTGCATTATGTAACAGTCATGCCTTCATCCCCGCAGTAGAGACTATTTAAGTTTGATTACAATCATATTCCTTTTGGTCAGCAGAAGTCAGTTCTACTGAGGCAAGCAGTGATGTCACTTGTTATAGAGATGTTCACTACACAGCATCACCTTAGAGCAGAGGATTGGATTTATTCAGATTGAAAAAGATTGTGAAATTTATATCATTGTTAGGTCTTCCACAAATCTATACATTGTTGAGCTTTAAATAGGGAATAAAATCTTCGCATTCTGACATCACCAAACGTTTTTATCTTCTAGGCCTGTCAGTCATTTGTCAAGATATTTCCTTCTACTTGTGAATTATTATGCAACCATAAAGTGTGTCCCGATGAGAAAAAATTACATTATGTGTTGGAGTTGGTAGTATATGAGATTATAATAAACAACATAATTTAGTAAAGAACTAAATTATGGCCTCCTAAAATTCTGAAGTGGAAAATGACACTTTAGCTACCACTGTGGACCATGTATGTGTGGATGTATATAGTTGATTAGCTTCACTGAAAATGTTGGGTCAAGCCAATGCATTCTCTAATGAAGTCAATTAGTCAAGAGACGGTTCTACATATTTTGCAGTTAATATTAACTTCTTAATATTCCCTCCTTCCCTCCCTCCCTCTCTCTCTCTTTCTTTCTTTTTTTCAAGACAGGGATTCTCTGTAGCTTTCGAGCCTGTCCTGAAACTAGCTCTTATAATCCAGGTTGGACTTTAACTCACAGAGATCTGCCTATGTCTGCCTCCCGAGTGCTGGGATTAAAGGTGTGTGCCATCACTGCCTGGGTTGAGATTTAATTTTAATTCGGCATGTGTTTCACCCACAATATTCATGGTTCTTACAGATTATGCAACAGTTTGTCGTATCAATAAACTCTAATATACTTAGAAGTGATTGCTCAAGTAGGTCGTTGTTTTCTTTCAATGTTTTTGTTATTGTCAAACAATTTTTCCAAAGCATATTTAGCTTTATAAAATATTTCTAGCAAGTTGAAAATAATCTGACAATTTCTTTTATTACACCTCTTTGCTAAACATTGTGACAATCTAATGTTAGACTATCAGTTAACTTTATTTTTATGGTCATTTTAACTTATATGTCCTTAATTAATTTTTTTTGTTGGAAAACTTTCTGCAAGGTTATTTGTCCAATAAAGAGACTCTTGCCTTCACTTCTCTTGGCAGCTATCATTCTAGAATGAAAGAAAAGTGGGGAGCTGTACAGTGACAATTGTTTCTGTTAATTATTTTTTTCAATGAAAAATTAAATTAGAGGAAGTATTCATTTCCACAAAATTATATATATATATTCATCAGAAAGATAGCTGCCAGGATATGAGGGTTGTAGAGAAACTCCTGTAACTTTAACTGTATCTGAAATTAATTAAAATAGTGTAAGGACATTCAAGGTTGAAAACAAAGCACAATCTTATTTAATGCCAAATACTTTAACAAGAAAATGCGAACAGCTGATTATTAGCATGAAGCTTAAACTCAAGTAAAGACAGTAGCATTACTAAGGACTGGACATAAAGCATATGGCCATGTTCATCGTTTTTACATTATTTAAGCCATCTGTAAACTACTGCTTTCCTGAAAGTGAACTATTACTTTAATTTTGGTCAACATCTGTGATTTTTACATTAGTGAATAACCTGGCAGTAAACAGAACAGTGGTGCATACCAGGAGTGCTGTATGGCTCTTTTATTTTCTCATACAGCATATTTAAAATAAAGCAAGATGATTGCACTTGTATTAATGCGACAGGCTGGCAATGGAATGCACATGGTTCTCATCTTTGCTTCTGGTATTTCCAAGTACCCAATTATCTTTTACAGTATGTGGAATAGAAAGGTACTACTTGTGTTTTGAATAGGGAAGTGAGGCAGGTCCACAAATGAACAAGGCATTTTCCTAGCAAATACTAGTACTTGTACTTTGAGTCTTCTAAAGTTTATAAAGCTACATAATCCAAGAATATGCGTTAATGTTTTGTGGTACTTATACTATTGAAGGACACATAGAAGAGCAGAGAAAGAAGAAGGGAATTATTAGTCCTAGAAAATTTTAAGTGATGTCACAAATAATTCAATAGTTATCCCCTTTCTTTTCTTTTTCTTTTTATCTTCCTCTCTCTCTCTCTCTCTCTCTCTCTCTCTCTCTCTCTCTCTCTCTCTCTCTCTCTACTAGTTGATTTTATGCAGCAGTCTAAGCTTCGTTCTTAATTTAAATTTTCTATTTCATCTAGGTCATCATAGTTGTTTAGCTTCACTATCAATTTTTAAATTAAATTTTCAATTTTAATTTTACACTTCCAGGAAAGTGTTATTAAAGAATATATAGCAGCTTATAAACCTTAGTAATAATTATTTTCAACAGTCATTTTCCGTTCCTCTTATAACATCTCTGACGGTAAAGATTGCTTGCATTGATTAATTTTTAAAAAATACATAATTTCTTTCAAGCAGGAATTTTAGAGTTTGGCCTTTTTGTGTTGGAATAAAGTTAAAATGTATGTGCCCTTGAGTTAATATTATCAATATTCTTGTTTCATCATTAGTAAAATGTAGTATTAGTGAATTAGTAAATGTAGAATTAACATACCAATATTATTATGTTGTGGGAATGATTTGAAAAATTGACATTTTAGCTTTCTAGTGTTTACATAAATAACCATATATTGAGTGTTATTTAGTGATAATTAAACAATATATAAAATTTATTAGTGATATTGGAAGAAGGTAATCAGCACTCTTATAAAATAACAAATTTTGTTACATAGTATCAGCAACAATAATTTGTATATTTCATGATGGGATCAAGTGGATAGAATTTTTTTAAAAAAAGGAGTATCTTCTGCTGTGGGTTAATCTTGTAAGCTGATTCTTATTGTCATGAAGAGTCATATGCTATTAAACATCTTAAATTCCATATTCTATAAGTTCTTAAAGTGTTTGAAAATTATCAGTTTAAAATATACTTCTTTAACCTTGAAAACATACCTAATGTGACTACAAGTTGGAGTGTTATAGATTAACTACTAATTTCATTTTTATTATACACTGAATTTTTAAATGAGCTACATAAGCAGAATACCCTAAACAAGACTAAAATAAGAGTGTGTGTGTGTGTGTGTGTGTATAGCATAACAAAATATCTTTATATTTGTATCAATATATAAAAATCCAGGCCAATCCAAAATATCTGAGATTCAAAGTTGTATTTTTATTCTACATTTCTATATTTCCTCTAAATGGTAACAGACATCCATAACATAACAAATAATCAACAACTATCTACCATTTTTCTTGGAAATTTGAGTGTCCTATTCTCCAAAATGTTTTCTGTTGTCTGTGGGTGAAGGCATCTTTAGAGGTTCCTGAGAAAGATGGCTGAGATAATGGCTCAGTCCTGCGATGACCACCTGTAATCTTTGTTGATATATATCATCCCTTTAGATTCAGAAGGTCAGCCCTGATCAAACCTTATCCATATTAACCTGGAAAGAATCCACAGTCCCTCATTTCCTATGGAAACAAAAGCATTACTACTCTCCCAAAGCATTTTTGATTTTCCTTTGACAAGCACATTTTGACTTCCATTTTAAAGTTAAGGCTTTCTTAAAATAAATAGGCTGGTTCATTTCAGCAGCTCCTCCTTCAATTCCATGCCTGTCAGCAACTGTCCCTTGCTTATCACCAATCAAAAAGTTCAAGATCAATGTAGCACCATACAAGTCAAACTCCCTGTGTATTTCCCATCACAACATGGTTTATTCTTTCTTATATTACTTTATTTCTCTCCTTATAGACTCTATTTTTAAAACTATTTTAATATAAATATCTTTGTCCTTTCTCTTTTCTTTAAGATTATCCACATTGTTAAACACACTACACACTATATTCTGTTTTAAAAGAGTTTTTCCTGCCTTGATCTATTTTTTACTGCTTATGTCTTATCTTTTTCTGACAGACTGAGCCTTAAATGGGTGGCTCCACCCACTTCTCAGGACCCTGAGAACCAAGGCTAAAGCTTGTGGGCTGGACTTAGGTGACCAAGAACTTCATTCAGCCCCCACATCAGGAATGTCAGTGCCCTACCCCGTGGCAGGCATTTTTACTACATTTTCTGTTTCTGCTTAGCATTAAAAAAAAAAAGGCTCTTTACATGCTTTGCTGTATGGCAGAACTTCTAAAAGGAGCACTGTCCCTGTGTCTCTGCCATTTTATGTTCTTGTTATTGTTCTTGTTGTTTTATTTTGTTTCTTTGTTTTTTTATTTTTTTATTTATTTATTAAAGATTTCTGTCTCTTCCCCACCGCCGCCCCCTTCCTCCCCCTCCCCCAATCAAATCCCCCTTCCTCGACAGCCCAAAGAGCAATCAGGATTCCCTGCCCTGTGGGAAGTCCAAGGACCACCCACCTCTATCCAGGTCTAGTAAGGTGAGCATCCAAACTGCCTAGGCTCCCACAAAGCCAATAGGTGCAGTAGGATCCAAAACCCATTGCCATTGTTCTTAAGGTCTCAGTAGTCCTCATTGTCCCCTAAGCTTTCTCGGGCCCTAGGGAAAATCCGGCCCCATGTTGGGTGACAATATGTACACATATTTTTCTTAGTCTTTGGGGGTGGGCCAAGTCATCTCCCAAATAAATACACAAAGATTTATTCCAGACCTAGCTTCACTTGTTTCTAGCCACCTTTTTAACTTAAATTATACCATTTTCCCTTTTGCTAAATTTTACTTCTAGGATTTTTACTTCTCTTTATTTCTTATATCTTTCTTTCCTTCTTATTCCAGCTTTGACTATGTTGTGTGGTTGGGTATATATTCTAGGAATATGTTTCTTTGGAAAAAATAGCAAGGTGAAATTTTATGACTTTTCTATGATGACAGGTTTCAGGAAGAAAGCCGAGTTGGTATTAATGATACAAGGTGGGCTTTCTGGATATATATTTTAAGCAACATTGTGATAATACCTTCAGTGATTAGGGTTAATTTTTCTAGTAACTTGGCAAGCTGAAGAAGAGATCAGTGCAAATATTTTGGAAATTTATCTGCATGAACTGTATCCACACTTATGAGAAGACAGCTGCAATTGCAGGAGTTGAGAGAAGAGAAGAAACACTGGTACGGCTGGAGTGAAATGAAAAGCGAAAGACTTCCATTTGCTTTGCACAGAGCAAATTTAGGAGGAAATAACACATATAGCACTTTGGGAATGATACAGGACACCATTAAGCTATACTTGCCTAATGAAAAGAGTAGCACTCTATGAGGGTTTGTGTGTGTGACTGTTATATTGAGAATAGGCTATAATGAGGAGTCAGCACACTGGAGAATCCACCACAATAACCCAGATGTGGAATATGGATCAAATCTTAGTAGTGTTGTAGTAATTAGCCATTCTCATATGTGTAGTATATTTTAAAATGCTTAGAAAGTAAAATTCCTTGCAACTTCCTTTGACTGAAGATTATTTGTGGCATACAAGATGGTGAACCAGTAAAGGTGCTTGCCAAAGTGTCTGAGATTTGAGTTCCAACCCTAAGACTATCATGGAGAACGATAGAATGAATACTTTAATATTTGTCATGTGACTTCATAAAACAGTTGCACTTATGTGCTTGGACACACACACAGACACATACACACAACACAGACTGTGCATGCACATATGTAGGCACAAATAAGCACATTATGAACAAATAATGCAATTTAAAATTACTTTAAATAATATTGTCTTCTTTAATATAAATACATATTAATTATTTACTTATTTAAAAATAATCTGTTATTACACTTTATTCTCTACTCCATAATACCTATATTGTTACTTTAATAATGATGATAAGGTTATAAATTTTATACAAATATTATGTATTGTTTCCATGTAATTTCATTCTATACAGACTAATTGATATAAATTTGTATTTTATTATAAATTCCCTATACATGAAGCAACAGGTTTATATGGCTATAAACTTGAATTCTACATAAGACAGTCATGTACGTCAGGTCAAGGCTGGTACAAAAAAAAAGCAACAGAAAGAAATCTTTCTGGTATGTGAGCCAGAGAATGAAACATAACAGTAGCAATAATAATAGCATCATTTACAATAAAAATAACTGCACATTCACTACAGAAAAAAATGGCAGCTGAGATGATAATATTCGACCCACAAAGCTATTCTAAAAAGAGTGTCAAAATGTACAATCAATCAACCTGTTTTACAGGATGTTCTACCTTATGGACAACTTCATGATTTCCTCAACAAGAAGTTAAATTTTATGTTCAAAAATTTCTTTATGAGTAATGATATTTCTGACTTGTTTCATATATTGTTTATATGGCCAATGAAAATGTGCTTCAGTGGCAACAGTACAATGTTTTGAGGCATTGTAATGCGATGGGTCCAACTGTGGAAATCTCTAAAGCCTGGTTTGCAGTTCAATCACTACCTGCTTTTTTATAGATGGTAAAATTACCCAATGATTCTCTGCATCACATGGTCACAAATCTGTCAAGATTTCAAGCTCTGCCCCATAAACACAATACTTAACAATGCTTAGACAATATTTGATTTTATTGGTGACATATAAAATATCATTGATGGAGGTAGAGAATTTTATGTTCCTGTAAAGCCTTAGGAAAAAAAAACACTTTATTTTTCTAAATTGCACTGTTGATACTTTGTCTTTAAAGCTTTGATTTGCTGTTGCTATAAGCAATATGTCCAATGTTTATATTTAATCTTAAACTGAAACAAATAACACTACAATTTTCAATGTTTATTATAAGAAAATGACATTTTAAGTACCAGAATATTTTAAGCATTTATATATTTCATAATGTGTTGACTGTCACATTTACATATCAACATACAACTCTCACCTTCCAGTAGATTCTAACTCACTGACATATTGTAGAATTGTAAAAAGTAAGCTTGTTCCCCATAATGATAATGCTTGTAGTATTGTTATAAACTATGAATTCTGCAAGGGCACAATGTTTACCACTGTTGTAATTACATGTGTGTGTCATATACAATCATAATTTGGTAGAAAGAGACAATTGATCCTTAAGGAAATCACAACCTATCTATTGATGTATGCACAGCTACTAAAATTAATGTGTAACAAAATTTTACACATTAATATCATTATGAAATATAGATCATTTTGGCAATGAAATAAACAATGTAGTCACAATATAAAAAAGATCAATTCTGTGTTGTGGATGCTCTAGGTGATCATTCTAACTGAATTCTATTTATACAGGTACTGCTTGTAATATAAGAAGGAAATGTGCCTACTTCTTGGCCTATTTGCTTTCAAAGTTTCAGCATCCCTTCATCAATAGTGATCATTACTATTCAAAAATATCCTTTGTAACATGGAAAATCTTATTTCATTCATTTTATTTTTGGTAGCTTTTATCTCTTGCTCACTTATTTCCTGTTAATCAGATATTGAATTGTTCCTGAAAATTGGCAGTTCAAAATTTCTTTTAGGGAGTTGTGATGCTATAGAGCTTCAAATCCCAAGTTTTGACCTACATATCCTGTAACTTTTTGGATCGGTATCTTCACTGCTTCTGATGCTACTTCTTAAAATCTAAGTCCCAGGTCACATCAATGCGATTTCATTGTTCTTAGAGTTGGCAGCACTTTTTTCTTATTTTGCAGTATCTTCATTTTCTCTATCCAATACCATTTTCAGTATGTTCCTTGGGATCATATTATATTTGTCAGAAGCTTTACTTAAAGATTTTGTATGTATGAGCCCCTTTCTAGTCTCATAAGTTACCCTGTCACAAATTTTCTTTTTCTAAGTCATCTTCCTAGCTTGTATCATATTATAATGTGGGATTTCTTTATCATGTGTCCTCTGTATTTGTTGATTCTCTTTGCTGAGGAAAAAACAAACATAAGTACATAGTTTTTTTTTTTTATTTTTCCATTCAAAATTTACACTTCTTCCCCTCCTCCCAATCCCCTCCTGCTCCCCCCACTCTCCTCCCTCCTGCTCTCTCCTTCAGAGAGGGCAGAGAACCCTGCCCTGTGGGAAGTCCAAGGCCCTCCCCCCTATATTCAGGCCTAGGAAGCTTTGCATCCAAATAGACTAGGGTCCCTCAAAGCCAATACATGCAGTAGAAACATGTCTCAGTGCCTTTATCAATAGCTTCTCAGTCAGACCCCATTGTTAGCCTCATTCAGACAGTTCGGTTTGATCGCATGCTCATTCAGTCCAGGTCCAGCTGGATGTGGTGAGCTCTCATTAGAACAGGCACACTGTTTCAGTGGGTGCACCAACCTGACTTCCTTGCTAGTCTTCTCCCTCTTTCTGCTCTTCAACTGGACCTTGGGAGACTGGGGAGAGCTTGGGGGAGTGGGAGGGTTGAGATGGAAGAAGGGCGGATATAGGAGCAGGGAAGAATGTATCTACATTAAGGGAGCCATTTTAGGAGTGGCAAGAGACTTGGCTCTAGGGGGGATTCCAGGTGTCCATGAGATGTCCCCAGCTAGGTCCTTGGGCAGCAGAGGAGAGGGTGCCTGAACTGTCCTTGCACCACTATCACACTGATGATTATCTCGAATATCACCATAGAATCTTCGTCCGGCGATGGATGGAGATAGAGACAGAGACTCTCATCAGAGCAACAGACTAAGTACATATTAACAAAATAGTGCTTTTTCTTTTATCAATATACTCATTTAGGTTTGTAATTTCACTGAATAAATGACTTGCTAATATAAAACCTATCAATGTAAATACCCCATTTAGATATATTTTAAATTTTAATAATAATTCCAAAAAGTATCTGAAATTTTAAAACAACATAATTCATCAGTATATAGATAATATTCTTCAGTCATAAGAAGCTCTACTTATGAATATTTTTCTTGAGATAATTTTATTAAATACGCTTTCAACTACGAATAAAAAATCAATACTTGGGTTTGATCACCATTATTCAGTGCCTTTAATGACTGAGTGATTAACTTTAAAAATTAAGAGATAGTTAAATGATACTTATGTCTTTAAAACTGTTTTATACATCCTGTAATTCCATGAAACACCTGTAGTGCATAAAGTACACTAATTAATTATATTATTCTGATAACTTAAAGATGTTTAATTATTCTGAATTTGCATCTGAAGTGGAATATAAAGCTCTGGAAAACAATTTCAGCCACATATCATGATACCTTATAGGAAAACTGTTTCAATTTCTTTTTGTATAATTATTCAACTTTTCTGGCTTAAATTCTAGGTTGCCCATGGAAATTGCACCCACAGTGTTCGAGATGGCTATTTCTTTTAAAAATTAACTTGATTATAACTGGAATGAATGACAATCCAGAAATGGAGAGAACACCTGTGAGAGATACTTTTGCTTGGTTTAAAGTGGGTGAATGCACCTCTAGTTTGGATCTTTGAAGTAAAAGGACATCTTGATGTTTGAAAACATATTCCATAAATCTGGTCTAAGCCTTGCGCTTGACGTCTATATAAGAACAGAAGAAGGGAACTGTGGTGATGATATTTTGCTTGTGATTTAACAAATAAAGTTCGTCTGTCTCAAGATCAGAGTGCAGAGCTAACCCAGGATAGGCCAGAAAGTGGTGGCACCCACCTTTAATCCTAAAACTCAGGAGTCAGAGGCAGATGGATCTCTGTTAGTTCAAGACCATCCTGGTCTACACTAAATCGATCCATTCTAAAAGAAAAACAGAGCTCACACAAAGGTTATCCTAGCACTTGGGTGTCACATGACTTTAATCCCAGCACTGCAGAGATGGAGACAGGAATGATATGGCTGGAAGCGAGAGCAATATAAAGTAGGAAGGGACAAGAGCTTAGTGTAGTTTAAGGTAGCTGTCTCAAGCATTCAGTCTGAGGCATGTAGTCTGAACAGTCAATCTGAGGAGGAAGTCAGAGGACAGGTTTGCCCCTTTGTTCTGAGCATTGTTAGAGGTAAGAACTCTCTAGTGGTTGACTGTTCTGCTTTTCTGATCCTTCAGCATTAACCCATATATCTGACTCTGTGTTTTTATTATTAATAGCAATTAGCTTTTATGATACAGGAAGATTTTCCTCTTTACATGACTGCCCCTACCTTGCTAGGAATCCATTTCTTTAGTGGAATTGGAACCTTCTTCTTTGGGGTACCAGCATATAATAAATACAAGATGAAACACCAAAACTTATGGACTAAGCAACTTGGATTCTTGGATTTTCCATTCCAAAACCAGCTAATGTTATATTAGCTGAACTACAGCCTTTAAGTCATTCCAATAAATCATATATATATTCCAAAAGTCTCTCTAATGTACACACACACACATATATGAGAGGTAGATAGAGAGATATTCATTATATAAATTCTGATACTCTAAAAAGACTGACTAATACAACATCTTAGCTGATTTTCACCAAGTCTATCTCCCAAAGATATATAATATGAAGGATTTTTCCTCAGTTACTAGTTCTGTTTGGAGGTAGTACAAATTTTACAAGATGGGTTCCTGATAGAAATTTTGTCATTGAAGGCAGAACTTTGATGAGGACAGTGGTTTGGAGGACGTTCATAGTATATGGACAAAAAGAGGTTATCAGTCTCTTGCTGTATCTTTTCATGTTCAGAAATAAAAGTCCCAAGGCTCTATGGATATGAAATTAAACCACTGAAATCCATATCTGCTTTGACTTGGTATCTGCTTAAAGCTGGAATTTTGTCAGTGAAAGAAGACAAAACAGAATATTTATGTCTATATATTTCAATTATTTTTCCTATAAACAATCTGGTCATATGTCTTTTAAGAAACACAAAATTTTGAATGAAAGAAAATTAAATTTCAACTTACCTTCAATTTCATTCACATTGATTTAGTCATATAATTTTCTTATCACTGTATGTGTTAGCTGACAGTCTTAATCTCTCCTTTATATTGATAAGTTCTTCATGGAAACTACCTAAAACCTTCACAGTGTAGAAAAAATATTAAGATTAAATTTTATGTTTAACAACAATCGTGTCCAAGGTATGAATTCTATTGATTTCTGTACAAAACACTTTTTTATAAAAAAATAAAAAATAAAAAAGTAGATATATTTATGACAGTTTTAACTTTAAAACTTATTTTCTAATGGTCCTTTATATGGGAACAAATTATTAACAAACTAAGCTCTCTTAGTTGGTGAAAACATATAGATTAGACCTTCTGCTGTTCCTTTCAGTTTGCTCTGTTGAGGTGAGCTGCACCGTGGCTTGAATCAAAACACCTGTTGTCAATTATAACCAATCACAGTCCTTTCCTCTCCCAGGTGCTTCGCTTCTCATAACTAATGAAGAAAACAAAGATGTAGTCTAGTCCACCTAGCATGGTATTATCAAAGCATACCCTGTAGCTCTTTTCTTTAAACTCATTTTTTCTTCATGTTTCTTTAATGACTTTATGTTTGATATTTTAAAATCACCATAGTTGTTCTCTCAGAGACACTGTGGAATCTCTTTGTTTACTTAATCATTTGTACTGTCATCACGTTATATTTTGAAATAGTGTTGTATGTATCTTATGGTTTTAGAGATGAAGTGCTGAGAGAGTGAGGGAAAAAGAACATGCATGTTGAAAACTAGATGAACCCTTATGCATCATCGTTTACTAAGCCCTAGACTGAGAAGACTTGTAAAATGAAGCAGTCATTTAACACACCCATCACAACTTTATAATACAATGAGTATTTGGAAATATTTAACACACACTATTAAATTTCTGTACAAGAAATAATATGCTCTGTAGAGAGTATGTTTTAGATGCAAATACTTCCTGAAGAAAGTAGCTACTCAGCACGGGACTGTGTCATGGACTTTCTCGTGTACTTGGTAAAGTCAACTATAACAGACAATCCCAGATACATCTTCTGTAGCTGTCCTGAGACCTTTGAGAAAGCACTGACTCTGAGAAAGCACTGCTTCTATCTGAAACCCATAAGAGTAACACGTCAGCCAGGCGTAGGTGGCACAAGCCTTTAATCACAGCACTAGGGGGGCAGAGACAGGCAGATCTCTATTAGTTTGAAATAATGAAAAGAAGGAGTGAAGTGAAAATGACAGGTATCAGGTAATTAGCCTCATTCTTTTCATTATTTGTTTAATGGCTACCAAACCAACTTATTTTTTGTTGTTTTTGCTTGTTTGGTTGTTTAGTTTTTCAAGACAGGCTTTCTCTGTATCTTTGGAGCCTATTCTGGAACTAGCTCTTGTAGACTCAGCTGGCTTTGAACTCACAGAGATCCACTGTTTCTGCCTCCAAATTGCTGGGATTGAAGGCATGCCTCCCCACCACCCGTCTCTAAACCCATTTCTCTAAAAATGCAATAAATAGTATAATATTGTCTTTGACCATTGATATGTTTTTGGTGCAAATATAATTTCATTTTAACACTTTATAATTGCTTTTTACTTACTTTACCTATAATAAATTTAATGTCCTTTATCTCTAGCTTTACCTATGCCTATTTATCTTTATAGCTTTTCTTTCTAGTTCATTCCTTCACCAATGCATGAAAATCAGCCTTCATACATCAGGTTTTGGATATAGAGTCACAAAGAACCACAAATTCCATAGGAGACAATGAAAGATAGGGCCACATTTGTAGCTGTGGTACTATTAGCTGTTGAAAGTTACTTGAGGAAGTAACTACTAGGAATTTGCCCATGCCCTATTTGATACCCCAAATTCATGTGCATATCGTCAACAGTAATTGGATTCAGTTTGTTATGAACAGTAAGAAAAGGACATGAGTGAGGAGAGAAAAGTCTTGTGGAGGATCCATGGGAAAGTTGTAAGGAAGGAGCGGAGGCTAGCTATGAACATGGTATATAATATGCACTTATAAAATTTTCTGTGAACAAATTAAATTTTTTTCCCCAGAAATAAAAGTCTTTATACAAGCAGGAAGTGGCTCTTGCTTGTCCAAGAAAACACAGATTTATTGTTGAGACTTGGCTTACAACAAATTCAACCTACTTAGTGAGTGTCCTTCCAGTATTGGAGTTTTCTTATGGGTCTTCTATGGATGACTACTCAATTAGACTTAACCCATTCTCTATATAGGAAGCTTCATTTGATGACAAGAGATGCTCAGTTGGGGATATGCTTCTCCACCATTTGGCAATTTTATTTTGATTGTCTTCATATATGTATATAGTTTAAAAAGCTTTTGTGTATTAGGTTTTCATACCACTCACCAAATAAACCTTCAGTTTAACTGCAGTCCCACATATTTTGTTCCCTTTCCCCATAGTCCCTCTTCCTCTCCATTTAATCCTCTAATTCAAGCACAACCCTACGCCAGCATCCATCCATAGCTAGCTAGCTGCTGTATTTTTCAATATCAATCTGCCCAACCCCACCCCACAGTCTCTTACTCTATACCTAACCTCTAGGGTTCTATGGATTGTAGATTGGTTATCATTGATAAAACAGCAAATTTCTAGAAGTGATTTTCTTGTAATGGTTACTTATATTGAGATATTCATTTTTGATCACTGAAAATTTCACATATAGTCCTGTATTTGCATCATTTATCCATCGTCTACTTCTCCTTTTAATTTCTTCTTTGTGAATTTTTTTTTGAATTTTCGAGACAGGGTTTGTCCCTAGCTTTTTTGGTTCCTGACCTGTAACTAGCTCTTGTAGACCAGGCTGGCCTCAAACTCACAGAGATCCGCCTGCCTCTGCCTCCATAGTGCTGGGATTAAAGGCATGCGCCACCACTGCCCGGCTCCTTCGTAAATTTTTAAAATAGATTTGTAAGCATCTAAAATTCTTTCATTTCAAAATTCTCAATTTTACATATCAATTGTAGTGACATAAGCATTTGAATAATTATATTTTCTGAAACAAAGTATTTGTCATTTTCAGGCTGATATCCTTTGCCAAGCCCATGTCAGATACCTTTTGTTAAAAGAAGGGCATCATGGCCACATTGTTTCAGGTGTACTTGATGCTGAAATTACTTACACATAAAGGTAAGAATAAGAATTATCCAAAAATTCTGGATATACCATCCTTAAGCAGATGACATTCAAAAATCCCTGTAAATTAATGATCACAACAAAAAGAATTAAATGGGAACAAAGAATTTATCCAAAGTGAATAGCATACAAAGAATAAGTATACTGATTCAAATAACATGAGATAAGCAGCTTAAATATATTTACAATCTAAAATATTAGCAGGAAAAGATCATACGCTGAATAGAGGTATATAGAGAAACCACAATGAATGAATACAAACAATTCATTTGTTATACTGAAGTGTCAGAGAAAAATATTTGAGCAAAGGCAAATTTAATATATTATTGCTAGGTGAGAAAGAAATAATCATATTGTGCTTTTTATGAAATTATAAGAACAGATGATCCTCGTGCAGTCAAAAAAACACTTCATTTTTTATTTTGAATGTAACAAACTTGTGATGTCAACAAATTTTTGACATGCCTTTTCCTGTCTGAGGAAATTGTATGCACGATTCAGGGCAGAAAAAAAATGTTCAACTCTACAATGCAGAGTGTGTTATCCCCTACTCTGATGCCTACAACTTTCTCCCACAAACACACTTTGTTTTGCTATTTACAGCAGCTAATAAGGCAGTCAATAAGATCAGGACTAATACTGGAAATTACAGTTGGGGAGGAACATAAGGGGTTGTGCAGCTGCCACTATGTAGTCTTTTGTATAATAATAACTTTAATTTTCTTCTGCACTTCAAAATCAGGACTTTACTTTTTCTCCAAATTATAAGACGTAGAAAGAGTCCAGTTGCGACAAGTCGCATTATTATGTTCTTAGAGATTCTTTTTGGAACCTATTCTTTAGCATCAGGGAGAACTGTGTGCACCATTCCTCTGGGAGGCTCTTTTATGATTCTTTTGTGTCTAAAAGAAATTACGAATAGTGTTTTCCTCATTTCTTTCATTTTAAGCTGTACTTCATAAGCCTGGATAAGCATATTTTTTCCAGCTGTTTCTATGGTTGCTTATTTTTTTAGCACAGTTTTTGCAGCGCTGATTTCTAATTCATAGAACATTCAGTGCACATTGTTCTAACTCAGTATGCATATTACTAAAAGAGTACAAATTGGTTTCAGAAAGTTTAGGTACTTAAAACTATAATGATGTGCATAAGCCTATGGAAATCATTAAGATAAAAGAAAATGCAATTTTGCTAATTTTTAAAAATTTTCAGCATTAGTCCCTGATTAAAAGTTCTTTGTGTGAGAAGATTTGGTTTAGGCTTTAAAAACATTGTGATATATATATATATATATATATATATATATATATATATATATAGATTATTTATAGACTGTTGATAATTGGTTCTCATTTTCGTAACACTAAAAAGTTTTAAAAGTATTTAGCTTTTATTTGAAGATTTATGTTGCTGAATAATCATTATTAACCTAATATTAGAAATAATCATGATGATATTATTGATACAATTTCCATTTTCATCAAGTATGTTCAAAATCAACCTTTATATGTCATAAACCATAGCTTGAACAATACTATGCAGTGATTTTTAAAGGTTGATACAATAGTATTCAAAAGTCTTTTGTGAAACCAACCTATTCACTCTAATATTTATTGTTTTTCTCAAGGAGTTAAGTCATATTACATTCCTTTTTTTCTGAACATTTTCTTCAAATGTTCTCATAATCTCATACATTTTTCATTTTGTTCTTTTATTTTAAATACTTTATGTCAGATGACTCTGAAGTGAGAATATGGTGACAAATAAGGTTATTTGGAAGAAATGATACAATCTATGTAAACCCTGACTTTTTCCTTGTAATCTCATGACACTTGAATCCTGGGAGGGTTCAGAACTGCAGATAGGTTATAACCACATGGCTTACCCTTTCTTTCTACTCTCAAATTTTACTCTTTCTTTCATTATTTTTCCTTCTTTTTGACCTATATTTTTTCATTCTGCTCTTAACTTGTTTATTATTGCAATATCCTAAATGAGAGATAGAAATGGTAATACATGCTGTAAAGATCAGCTAAAGAAAACTAGGAACATGTCCACTCATAGTGCGAAGTGGCACACATTTTTATTATAAATAGGCTTGAAGAAATCAGGAGAGGTAGAAATATATAGTGTCTTGGGAAAACCTAAAATGGTACAGGCATCTTTAGATGTGAGGGTTACTTCCCCATAAAGAAAAGTACATACAGAGTCAACTCAAACTGAAATAAGGCAAGTTTGCATTTTCTGTGAGGCCAAGAGCTTTGAAGAGAGAATGGTGGGGATGACCTGCAAGAGAATGTTACCTCTTTGTTATTCTTTTATTCTGAACCAAAAGTCTTGTAATTTACATGAATTCTCTACAAAATAAATAGGTCAAAATACTGTCATTTTTTTTTGTTTGAGAAAAGGAGGGTAATAAAAATCTACCTGCTACTCAGACATTTTCATAACTAGTACAATCAGGAAATACTGAGGGAGTGAAGGGAGTAAAGCAGGCATTTTGAAAACAGAATGAAGTCTGTATGCATAGTATCATCTTTTACAAAGTCCTATATTGAAAAGATTTTGAAAATAAAGCAGTCTCTAAACACACTCATCACAATTTTGTAATACAATAAATATTAGAAATATTAAAGACAGAGTATTAATGTTCTGTGCAAAGAAATGATATATTATGTGGAGAGAATATTTTAGAGGCATACAGAAAAGTATTTAAAATGGAAACAGGTGGCAAAGAAATGACTCAGGAGCTTGCTGTGCAAGCCTGACTTACTGATTTTGATTCCCAGAATCCACAGACGGTGACAAGAGATGAACTCTACAAAGTGGAAAGTGTGGAAAGTTTTTGCACATGAAGGCATGAAAATACGCAAACAAATACACCCACACCTACAAATACACACACATACAAACACAAATTCTAATGGTTTATAATTTTTAATTACAATAGAATGGAGAAATAATTATAAAGAATAATAAAAAATTATAAAATTTGTGAAACAATGACAACAAGGTTTTAAAATTTTGGTTCATGATTAGAAAATACAAGACTTTATTGGTAAAATCTTTATTGATAAATGTTTTAAACAAGTTATCCTGATATTGTTGTAATACTTAAAATTCAATTTACATAATTATATTTTCCCACAGTGACTACAAATAGTTTAAAATATGCCAACCTAATATATAAAATACCAGAATAATTTTATAATACAACATAGGAAGATACACAAAACACTGTCAATTGGGAAAACAATTACTTTTTAATTTATTTTACTCCTTTGAGATGTTTATGCACAACTATCCTGTATTTGCATTATTTCCACCTCTCTATGCCTCTCACCCCCTCTACCTACCTCAGTATCCATGGATTTATAACCTCTTTTTTTTTGTATTTGCTGTTATATATTCATATGCTATATACAAACCCCAGTGAATCCACTCAGTGTTATTTTCCTGTGTGTATTTTTTTCTTTGATGCATTACTTTATTATTTTCTTTGAGTTTAAAGCAGTGCTATCCTAATGACTTTATAATGGAAATCTCTTCCAGTTTCTTCCAGTTCTCAACAAGGCTGGTATTTTTTTTTTTTTTTTTTTTAAAGATTTCTACCTCCTCCCCCTACCGCCTCCCATTTCTCTCCTCCTCCCCTGATCAAGTCCCCCTCCCTCTTCAGCCCAAAGAGCAATCAGGATTCCCTGCCCTGTGAGAAGTCCAAGGACCACCCACCTCCATCCAGGTCTAGTAAGGTGAGCATCCAAACTGCCTAGGCTCCCACAAAGCCAGTTCGTGCAGTAGGATCAAAAACCCATTGCCATTGTTCTTGAGTTCTCACCAGTCCTCATTGTCTGCTATGTTCAGCGAGTCCAGTTTTATCTCATGCTTTTTCAGACCCAGGCCAGCTCACAAGGTCCAAATCAGGAGCAGATGGAGAGAGAGCACGAGCAAGGAACTCAGGACCACGAGGGGTGCACCCACACACTGAGACAATGGGGATGTTCTACCGTGTGTATTTGTTGAGGTCAGAACATAACATGACTTAACTCTTAGAGATTTGTTGTGAAACACTAAACATGGTCAGCTGTTTTTATAAGTGAATTGCAAACACTAGATATTAGTATTAATGTTTTAATTTGACTTTCTACGTTAAAACCTGAAAAATGAATAAAAAAGAATATTTGACACTTTCCATTACTATTTTTAAAATTCGGTTACAAAAAGAGTTGACGTCACGTTAAGTTATGGGAATGAAGAATGTGTGCTGATTGCCAGTTGTTGTTCACATCCAGGCTGAGTCACATTTATTTGAAGAGAAAAAAGTATCATAATTTTATCAAAATTGGTGCCTCTCCAAGCATTTGTTTTTTCACTAATTATTTTTGGAATTTCAGAGAGTCGGGAACATAGATTTGACTTCGGAAGGGATTGAGGATGAAATGCTAACATCTGTTCCTGTCAATATTCAATATTCATATTTTGCAACAGCTTTGGATCTGGAGAGAATAGAATTTTTTGTTGTTATTGAGCTGATTATTTCTAAAGTTTTAGTCACCATAAATTAAAGATATATTAACATTTGTAACTATATTGTCAGTGTAACATTGAGAGATTATATGACGTGAAATCTAGAATTTGGGTACAAAAGCACTTCTGCTCCAAGAAGAAATAGAAAACAAATAAACAAAATAATGTCTAATTTTCAGACTAAACCTCTGAAATTGCTGGTAAGCCACAGTTAAATATTTTCCTTTATAAAAGTTGCCAAGAGCCGGGCGATGGTGCCGTACGCCTTTAATCCCAGCACTCGGGAGGCAGAGGCAGGCGGATCTCTGTGAGTTCGAGACCAGCCTGGTCTACAGAGCTAGTTACAGGACAGGCTCCAAAGCCACAGAGAAACCCTGTCTCAAAAAAAACCAAAAAAAAAAAAAAAGTTGCCAAGGTCATGATGGCTTTTCTTAAGTTTTCAAATGCCTTCATAGAGACTTCATAGGGGTTTAAATGAAAATGTCTACCATAGTTTTGGTATCTGAACACTCAGTTCCCAACTGGTACTATTCTTTCCTTTTTTGTTTTATTAATTAATTAATTAATTAATGTATTATTTAGTGATGTGGTTTCTCTACAGCTTTGGAGCCTGTCCTGGAACTCACTCTGTAGACCAAACTGGCCTCAAACTCACAGTGATCTGCCGCCCTAAATGCTGGGATTATAGGTATGTGCCACCAATGCCCAGCCTGGTAGTATTTTTTTGTAGAGGTTAAAGAAGTTCTACTGGAGAAAATGTATCACAGGAGGTAAGCTTCACTGTTAAAAGTTTGTGTCACTTTCAGATAGCACTCTCTGTCTCTGTTTTATCTCTCTCTCTCTTCTATGTGTGTGTGTGTGTCCTTTTTTTTATTTTAAAGAGGTGAACATTCTGTTTTCATGTCATCTTCTGGTTGCCAAATGTCCACGAATGATAGACTTATTTCTTAAGCTGTTTTTGGTCACCTTTTGAGAAGATGCTCAAGCACAGAAAAGGTCTGTCTTCTGTCAATCATCTGCTCAACTTAACGATTTCTCTTTCCTATTAGTGTGAACTTAAGATATTTGCATTCTTAAAATCATGTATTATGTACTCTTTCTGAGTGATTTCACTAAGCATACTTACTTTTAGATTCATTTTAGTTGCATCCTTCAAAAACTTTAGCAGTTTTGGTAGTATCTTTGATATATTCAAATATTTGTTTTTAGAAAAAGCCTCTATGAAGTTTAATATATAGATTTTAGTGTAAACATGGGTTTCTATCTCTATGTGTCTATTGTACAAATATTTTAGTGTCCAATATCTATTGCTAAGTGGTAAATAACTGTTAATATCAAAAAATATTCAAAAACTTTTTAAAGTTGTTTATTTTATGTTTTCACAATGTATATGAAAAAAATTTAGCTTCTTAATTGAGAATTCATTAATTCTTAATATGATGAAACTCTCCTAATAGCAGATATTCCAATAAGTGTATAAAGACATGTTATTCAGTTCAGAAGCAATGAAATTGTTCATCTTTTATATGTATTTTAATGTATATATTTTGTTAAATTTTATAAAACACTTTTTCTGGGACTCTATTTTCAATTTTTATATGTTCTTCAAAGAAATATTTTTTACTACTGAATTTGTGAATTTAAAATATTTTGCTAATGTACATTATTGTCATATATATAACTTTCAAATATTTCTCCAGTAGGTGTCTTGTCATTTAATTGTCTATGAAAAGCATTTCCAAATACCAGAAGCCTTAATTTTAATGAAATACATTTGCAAACAGTTCCTCATTAGATTCTCATTTTGGTAATTGATTTAAGAATATTTTTCCTAACCCAACTTGAAATTTCATAAAATATTCTCCACTTTTTTACAATTCTTTTATTCTTAGATGAATAAATATAAGTCTATTATTCATTTTGTGTCAACTACTTCATAGCCTGTCAAATGTTGTTGAACATTTAACTGTAAATTGTTCTTCTCAGACAAGTTTTTAGTTCTCATTCATTTTGTATACTATGATAATACACTTAATACATACACAATACCAATTTTTTCACTAGAAATTTAAACAGCATTTGTTAAATTATACTCCTTCCAGACTATGATGTGTTTCTATTCTGAATTCTTTAAGCAATTTTCACACATTTGTGAGTATTTGTCTTTTTAAAAATATTGCAGCTATAGGCTTCTATTAGATTTGTCTCGAGTGGGTCATCATATCTATCTCTTTTCTTCTTGTTGGAATAGAATCTTTCTTGAGCCTGTATATGGGCCATATGCACAACAAGAGAGTTGCTGTATTGTATCCTGAAGACTGTTTCCTTGTAGCTGTATATTGCCTATATTTGTACACTTTTTCAACTTCTTTTTTAGATGTCTATTTCTTAAGCACCATTTACTCTAACTAGGATCTTTTCTGATGAGGAGCATATGGGTATAATTATATGTCATTAAGAACCAGTTTACTGTGTTTATAAAGCAGAATAATAGTGGTAGGTTTTCTGAAAGTGTCTATGACTTATATAGCAATAGATTGCAATTAGCCAGGTGGCAGTGGGGCACACCTTTAATCCTAGTACTCGGAAGGCAGAGGCAGACAGATCTCCATGAGTTTGTGGCCAATCTGGTCTACAAGAGCTACTTCCAGGACAGGCCCCAAAGCTACAGAGAAACCCTGGCTTTCAAAACCAAAAAATAATGGATTATTATTATAATAATCATGCCAAGAATGGGTTTCATCTTGTGAAATAATCCCTAATCCTTAATTTCAACAAGAAAATGGGTGCTTGTTCTTTTGGTGGTTTTGCCACTGATCCATTAGTGAGCATGTCCGTCTAGGAAAGCTATTACTATAACTCAGAGAATTCACAACTGAGTTTGTTTTATGAATACATTTATCTTCTTGTAGCATTCATAGGACCCTCAAACTCTATGAAAACAACAAAAAGGAAAGAAGCATCCAGGTCAGTACCAGGGTGATTTTTCCGTGTTATATGGCTCAAATGTATGACGTATTGAGGAATAGTATCTTACTATATGATTCTGAAATTTTACCAAAAGAACTGAAAATAACCAGCAATACTTGTGAGCATTTGCAGTATCACTAGCTAACAACAGTAAGTAACTCAGTCCTGGTACTAAGGTTTTTAATTTAACAGCATGTGTGAAGTTTGGGAACTTTATTACTTGTATAAGGCAAATGAAAGTCTTAATAACTGAATTTTAGTTATAGACTCATAATTTGGCAAGAGGAATAAAATCAACTAAAATGTTTATGTTCAGAATTATATGACTCTTCATCACAAGACTATATATACTTTTAGTCCACTGACTCCATAATAAGCTACTAACCACCTATGGTATATTTGTTCTGTAGAACATGACTTTGATAAAAGAGAGTTATCAAGTCAAAGAGAATTCAGGAATAAAGTTAAAATAAATATGGGTAAATAAATTAGCTTACCAATGTTATAATCTTTGATTCAGTTTACTTGACATTAGGATAAAGTTAAATTATTAATATGCTGAAAAAAAATCAATGGTTTAACTGAAAACTAATTCAACTTAGGGAAGATATGTTTGGTTCTGGAAATCTATACAATTATGTAGGACTAATGAATTCATGGATCTTGGAGAATAATCCACAACTATCATTTTTTCTAAACCAGAAATATCCCTAATTACTTTAGAAATATTTGATCTTATAGATACATCTAGAAATATAGCCCTCACATCAAAAAAAGTCTCTTTGCAAAAGATCAAGATCATTACAAAATCCACAACCAATAAAATTGAAAGTTATGAATCCTAGTTTCAGTTTCATAAAATACATTTATAATGCAAATACAGCACCATAGGCTCAGGGGTTATTAGAGAGGAGAAAGAGGTAAAGGGAGATTTTTATGAGGAAAATGTTGCCCACTAATGTCAGAAGGTAGATCCGCAAGTAGACACAGACCCACAGCCAAACATTTGGTGGAGCTTGGGGAATCCTGGAGAATAATGGGTGAACAGAAGAGTAGTGTGGAAGAGGGCTTGAGAAGAGAGGAAGGAGGGGAATTTACAGCCAGGATCTAAAATAAATAATTAAAAATAATTATTGACCAAGAGCTCTTAGATTTTAATGTGCACTAGCTTAATGGAAGTTACTATAACACAGAACAATGAAGAGAGTTAGATTATAGGAATACTCTGAAATATTTTCTCAAATTTATCTGTTCTAAGAAATGTACTCATGAATTTGTGGCTACAGGTGCAAAAGTTATAACAGTGTAACATAACAACATGCCATGAGGAGTCATTTACTTATGCATTAAATATTCCATGGACACTTGAACATCATTCAAGACTGGTTGTATTTCCCCATCATTGTAGCTCCTTGAAATTTACTTACTCAAAATTTCATAAAATAATTTTAAATTGCTAGCATTTCAATATATTTTTAAATAACACCAATGAAAACTTGCTATGATAATCAAAATTAATTAAAGTTTATAGCAATAAAGTGCTTTACTATATTTATTGGGAGTTCTTTGTAGACTATGCTATAATTTTTATAGTTCATGATTTTATATAATTTAAATAACCAAATGAAGGATATTAATGGTGGACTTGCATTAATTCATCCCTGATAAGATAAATTATATTGAAATTAATTACATATTGTTTCAAGAACAAGAAATTATATTCTCATCAGATTTTCAATATTGCTTTGGGTATTTTGAATAATTATAGAAACATTAACAGCCTTTATATATTCACTATTACATAATCTTCTAATAGTAACAAAGAATAAAATACATTTATCTGCTCTATAATTGCTGCATCAAATTTTGATATTGTTTTATGTTTTGCTGAGGCTTTCAGCTGAAACCTAGCCATGTTGTCTTGCTTACACACTTCATTGTTAACCAAAACACATTATGGCATATTTTAATACTGATGGCTGAGTAATTCATGCAGATAATTAAAGAAGTACTTCAATTTTCATTACATCCTAAAGCATTCTCTCCTTTCAATCTAGATTAGTTTAATAGAGCTATTTCCATGCAGTTTCCCCTGATTTGGAGTTTTGTTTGCAAATAAGTTGATATCACAAAGCTTATTGACTTACGTTCAGCACATATCCCCATTTTATTGATATGCTGAAATTCTGTCAGTGTTGTAATTGGCTTTCATGAAGAAAGCTTCATTTTAATCAAAGGTTTGCTTTTCTATTTATATACTAGCCAAGAAAATATAATTTAAACTATCAGTAAATGTACAAATTATTCCCTTCCAGAATTAAAGTGTGTTTAATGGTCTATTTTTGATGTTGTATAAATGTATAGATCTAATAAAAACATCATATATTGATATAATATGATAAAAATTAAAATACTAAACTTTGCACACCATTACAATGTCATAATAAAAATCCATATTCTGCCAGAAAAAAATCATATGCTTACCAGAACACCATTTTCTTTTTTTTATTTTGTAAAAATAATCATCTTTATTTTACATATCAATCCCAGTTCCCCTGTGCTCCCCTCCTCTTGCTTACTTCACCTTCTCCCCATCCCAACCCCTTCCACTCCTCAGAGAGAGTAAGACTTTACTTGGGGAGTCAACAAAGTCTAACACTTCACTTTGAGGCAGGACAAAGGCTCTCTGTCCTCTATATAGGCTGGGCTAGTTGACCTTCCATAGGGAATGGGCAACAAAAAGCTAGTTTATGCACTAGGGATAAATCCTGCTCTCACTGCCAGTGGTCCCAGAAACTGCCCAAGTCATCAGATAGCATAGTTTATTCCTATTCTGTTTCCCCTGCCCTTAGAATAGAATCAGTGAGTTTCCACTAGCTCTGGCCAACTGTTTCTGTGGTTTTCCCCACCATGATTTTCAACCATTTGCTCATATTATTGTTCCTCCCTCTCCTTAAATGAACTCTGGGAGCTAGGCCCAGTGCTTAATTGTTGATCTCTGCATGTGTTTCCACCAGTTACTGGATAAAGGTCTTATGATTACAATTAAAATAGTCATGATTTCTGATTACAGAGGAAGGCTAGTTCAGGCACCCTCTTTACTCTTGTTTAGAGTCTTAGCAGGGGTTATCCTTGTGAATATCTGGAAATTTTTCAAGTGCCAGGTTTCTCCTCAACACTATATTGCCTCCCTCCATCAAGATATTTCCTATTCTCCCCCTCTGCTATTCCCCCAAATCCACCATCCTGTGCCTCATGTTCTCTTCCCCGCTCTCTTCTGCAATCTTCCTCCCCTCTAACTCTCCTTCTATGCTCCGATTTTCTCCAGAAATCTTGTCTATTTGGTTACAGTTCTAAGCACTTGAAAAAGACTACGGATTGCTGCCCTTACTGTGAATGTATCCCCAAATAAACAAAACTTTGTTATATTGTATTCTGGGCTATTGTGGAACTCTTTGGTTAAACTACAACGTGGCACATATATGAACCTGAGCACACAACATTGTCGTCCATGCCCAGACCTGCTGCAGCCGTCTCCCACACCATGCAGCTGGTATGCCCCTCCAATGCATCTGTGTACTGCTTGGCTCAGTTGGCCTATGGCTTGAGTTAGCGGTTTCCTATTGGCCTGTTTCCGTGTGCCTCAGTATAATTGTGCGGTTCTACTACATGACTTCCTGCCGAAACTCTCCCAAGGCTTTTCTGGCCCCTGACCCATGTGGCACACTGCAGCTACACAAGCCAGTATCTGCAAGGCCTGCTCTGATCAGGCTGAACTCTGACCCTGGGAATTCTAACTCTGCACGTGAGTGTCATTGACCAACCAGTAACATTGCAGCACAGACCTGCAAGCTCTGTGTTCCTTGACCTTCTGCCCAACTCAACGTCCTCTGTAGGCAGATGTGCTGCTCTTAAGAATTTATTTATTTATTTTTAGATTAATACAAATTGGTTTATTTAAGTGATAAGAGCTGATGGGACAAACCTAAGAAATAGGCCAAGCTTTCCTAATTAATATTTATTAAGTCTCTGTGTTTTTTTTGTTTGTTTTTTTGTTTGTTTGTTTGTGAGCCTGTGGCCCAAAGAAAAAAAATCCATCTACAGGCTGGCTTCAAACTCACAGAATTTAACAAAATTTGTTAGCAATTCTAGGACCTGCCTTACTGCCGCAACTCCGACACCTGCTGGTCAATCAAGATTATTACACCGACAACAATTTTCTGAAAATTATAGAAGTTAATTTGATTAATAAATAAATGAATTTGAAAGTTGTGAAACAACCCCAGGGTGATTGCAGACAATATCACCATCCATAAGTTCAACATTTTTTGATTATACAAAGGATGGGTTTCTGCAGGAACTAGATGACCTACCTGGCACAAACATTTTTGTGGCCATCACAGCTATTAGTTTTGTTCTTCATATTACATCCTTAAAAACAGTGGTTTAATGCAGTCATGAAAGAGAAACTTCTAGAAATGATATGGTCTTTACAGACTGGTAATGAGAAGTGAGCGAAAAGTATTCATACCATTGAAAATGATGATCTTAATATGACAGGTAAAATTCAATTCGTATTAATGGGTTATGAAACCTTACAAAATGAAACTGAGAGATTATCTGAAAAGATTCATACTATTGAAACTGACAAACAAAATTGTTAAAAATTTATGATAAACTAGCAGATAGAACATTACTCAAGTAAGGAAATTTATATGCCATCCAAATAATTTCCAAGGATGAGAAGATTTCCTTAATGGAAAAATTCAAAATATTAGAATCACATGGACAAAATGAGAACCAGAAATTATTTTATTTAATAAAATCATTAGAAATATTCACAGGTCAAGAGATTCGGACTTTACAAAGTACAGTGATAAAAAGATTTGAATTGTTTGAGGAACTTGTAAGATCTCACAAGCAAGAAGAAGAGTTGTAAGCAAAGGAAAATAGAAATGACTTAGCACCACCAGTAACTCTCAAAGTCAAAGATGACTTTACCAAGAATTTTAGCTACTTATCATGTTACTAACTCTGAAAAGTCAGCAAATGCTCTTATCCAGAAAGATATGCAGAATATAAATGGGAATCTATACAATTAAAAGATCTACAAGATATTAACAAACAGTAGTATCTTATAGCACACATTCACCATATGTTAGAACATTGGCAAAGACATGGGCTTCAAGTAATAAAGTTACTCTACGTGATTGGCTTCAAGTTGTCTCAGCTGTGCTACAGGATGGACCTAGTTACAGTGGAATTGCTATTGGAGAGAAGAGGCTATGACCCTGGAACATCAATATAGAGCCAGAGAATTTGAGGCCTCTCAATATCAAATTCTTGGTGATGTCCATTGTGCTGTTCCAGATAGTCAAGCTAAATACAATAAACACATTTTTTCCTATGTCAAAGCTTTGTTATACTCCATTCTGGGTTATTGTGGAATTCTTTGGTACAACTACAGAATCCAGTTATGCTTCTGAAGCATGATTAAGAAAAAGTCAGAGACAGATATTAAGGTTCAACCTAAAGATCAGAAAAGCAAAACAACTAGCCACTGGCTCTTACTGCTACGTTAGTCCAATATGGTGATTCTACCTCCAGGAATCCTCAGAATAAGACTAAACCTGAGAGCTATCTCCTCCCATCATACAATCCTTCCTAGGCCAGGATTAAAGACATGCACTACTAAGATTAAAAGCATGCACTGCCTGGTCTCTATGGCAACCAATGTAGCTACTGGAATTAAAGGTGCGTGTTACCATTGCCTTGTCTCTAAACCTGATTATTGGGGACATTTTACTCTCTGATTGTCACACAAACTTTGCTTATGATAGAGACTTTACAGGAGTTTGCATAGTATGATGGCTCCATGCTTTCTTTTCATACTATTGTAACCTGTGTTTTACTATTGATACACATGGTGACTGTGAGGTATCCCAGTGGTTATTGCTTATTAACACAACTGGCATATTGGATAATTGTTGCAAGTGTATGGGAAGACTCAAAAATCATAGGTCCTTGTCAGGCTGACCTTCTTCGACAGAACAAAGAAAAAGGGAAAACAACAACTCAACAATCCAACAACAAAGTACATCTGTCTCACAAGGTAAGGCCCTCCAAGTAGGAAATTTTCCAACCACTGGTTTGCTACCTAGAAAACAAAGAGATAAGCAAATGAAATACTGCAAAGCTCATCTGTTATTTGGATTTAAGTTTACATGGGCTTTTTACATCAAAGTAAGAGCCAATTAAAATAAAGGATTTAAAAAAATCACAAAGGTATACTTATAAGTTCCTACTAGCTCTGACAAATTTCTTGGCATGATATGAATTTATAGTCTGTCCCATGTTTATACAGGCAATAAAAGAAAATTATTACTCCTTATTATGATACCCCAATAGAGACACCTGCCTCTAAAGCAGTGAATTGTACAGAAGTAAAGTAAATTCGAGTTTGACTTAACTGTCTTGACTTCTGCCTGCTTGTTAACATCCCTTTCTCTTATCTTAGGATTTGGAACCCTAGCATGAAATTACATGAAAGAATAATTACCATAACTCCGTTGTCATGGGTAAGATTTTAATCATGGTTTACTAAAATAAAGAAATGAATATTTTTATTGCCATCTTCAAATGTTTGTATTTGAGACTGGTTTTCTCTGTAGCTTTGGTGCCTATCCTGGAACTAGCTCTTACAAACCAGCCTGGCCTCAAACTGACAGAGATCCACCTATCTTTGCCTCCCAAGTGCTAGGATTAAAGGCTTGCACCACTACTACCTGGATATGTTCTCTTTATTGCTACAGACATAACATCTACCTGAAAATGTTTACACCTAGGGCTTCTGTTCTTGAAAACATGACTAACTGTAACAGAAATTTCTTTTGAAGGCCATGAGACCCAGAGACCACTCCCAAGCAGACATACAGTTATATAACTTACAATAACCTTGAGAAATTGTTAGATATCTGAAGAAATGACCTCTTGAGACATTCATCTGGGCCCTTCCAATGCATAATTATAAAGTTCTCCATTCTTTTTAAGTATATGATTTATTTTCTGATAACTGAATTTTTAATAATGTTTTAGTTCAAAGTTGCAAAATATTCCACATTTTTTTCAGAGAACAGCATCTCAGAGTCTTTCCAGATACACCATACTTTAGTTTCTAAATTCTGTCTTAGTTATTTTGTTATGAAGAAATACCATGAGACAGAACAACTCATAGAAGAAACTATTTCCTTGGGTTACAGTTCATAGGACTTGAAGTCTATTATGACAGTAGTCCTTAGTCATGGAAAGAGGAGCAGAAATTTGAAGTTCACATTTCAAACACAATCACAAAGCAAAGAAGGAACTGCAAGTAAACAGGATTTTAAGTCTCAAAAATCAGACTCAGTGATATATGTCTTCTGGCAAGGAAGCATCACCTAAACTTCTTGGGGTAGTTCAAATAAGAATGCTCTGGACTTGCCAATAGGCTCATATATTTTTCTTAGTCATCAGAGAGTGGCCCTGTCTTAGATGGAAAAGAAGGTAGAATTTTTTTTTTTTTTTTTTTTGAGAAAGTGTGTCACTGGGGGTGGGTTTAGAAGTCTCAGAACCCCAAGCTGGGCCCAGTGTCATTCTCTTTTCTGCCAACATGCTCTTTTTGATGTAGAACTCTCAGCTAATTCTCCAACACCATGCCTCCCTGCTGCCATGCTCCCACCATGGTAATAATGGACTAAGACCCTAATCTGTCAGCAAGATCCAATTAAATGCCTTCTTTTTTATAAGAGTTTCTGTAGTCATGGTATCTCTTTACAACAGTAGAACATTGACCATGACACCTTTTTAAACAAGGCCTATGCACAAGATTATAAAGGATATCACATTCAAACCACAACAACTTTCACAAAAGTTGTGATGCATAGGGAGGGAATAGTTTTCATTGAAGATAAGCCATTATGACATGGCAGACACAAAAACAGGAGAAAATAATGCCTAAGAATATGAATACAATTGTTAAGGTTGTCTTAGCATGAAAACCAAGATCAATGTGTCATTTTATATCTGAGAGGTTCCTATTGCTGAAGCTTTGTTAATTTGAGTTACTATACAACCATGTGAAATTGAAAAAAATTAATCTGAGAAGCAAAATTGTTTTTCTTTTCACTACCTGGTATCAGGACAAATTAAACACAAAATTTTCCTGAAAATTTCAAGCATGATGAGAGGAAATGGGAAGGAAGGAATGGAGGTTTGCAGAGAAGGGGGAGAAAGAAAAGAAAATGAGAGGGAGGGGGAGGTAGTAAAGAAGGAGGAATAGGAAGAAGAGCAGGAGGAGGTTTGCTGATTGTCAAGGACTTTCTCTCTATGTTGTAACTTCCTTTTGCTAGTCCTTATTTTTTATAATGTTAGAACATCCAGACAAGGCTTTTAAAATTGAAGAGAATAATTAAATAATGTCATGTGTGCTCACTATGCAGTATAAAATGTTGACATGTTATTCTGTGATTAAAGGTATGGGATATTTTATTTTTTAAAAAATGGCCAGTCTGTGCCTCAGACCTTGGGTGAAGAAAGAATGGTCAGTCTCCCCAATTTTTAGATCTTTCACTGTGGTAGCTTTTTATCTAGAAATTTTAACTTTGTGTTTTTAGTGTTAAATTAAATGATCATTATCAGTCTCTCCTTGAAGACAACATATTTTGATATGATATAAAATAATCATTATTTGTTGTGGGACAATGGTCTTATACCCTGTAAATATTTGTCAGTTGTATTGGTTTAATGAAATGCTGATTGGCCACTAGCCAGGCAGGAAGTATAGGCAGAGTCACCAGAACAGGAGAATTCTGGGAGAGGAAAGGCTCAATCTGCAGTTCTCACACAGACACAGAAGAAGCAAGATGAGAATGCCACACTGATAAAAGGTACCAAGCCATGTAGCTAACACAGTCAAAAATTATGGGTTAATGTAAGTTATAATAGTAAATAAAAAGTCTGAGCTAATAGGCCTACCAGTTTAAAAGTAATGTAGGCCTCTGTGTGTTTCTTTGGGACTGAATGGCTTCAGGACTGGAACATAAATCTTTGTCAACAATTATTGGTCTTAAAGAAGTTAATAAATATGCTTTGAACTTTAGTATCAGAGTTTACAACTTGGTTAGTAACAAAAACACTTTTCATTGTTGGTCTAGCTACACACAGAAGTGGTTAAAGTTTAAAATTCTTTCATTAACTTAACACGAATGAACATCCAATGAATGCAAAGTAAATTTCCAATAATACATATCATTTTTATTTGAGCTCAATATTTAAACTTAATTAAATATCTTCAAACTTCGTTAAAAGTTACTTTAGTGTGTATGGCTGACCTGCATGGTTCATTCTACCTTTTGAAGCTTGTTAAATGTTTTCTAATATACTATACATTTTCACTCATTATTTCTTCTCAAACGTAGATGATATGTATAGAAAAAATTTTTATTCAGAGCAATTCTGTGATCTAAGATATCAAATAGGAAAAGGACATTTAATTAGGCTGCTGGAGACTGCCAGAACATGTTCTACATTTATATTTTCCTATTGAGAGCATTTTAAAATTCTGAGTAGTCTATAAGCTGCTGTTTTTGGCAGGCTCCTCTGAATGCTTCTGTTCTCCTACTGAGCTTTATCAGACAAAGCTAGGAAAGAGATAACAGGAATTTTGTAAAATGTAAGCACCAGGTAACTAATTAGTGTTAATTATCAATTAACTTTTATATATTTAAGATGCAAAAGTAACAATTAAAACATGTGACCAAAACAAAACATTTCAATTAAATTATTTTTAAAATAAATTAGTTAATATAGTAGAGTGATGATTCTAAGCTGTTTTATCATTCTTTAGTTTTCTCTTCCAATAAGACAAGATTAACACATAAGAGCCAGGTTCATACCTATGATTTTTTTAACTTCATTATGTAATTTTTCTTTCAACTTTATTTTTTTTGATGACATATTTAAATAAGATTATTACCTTGACACAAAATGATTGATTATTGAGATATTTGTTTTCTCTGCCTTATGTACATAAATCAAGCATACAAAATCAATTTCATGGACTGATATATACTCACTGTTAAGTACAATACATTACATATATGTTACTTGTGCAGTACCACTTTAATTTTCTTGGAAAAATGAAATGATACTGTATTTGAAGAAAATGAATTTCCTCAAATCATAAGATGATAAAATGTCTCAACATCTGCAAACTGGAGAATATGATTATCATATTTTTATCTTTTCATAGAAAGTTTGGGATATCTAGTGTATAACATATATCATATCAACTGTAAATAACGATAGTTTGACCTTTTCTTTTCCTATTTTCTTCAATTTCCTCCTCTTGCCTCATTGTTCCAGCTGGTGCTTCCAGCACAATATTGAAAAGGGGTGGAAAAAGCAGAAAGCCATATCTGATTTTAGTTGGACTACCTCAAGCTTTTCACCATTTAGGATTATTTTGGCTGGGAATTTCATATACATAGTTTTTATTGTCTTGATTTATGTTCACTATAGTCCTATTTTTTCCTAGGACTTTTATCATGAAGGAATGTTATATTTTGTCCAACAGATTTTCAGCATTTGTCAAGATGATTGTGTGATTGTTGTCTTTAAGTGTTTTTCTGTGGTTTATCTCATTTATTATTTGTGTATGTTGAAACATCCTTTTTGTCTCATGGATAAAGTCTATTTAATCTATATGGATAAACATCAAACTTACACATAAACATCATTTTCCTAATCATGGAGAAAATAATTACTGAGAAATATTCTCCTAAATAGCATTTCATATGATTTTAAGCCTATCTGTGGAATTCACCCCCATGGACTGCAAAAGAATTATACCAGTCATTTAAATTTTTAGTTATATGTTGGTATTAAGACAAGGCACCTGGAAAATGTGTGTGTGTGTGTGTGTGTGTGTGTGTGTGTATGTATGTGTGTGTTTAAGCTTGTGTGTGGCTTATATATTAGTTAACTATATATAGCTCTATTTTGTAGATAATTATTTCTTTTGAAGATCTGGTACTAAGTGGTCATGTGTGGTTTTATAAGCTTCATTCTTTAAAAATGATTGAATTGTCTTTCAAAGTAGACAGTAGAAATTTTTTCACACAGTTACATTTATAATACTGAATTTTAATACATATTTATAAATAGCTGTCAGCATTTTTTTTGGTATGGTAACTACTATTCATTTGCTGTGATAATACACAAAAACAAAAAACAAAAGCTGGACCTAATGATGTCGTGGCTCCAGACACCCCACAGAGGAGTTCCAGAGGCAATTGGGGAGAGGTCCTTGGTCTGGCCTTCCTTGCCCACAAGGAAAGGAGTGCGTGATAACAGGACCTGCTATGCCACTCAACAGGGTGTCCTTTTGCCTCCAGAGAGTCCAAACACAGGGTTGAGATAATTGCTAAGGTGTGCTTCAGGTAGCTGAATCCAGCTCACCTCACCCAGGAATCCCACCTGCCCTAAAGCACAAATGCTAAACTGCTTCTGTAGTTTAAATCCTGTTTGCTTTGGAGCTAAGATACAGACTAAACATCTGTTTTAATCTTTGGGACACAGAACTCATTTTAATTAAAATATTAACCCCTCTTCACTTACGAAGGGGGAAGATTGGGGTTTTGACTGTTGCTCAGAGACTGGAGCTGGTGGTATTTGATAACAACAATGTCTGTTATTGTGCTCTTACTGTAATTGACCTAATGATATTTGTAACTGCTTATAGATGTTGGGACAGGTTTGACACACGCTGTAAAGTGTTTGGGTTTAATGCATATGTTAAAAATTTTAGATTTAGACCCCTTCTACACTGGGCAATTTCTAGAAGAAGAAATTTATTTGGGATTTTGCTTTTAGACCTAAATATCATCATAAACTGGGAACTAAGAGTCAAATATTTGAGATTTTCAAAGACAGTCTCATTCAAACTACATAATAGTAAGACGGTTTCAATTTTAGTTTTAAGACAGTAAATATGTATGTATACATGCACATATACCTACACAACCATACACACACACAAACACACACTTATATATGAAAAACATTGTGACTGCTTTACACTTGGAATTCAGAATCCATTTCTTCTTTTGATTTATTGCATCTCTATTGTGTATTCACTTTAAATTACATGCCACTGTTGCCATCTTGAGCAGTAATTATGTCATCATTGTGAATCAGATTCTCACATCCACAGCTGTGCACCTGCTGTTTTCCAGCTGTTTCCCCTGCTCTTTCACCTTGCTAAGACACCTAAGAAGATCCACAATAACTCCAGTACCAGCTCCTGGTACTATGAATTCTTATTTTTATACAGAAGGCTAAAATAAATTTAATTTGTAAATGGAAAAACATGTATCTTTGCATGGAAAATCTATTGCTTTCTTTTACACAGTCTATGAAACTCTCCAAAAATCTGAAGTCTATCTGTACATTAGGATGAATTCTTATGAATTATCTGTCTTTAAGTAAAGATATTTAAAGCTATAATTACCATTAGGCTAGAAAATTGAGAAGTCACTAACACTAAATGGACTTGGACACCGAAGGCTCTGTGATATATATTGCATCCATTTAATAATTTTGCTCTTAGATAAAAAAATATTTGTCTTCAAAGTTATCCATATTTCAAAAATAAATTGCTAAAGGAACTTGTAAGTTATATTTCATTTGCGTTCCATTTATCCTGCTAGATACTTTTGCCATGGTAATAAAATTGAGGACTTAAAATTAATGTACACATCCTTTCTATTTTATTAATGTTTGTGTGCACTACTTCATCACATTTGCTCCTAGAGACTGCAGAGAGGAGTGGGAAAGTCACAGTTTGCATGGGCAGTTCCATCAAGTCATTATAACACTGCTCACTCATCCAGTCATGTAATCATAGAATCAAAATTCATAAACCTACAGTGGATATAAAAACAAATATGTTTCTATGTGCATATGCTTGTGTCTTGTATGTACACACACTATTTTTATATGTCCGAATCTTAAAAGTGTTTCTGATTTTTATTAAATTTCAAACTTTTGTCATGTAAAAGTTGCAGCTACAAAGGCAATTACAAGCTTTGTATTTATTTACTTGGGCTAATAATTGTTCACATAACTTTTTATATGAAAGTTCTTAATATGCTTTTTACTTCTGTTTTTGTACCACCAAAGATTCAAAATGTTAAGTGTTAGTTGTCCAATAAGATAAGCTTAAGAAGCATTGGTTAAAAAAGCATAGATATTAATGCTGAATGAAGCCCGGGGAAACAATTATTGACAGAATAGAGAAATTTTTGTGGATATATGGTTAGGTGAAATATATTTTAAAATTGAGTTTTAATTTTACTTGAGAGAATTATTAATATGAGTTCTCAAAGGGTTGTTTCATCTTAGAAGCAACTCTAGAACACCACTAAAGCTATATTAACAATGTGGTTTTAGCATTTGCATATGTTTTGGGAAGTTTTGAAGTACTGCATAATTAAGTACAACTTCATGTTCCTTACAATTTTATATAATATGATAATAACAATATGTGAAAGTTCATAGTAATGCTGAGTTAATTAAGACATCAGCCATGATTGCACAGACAGATTTGGTTTTCACTATAATCCAGCTTTGTTTTCATTCTTTTTATGTAACTGAATTATACATCATTAGCATCTAGGAGTTGATCATTCCATCTAGCCATTATTTTTTAAGAAATGCAATGAGATATTAAACATTTGGTATTTTATTGTAGTTTCCATCTACTAATTGCTGTATTTCATTGTTATTTTCATTGGATATCACTTTTTAAAACTGTTCTTACATGGAAGGTGTGGAGGATGTAAGTCCTGGAATTTAAACATTTGAAGATGGAAATACAGAGGATATTAAGACATATTATACAAGTTACTATGATTCTGTATTATAATGTAAATCTTTATGCAAAAATTAAGTCAAAATCAGACATTACCCCAATGTTAAAGGTTCTTAGATAGATAGTAGAATCACTTAATGATGACTCATTTGTAAATTTTTGCATATATGAAGTTGTATGAGGCTGCTTGTTCATTTTCCCAGCCACCCAGACTCCAAAAATAATCACACAGAAACTATATTATTTAAATCACTGCTTGGCTGACCCGGGTCTGAAAAAGCATGGGATAAAACCGGACTCGCTGAACATAGCAGACAATGAGGACTACTGAGAACTCAAGAACAATGGCAATGGGTTTTTGATCCTACTGCACGAACTGGCTTTGTGGGAGCCTAGGCAGTTTGGATGCTCACCTTACTAGACCTGGATGGAAGTGGGTGGTCCTTGAACTTCCCACAGGGCAAGGAACCCTGATTGCTCTTTGGGCTGACGATGGAGGGGGACTTGGCCAGGGGAGGGAGAGGGAAATGGGAGACGATGTCGGGGAGGAGGCAGAAATCTTTAATAAATAAAGAAAAAAATAAAAAAATAAATAAATTACTGCTTGGTCAATCACTTAAGTGTATTGCTAGCTAGTTCTTAAATCTAGAATAAAATCATTTCCAGTATTTTATATTTTACCACGAGGCTTGTGGCCTACAGGTAAGTTTCTTATGTGTCTGTCTCTGGCAGCTTCTTCGTGGCTTCTCTGAATCTGCTCTTCTTTCCCCCAGAATTCAGTTTAGTTTTCCCTGCCTAGCTCTAAGTTCTATCCTATAAGGCAAAAACAGCTTCTTTATTAACTAATGGTATTCACAGCATACAAAGGGGAATCCCACATTATGAAGTATAGCTTCAAAAGTCTTTATGTTTATGGCTTTCATTAAAGGTTTCAGTTAAGTTAGTTAAGTTCTTTATCATTCTCATAGTTAGCAGATAAATTTAGTGTTATTGCCAGTAAATTGGATAGTCCTGTGATTAGAGTGATTTTAGAGTACCAAGGGCTTCAAAATAACAAGGAGGTGAATAACTTTAGAAAAGAAGATTTCTGGCAATGCATAAAGCAACATCCCAGAGAAACATGAATAAAATGTTTTTATAGATTAGTTGCATAAAACAAATAATATTCAAAGCAATTTCTGTGTTTTATTTTTTTTACAATGTCTCACCATCCATTTCCTATTGAACTCACCATTATGATAGATAAATTTGTTAAACAGTGATGTATAGCTTAAAATTTTTATACTTGTGGTAGATGATTGATTGTTCTGTCTAACATATCTCTATCTATCTGTCTGCCTGTCTGTATGTCTGTCCATCTGTCTGTCCATATATCCATTTATCATCTATCTATCTATCTATCTATCTATCTATCTATCTATCTATCTATCTATCTATCATCTATCTATCTTTCTATTTAAATACCTATTATATATCTATCATCTATATCTATCTGTGTGAAGTTGAAAATATACCCAGAGGTTTATTATGAACAGTATTTCTTGATATTTATGTTATCAAATATGTCACACAACTTAAAATATATTACACTGGTTGATGACTATGTTAAGGATAGATGCTAGGTACATAGAAGATAAATTGTTATCACAGCTTGTATATTTAGAAAGATTCATATCAATGTACATTATTTTGTGTTTGTTTGCATGTATATGTGTTTGTATATATTTGCAAGTGTTACATATGTGTAGATGCCCATATTTATGTATATAACTGAGTGGGTATAGATATATAAAAGTGAAAACAAATTTGGGAGTCGGTCTTTTATTCTCCCATTTTGTGACATATTTGTACTTTGTTTTCTTGGTTGATTTTTGTGGTTTTTCCAATGTGCTTGCCCTTGAATTTGTGTCTTAGATCTCTCTGTAGTTATGATTACAAATACCTGTACTACATGACTGGCTCTTTTATGTAGGTTATGCAAATTTTAATTAAAATCTCAAACTTGTACAAAAAGCATGTTTACTCAGTGATCCATCTTATCATCCAGTCATTTTTATTTAATATATTTTAAGGTTAGTTTGATGAACAAACAAATTCATAATAAATTTTAATCAGTTTTATCTAAGAATGATGTGTAAATAAACAGAAAAGCAATTATTTCTGCTATCTTTTTCATTAAGGGAAAGCCAAATCTGTTAACTGGTGATATTTTCAGGAAAATCAATTATGTTTAGTCATAAAGTTCACCGCTAAAGTTTTTATTTTGAGTTTTACTCTTGAATTTATAAAGAGACAAGAATTTTCGTAGGAAAGATGTAGAAGTTACCAGAAGCTAATAAACAGTTCTACGGATAGTGATCTAAACCCTTCTTGAAGCCTCAAAATAATATGCCAGAATATGTGTGCAATTCAAACAACTTGACAAGTAAGAAAAACTAAGAAGAAACTGTCCTCAGAATAAGGAAAGAAGCGTGGTGCTGTGGAAATCCAGCAAGAAGTAAAAGGGAAGTTGGGAAAATCAAGATGCTAGAAGATACAGAAAGTCAACTGAGAGAAAAGAAAATGATATATAATTGAACACTGACTGAGTTAATGGGTCTGATGCTGCATGCACAGAAAGGCTGGAGAGAAATGGAGCACCAGCTGATCAAGCAGTTGACCGCAATGTGCCATTCTCATGATCATTACTTTCAATTTTTTACATAGGTACAAAGTGAGGGGTCTGTAAGGTTACCATTCTTTAAGTATATCATGTATTTCAATGAGATCACTCTAATTAATGTATCCCAATAACACTACTCTAGGCCTTCTATCATCCAAAAGTCTCTGTTCTGTTTTTGTTGCATTTATTTGTGTGTGCATAAATTTGTATTTTATTATAAATTCTTGTAGTAGTTTCAGAGAACTTACAACAAGCTCTTAATCAGTATATTACTTTCTGTGATACAGCCACTCTTAGCATCATTGTTTCGAAAATGTGAGTATGAAATTTGGAATGACCTTCTTTTTTCATATGTGTTGTTACATTTGTCTTTCCACTATTGTAAAACTTCAATTGTACAGCTCTTTCACCTATTTTGATGGTTTATCCCTACATATTTTATGGTGGTATTTGTTTAATCATTTAAATTATTGTAAGTAAGAATGGTTTATTTGATTCTATTTTCAGTATGTTTAGATATTAATATAAAGAAGTCTCCAGAAACATTTTTATTTCTGTTATTGTAAATGAATGGAAATAATTTTTCAAATAACTTAGGATTTTAGAAAATAAATTTTATCTAGATATCACTGATAGAAAAATACTATAAAATCATATAGTAATATTTTCATTCGAATTACTCATTAATTAATTAAATAGATTTCAAAATGCATATTCATTTATTCATGTTTTAGTGTATACAATTATCTCTGTGTGTAATGGTGTATAGGAATGACAAAATAAGTAATCAGTCAGGCAGTGGTGGCAACTTCCTTAATCCCAGCACTCAGGAGCAGAGACAGGTGGATTTCTGTGAGTTAGAGGCCAGCCTGACCTACAGAGCAAATTTCACGACAAGCTCCAAATGTACAGAGGAAACCTGTCTTGAAGATTCAAGGAGATTTTCCATGAAAGTAAACTCTAAGATGTAAAGACTCAAAATCAAAATAATATAAACAAAGAGAAATGTGTTATCAAAATATAGAAATGAAATTTAATTCTTGAATGAAGCATATATAGTACTAGAAGTAATTGAAAATAGTAAAATTGTAATGACTATTCAATTGATAATACCAGGTTTTGAATGATGTTAGACTCTCTCAGAATGTTTTATAAACGTTTTATGAAAGCACACCCCTAAAATCACAATTTATTATTGCTGAATGAAAATGACTCACTTGAGAAATATTTATATAAGGATATCAAAATCATCACCATCATATTCATAATTATGCACTTTAAAATTATTAGCAGGGTAAAATTTACCAGCAGATACATAATCATAAATGCACTACTTTCATAAGACTCCTCAGATATAGTAGTAACTTTAACCTGTCTTGTCTTGATGAACTGTACATACCATTAGAGAAGAAATGTAAATTTAGCAGTAAGAAATAAGAAATTCTATAGTGAAGATGACTATCATCAAATTCCCTTTCCAAAGTTCCCTTTAATATAAACTCCATCAATTTCATCAACAATTTTTTAGTAGTAAAGACACCTGGTTATATTTATTTCATGTCTGGAAGAGTTGGTATTTTAAAAGGAGGAATAAAAGCACATAAGAATATAACTGAAATCCTCACACTTTGGAGGCTGTGAAAGAAGATAGAGATTTTAATGTAAGCATCAACTACCTAGTGAGACTCTATTTTAATACTCATTAAAACAAGTAATATGTCTAATGGAGAACTAAATTCTATAGAATACCGGAAGGTGAATATGACTTTAGGAAAAATAACTCATAAAGCAAAAGCAAAATGGGGATGGAAAACAGAGAGGAAGCATTTTGAATAGATAGGTCAGTAACCAAGGACTCAGTAAGATGTTGACATTTGAACTAATGTTAAAATCTCATACAATTAGTTATTATTCAGAAAGTATTATATAAAATAGATGTAAAGGTACCCAGCTGAGAGAAGCTTACAATATTCCAAGGTCAATAAAGCTCTGTGTATATAGGATAGTGAACAGTGGTGAGGTTGTAAAGAAGATGACATTAGAGAAATAGTGCCAGATGATATTTTCTTCGGGGCTCATTTGAAAACAGCAAGTACAATGACATTGTTGACCTTGAAAGGGAAACTGAAAAATGATGTCCAACACACACAGAAAAGCAATGTGTTGCAGCTTGAATTGCTTTGATGTATTTTCATATTGCATCTTGACTGAACACTGGTTCAAATTATTTGGCATTGAGCAACTGGGAGGTTGGATTGACCTTACTTAAGCTCTGAAATCTATAATGGAAAAAGTACTGACATAGGATTTGGAGATGAACTCTACTTAAATTTTACACCTTACTTTCAGATACCAATTAGACAGTTCAATTGAGAGACACTCTAATCCTTTGGAATTTGAGAAAATCTTTATTATAGCCAATAAACTTCAGTATGTTCAGCTTATAGGCATTATTTAATTCATGGGAATTGAAAATTGCTAAGTAGGTGTATATAAACAGAAAAAACCAAGGCTTAGGATTCAAACCTAGGGAGAATGGTAAAATTAAGAATATGCAAATTTGTTTTCAAATAGTGGGGCATCAATTTTCAGACTTATGAACTTAAAGTACTTCTTATTGAAGAATTTAACCATGAGATGCAATGGCAAATGTGGAGTTATTAGAAGATAATTATTTCAGTATCACAATCAATATATCAATGCATCATTCACAGAAGTTTGAAGGAAGTCCTTATGGAACTCTTTAAACTGGGAATAAAATCTCTAGGAATAATTTTCATTTTTACTTTTTTGCATCTGAAAATCAGAAATGAGGTATTTTGATTATAAACTTAACAGCATTCAAATTACCAAAGTATCATGTCTCTAGACATGTCTGTGAGTGATCATATAGATTTTTAAAATTGTGTCGGGCATCCTCATAAACATAAGGTTTACTATGGACTGGTGTCATGGATTGAACTATTTGAAAAGTGCTGTTCATAAGTATTACTCACTCTCCGATTTCTGGTTATAGGTACATCTTGGTTAACCTTTCTGTTAATTCTACCATATATCTAAATCTTATGTATTTATCCTATATAGGAGAAAATATAAAGAAAGGAGAAACAAAGGTCACACCCCTAATGATTAGCTCAAAGTATTTTCTAATCATGTTATTCAAATAACAATAATGGTTTCATATTGATCACTGACAGGAAATTCACAGAGATTTAGATATTTAATAATATAATCTATGAGATACAAAGAATGGTCATATATGAATGTTATATGAAAATTCCTTTTGAAATTTCATAAATGTTGAAAAGAATTGATAATGATGTTTTCAGTAGGCCCAAATAAAACTAGGAGTAAAATAGAAAAAATAAAAAGAGACTTGAGATGTAATAGGAATTTTATATTTGGAAGCATTAAAGTGTCTTCAGAGTCTGATGTTCTAAATAAAACTGCAGTGCTGTGTGAAGTTTGAAATGGTGCAGGTCCAATCACTAGCTATCTTAGAATGGTTTTAGCCCTGCCCCCAACACATCCCTGTCAGCAGCTATTCCTTACTCACCTTAGCATAACAATGAATATACTAAAAGTCTTTTGAAATCTGTTACTTTTTAGACTATTAACTTCCACCAAACCAAAAGCTACAGTGTCACCCAAAAGTATTCGAAGCCTATAAAAAGGTTTCCATATTTTACTGCAGCTTCCACTCAAGTGGACTCACCAATGCATTACAAACATGCCTTGATTTGTGGATTTCTTTGTTCTGAGATGATAACCTTCAAGAACTGATTTTCAATCTGAAACATGGAATTTGAGATAAACTATGTCAGTGCTCCTGCGCCATTGTCACTCAAATGGCTCTAGAATAAATTTTCATACTCATTTAATGAAGATGAGAACTGAGATTTTCACTGATGATATTATATTGTGTGTATATATACAGATGGTCTACACCCATGATGAGGTTATGGTCTTTCCGCGCTGCGCCCACCGTCTGCTCTGTAGGCATTAGAACACAGTTTGCGAGCTTTGGGCAAGGGGCTGGAGGTTGAGAATACACACACAGAGACAGACCGACACACAGACCTTAAAACACTGGTACCCAAAGCCTTTCTTTAATAGCACCATGGGGGCTTAAATACCCTGCAGTCAATGGCCAACAGGTGAAAATCCCATCCTCTGATCCTCTAGGCAAAGCATAGCTTTTAAGTCACATCATTTAGAAGGCTCTAGACAGGGAAGAACAGCTGAAGGCCAGGACTCAATTGGTCCCAACAATGATCATATAAATTAAAGATTCACCTATTGAAATATATACTTATCAAATACCACAAATCAGTATAAATATACTACACAGTACATTATTGATGTGGGAGGTGATGTATGCTGTGAATATGTTTTATTGCCTTTGGTTAATAAAGAAGTTACTTTCAGCCAACATATTAACAAAATAAAGCCAGGTGGGAAATCCAAACAGAAATGTAGAGAGAGAGTAGAGACACCTTGTAGCTGCCAAAGAAGAAGATGCTAGAAGTACTGATAAACCACGAGTCTCATGGTAAAATAGAAATAATAGACCCAGCTTGATTTAAGATGTACGAGATAACTAAAAATACTCTTAAACTATTGGACAAACACTATTATAATTAATAAAGTTTCTATGTGATTATATCAGGTCTGGGCAGGCCGGAAACAAACAAACAGCCTCTGTGAACACATTATGGACCAGAGTTGTTGACCCTCTCCACTGAGTAGCTGTCCTAGTGCTGGGATTGGGTTAACGTTCACTCACACACATACACACAAAACGTTCACTCACACACATACACACATACACACAAAAACTTGACCAAGTTATTGCTCTTCTGGAAAATACCATAACAAATGTAAAAAGCATAGTTCTTGCTATATTGACTATTCTTGCATCATCAATTTCTTTTAAAAGTTAATAAACTCCAAAAAGAAATTTCATTCTATAACAATGATAATTCATGCATTAATTTCTTTCTTCTCTTTCTATATTTTATTTTGTAATTTGTTGTTTATTTGTTAAGATATTTTGTAGCCCAACTCACTTCAAACTTATGCTTTCTCTGTCTTGGCTTCTGCAGTGATTTTTGACAGGTATAAACTGCTCACATCTATAGCCTCACTCTTTATTTCTATCTCAAAATCAAGCCAAGTGAACAATGAAACCTACACACATTTCCTAACTCCCTGCCAACACTATACCTAATATCATAAACCCTATTATTTCACTAGAAAAACTATGTAAATGTAACAAGGATTCATAGCATATCTGTTCTATCTCTAAATACCATCAGCTGTAGTTCTTTAGTGCATTTTGAAATCATAGATTATTTTGATGTAAACATGCTCTCTGAAATCTCACTCTTGTAATCACTCACATAATTCTTTTGATTTAATGTTTAAAAGTGAAGGAGGATTTAGTCCTTATTAAATTCTCATTTTTCATGACTACAAAGAAAACACTCTTGATATGAGCTTCTGATAACTGTAAATTTATCATTCACATTAAATAGACTGCAGTAATTGGTGCTAACTATATTTATACAGACATCACATTAAAAATAACTGCTTGTAATTAACGTATTCCCAAATATGTTTACAATAAAATTATGTCTTTTTTATAGTTGATTTTATTCAAGTCTTATAAAAATAAATACAAAATAATGAATCAGATAACTTTCAACAGATTTCTTAGACATAATAAAGACTAGAACAACATCAGTGTCTGACTTTTGGCATTCATATTAGTCTGAGATATAAGAAGACACCCTACATATTCAGTACTTGTTAATTTAGTATTAAGATCCAAGTGCTAACGATATTACTCTGTATTTTTAAATAAAAAGAGATATATTTCTATTATATAGGTACATGTTTTATATATGTATACAGTGTGTGATGTATTATAAATAATATAGAAATATATAGGTAGGTAGATAAATAGATGGGTATAGATATAAACAAAGGTATGTGGGAGTTACATTTTATCTTCAGATAAATAAAGCCTTTACTTATATCAATAAGCTTATAATTAAATTAATATATTCTTTACTTTTCTATAAACAGCAATATAAATATTTAACATTTTCTAGAATTATTCTATGCATATATTTTACAAAATAGTAATTGTGGTATTTAAGAGAACCTTATTTTTTGACATGATTATTTAGAATTTTATTATTGTGGTTTGGAGTGAGTTTGAAGCATGTTATGTAAGCCATCTTGAAATTGCATTAATATATATGAATACCGAGATTCCTCTTTTAACTGCTTTCCAGTAATGTTCTTATTTATTGTCTGTCATCCATAATGTGATATAATACTATCTACATTCTGCTAAACTTGGCATACACTAAATGTTTCATTTACTGAAGAATTTCTTGATTATTTTTTTACATGTAAGAAAATCAATTAGTTCAAATTGGGAGAATCTGGGTTTCTAACTTTTTTCTGAGTACTAAAACAGTGAGGTGTAAAATATTTTCAGCAAATGAATATGTGAGTTATACTTGTAGGTTTATATTGATTTGTCTGATAATGTATTTATTTTTAAAACACCATGAAAAAGGGCTGGAGATGTGATTCAGCAATTAAGATCACTATCTGCTCCTACCAAAAAACCCAGGTTTGATTCACAGTACACAGTGATAGCTCACAACTTTCTCTAACTCCAATTCGAGGATCTCCATCATTCTTCTCTGGCTTCTAAGGGCACTGCAGACATATGTAACACAGAAGTACATAGAGAGGAAACATCATACCCATAAAATAGAAACATAAATCAATTTTAATATAAGACAATTAAAAACATATTCACATGAGTATTTTGATATAGCAAATATAAAATAAAAATAGTTCTAATTTTTCCTGTCTTCTCTTTACTATTGTACTTTTTGTTGCACTGATTGTAGAACTCAATTTGTTTCCTGTACAAATAAGAGGACTCTACCTCTGGGCACTACACCACAAGCTACCCTGTAGCTAACCAGATAACAGTAGACCTGAAAGGCATTGAAGAAGCTTTAATTTTATCATCAGCATTTTGTAAATTCACAAAGGAAGAACAAAGGCTTTGTTCCCTATATCTGGAGGTCCTACTACCCATAGATTTACTTGAATAAAATAGGGAACATGTTAGACAAGAATATTCTTTTTTTTCTAATCTTAAAAGGGATTATTCTATAGAGATGGATACTTTGCATTGTTATGGATCTTGGTTTGTTGATACAAATTTTGTTATACTGTGTATATGTATACTTGCTCTTGATTAAGGTATTATGTTTATGTACCTCATTTAAAATTGTAATGTATATTTAAGAAATATAGGTTAAAAGAGAGTCATCCTATAATAGCTAAGCTTGTAGTCATGTTAGTTAGATTTTCTAGATGGGTAGAAGTGTATTTCAGATGGACAGTGATTCTTCAAACCTTTCAAAATTACAGAATATGGCATTTAAGGTGTTTAAGAATTTAGGACTTTTCATGACAATGAGATACATCTGCTTCTGGCAGCACCAAAGAGGCTCCTTATGGAGTTGGTTAGCCATTTGGACAAGAAATTGGTCTTGCCTGGACTGCTTGATGAACTGGACAAGCAGGACCGACAGAAAAATGACTGTTGAACTTGCTTAAAGGTGAGAGGACGATCCTTCAGGATTCCTGCTTCATAAAAAAGTCTACTAAATATTTCAAGATGTATAATGACACAAAGGTCTCTCTTCCTATGTTCCACTCTCATGATAGTGTTCTACTTTCCATGTAATGAGCTCTTCCTATTTTCTATTATATATTCAACGACTCATCTGAATCATCTGAATAGGGATACCACTGAAGGAACCAAGAGCATTTTAATATGCACTACAAAGATTTTTTCCTTTCTTTCTTTACTTTATGTTTATTTCTTTACCTTTTCATCTTAAGATAAGGTTTACTATCTAGAGCTGTTTATCCCAGAAGTCACTAAGTAGGTCACATTGCCTTCAAACTCCTAGCCACCCTTTTACTGGTATCTTCTGAATGCCAAGATTAAAGGTTTTTACAGGCTTGTGCAATCTTTCATTCCAGGACATTGTAGAAAATTGATAATGTTTTTTATGGCATGAAGTCCATTTTTGTCAGAAAGTTATTGAACTTACAATAAATGGGTCATTACAGCCACAAATAAAGAGCAAAAACAGAATGAATGCTTCCATACTTCCTGACTTTCAGTTCATGTTCACTTCTTTTAGCTACTTAAAACAAGGGAATCATGTCACTAACACACGACTGGGTTTTCCCACCCCACATAAGTTATAATAATCAAGACTGTCACCCACAGACTTGCTCATGCACCAAGTACATCTCCACAATCCCTCATTGAGAGTCTCTTCATGGTTATTCCCAATTAATGCCACCAATTAAAACTATCACATCTTTTAAATCTCTTTCTGGGCTTCTATCTCAATATAATGAGTCTAATTTAAATTCAGAAAAAGTGATATAGGTTAAGAAATTATTGTTCTTCATTTTACCAATTTCTTCAAATGGTTACTATATTAGATAAGCCACAGAATCTAGAAACATGGTTCACTGACAATTACTTCTTAATGAGATTCATATCAAATAAAAAATGAAGTAGCCATAAATCAGTTAAGAAGATTGAATTTTATGAAAAGTGTCTAATCTTACAATATTTAAAATAATATTTTTGATTTTGTATATTGGTTATTGTAAAAAAATTAAATACCATGTAAGAATGTATCTTACATGCATTTTTTCTTGCAATTTTTTATTTCCAATTATAATTAATTCTGTGTCATAGATATTTGATCTAATTTATTTGAAGACACAGATTTAAATACAAAAGTGAGTCCCAGACAAGAAATGATACTTAAAGAAGTAAAAAAAGAAATATATGACAAAAATGACTTTAACATATATTTTAAGATATTTCATAAATTTCTGTATAAAAACTAAATCACAGATAGCTTCTCAAAAGCTTTTTGTAGTAGTCATGATTTATGCAAGTTGTATTTGAGGATTTTGATTATTATTGTATTACTTGACAACATTCAAAACCTCTAAACATGTCAGTAAAATACAATTTTCATGTGTAATATTTTAATTACTCCAAAGAGTTCTTGCTTTTCTTTGTGGTCGTAAAGTCAAACAGTGTATTGCTCAGAGGAAACGAGGAGCTGTCTGCATGCACTCTTTTCAAAGCATTAAGAAGCTGTGGCCATTCAAAAGCTGTCATTCTTTAAACCTCATTCTCGACCAGGGTCATAATTTAGAACAATGAGCCACATCTTACTTCTTAAAACTGTGAATGCAGTAGTCAAGTATGCACTTGGTCAGTCATTAAAGCATAAAATAGAGAAAAGGAAAATTTCTCAGCTACTTTAAATTTAAAATATAGGCCATAGAAAAATGTCTTTCCTGTACTATGCCTCTGAGATATTTCAGAAGCATTAATATTGCATGTTTGCATACACAATTTTTGTTTCTCTTCCAAAAGTGCATATATTGAAAAACCCATGTCCACTCTGTGAAAGAAGTCTATCTATAAAATACAAAGAGCCACATGCTGCTTTCATCCACATTTCCTTGTGCTTCTTTTAAATAGTCTTTTTAAAACCTGTGAATCTCATTTTAATTCTAATTGTAACATTTTGCTCTCAGATAGTGCTTTTCCTCTAAAGTCAGCCAAAGGGCATAGTGATGACAACTTTCAGGCCACAAGCAGGACAAATATGTGAGGGAGAACTTCATAAATGAAAACTCAATTTAGACTAGGAAGTGATTTGAATTCATACCTCTTTCAATCAGGAAGCAGGAAAGGAGCCAATATTTCACCAAGCCAAAATTTGCAGCAGAAGATAAAGGTAAATTCCACTATTTGGGACCTTGTGATTCAAAAGACCTATGGAAAAGAGACAAGAACAGGAGTTACATAGTAAACCTGTCTACAAGAGCTGATAAAACGGGCTATAGCATGCCAGGCATGGCCAGATTCATTTCAAGGAGCAGAACATTTTACATGATACATTTCTGGTCCAGGCACACTAATCAGAAAGCTGAGGAACAAAACAAAAAGTATGTAAGCGTGCATGCAAAGGCAAACACCAATACTCTCTCTCTCTCTCTCTCTCTCTCTCTCTCTCTCTCTCTCTCTCTCTCTCTCTCTCTCTCTCTCTCTCTCTCTCTCCCTAAATACACATACAACTAAAAAAAGACTTACTGTTTTCTTTATGTTTGGTCGTTCAATAAACGGAATTTTATGAAAAAAAGGAATTTTATTTAAATTAGTTAGATATTATCACCTTCATATTCCTAAGTCTTTGTATGTTTTTTTAAAAAAGAATCAGTTCATCTCCTGCTAAATTGTGGAACCAAAATTAAATTAAATAATTTGGAACAAAAGATTTACTATTCTTAAAACCTTGAAGATAGAACAGTGTCTCAGAATGTTTTAATCTTCCTATCTATGTTGTAGACTCACTTTGTTTCTCATAAGTCAGTTGACCATTTTATCCATATTTGCTAACAGTTCCAACAATATGCCACTTCTTGATTAAATACTCAAACATATTCAGTGTATACAGTTTTTCCATTTATGCTTTTCCCTGTTAAAGTATTCTGTTTTAGATTTAATTCATCATGCCGTTCCATTGCCCCAGTATTCTTTATATCATCCAACCACATGTAAACAATGAATAGTCACTTTGTTAGAATATAGCACTAGGAATTTCACACTTGATCATAGACTATTAATCATGCTTATGGGAGTGTAGAATGTTATTCTATCTTGGAAAACAGATTAAACTTTTATTGTTTATTTCAAATGTATATCTTATGAAACACCCACTAACACAATACAGCTTCTTGATGATCCTAACTATACTGAAATTAAGCCAAGCAAAACATGTCTTCATGTAATTTAATTCTTCCTTTTTGTTCTTAGTTCATGAGATGCTATGATTTGAATCTCTTCTTCACAAAATATTTTGATTTCAGTTCAACTAAATGTGAGTTGTGATGGGAATAACATAGACCTTTGGGTAGAGAGTGGATGAACTGAGACTATCACAAAGTGACTCTGATACACACACACATACACATACACACACCTCTTTTTATCGCTATACCCTATCTCTACCTTTCTTCAGTGGCATAGCATATCAAGTAGATGTTGTTTTAATACCTGTATAGAGAAGGCTTCCTATATGACAGGATAAGACAGCTGCACTTGAGATACTTCTGCCAAGTTATGAGAATGAATTGTGGCAGATAGCTAAAGACAGCACTGCTTGGAGGAGTGCATGGGATAAATCAAAGAGCAAGGACCCCAAAACTGCTGGAAAGACAGCATAAAGGAATATTGTGGAATCTTGGGAATGACAATAACACAAGCATCTTGGACTGCCCAGGATAGGAACAACTGGAAAACCCCCATAAATGGGCTGCCCATGCATGCTAAAGCATTGCCGTGGCATAAATGATGTTGAAATGATGATAGAGCAGGTACATACAGGTGAATTTCTGTGGGTTCAAGTCCAGCTGAGTTTACATTGTGAGTTCCGTAGTGGTCAGGGATATGTAGAGTAACCTTTTCTCAATAAGCCAAAATGAAAAACCAAATGGAAAAACTAGAAAGAAAAAAAAATTCTAAACAGATTACCATGCTCAGATGTTGGGGTTCCCTGACTATAGACCTGTGATATAACTGTTTTTCAGTTCTTCTAGTTACTTCACATCATAGCTGTATTTTAGTGTCATAAATAGACTAAATTAACATGCAATAAGCTGACTCTCTGTCTATACTTACAGATCAATCATAGAACGTGCCTATTTGCCAGGTGTTTGAAGAAGAGAATCAAAAGTTATGCTCTTGTATATATCAATATGTTAAGTAGATGGAAAATTCTATAAGCATCATACATAAATGGGTTCTAGAAGGACCTCCACTGTGTGAGATGAATGTGGCTAGCTCATGTAGATGCATGCAATGCCAATGTCCTACCATTTTCCCTTAAGACTGCTTTTGGATATCTATTTGTGTAATGTTGATGATTTATGTCAGGAGAAAATTTTAATGATGCCTATACTTGTTAATTAAATATTCATGTGAAATACTGCCTGAAATATTATCCAATAATAGATGGCAATTTTCCATAAATGCTTATGACTTGATAAATATATAATAATATAGTGTATACAATCATATTATTAATCAAGAAAAAAAATCTCTGAAATTCAAAATTAAGGATCTCTATTTCAAGGGAATGTTTTAAGAATTGGCCTGAAGCTAAGTCTTTGCCTTGCATTCGCGAGTCCCTGGATGCAAATCTCCAGAATGGGAAAAAATAAGACTAGAATAACACTTAATGTAATTTATTTACTAATAAAAATTTAAATAAATCAAATGATAATCAGTGCTACCTTAAGTTGGAAAATGTTTATATATAATCAAATAATTCAAAAATTATTTCACATGATTCTGCATTTTCATATATGTTGCATGTTTGAATATGTGTTGGGCGATGAATGGCTTTAAGAATGGATAACATGTAGCTACAATCATTTGACCTATTTAACTATTTAAACTTTTATACACGAATGTTTGCACATTTGCTGTCTTCTTAGGACCTGTCTAAACTGTGAGTTTCTTCCTATTAGTTTAGCAAAATTATCAAATAAGATAAGCTATGCTTTCATTTATTTCTTATTATGAGAATATTTGGTTATAATAAGGCTCTCAACTCTGCAGCACCAGATTCTGCTTGACCCAAAATTAATGAATTTAATAAACTTTTCAGAAGTCAGTTACTTCCAGTGGTCTATAGATAAAAACACTCTAATGCCAGATGGAGTATCAGAGATGTGTATGAGGCTTTAATTATCTAAAAACCCAAAATGAACTGCTCCTACTGATACCTGGGGATTTTAATGAAGAGCATACATATGTTCTTCTTCCTAATTGAAGATGAGATTCATTTTTACGAATTTAATCCCCTGAGAATTTTGAACATAAGAAAAGAAGGGTAGGAAAGAATTTTTAAATTCCAAAATTAACTTTGCTACTGTGGTGCCTGTTGAATATAAAATTAAAGGATAATTTGCATATGTAGTGAGTGCAATGAAATTGTAATACATATGAAACATATATTATGTTCTGCATATAAAAATATATAGTACAGAAGTTTCAGGAACCATAGCTATTAATTTTGAGAGTAATACAAATTTAATATGCATCATATCTGCAAATGGTAATGAACTCATATTTTTGGTCTTGCTTATTATTTAAAAATTTCATGAAGGCATACAATATGTTTTGATGATTTAGTACCACCTTTATGTACATGAAAATAATATCCAATACCAGAGTATGTGTAGTCTAACAGAGATTCCAACTATGAAGTAAATTGTCGCTGCTAGGCCCAGGAACAAGCATTAACTTATAGATTTTAACCTAGGGATGGGACTCCATGTGTCCTTTCCTTTCCTTGATAGGATTTTGGTTTAGATGAAAGTGTAGGTACTGCATATAGTCACAGATACTGTGAATTCCTGCGTGTAATAACTGTGTTATATCTACAGATATAGTTTTATTATATATGTCTACTACCTTGGAATCTTGCCATCTTTTTATTTATTTATTTATTTTTTCCATTAACAGCTTTAATTGGGTGTGGGGCGATAGAACTATTCTTAGCACAATTATGGGTGTGGGGTTCCCTGCAGGCTCCCCAGGGTGATGGTTCCTGTAATGATTTTTAAGGGGAAACGGCTCCCAACAGATCCCCCTTTCTCTTATATAAAGGCAGGTAGTTATTACGTGGAGAGCACCGGTCAGAGTCAACCATGGTGTCAGATCTAAAGGAGAAGGGACTGAGATAAGGAGAGACTCTCCTCTCGAGTGGTGAAGCAATTTACCTCTCCTGGGAACAGAGGGGTGCCTGATGATTCTTAGGTCAAGTGGGGACTAGGCCTTTTTACTTTCCCCCTTACCCGTCCTAGGGTTCCCAGGGCCCTGTCTTAGGTAGGGGGATTATCCTGCCATAAGTCGTCCGTCCTTGGAGCTCCTCAAATAAAAGGCATCTAGCAGGATTAAAGTAAACAGATCACAGGGCACCCTGTCTTAGGCCATGTGGAGAGCGCCCTCATACCTGTACCATGCCATGTTGAGCCAGTTTCTACAACCTCTGTATGGCAATCTTTTGTACAATGACTTCTGAGTCTTGTAAAACAGGAATGAAGAAATAGTATTATCGGAATGTGAAAACAAGCAAAAATTATTTAGGATTGAGACTTCATCCTGATGAATTGTTCCCGTTATGAGTATATAGAGTATCAATCTGTTCTGATTGATTTTAGTTTGAAATCAATTTTGTTAGATATTACTATAGCCACACCCACTTGTTTTTTATGTTCGTTTGATTGGAAAAACTTTTCCCAACCCTTTACTCTAAGATAGTGTCTGTCTTTGAGGTTGAGGTTTGTTTCCTGTAAATAGCAGAATGCTGGATTCTGTTTTCCTGTCCATTCTGTTAACCTGTGATGTTTTAGAAGTGAATTGCGTCCATTGATATTAAGCTATATTAATGACCACTTGTTGTTAACTCCAGTTATTTTTTGGTGGTGGTGTTTGTGTGTTTCCCTTCTTTGAGTTGTGTTGGTGGACGTTTATCAGCTGTCTCTTGTGGGTGTTGTTGGCTTCCTTGGGTTGAGGTTTTCCTTCTAGCATGTTCTGTAAGGCTGGGTTTGTGGCTACGTATTGTTTAAATCTGTTTTTCATTGTCATGATTTGTAGAGATATACCGTTTGAAATTTGCATCACTGGACCTTGTTTCCTCATTGTTGTCCTCATTTTACCTTTTATAATGTGAATGTACATTCTGTTCCATTGTATGCTAGAACTATAAAATTTGCTTTTTAAATTTATATGCAGTTAAAATAAGACTGTTTTGCTTCTCAGAAAGAGACTTCTTAACTTCACAACTTCTAAGCTGTTGAAACTGGAAAAGACTACTGGAACTCTTAAAGTTTGACTATATGCAAGTCAAGAAAAGAGACAAAAAGCTTGTCATGTGACTTTACAAGCTTTTCCCCACCATCACAAAAGGGCACATAGTCACATACAACATGTAAGATACAACATGATACACATACCCGTACAGACACAAATTTTTACATTCAAGTCTATAAACCTTTTCATTACTATTTTAATAATTAGACAATCAAATATATAAACAAAGAAAATATTAAGAAAATGTCCCCTAAATAAATAATATCCATTTGCTTTTAATTTTAGCTTGAATTTTATTTTTCTGCCTTGCCACATCATAAAACAAGTAGGTCTGTCTACTTACATTCACAACCCATATTAAGAATTATTCTAAAATCTTCTACTACTATACATATCATTATGGCTGGTTATTATGTAATTTACCTTATTAAGAATCCATTGATACACTAGTATGTTTTCAAAGCCTTCAATAAACAGTTTTACTCACAGTTAATACCTATTTGCATACTTTCTCACAATCAGTGACATAGAATCCTCTCCGTGGCCATATTTTCATTATATTATGTACAGTAAATAGTTATTTTTTAAAAAAATACATACAGATGCTTAAGGAAAGACAATGTTTGGACAAGTTGTCATAACTCAGAAGTTTGCACCTGATCAAGATGCTAGACAGGTCCTTCCTTTCTGAAATGCTGATTGCATCTATCATCCATCACCATCTCAACAAAAGAGAATTAAATTTGTTTTTCTTCCACCTTTCAAAATCTCTTTTATTTAAAGATATATGTATTTATTGTATGAGCTGGTATTTTGAATTTTTAAAAGTCTTAATTTTTATTGACTAGTTTCAATAGTCTATGCTAAAGTCGTCCTTGGGAGTTTGTATTTTCAATCTTACTGATCATTTTTAGTTCAAATAAATTATCATTACTCTGCCTACTGTCAGTATATTGTGTATGCTTTTTGAAAATTTAAAACAGCTTGAATTAAATTAAGTAATACTTTTTTCATTCACCTTCAACTTCCAATTTAATTATCACCAGATTTAACATTGCAGATACAAACTCAGCTGCCATTTTAAGTAATACTCACCACATCCTATGCTGAAACAAGTAATTCTTATGCAAATTATGATATGAGGACTTCCAAAAACCATTGAACACTTACAGGTTAACAGTAAATTAATAGTAAAATTTTAAAATACCTTATAAATAGTAAATAATCTTATAACAAATAAATAATAAAATACAATAAAAATAATAGCCAACTAAATTACTTCCTTCTAATTGGAAACTCAGTTTACCTAAAAGAAAATTGTAACCTAATCCATTTCAGAGACCAGGAAATTACCAAGCATTCTTCTGTGCTAGACTATCTAGAGTAAGAGCCTTGGTTTTGACGTGTTTTTCAACTGCTATTTTGTAGAAAAGGAGACTGTTTTTCTATAGAAATGTTATTAAGTGTATTCATAAAAAGTGTGTTATTATGTAATTTAAATAATTTAGGTATTTATGTTTATTTGAGAAAAGCTTTTTTGCATTATTGTATAATTGCTTTCTTATGGCGCCATTTGAATTTATATTTTGAGATTAAAATTTAAAAAACAATGAAAGTTATAATAAACACCACTGAACATCAATAACTTTAAAGGCTCTATTAAAAAGGTGCTACTTATGGTCAAAACTAAAAAGGTTTTAGAGAAATTAAAAATCTTCAGTACCATTTAAATGGTCTTTTTCTTTATATGTGTGTTTTATTGAGTTAAAGGGAGTGGGATGGAAAGAGAGAAAAAGAAGTACAGAGAGGAAGAGGAAAAAAGGCAAAGTGTGCTGAGCACAATGCCTCTCTGCGCTCTATGCTCTATAGCGAGCCTCGGGAGAGGGGCTGGAGATTGAAACACACAAGGACACACAGAGAGACAGAGAGAGACACGAACCTCTAGTCACTGGTAAGAAGCCCTTCTATTCAATAGCACCATGGATGCTTATATAGCCAACAGTCAGGTGGGCCAACAGGTGAAAATCTTATCCTCTGATCCTCAAGGGCAAGGCAACCCGTGCTCGTGGAGCAGAGCTGGTAAACAACTCTGACACAGCTTTTAGTAACTCAAATTAGAAGGAAAGTAAAGATCTCTAGCAGGGAAGAGCAGCTGGAGGCCAGGACTCCAAATGGTCCCAACAAAAGAGAAGCCTGCATTTTCAGAAAAGCTCTAGGAAAGAGCTTAAATGGTCTTAAACATATATTAAACTATTCCTTTTTTATATATCTATTGGGATAGTCTATTAAAGGTTAAACAAATATTGAGCATATAATTTATTTAATGAGACATATTTACTCAGAAATCACTGTCTCTTGCATACACAAAACCTTGAGTCATGCCTGCCCTTCCACTGCTGTCTCCCAGTCTCTTACATACATATGAGTCCCAGACAGGGATGACCAAGAATCTCTAATAGCTTATGCTAGATAATCGATTGAGTGAAGATTTTGTTTATATTGCCTTAGTGTATTCAGTCTTTGTCTCAAGATGAAATGCATGATTATATTGTTCAGCTTCTCTCTTTCCTTGAACTCTGATTAACCAAGCTCATTATATTAACATTGATTGTCAAATTTATAGGATGAAGAATTCTATAAAGATAAAGCTCAAGGATAATGTCTGACCATTATATGTAATTGCTTTTATTTCAGATTTTTTTTATTGGAAGCAATCTTTGTGTCCTTCTGCTGAGAACTGATAATCATCCTTTCACATGTATAGTCCCAGATATATGAAATGGTAAGTCAGTATCAACCTTCATCTTTCTGTCTTTCTTTTTCACCCTCAAATCATTTGCTAATGCTGAGAACAGCACTGACATATCTTCTCTCCCTTTTGATTATGTCATTATGTAATAATTTTTTGGATTATTAACTTAGTTTCATTTGTGTGTGTTCCATCTGTCTTAGTGCTCATGTAAATCCTCCTCAAGTTATCTTTTCTCTGTTGGTACCTTTCCATGTGATTTGTGCTGCATGACTTTTCCTAACAATCTGTGAACAAACACCTGTTCAACCAGACAGAACTCAGATGATATACTAAAATGTATATATACTTATCAAAGTCTGTCCTGTTTCACCAAATAAATTAATCAGGGTTACTTCTATGATCATGGCTAAAGGAATACTTAAATCGATTGTTTAAGAGAGTTGTGTCATTGAAATGTACACCACAGTGTACCTTGGTGATGGTTTCTTAAGATAATCATTCTAGCTTCCTTCCCATTTTTAAGCATCCAACCGCCAAAATTTCTTGTCCTTCTTATACTACTTGCATACTATTTATAAAGGGTATTTTGAATCTTGTAGGCTCCTGAGTATACTGAATCTTGTTTTGTTTCTTGAGTGTGCTGAGATTTATTACCTTCCTGAGTCTTAGAAGACTTCATTTTATTCATAGGACAGAATGTTGCAATTTGAAGGAAATAATTACAAGATTGTCAATTATTATATTTGACTGTATTTCATATTAGCTCTATATCATGTAATCCTTAACACCTTGGGATCAATATGTAGATTATTTTTTAATATAATTATCATTTATGAAAGGATTCAGATGCAGCTTAGAGGAAGAATTAAATCTGTTCTAATGCCCCATTTTAATCAGTAAAATTAGTTGAAAATTGCATGCATTTGCCAATTTTAGGCATGATTTATTTCAACAAAGTTTATAAGGCTTGATAAAATTATTATTAATTCATCATAGTAGAGAATTCTTATTCAGAATGTTAAAATTTGATTTGTAGAACTGCTTAATAAATGGCTCAAGGAAGGTTATTTCTATTGATAATAGCTTTCAGAATTCTAAATGATTCAAATTCTATTATATTTGCTCATTTGACAATCAAGATTTTAATAATTCTAACTTTACTTTTTCTATTCTGTTGAACATGCTATATAATTTAATCAGTGTTAGTACTATTTAGAATTACTACTACAATTTTTTTCATAAGCACGACAAATTATAGTAAGAAAATAATATGAAGGGGGAAGAAGAAGAACCTGCGGGAACAGGATGGTTGAGTTAGGGCAGGAAGAGAGAGGGAGAGCAAGAAAAGAGATATTCTGATAGAGGGAGCCATTACAGGGTTAGGAAGAAATCCGGTGATAAGGAAACTCCTAGAAATCCACAAGAATGACCTCAGTTATGCCTTCCAGCAATAGTTGCAAGGTTGCCTGAACTGAACTTCCCTGTAATCAGATTGATGATTACCCTTATAGTCATCATAGAACCTTCATCCACTAACTGACAGAAGAAGATGCAGAGATTCACATCTAAGCACTGGGCCTAGCTACCTGAGTTCTGTCTGTAACATGATTAATAAAAACTCAAAGACAGATACTGTGGTTTAACATGAAGACCAGAAAAACAAAGCAGACAGTCACTGACTCATCCCTATACCTCAGTCCAAGATGGTGATCCTGCCTCCAGGAATGAGACTGAAACCAAAAGATGTCTCCTCCCATTTTATAATCCTCTTTTGTTCTGTGCACCACTACCACCTGGTTTCTATGGCAAGCTAGTGTGGCTACTGGGATTAAAGGTGTGTGTCATTGTTGCTTGGTCTGTAAGGTTGGCGAGTGTTAAGTTTAATTTTCCTGATCTTCATGCAAGATTTACTCATGAAAATACAAATTAAATGCCACTACACCAGTCAAAGAGAGTGAGGGGGCATTATATGAGCAATGGGGTCAAGAGCAAGAAAGAGAAACCCGCAGAGACAGATGACCCAAGCTAGTGGGAGCTCACTGACTCTGGATTAATAGGTGGGGAAACTGCCTAGGATCAAACTAGGTCTTCTGAATGTGGGTGTGTTCCGTGGCTTAGGCAGTCTCTGGGGACACTGGCAGTGGAACCAGGATTTATCCCTAGTACATGAACTGGCTTGTTAGAGCCTATTCCCTATGGTGGAATATCTTGCTCACCTTACACAGGGGAGTACCTTGGTCCTGCATCAACTTCATTAGTTAGACATTGCTCACTTCTCATGACAGACCTTATTCCTTTCTGAGAAGTGGATGGGGTGTTGGGTCAGGGAAAGGTGGGGGTGGGAGCAGGAGGAACTGAGGGAGCTGTGGATGATATGTAAAATAAAAAAAATTAATAAAAAATTTAAAAAAAGGAAAGAAAATAATATGAAAAACTAGATTAGTAAGTATACCTTAAACTATGTGTAATTCTGTATTTATGAAAATGTTTTAATGTGAAAAGTTTATTTATTTTTAGCTATGAATTTATTTATATTATAATTTAGATATATAAAGAGAACACAGAATTTCTTTTTGTGGATAGAGAGGAAGCTGATGGATGTGCAAATCCTAGGCCATTCTACTGCCACTGAGAAATACCCACTAACTCATAATCTTTTATTATTATTATAGTCCACTTAATGGCCTAACTTTCTTCATTTTCTAGTTCTTCCCTCACAACAGAACACACCTAAATGAATGAACAAAATCAAATACTGTCAAGATACTGCAGAGCTATCACTTACATAATTAATGTATATTCAGATTATAATGTAACTTATTAGTGTACTTATTCATAAGATAAGTTTTATAATCAAGCAGTCTAAAATGTCCCTCATCTTACCTATTTTATTTTTGTAATAATAGTTGAGATGTACTCTGTTAGTAAATTTCAAATGTACAATATTTTGTAAGTTGATCATAGTAATCAGCCTATAATCTTTCCAGAACTTATTTCAGTCACTTTACGTTAAACACTTTCAGTAGCATCTTCCCTTTATCCTCATTAGTCACCTTTTTGTAATTACTGTTATACTTTCTGATCTTGTGTTTTATTTACTTATTTATTATTAATTTCATTTTATATTCCAACCACATATTTTTCTTCCCAACCCTTCTCACATCTCCCCTTTTATCCCCCAGACCACTCCCAATCTACTCCTCCTAATGGGTAAAGGTTCCCATAGACAGACAACAATGTCTAGCACATGAAGGTGGGGCAAAATAAGTCCCTCCCCCTCCATTAAAAATAAGTATAGCATCTTTAGATATGGAAGGGTCTCCATCAAACTAGCTCATGAATCATGGATAGACACAACTTTAGTGAATAGTACTGTATCTCACACGTGAATTATGTCATTGAATTGTCATTGACTTGAAAACATTCCACCAATAAGTTATTGAGGCTTTAGACTTCTTATATGTTACCTCTTAGTCCTTTTATCCTCCATAGAGCCTGTGGAACATCACAGAAACATCCTCATAGTTGTGTTTCCACACAAATTAAACAAAACACAAACTATCTCAACATTATTATAATAAGTTTCTAAAATGTTAGCAGGTGTTTTAGAAATAGATGTTATTCTTTATGAAGACACTGTCAGCAGGAAGGGATGAAAATTGATTTTCCTTGCTAAGACAGATGTAAGTATTAATTTGAGATCTCAAAATAAAATGCAGTAAAATATTAAAATGTCTGCTTAAAGAGTCACAAATATGATTCAAGATGGTCCACAGTTAAAGGTATTTACTGTATAGTTTGATAACCTAAGTTTAAATGGACTCCTTCAGGTTCTGAATTTCACACATGGACAATAGCATGCACTCTCTCCCTGCCATGAAACAAACAAACAGGTAAATAAATGCAATTTTAAGTAATACAATGATAAATATAACTATGCAGTTATCTTTTACTGTGTACTCTATAAATAGATGAAAAAGCTTTTTTTGTATACAATTTACTGAAAATACTTTTCTCAAGTAATTTACATATTTATCATTAATATGTTACAATATTCTGTGGGCTAGCTCTTTGTTATGCTGCTTCAGGATTGCTGTAGGAACTCCTTCAGCCCATAGCCTTGAATATGCCAGTCCATTTTGGGTTTCGTCTCATGTACAATCCAGATGAAAAGTGTGCACGAATCTCTTTGCTGCTGGATTCAGTTCCAGTTCCCAGAGCATGCAGAAAACTGTGGATCGCTACTCTTACTGTGAGTTCATCACCAAGTAAATAAACCTCTTGTGATACTCCTTTCTGGGCTATTGTGGGACTCTTTGATATGCCAACATAGGATGCCATTTCCTGTGTTAAATGAATATATATAAAGGAATAAAATTAAGCTTTTCGTTTTGGCCCATCCTTTTTACACAGAGAATCAGAGATGCAAATATTTAGGAACTAATTTTAATTTACTTTATAAAATGTCTTTTGTCTTCCTTTACCATCATGTAATAATTGCAACAAGAAAGGAAATAATAATCTCTCCTTTTGACAATTCTAGAAAAATGTTAAATGCTGTTGCTGATAAGATTCTATATTAGTTATTTCTAGAATTACATGTCTGGCTCAGATTTCTGCTAAAAAAAAATCCTCTTTGTCTAGAAATCTTCCTAGAAGTACTTATTCAACAACCATTTTAATCAGTGAAGTGATAATGTTTTAAAAAGGCATTTATCTACTTGTTCCATGTTCAAAAGAATATTATTCATATATATACATATATATATATATATATATATATAGTCATAGGTAGAAGAAAAAATATATGTTCATGCAGAGGCAAAGTGCTACTAAGAATCAGGAGTCATCTTGTCACATTCTTCTTTGTTCTATGACCTCAGAAACATTTATGTAGTAGTATTTTAGGGGTCCAAAAAGAGCATCTGTTCTTTTTATTTTACAAAATTCTCTGCTCTGAAAAGAACAGATTTTGCAGTTTATTATCTTTGAAATACTGCGATGATGACATTTATTTAGTATGGTTAAATTTGCTCTCACCTCCGGCCTAGTATATTCCGCTGTGAAGTCACTTCATAAAGACTGAGGACCCCAAGCAGAAGTATAATTATTAAAAAATCACTTTCATTTCTTGTCATATACTATTCTCAAAAAAGGTGTCATTCTGGAGTTGACAGGATCCTGGAACTTTGATCTTAAGAGCATATATTTTATCTATGGTGCTAAATATCTGGAAGTCCAAAGGCAATAGGACGTTCAGTAAAGGAAATGTTCCGGTCTGTGTCACAGCATGCTCGATCACTCTGAAGCTAAACTGAAGCCAAGATTTAAGGGAAGCAATTATGTTTTCAGAACTTTGATTTTCAGTTGCATAGTTTATAATAAAAGTTGAACTTTGGGAATGGGAACAGATGGAAGCCGGTTTGATAGGCTCTTCCTATTCCACCATTCCACAGTCAACTCTGCAGATTCTGATGGGCTTGCAGAGCTGTAAGAAGCAACATATATTATGATGTAAATGCCATCATTATGACATATGCTTAAACTTCTGCTGAGAAATAAATAAAATATCTTGAGATGCCTGCTGTTTATCCCAGCTGTTTATTTCTCACAGCCCATAAATGGAAAAGTCACACAGTTTAGCATTTATGTACCAAGGCATTTGGAAATAATTAAAATTCCTTCAGAGAGTACTTTCTTTTTACTCAGAATTAGAACTTGTAATTTCCCAAAGAAAGGGCAAGAGGAAGCATCAACTGAGGTTAAATTAAATGTATTTGTTTTTATTAATTCTTGATCTTGCTAGACTTTTTCCATTTTTGTTCCAATTATCTAATGGTTTCATAAATAACCTATGAAAACATCTGAAAAAAAGTATGTGGTTCCTTTTCTATATGCCAGCCTTGTTTACTATTGGAGACATAATTACCTGTTGGAAAATCTCTGGTGTATGAACTGGTTTGATTGCAAAGGTCCTGACTTGAGCTGACATTAATGTCACAAACAAGGGAGAAGGAAGGAAAATAGAGTTCCTGTAATAACACATGTTCCAGTATCTTAATACAAGTTAACACAGACTACAATTTTAATCTGATGAATGTATTTATATATGAGTATTTAAATACTGTTTGCTTTTTATCATTGTAATATACCTATATGGTTGTTGTATAAATATTCTATTTTATTTAATAGTCAATTTTTTAAATCTACTATAAGGAACAGTGAAAGAGTATGTTTAAGTTTGTTGGTATGCAGTGGTTTAATGGGCCAATTGATTTTTTTCTGTCTCTGCACAGCAATTACCATCTAGCATTAGAACAGAAAACTTCTATCACAATTGTGGTTATGCAAATTTTTTTAATTTCACATCTCAAAATACAGTTATTAGTTTGATGTTTTTCTGATTGTTATTATTATTTTCAGTGAAATAATTTGAGAATCTCACTAAATTTTTATTCATAAGCAATTAATACCATCTAATAATAAGCAGGCCAAATTCTGAATAAAAATATCTAAAATATTATTTGTGTAACATATACTATCAAATTAATCCAGAATGGAACCCCAATGTTTTCATATACTTTTATCATCCAATTAAAATGAGACATGTAAGAGTCTATATGTATGTACATGTATAATCTATAGTTATTCATTTTCTCAAAGAAGGCAGATTCTCATAAGCAGATTCTTATTTCTCATAAGCAGATTCTGATATTTGTAATGACAAAGGAAAATGTTTTGCTAGAAAATTGGTTTGTTATATTTGTACCTGTTTGTGTGGTTGCTATGTCTCCATAAAAAGTAAACTTTGAGGAAAAAATAGTTATGTAAGTTCAATAATGCACATAATTTAAGAGACTAAGCCTTTGGAACACACAGTTATATAGCACATTTCAAGTTTTCAAAGAAGTAGTGTACTCTTACACAGTGATTGGTTTGCTAATTTATTCTGCCCTTTTCCATTAAAACAATCTGAAACTACTGAGAAATATGTTGTATGAGCCAACAGTTCACTTGTGACCATCATTCAGTTGACCATCTTAATTTTTATGGCTTTCAAAATGGGTTGCATTTAAGTTCATCATATTAACAACTAAAGAATCATTCATTATCTAAATTTCCAAAGGTCAATATTTTGAACATTAGAATTAGTAAAACTGTTAGAATTTTTGAAATAACTTCATTCCAATGGTACTGGGAAAACTAAATTTATATCCCCTCTCAAAAGAAGATTGAGACTGAATCATTTATTATCATAAATATACTTAAAATAGCTCTCGAATTTATAGTGTAATCATGAATGTATTCATTATTTCCATGTTAAGAAAAGCAGTAAAATTCTCCACAAATTTTGTCACTGCATTTAAAATGTATTCTCATATTTGGTGAAATAACATTAGTTAAATTTAAGTACTTGTTTTAACTTAAGAAACTAGAATTTTCAATTTACCCTAGGATTGATTATTTTATTTTACTGCCTACTTATGATTATGTCACACATACAATAATAAAATTAATTTTACACAACCTTTCATGATTTCAGGAAATATATATTCCAAAGTTAGAAGTCATTAAAAAGAGAAGCAGTAAATATAAATGATTGCAGTCTGTTCAAGCTATCTCTGATGTAAAGGACTAATTTTGTCAGCACAGTAAGTAAAGTGACCTTGGGAAGTATTGTATGCTTATAATCTGATAATTACAAAGAGATGTTTACACTGAGATTATTCCTTCTTATTAACCATTTATAGAACATGCTCTTTCCTCTGTTCACAGCATTCATTTTGTTTTCCACGCTTGCTTTCACCTAATCAGTTGGAAAAATGTAGCCAACATGAGCCAGCTTTAAACATAATTGGCATTAAAATGAAAATCAATATTTCATAGAATGAATTTGTGCTTGTGCCTTGAATTTGGTTCAGTATAGTTTTATCCATCTTGGACTCATGATAAATTTCCTGTATCATACAAAAAGTTCTAAGTCTAAAGAAAAAAAAATGCTTGTGTTTCAGTTTGGATCCTGCTAGAAACTTCTCAGGGCTGCTGGCTGTGTAATCTGGTGTGCTCTGGCTTCAACTGTCCTTTCTTTATCATTCTTTTCTTCAAGTGGTGCTTTTCACTTGTACCAAAGTAAGACAAGTATTTGAATCACTAATTAGGAGGCTCACATTCTTAGCTACAAACCTAAGGAAAAGAATGCCTGATCCCTGTATCCACAGTCAAACTATTTTAAATTGCGGTATTTCATAAGCCAAAATTTCTCCTTTCATGTAGCCCCCTTGTAAGATAGGATCATGCCACCACTATTGCCTGTAAGAGTCTATAATGAATTTGTAAGAAAACCAGACTCCCTTCATATTTGTAAATAATTCAAGATTTTTATCTAGTGCATAAATTTAAGTGTGACAAATGTAAAATCAATACACTAAAAAACAAGAAACTACTTAAGAAATAATGTAATGAAAATATCAGAGTTCCTGAGGAGACATAGAATTGATGTTAAGTTGGAAGCATGAAAAAAAAATCCAAGACCATCTATAATAACCCACAAGTTCCTCTTGGCTAAAAACTATTGTCATTTTTTATACTAAAATTGTGTACAAGATCTTAAATCTTTCATAAAACTCTGATTCTAGCTAACATTCTAAATGCAGAAGTTGAGCATTTAATTCACAACTTCTTGAAGATCTTTGGTTACACACTTTAATGGCAGGGCTCCTTGACTTCGATAGACACATCTGCAGAAATGACGACATCTGCTATGCTATCAATATGAAATATCCCTCATTAGGTCCTCTTCTGAAATCTTGTCTCCATCTTGTTTATACCCTTTTACAACATGTCAATACTTCCAAGTACATTGGACCTTGGTACTTTGTTTTTAGACCCTTCTTCTGATATTCCAGTTCCCTTCACCTTGAGGAAGTGCTCCACCACCATCAATTTTCCACTGTGATGGGCTCAAAGTTCTTGATAATTTGAACTAAAATAAAACTTTTCTCCTTTAAGTTGCTCTTTTAGGTGGTTTTGTCACTGTGACCAAACATACTACTGACATAACATCTAATATGTAAATCTGATTCTATGGTATATTTTTACCTGTAGCTACCTTATCAAATTCTACAAACTTGGAGAAGAACAAAATAAATGCATTTTTCCATATTTGATAATTTGAAAAGTCTGAATTTTGGCAAGACTGTTGCCCCAAGGGCCCTAGAGAAAATAAGTTTTTTGCTTCTTGGAGTTTTTTATAGCTGTTGACAGTTTTCTGTATTGTTCTGCATAATCCCATCACCTTTGTCTCTATGTGTGTTTTTAATCATTTTCATCTGCCTCTTGCTTGTAGAAAAATATGCAATGACATTTGCGACACTCCTCATTACACCAGGGTGAAGTTCTTCCTAGAATCTTTGCCTAATTAACCCCACTGATAGAAACGATGACCGTTGACTTATAACATATAAAATAGTATTTACATATTGTTGGATTACATAGTGAATTTATTCTTTTTGGAAACATCAGTCAGCTCTGTAGAGACATGGAAAGTCGTTCTGTAGTTTGTAGTCCTTTTATGAAAAGATGGGCAGTAAGGCAAATGCACATGGCAAACATGGAGTCATAGCAGCTTTGAAATAAATTCAGACACATTTTTCCACCACGAGAAAAGTCTAGGAAGTTAATTAGGAAAAGTCTTACGCTCTTAAGATTGGTCCATTTAGGTTCTTTCTTCTAAACTCTGGGTTTTTGAATATTACCAAAAACTTATTTTTATTATTTTTTGGCAAAGTAAAAGTTAGTTGCTTAAGCTAACAAATCGTATAAATCCTGATTTTTATCTTAAGGTGATCTAAGGACTTTAATTTTAAGGTGTTTTTATTTTTTATCTTGCTGGGTCTTTTGAACACTACATAGACCTATTAGATGTAAGCAATATTAGCATCCAGAGTTGTACATAGCAGTCATAAGTATATACTAGTGATTCCGGGTCAGGAGTGTCTTGAGTTTGTGACTAACCTTAGCTGCATAATGAGATACGTTCAAAAGAAAAAAAGCTGTGTTGACGTGAAATACGGTAGCACTATAAATGCAGCAATGAAGTCAGCACAGAAGAGAGAGTTGTGAGTAGAAAGCAGTAACGTGTTGTTTTTGCGAACTTCCTAAATCACAGCCAAGCTCCCAATGAGGAACTTGTGGTTGCTAAAGTCAGCAGGTTTAGTAGGAAGAAGGGTAGGATAGCTGTCGAGGATGGGAAAAGAAGAACAAGGTGAAAACTTCCTATGTCACCAGATCACTTATAATGATCTCCAGTGCGGATGAACTGCTGTTTCAATTACACACTTTGTATATCACGATATTTTTTTTTGCCTATTTATTCCAAAGAGAAAGACTTCTAGTAAAACTTCACTTTGTTGTGTCAAAATGACCACAGTTAGACTTTCAGTTAGAACGGTGAGAGTGGATGCTATTCAAGAACTCCTGACAGCACCAGAAAGGCTGAAATGCTTTTTCTGCAACTGATTGGTGTCTTAAAGGGTGAGAGTGAAGTGGATAGAACTCATTAGAGTCACAGAAGGGAAAGACTACAAAGGATGGTCAGTAGAAATGTGCTAACTACACCGCTGGCTGACATCTGTCAAACTGAGGATTCTCTCCTCTTACCTGCTGGACAGAGAACCTACCCTTGCTGATGATTACACTTAAAAAGAATGGCTTTCAAGTTCTCAGAAGGTGTACTTCTGCATTGCAAGAAATTCATGTCTATGATTACAAACTTTTCTTTAGTAAATGTTCTGAAAAAATGTAGTAAGGGGTGCATCACTGGGTTTTGTCTACAGCAAAGAGTAAAGTTCCCTGATAGCATCAGCATTGAACTTTCTCAGCCATACACCTAAATGGGGGAATGAAGTTATCCTTAAAACATGACCTTAAGATAGTATAAGCCATATTTGCCTGTGTATGATCCAAGCACAAAAACTTGAGTGGATTTCTTGCATGCAAAGGAAGCTGTAGTATTTAAACAAAATGTAAAGAACATAAACTGTTACAATAAATATAGGTGAGTTGATTTATGATATTACTCTATGAGTAACTAGTATTATCATTTTTTCTGAGATACTATAGTTCGAACCCATGGCCTCTGAAATGTTCAGCAGGTAAGTAATATGGTCCCATGTCCATTCACATTTTTCATTCTTTCTTTCTCTATTCATTTATTATCTATACCTCATCTATTCCCCATATCTCTATGTATATTCATACATATCTATCATCACTCTCATCTCTCTGTCTATCTAGCCATCTAACTATGAAGGAATATATCATTCTTTAGCCCAGTCTCGTCTCAAGCTTTTATTCATCCTTCAGGTATAATCTTCCATATACTGAAAATATGAGTGGAATTTCTAGCACTTACAGCTAGATGGATATTTATTCAGTTTAGTGTTACTTAGAGAATTGTTTTTACATATATAATTAAATAGCCTTCAGAGGCTTTAATTCAGAGGAAATGATTCAAGGATAACTATAAAAAACTAAGTTAGTGTTAAGATTTATCTGAAATCATTCTTTCTTTGTTTCCCAAGTGATTAGATGACAATCATACAACACCATATCTAAATTAGAATTTGTTTTAACAGTATATTTGTATCAAAAATTTAGACTTATTAGAAGAAATAATAGAATGGTTTATTTTTCACTACATAATAAAGAGAATGTGGGTGTCGGAGTTCATTCTGTATTTTTATTGCTTTCATTGATTAAATAAAGAGACTGCCTTGGCCTTCTGATAGGGCAACCCTTAGGTGCATGGAGGAGACAGAACAGAATGCTGGAAAGAAGGGAAGTGTGGCAGACACCATGAATGTCCGGCCTGAGAAGGACATAGGTTAGAATCTCTCCCCATAAGCCACGACCTCGTGGTGACATACAGATTATTAGAAATGGGTTGAATCAAGATGTGAGAGTTGGCCAATAAGAGGCTAGAAATAATGAGACAGGCAATGTTTAAAGGAACACAGTTTCTCTGTAATGGGGGGAGGCTAAACTAGCCAGGTGGTGGGACACAGCCCACTGCTCATCCTACAACAGATTGGTGCCCAAAAAAGCACACATTTTCATTTATTCACATATCAATGTCTAAGTACATATGTAGAAACATGGTAGAATGAATGTAATATATTTGAGTAATTCCATATTCAGTGCACTCAGCCTGTTCTAAAGCTCATTTGTATCTTAGTTCTCTATGTTGCTCTGTCTTACAAGCCAATTAATCAGATATATTCACAAAGTGATTTTACTAAGATTATGTTCGATCAACAAATGAATTTGAAAAGAAGTTATTTCTCCTTAAACTTAGTCTTCATGCTATATGGATATAAGTTTAGATTCATTATTGAGCAATTTGAAGTTAGTTTGAGATACAGGACACTTTTCCTAACAAAGAAAATATCTTGACCTTGACTTTCTTCCCTTATTGAACTTTGAGTCATCAATCACTTGTAGCCAAAGGATTGTGCTATTGTGTTATAGTATAGTCCTTTAAAATATTTTTTTCCTTTTCTGAAATTAGATTTTTCATATATGAGGTTTTTATATACAATCACTATGTGTTGTTACAGTTTATATAAAAGGCCATAGAGTTAATTTAAAATGTTTTCCTAGTTGTATAGCACATTGGCATTATTGCCCACAGGATAAGGGAAAAAAAGAAATGAAATCACAGTAAGTTTTGTCTCATCTAGATTCTGAAAGTGTTTGTAAATGTACTCTTTTAAACCCAGTGCATAAAAGAGTCCACAGAGGAAGAGTCAAATACATATCTAATAAAAATTTTCCAATATAAATAGAGAATTAAAGACAGTAAGCATCTTTTTTTTTATTTTATTTATTTATTTATTTATTTATTTATTTGAGACAGGGTTTCTCTGTTACTTTGGAGCCTGACCTGGAACTAGTGCTTGTAGAACAGGCTGGCCTCAAACTCATAGAGATCTGCCTGCCTCTGCCTCCCAAGTGATGGGATTAAAGGTGTGCCCCACCACTGCAGGCCAAACAGTAAGCATCTTTTGTTCCATAACAGGCTTGCCCACTTCCAATTCAGTGGGGAAATTTCTCAATTGAAGTTTCCTCTTTCCAAATGACTCTGGCTTGTTTAAAAACGACATAAAACTGACCAGTATAACTCCTGAAAAAAATGTGTAATTTCATGTATGAATAAATCCTCAATAGAGCTACATAAAAAGAATAAAGACATTGTCTATCAATATGGATTTAATTTTAATTTGAATAAAAAATAAAATCATGATCATAAGAAAAGGCAAGGACTCTTTATTGTTTACATAGTCCACTACAGCTACTAATGAATCTTGAATCTTGTTTAGATAGCACTTTCTTTCAAAGCAGTACTGACCCTTTGGCTGTCTTTTCTTAACTAGATCACCTGATATGTTATCTCTATTTAACCTCTCAAAGATTTTATTACAGTCTCCATAATGTGTTTCCTTCTGATTTACGTTGTAGACTGTGATCATGCACATTAGAGTTAGCATGGTATCTTCAAGTGCCTAAGACATCCTTCAAGAAAAAAAAAAAGGACCAGAAAGTCATACAAGGTTATTAAAAAAAATAATGAGTTTGAACTAAGAAAATAGAAGAATATTTCTGAAAATATATAATAAAGTCTTAGAGTTTTATGCAGAAGTATGGATGAAGGGGAGAACTGTGGTAGGAAGGAAAAGTCTAATTAAATTATTCATCTTATACCTAAAGTAATTATGGAAGGAAGAAAAACTTGCAGGGAGCTGCTCACTGCTGTCAGTTTCACCAAGCTTCAAAATAAGTGTGAGCACAGTTCAATCAAAACTTGTGTAATTAAGTTAAAAATGAAATATTAATAGCAAGTCTGGAACTGCCAGGTTCACTGATTGGACTTGGAGCGCTCAGCAGAAGTTTGAGAAAACTAATGGGAGAGCTGCAGTGGAAGTATAGAAGTATGGCCCTGAGTGTTTTAGATAGATAGATAGATAGATAGATAGATAGATAGATAGATAGATAGATAGATAGATAGATAGATAGACAGTTCTGAGTCCAACGACATTGCCCAGAGTCACATGAAAATTGTTTTGTTCATTTATTCATCTTTATTTTTATGTGAAATTTTTAAGAAAACATGTATTATGTATGTAAACCCAGGCAGTATAACATTATCATCTACAAAGTTGGAGAGAACAAAGTTCCCTAACACTCCAATACTATCTTACAATGTCACAGCAATTTAAGTGCAGGACAGTTAAAATGGATAAAAAGAATTGATTATATGCTATTACCGAAAAGATATTTGTTTGCTATGGAAAAATATGCAAAGTTAATGTTATCAAGAGAAGATCCTGATGGGAAATATTCAATGATCAAAGGAAGATCGCCACTGTTGTCCAGAAAGTTAGGGTTGTTATTTTTCGTTTTGTCTTAGTTATAATGTTATGTGTAGCCACTTTGGGAAACTCCCAGTGACCTTAGTTTCCAGCTGTTCCCAACTATTAAAGTCCCACATTCCTGACTCAGCTTTTACTTTCGGATGAAAAAAAAAAACCTTTATCTCCGACCTGCTGTACTGGAATTACTGTTCCAATTATCCCCCAGCTAATCTGTGTGTTAAGAAATGGCCTTGCATCCATACATTCCTGTCTAGAAGCATCATACTGTGAGTATCATTTCCCAAAGCGAAGGGAAAACTACAGTCCTATTGGAGGACTAGATAAAGTTCAGGTAACAAGAGTATAATTTCAAAAGTCATGTTGAGCTGACAGCTTTAGGGTAACTAGTAGAGATATTCGGGAAACAAAATGATATTGTCTCCATGTCTCCAGTTTTATTATTATTTTATTATATGTTTACTAATGATGTAGAGAAAAATTCATCTCCTAGGACAAAAGTGATACTTATAAATATAATAGTCTTTACAATAAAGTTCCCATAGGTAGTTTTCCTGTTCAATCTTTTCAATGTATGATTCAGTCAATGCAATCTTTATTTTTTCTCCTTCAAAATTTTATATGACTCAACTCACTGTCTATATTTATTTTTTTCAGTAATTTCACACCTGATTTTACTGTCTTTAGATTTTTTGATAGTATATATTCTGAATATTTAAAATGTATCACTTAATATATATAAACTAAATCCAAATATTGTTACTATCTCATAGTTATTTACCAAGGACTTTAATTTCATAGAATGTTTTTCTATTAAAAAGGTTGACTCATGCACTGTATCCATAGAAATGATTTTGGAGACAGCAGGAGTAGCCAAAATAGACTAAATTATTATGTTAGGTTTAGTGTTCACACAGCATGCTGTACTTTAATTGATTACTCTAAGACCTAACTTAGATTAGCAATGTAAGTACTTATGGAAGAAAATTAAATTTTAATAAAACACACTTTGCATCATGGTAGAAAGTTAATCTTAGTGAAAAGGCCATCATTTGAATTAAGCTTTTAAGGCTACTTTGATAATAGGAACACATGCTTGGTTTAAGAGCTTATAAATGCAAAGAACAGGATAAGCTGAAATAATTTAACAAAATATCAATAATTAGCAATAAATTATATTGTATTTATGTTCTACAGGTAAATTATACTGTAAAAAGTTAAAAATGAATAAAAATTGCTGTAGGCTTGAAAGGTAATTTTTATGGTATGAGAAGTCAAATTGTGCCAATAAACATCACAGAATGAATAAATACAACATGGTTTATTTGCAAATTTTTCCGATGAGAATTAGTGTTAATTTATTTTACATTGAGATATTCTTAACACAAATAGTTCTGCATCATCATCAACATCCTGACTTCTATAAAAGAAACTTTGTAGAACACTACATATATAAATATAAATAAAAATGAGTATTATCATATCACAAATAGTCCTAAGAATTCAAATCCAGCTGGTTATGTAACTAAGAAACACCACAATAAGTTTATATTAGCATAGTAACACTATAGATAAAATAAAAAGAGCCACTATTTTTACAGAACATCTCATTTACCTCTCAACCAAACTTTTCTTAAATGTACTAGTGTATAGTTGTTCTACATAAATTGCATTCTATATAAAATAGAATCCTTCTGGTCATTATATGGCCCAGTGTGTAAAACCTACAGGGGCTGTTATCATTTTGAAGCTTTGTTTGTATCTTTCACTTTGGCCTTTATTGCAATAAATGCTAATGCTGAACAATCGATGACTGGGAATTAAAACAACTGGACGGCTTTACTTCTCTCAAGTTCAGTTCAAGCTCAGATGGTATGAACAATACCACACAATACTATAAAGTACAAGGAATGGGAACATCAGAAGCTTCCATTGCTGTCACACCAGCCTTGTGTTTACAGGGGTTTATTTGTAGCAAGCCTCTATTATCGCCATTTTACAGTTCTCAGAAATTCAGTACAGAAGCCCATGCAATTTCTCTTTCTACTATGCTGTGCAATATGTGTAACAAATCTCATATACCCAGAGGTATGGACTGTGCCAAACCTGTTATGTGCACAATATTATTATATATTCTGTTAAAGTGAGATCTTACTATAAGCACAGATATGGAGAACTGTCATGTTTGTGTCAAAAAAGACACTGACTAGCATATTTGTTGCTCATGTACAGCAATGCTGTTGGACTCAAAGGCCCACATAATTTGCTCCAATGTTTCTTTTTCCCCAGGAACTCCTCACTTTCATATCAGTTTCAGATCCTGGAGACCAGATGAGTACTTTTGTCACCAGGAGAAAAGAGAGCAGATGGGACCAGGATCACACTCGTCCTGCACTGCTCACAAAACACCTTATTACACTTAGTATAATAAATAAATTTACATATAATACACTTATGAGCATAACATATTATCAGCTATTGGAAAAGTGTTTATAAATAATAACCACAAAGAAATAAATGATGCCTGGAAATTCATTGCAATATTCTAAGTATATAGAAGTTCATTTAGTGACAAGAATACAATGCCGAGAAACTTAAGATCATAAGAAAGCTTAAAGCTTGGGGAAAAAAATCTATGGACAAATATCAGTTTCACAAAGTCATTAGAACATTAGATTATTTTAGAATACAAGTAAGCTGCCAACAAAGTCACAGCCAAAACTAACGCGGCATTATATAATCACATTGTTGCTGCTTGCCTACCCCAATTGCCAGTTCCTGTATCATGACATAGAGACTTATTATTAGTTACAAATGCTCAGCCATGGTTTATGCTTGTTTCTGGCTAGCCTTTTCAATTTAAATTAACCTATTTCTCTTCACCTATATTTTTCCTTGAGGTTTTGTACCTTTCTTTCATTCTGTGTGCATTATTTCCCTACTTCCTCCATGCCTGGTAGGCTGCCAGCTGCCTGGCTAGCTGATCCCCGGAGTCTCTTTCTCTTTCTCACTCATTCTTTTCTCTTTTTTTTCTTGAACCTAGATTCCTCCTCCTATTTGTTCTCTGTCTGCCAACCGTGCCTATCCCTCTAATGACTAACTAACTGGCCATTTAGCTTTTTAATAGACCAATCAGGTGCCTTAGGCAGGAAAGGTGCCACACATCTTTATATAGCTAAACAAATGCATCCTAAGCAAATGTAACACACCTTTAAATAGTTAAAGTAATACTATACAATGCATTGTTAATAAAAATAAATTGCCTGTTTTAAAATGTAGCATTGAAGAACAGGTATATAACAATAATATCTAAGCAAGTAGAACTGTGCTACCTATAAGCACAAAAACTCCAAAAATTGGTATCTAAAAGAGACAGACAAATAAAAAGCTTCTTGAAAATCACCCTGGAGATTTTTTTCCTTTGGTTCAGGCACTGCTTAACTTGCAAGAACATGTAGATATTATGATAAAAATAGCAATTTGGAAAAACTGCACTATATTTAAGTCATGGAGAAACATAACAAAGGTACATTTATGAATATAAATTACAAGAGACATATATTTTTAATGTTATGTACGAGTATGCAAAGCTATACATGTACAATGTACAAAAAGAAGTCTTAGTTTAATCACAATTTAGGTAAGCAAAAGATCAATACATATAACTTAGTACCATCAAGTCCTCAATAAATGTAAAATAAATAGATTCAATTATTTACCTTACCAATATAATTTAAGGAAGAACAAATATATCTGATATATTTCTAGCTCCTACTCCATCCCTAAGGGAAGTCAGGAGAGGTAATTGAGCAGGTACTGAAGCACAAACTACTGAGAAAAGCTGCTTACTGGCTCAACTAGCTTGTCAGTCCAGGCCAAAACTACCTGACACTGTGAGGTCACCCCGAGTGAGCTGGACCCTTCCCCATCAATTATACCAATCTCCCACAGACTTGGCTGCTGGCCAGTCTGATCAATATAGTTCTTCAGTTTAGCTTCCCCCTTCTCTTGTGTGGATGGGTTGTGTCAATTTGATGGTTAAAGCAAGCAGAAACACCTTGTAGAAAATAAGATAGCGCAGCTGATTCATACTTCCGAGTTTCATTGTCCATCCAGCAATTTGAGTGTTCCCCACAGGGTATATGTTAAAGTCTTGGGCTCCAAAAGTATTGAGAAATGGTAGGAACTTGAGACAAGTGGATGAAGTCGAAAGTCTTCACGTCACAGAGAGCATACCATAGGAAAGTTCTTGCAGGACTACTTTGCAGCTCCTCTCATAATCCTGAAATTCTCCCCAAGGGATTACTACAGAAGGAACAACTCCGGTTCCAACTTCTCTCTTTTTCTCATTCCCAATTTCACAAATCTCTCTACCCCATTCATGATGTGATCATGTGATCACACAAGTATTTTCAAATATTACCTTAATCAGAAGGCAAATAATTCTGGCTAATTGTGTTATGAAACTCAAATCTTAAAATCTGCTAGACAATAAAATATTTATGTTGGCAATAAATTGTCTACAGGCATTTTGAAGGAATATTTCAGATTCAATTGTTACACTTATTTTTTTTTAAGATTGAGGTCTAGCAATCTGTTATATTTCTGGTTTCATATATGTTTATCAGTGTGTTTGTGATTAGATTGTGAGAAAGCATGACAGAGTAATAGAAAGTAATTATATTGGTAGTAAATTATTTCAAATTTATTTTATCTACATAAAGAACAAATCTATAAATAATATTCTGAAAATTATAAATGATAAAGTGTAAATTTTATAAATTTAACCAGTCAATGCTTACCTCAAAATTGCACCAATAATTATAGGCCTAACATGCAACATTCTTTTCACAGTGGAATAACAGAGGTTCTTCCAGAGCAATTAGCCATGATGCAATCATTCAGTAACTTATTCTGAAAGTACAAATTTGAATATACTTAAATAGTTTCAATTTTTCTTTCCTTTGGATGAAAGATTCTTTATAGTGCAAATACAGTTTAATTAGATTTTTTTTTGAAAAAATTCACAGTAAAGTGGAACTATCTTTAATGATAGAAGCCAGAGGGTAAATACTATTAATGCTAAATGTGTGTCTCTCAAGAAAGAAAGAAAATTTACTGTGACATGCCTCTGTTTAACTACAATGATTGGACGGTCGACAATAGTGCTTTGACTGAAAGTTGAATGAGATTCTCTCTTTAAGTATGAAATCTGTGAACTTTGCAAGATAAACCATGATTCTCTGATGCTTACTTCAAAGCATCCAAAGGAAAGTAAGTAAAGTCATCCATGTTCTTTCTACTAGAAAAGAGTTTCTACTGCTTTAGACTCGGGACACTTCATAATGTCCTAATGAGTATTTTAAAGAGGGGAAAAGAATTAAGTGGTGACATATGAGAATACCGATTTCTCAAATACCTTTTTCAGGACAGAATTGGAAGTGAGGATGGGAAAAGCAGACACCCCATTGGCTGGGAATGTGGCAGAGTGCATAGCGCCACCTAAAAGGCAACAGATTGCTGCTCATCAAAAATGGATTTTTGCTTATGCCACAGTGGAATTCGGAACAGGTTTGGAGGACATACTTATATTTGCAGAAAAGACAGAAATTTATAGGTCAATTTCATTTCTGTCATTGTTTGCATGCCACATTTGTTTTCTAAAGGGTTTTGCTCTTTTAAGCAAATTATTTGAGATTCCCAGCTTCACTAAATGCAGGAAACTTGTTTATGAAACGAAGAAATACTTGCCTTGAGAACTATTGCCTCCTAAGATATTTTAATCAAAGCCTTAAAATATATTTTTAATTCATTTCTGACAATTGTTTTTCCTGTCAACATCTCCCCGGAGAATATAAAACTGTACCGTTTGCCAAGCTGTTAGTGAAGCATCAGGCAGCTTTGCTCATGCAACAAATGCAAGGAGTGATTTTGTTGTTTGCTTGTTTGTTTTTTAGGGGTTTTACTTTTGTATGGTTCTCTCTAATTAAATTGTTGATTTAATTCATTGAAATAGAAAGGAACTTGAATGATGCTTTAAAACTCACTAGAGTTCAGTCATTTTCAGTGCTTAAGAAAACTTTATCTGATACCATTGCTTATTTGTCACATATGGTCTGTCCATATCAATTCTGCATTATGCAAAGAAATCAGCAGAATTTGGGTTTTAAACTTCCAAGCATGAGGGATATTTAGGAACAATGAACTCCCTAGACAGAGCTTTGAATCCTACGTTCCAGTTCTTCTGTTTGTTGCTTGTTTTACATGGATTTCTTGCCCTCAACATGAGTGTGTATTGTCTTTGTCTTTAAGTCTTCTCTCTAAATGCAACACCTAAACATGAAGCTACTTTCTTCATAATGCCTACTGTATACCCTAACTTCATTTTATTCTGACCTGTTCTAAATTTGTTTTTGTAGTGTCATCAATGACCTAGCTTTATCTCAATGCAGGGCTATACTAGAGGGAATGGGCAGTCTTCTGTTCTGCATTTCCCATGGCCACTGGCATGATAGTGTAATTTAAAGTTTCCCTACATTATTTTCTTGATTTATATAGAAATGCAGCTGTGGGTGACAATTTCCTTCAAACTGGAAAACTGATGCTAATGCGAGTGTATTAAGTGTGGGGGGTGATAATGGGATCTTAAGCTTTATAAAAATAAAGGAATGTGAAATCAGAGTAGAGAATCAAATATGAGAAGGTGTCCCCACTAGTTCAATGGTAATATGAACACTACAGGAGTAATGAACGAATTTCTGATTACATTTAAGGTCTATCCTACCTATGGAACTCATGTCTGGCACATTAAATGGGGAGAAACTATGTCATAAATAGATACCTATGTCATGGGGTGGAAGGCTAATGTTATTCTGTTAACTGAACATAGTAATAAATGCCTTCAAAATTTAACCTTATCAGAGATGCTATTTTTTAGTCTTGCTAAAGCAAAGACTAACAATTTACCAAGGTGCATATAATAAGCAACTTTAGCAGGATCAGTTTTTTTTTTCTGTCTATATCATTGTCCCCTCTCCAGGATTCAAAAAGCATTTCAGAAAAGGAGATAGAATGGTTACAAGAGAAGATACAGATACACATAGTAAAACAATCTGAGTTTTATATACATGTATATGTGAATATCTCATTAGAATATACAATTATCATGCTTTAACTAAGATCCTTTCTGTTAAGTCAGGAACGGAAGGATACAGAAATAATAGGAAACACTATTTTAATTAAGAAAGTGTAGCTTAATCCATAACGTGTAACTGATTGATTACTTCGAAACGTTTGGCATAGGTTCATTTCTGTACTTTCTGATCAAAAAACTTTTGCACATTGACAGTTAAAATAAATGATAAATAGAAAAACATATTTCATGAGGATTGTAAATAAAGGTCAACAAATTTGTTGTGGTTTCCTCTAAGCAGATATTTCTTAAATGTCACATTTGCACAGCATTAAACGTTTTAGCAAACACTTGAGAGGAGGGCCCTCCTGACACTGATGACTGAATATATTATCCTATGTTTTTCATAAGAAGAAAGAACTGCGTTTGCCAACTTTATTTGAATTAACAGATGCACTCTGGTGAAGTGAGGTATAATTTATTGACAAGGATTACAGTGTGCTAAATTAATTTTCTCGCCATGAAGTTAGAATCGGCGAGGACACAAACATGCTAGAGAAGTTGCAACTTTAACACTGCAGTCGAAAGAACAAAGGATGTAGAGAATTGCGAAACGCTTTCTTCATCCCGTTTCTGGTGTTTGTTAGTATTCTGGAGCGTCTGAACTTCCACTCCACACAATACATCCAGCTAATGAGATTGCAGAGGCATGCGCTCTCCATCATTTCCTTATCAGTGACAGTCAGTCCATTAAACCTCTAACCTCAAGAATGGGATTTAAGTTTTAAACCTTTGTATTCAGAGAATGATCTTCCCTGGACTGTTAATAGATAAGATGGATGCCATATTTGCTGACAACTCATGACACTCAACCTCTACGAATGGCTTTAAAGCCAGCTACTGGCCTATTATCTTCCCCAACAAAGGCATTTTAAAGTGTATTTTGTGAATCGTGAGACTCTGAAGTAAGCTTTAACTATTGTTTACCTGTATTATTGTTTCTGAACACAAAGTAGAATAATATTTATAGTATATACCTGAGCCTTCATTTCCTTTGTGTCTTTTCAGAAAAATTGTATTGTTCTACTAAATGCAATCTTCCTTTAGATGGTGGAATTATTTGTCCTTTTGAGAACAAAAGAGGTGATGTTTTATCTTTTGACCCTTAACAGCATAGACCACAGTAAGTTAGACATCCAAACAACTGAAAGTTAGAATTGGTGGCTAACAAAAATAGACTTCCTATGTTTACTCTGAGCCAATTTAAGTTAGTGCAGTAATTTAAACAACCAACCACAGGGATCAGTTCAGTAAGAAATAAAGTAAGATACTCTTTTCCAACTGTAAAAACAAAGAAAACAATCTGGATGATAGTGTAAGCTATTAGTATTATGCAGTTTAATCAACCCAGTATACTACATTTTATTTTGTATTTGCACATACTAAAGAGATCAAACATTGAACTGAATTCAATTCCAAGCTCCAGCTCAAATAAGGTTTTATATAGTAGAATGGATAACCATCGAACTCCTTTGAGTCTTTAAGAGGAATACAAGTACAGGTTAAAGATTTAATTAGTCCTCAACAGAGATTTAGAAGAAAGGAGATACAGATTTAGATGTCTGTAACTATAGTCAATAAGTAACATTGAGATATGAAATAATTCAGGATTTTATAAATCAATATTTAGAATGATTTGGTGGTAAAAATGTGTAGAATTAAATGTTCTAGGAAAGGATGTTATATAAACTATTGTATAATAAGAAGGCAAGAGTCCACATTGAACACTTTGAGCACACAGAGATTAACCTGGTGTGCTGAAGAATGGAGTTCTTCCATATTGAGTGCTGAGAATAAAGTTTGTAAATAGAGAAAGCAAACCTAAATCCCTGAAGAAATTATTGGAGAGTAGAGGATCTTAATAATTTCAAGGAGGACCATAGTGTGATTTGAATACAGGACGTTGTTTCTAATTATGAATTACCACCCTCTTTGATGGAAATGGCTCTCATAATACCTGAAGGATTACAAAAGTTAGAAATACACTGGAAATGAGTAATTATTATATGATTTCAGTGCACAACAATTAATATTCATAAAAACAATGATGTTATTCTTTGTGTAAGTTACATAGTGTCAGTATCTTTTTTTCAAGTAAAAATTACAATAATCTTTATCATAACTAAGGAAAAGTATAACTATAACTAACTATTCTTAACTCCATCAAGGACTCCAGAAAAATACAATATTACCTAAGCAAACAAGAAAAAAGCAACTTTCAGACTCTAGAAATGACAGAGACATCTCGCTGCCTGGACAGTCACCCAAAGTTCCTCTGTACCATTGGGGCATCCATCTTCGACCTACAGGCCCATAGTTTCCAGCAGACATTTCCACAAAGCAGGAACATTCAAAGGCAGTCACTATCTGCTTGTCCTGAAGAATGTCTTACAGACTCTTTCATGAATCAGGCACCCCGAAAGATCATCTCACCTTTAGGCAAGTTCAGTAGTCCTCTCTCTGCGGGTTCTCTGTGTCCAGTTTATGAAATAGTCCAGGCAAGAGCAGTTTCTTGCCCAAATGGCTATCAAACTCCATAAGGATCCTCTTCGATGCCCATATTCTTCCTGAAGTAGATTGGTGATGCCAGGAGCAGAGTGTCTCATTGTCATGAAAAGTCCTATTTTATTAAAACATTTAAAATGCCATATTCTATAATCTTTGAAATATATGAAGAATTCCTATCTAAAATATATCCATGCACATCTAGAAAATCTTAACTAACATGACTACAAACTTGACTATTATGATTATCTATTGACAACCTATATACATTACATTTTTAAGTGAACTATACAATCTCAATACCTTAATCAAGATCAGAAATACATATACATATTAACAGAATTGACCTTAAATCTCTAGCAATGCAAATTATTCATACCTATATTATATCCCCCTTTAAATGTAAAGGAACATTTATAAACCATATTTGGGAACATGGGCACAGTTTTTTCTCTCTGAACTGCTTCCTGCTGAATGGGGGCATCGTTAATTAGGTCTTTCATGGTATAACCTGTGTGCTAGTTTCATCTCAGTTGGCAGTTGAGCGAAGCAATTTTCTGAAGATGTTTTACAGCAACCGTTCAGGAGAGCGTGGTCTATCATACCATATTCGGATAGAAGAAATGAACAGGGTCTCATCCTCTGTGAAAACAAAACAAGAAACTCCTTTCCAAACTATCATGTCCTTAGATCCAAATTGCAAAGTCAAGGCATTTCTAAAATATCTATGTTGAATTAGTTCAGCAGCATTTATAAACAAATATCTCATAATAGCATACAGTATCAAGATTCTCTGGGTATTTTCCATCTTTATGCGCTTTATTTTAACCTCTATTTCGTTTATTTTACTTTTATTTTATATACTCTGTATCTTTGTCCTGGAATAACTCTATAGACCAGGCTGTCCTTGAACTCTCAGAGATCTGCCTGTCTCTGCCTCACAGGCATTGGGATTAAAGGTGTGTGCTACCACACCTTGAAGTCACAGAGGTCAATCTCCCTCTGCCTCCCAAGTGTTGGGATTAAAGGTGTGTACTACCACACCCAACTACTTTCTTCCTTATTTTTTTTTACTTTAAAAACTTTAAATTTAGTCTGCATATATTTTCAACACTGTAAATAATTTAAAATTTTTCTTTGTCTTTGACGCTCTCTTTACTGTATCTCTCTCTCTGTTTTTCTGACCACATGAGTCTTTAATTTACCAAGCAATCTCAGTAGGACTAAAGCCCTGGCTTTGCCAGTTAGATCCAGTCCATTCCTTAGCTTTCTGCCATTCCAACCTTGTGGCTGAGGTACCGGCCAGAGCCGCCTTCAGTGCCACAACTGTTTCAAGGTCCTTGCCAGCAAGCAAGCTTCTGCAGCCTGTGCTTGCAAACAGCACGATCTGCCTGCGTGAAAGAGTCAGAGTTTGCCCTGGCAGGATAGCCCAGAAAGCCAGTATTTTAAAACAACACAGGTTTTTTTCCTGCTGCTGAGTCAGGAAAATTTCAAAATGGAGGATGTACCATTTTGTGCTAGCTCTGGGGCCGCCAGGTTGGAGCGGCACTCAGCACTTTAATTCTGAGACTGAGCATGCAGCACAGAAATTCTTTTCATCCAAGTTACATCCAAATCTGACACGCAGAGCACTGCACAGTCTGAAAACACGTCTCTCTATGGCAGCAGGAATCCGCTGCCATGCTCTCCCACCTGCCTAAGCCTGATTCTGCAGTCTGCCCAGGTGCAGGCGGGGAATGCTGAGCCATCAGCACAGACTCAGAGCACTCTCCTTCCAATCCCAAGTGGGAACACAAACATCCAGTCCCATAAAAGCCACTGAAATGCTTTAAAGCCGGAGTTCACGCTGGCAGCACAGCCCCAAGAAGCTGCGCTATAAGATGACACAGCGTTTTTTCTGCAATTGTCCAAATCAAGAAATCTCTCTACAGCACGCCATCAACAAAAGGCAAAAGTCTGTGTTAAACTCTCTCTCCCTTATTTTTAAGCCTTCTCAGGTTTTTAAGTGGATCTAGTCCATCAGGTAGGGCGCCAATTGTTGAAATAAGAGCAGTGGGGCTGCGTCCCCAGCACCTCAGCCGCCCACAGGGCTAGCCTTACCCGAAATAATTACACAGACACTGTATTCGTTTAAACATTGCTTGGCCCACTAGTTCTAACCTCTTACGGGCTAATTCTCATATTTTCCCTAACCCATTTCTAATAATGTGTGTAAGCACCCCAAGGTGCGCTTACCGGGGAGATTCTAGCCTATGGCCATCTTGGGTCGGAGCTTCATCACGTGTGACCTGGAGAGCGAAGCATGGGCCTCTGCTCCAGAGAGCAGAGCTGTCGAGTCTCTAGTGTCAGTATCTTTAACTGTGTAATTATTCAATGAGAAGAAATTCTCTTATTAACTAGTATCAGAATCAACTAAAAGTTAAAGAATTAAAAGCAGTGATATAAATATAAATGTTAATGTGTTCCCATCTATATATGTAGCCAGTTGAGACTAGTTCACAATAGAAGTAGATTTTAGAATTAGGAGTCAAGTAAGCACCTGAATAAAGGTTTACATCAGCAAAATGTAACTTACACTAAATGATATCAGGAAGCAAATTCCTCCTGATCTTATGTCTGTGCTTTTGGATACTGAGAATTTTGTCCACTGCCTTTAACCATGAAGGTAATAGTAAATACTTATCTTTCTACCAAAAAACTCATATGCAAAAAACCTAAATATCCTCATTGGTATAATTTTATTTGTTACATTAAAATTAGTTTAATATAGCAAGCTCCACAAAATAGAACATATAGTTTTAATGGAATAAAAAGACATATCCCTAGCAGAAAACTTCCTACTGTTCTATTGAATATACACAGTACTAAAAATAAATCTTAGTGACATAATCACATAATTTGATTAATTTTCACAAGAATTTATTTTTTTACAGTAGATTTTAAATAGTACAGAGACCCACAACTTGTCAAGATGTAGGGAATAAAATACTTACAAGCGCTCCACACTAACTAGGACACATATATTATATTGCCTCCTTCCATGGTTTAGAGACAATTGCAGAAGTGTCAGAGAATGCTAAGAGCCAGAGGGAGTTGATGAGTACCTAGGAATAGTGCTTTGCATACATGATAAAGCAGTTGCACACATGAGCACACAAAGATTGGGACAGCATACTTAAGAACTATGCAAACTCATTCTAAACAAAATTTCAGGATATAGTATGATTGACAAGCAATTGACACTTGTTGGCTGCCGAGTAACAAAAAAATTATTTTCTTTCAGAACTTGGGCCATCAAATCTTAGGATCTATCTATAATTAAGTAGACATCTCACCAAACAACTGCCTATATTGGTAGTACTAATTTGACACAGTGTGCATAAAACTAAACAAAACAAACAAACCTAAAAACAACATGATATAGGAAGAGAATATTGGGGAGGAAGGAAAGGAATTCTAGGCGAGTGAAAACAGGTGAATTTTACCACAACACATAGTGTCCTTGTTTGAAATTATTTAACAATAAAACACTAATCAATCAAAACTTAAAAACATTTGTGTAATAAATGATGAACTCCATAAAATACATAATGTGTTGAAATAGCAGCAGCGGGGCTGCGTCCCCAACACCCTGGCCACTTGCACAGCTAGCTTTACCCGAAATAATTACACGGACACTGTATTCTTTTAAGCACCGCTTGGCCCATTATCTTCAACCTCTTAACCCATTTCTAATCAGGTGAATAGCACCATGAGGTGTGCTTACCAGGAAGATTCTAGCCTACATCCATCTTGATTCTGAGCTTCATCGCGTGTGCCTCAGAGAGCAGAGCTATCCTGTCTTCCCGCGAGACAGGAGCATGGTGTCTCTCTCTGAGGCATCCGGCTCTGAGCAGAGCTGCATGCTTTCTGACCTCACTTCCTGTTCCTCCTCGCATTTTCTTCTGTTTACTCCACCCACCTATGTTCTAACCAACCAGGACCAAGCAGTGTATTTATTGCTTAGCCAATGAAATCAACAGATTGATATATGACACTCCCACATCAATAATGCAGTTTAAATTTGTTAAAAACTTGATCACAAGTACACAAGTTTCTGCTAGCTCAGTGTCCTGTTTTTAATATAGATTGCCTATATTGTTCAGCAGTGAAAACTGCTATTAAAGCCACTGGAACAGAAACTTCCTTTGAAAAATGTCCTGTTGAAAACAACACTATGAAAAGTGTGCTATTGCTTAGCTTTATTTGCATAGATGATGGTAAATACTGTGTGGTACAAAGACCTACAGGAAAACATTTTTAATATTTTTGTTATAAAGAAATTTAAATGGCTGGGTTGCGGATTTAGCTGTATATAGTAACAAATTAATGTTGTGTGTAGCCTACTGTATGATATCCACACTAAAATAAACCAAGAAACGACCCATAAGCCCATCAATATTGTGCTTACTTCTTTGATTTCGTGAGTCAATAAAGGGAAGACATAATTGAAGAAAGGACTATATAAGATTGTTTAGTATGTGTTATAAAAATATAGAATCATTTCCACAATGTCATCCTGTAATTATTATAATATCTGTTTCCAGACTAAAGCAGCCTCCAATTACTTTTGTCCTTTGTCTCTCATTGGTGTCAGATTGAAATGCTTTTATGACTTGTAACCTTTGTTTCATATAAATGTGAAATTGAAATTGTATTGGAATATTTGGTAGTGAAAACGTTCAGTGTTCATACGGGTTTTTGATTTTAAAATGTTTTGTTTTCACTCTTGGAGATTTAATCTACAGGTTGTGTGCTAGTAGGTGTTCTACAACATAGCTACATTTGCTGTTGTTGGTTTATTTAAAAGGGTTCCTCTGAAAGGGTCATTCTACTCTGAATGGATTCTGTAAGATATGTTTGTTCCTTTTAGTTTTTCTTTATAAGCATTGTTGTTTGAATTTTTCTATAGCATGGGTGTAAAAACAGTTGAATTACAGATGTAATGACATATACAAATGTGTTTTTAAACTTTTGTTATATACAAATTTAAAACATTCCCATACACATAGAGGCACATCTGGACGACAAGTTTGGCTGACTCACCTAGATCACCATTTCTATATGCAAAGATAGCCGGATTTAAAGTGTATGTACTGTTACTGATTATTTATTAAAATGTGTAGGTGTATTCTTTAAAGAGATGGCAGCTTTCTAAATGAAACTTTTCATACTTTAGGATGAGTAATTTTCTTTGAAATCTATTAGAAAATCTAGAATGTAAACGTTTATTTTATTACTTATACAAATACTCAGAATTTTGTGTTTTAGATTTATAGTATTATTAATATTTCATTTGACAATATCAATTCAATAATTGGAATGCAAGTAATAGTTGTTAATTCTTTAGCGCTCAAAAACCAAGAGAACTTTATTTAAGGGTTCATTATCATTTACTATTTCCAGCACATTGTGTGGAGAGTTTGCTTTCCCGTCACGTTTGTTATATTTGCTTTTATAAGTCCCCTTTATGCTTGTCTCCATTTCTTGAATTATTATATACTAAATAGTGGTTCACAGAAACAATCACCTAGAGAGTCATCAATGTCAGATGATGTTTGTTTCACTCTATAGAGGTTCATTGGTATGTTTACATTTGTGGGAAGGAAGGTCTCCCAATGTACTTCAGACTAATTTTGAACTTTCTGTGCTCCCACAAACCCAGGAGAATGAGGACTTATTTGTACCCTTTGGAAACCACCTACCAAGATTAAAAGTCTTTTCTGTTTTGTCAGTTATTTAAGTAATATGATTGTCATTGTCATTATATAACAACTTTTTCTTTCGCATATTAAACATTGATTTCTTTCTTTTGATTCATGGAGTTAATAAAAAGTAAGTTTACCTAATGCTGCAGTATTTATAACTGTATGGATATTCCTTTGGCCAAAGCATTGATTGTACATGTATTCTTAAACTACATTCTTTTGCAATAATTTTCTCTCCCTAAATACATTTTTATATGAATTATATTTTCACTGAATTCTGTTCTTCCCAGGTGATTGCTAGTTCCAGTTTCACAGACATTAGATCATCTTAGTGGTTAAAGGAAGCCAGATATCAACTGAAACTTCTCAAATTAATCTTCTCTCTAATACCTATATTCTAACCTACCACTTTGTCTCAAGAAACTGATTTATTGGTGCTTCAGGCCAAGCTTAAACACTTCAAGAGATTTTGTGAGCTAAGAAGACTATATGGAGTAAGGTTCTGTGAGGCATGTGTGCGCCTTCTCTTTTTGTGCTAAGACACCATGACCAAGGCAGCTTATAGGAGCTTAGAGCCTTACAGTTTAGAGTCCATGACCATCGTGATGGGTGTTTGGGAACATGCAGTAGGCAAGCAGGCAAGCATGGCTTTGGAGAATAGTCACAGGGCAGCTGGAGTGCTTACTAGGAATGGCATTGGCCTTTTTTGTTTATTTGTTTTTTTTTATTTTAAAAAAAATCTTTTTCAAGACTGGATTTCTCTGTAGCTTTGGAGCCTGTTCTAGAACTAGCTCTTGTAGACCAGGCTGGCTTTGCACTCACAGAGATCCCCCTGATTCTGCCTCCTGAGTGCTGGGATTAAAGGGCATACGCTACCACTGCCCAGCCCCTCCCCCCTTTTTTGTTTTTTTGAGACTGCGTTTCTCTGTGTAACAGCCCTGGCTACCCTGGAACTAGCTCTACACACTTCTTTAACCATCAACATTCTCTCTTATTTCATTTCATATATACACTACTTATAATCCACTTACATGTTTAAGTTGAATTTTAAGATATCAAGCTGTGATTTACAAGTCAGAGGCCCCCAGCGAACTCTAAAACTCATGGGCTATTGCCATTACCCTCGATTATCCATTATACATACACAACAAGACCCTTTTTTCTATGATACCCACGTTTATCAAAAGGCACAGATAATATGAAACCAAAATGAAATTTTCTACCTGTTGGCTAGATTTTATAGTTCTAAAAGGTATATGAAGAGTGTTGGGAATAAACCTCCATAAATTGTCTTTTCTAGAACTGACCTTCATATGATGCAGTATGTTTTCAAGGAAGATGTGTGTCCATGCTACATTGGTGGCAAGAGTATTATGTACTAGCTAAGCACATTCTTAACACATGTAAATCCTTTTCCAAAGGAAGACATTTCCTGTTCATGTGTGAAATTTTCAAATTTAAACAAAAATTTAAATGATTACTTTTCATTTTTAGTAATTTAAGATTTAATGGATACATAGATATTGTGGCATCTGACGAAAACCTAAAATGATTCTTAATTATTTAACTATAATTATCCAGTTGATTCATATAGCATATTGTAGCATTTGTGTTCAACTAAATAGCATTTAATTTCAACTGGGAATAGATATTTATCATCTTTTCTTTTATATATTTTTGTAAATACATATATTTTTAATAGATTGACTTTGGAAAAATAGTATAGGTAATTTAGAGAAAGTTTGATGCATTTCCCAAAACAATGGATAAAAATTAATTTTACATATATTTTGGCTAACTTAATCACAACTGCAATCACTATAATGTAGAGGTGCATTATTATATTCAGTAATATTGCAGCAAATACTATACACAGAACTTACATTTTATTTCACTTAACACATAATACTCTCTATATATCTAATTAAATATGAACAAATTATAATTGTTTCTCATTTTACTGTATGCTCATCCATGGCCCTCCACCCATCTCACAAATAAATTCACAGAGATTTATTTTAACTCATGAATACCCTCAGCTTGACTAGTTTCTAGCCAGCTATACTTAAATTATTCTATTTATCTTTTGCCTCTGGACTTTTACCTTTCTGTTTTCTATATTTTCTTTATTTCCTTCTTACTCCATGGCTGTTTGTGTGGTTTGGTGGCTGGCCCCTAGTATCCTCCCCTCCTACTCCTTTTCTTACTCTTCCCATTATCTCTCTTTTCTCCTGTTTATTCTCTCTGCCTAAAAGCTCTGCCTATTCCACTCTCCTGTTTAACTCTTAACCATACATCTTTTTATCACACCAAAAAGATGCTTTAGGCAGGCAATGCAACACAGCTTCATTGAGTTAAACAAATGCAATTTAAAAGAATGCAACACATCACTGCAACATTAAACAAAAAATTGATAGCACAAATGAGTGTTACACATCTTAAACTAATACTCTACAACAGTTAATGATATAAATTAATGTTCTGTTAGTTGAATTACTTGTATATTCTGTGTCCCCAAAAGACTCAGAACTTACTTTTCTTTAATACTAGATTCAAGTATTTTGTCACTGAAGCTCTTCTTCTTAGATAACACTAGCTTATTTCAAAATAACCAAAACAAAAGGAAAATCAGAATAATTGACTCCTTGTCAGCTTGACACACAAACACTTTACTATTAAAATATCCCTTCCATTTCTGATTATCCCAAAGATCCCATAAATAATACTATATCTCATTTTTTTTTAAAAAAAGCATTCTACATTCCAACTTTTGTAAATTTTACAGGCTTTCAAAATTCAATCTCTTTAAATATCAAATGTTTCTTAATTGTGGGCTCCTTTATAATAAATAATAAGTTATCTACTTTCTTACTCCAAGAAAGATTAATCAGGGTACTGTCTTAGTCACACCTAAGCAAAACCAAAACTACCTATTGTATAATATTCAGTTTTTACATCTGGGACCCACTAAAGGTTCCCTGAGCTGCAATTGGATGCCTGCTTTTCAGGCACATGCAATGAGTGTGTGTGTGTGTGTGTGTGTGTGTGTGTGTGTGTGTGTGTGTGTGTTAGTATCAATCCTGCTCTGCTGTCCATGGTGGCCAACCTATATTAATGGAAAGTTGATAGTGATGGGATTTCCTGAATCTAGGTTATCCTTTAAAAAATTAACCTCTGTTGAGGTATCTTTAGGGAACATGACCGTGTCACATGGTATCAAGATTTAATTTCTCATACTTACCCCTTTGAACATTGGGCATCTTCTAAAACCAAAATTGAACTTTCATGAATGGCCTCTCACACTGTCCAGCTCACTTGCTCGCCATGCTCTCAAATCAAATACCATTGCCTTTATGCCTTCAAATCTGGTACCAGTGGAGAGACTCTTAATTACTACTAAGTTTGGCTGCCAGTACAAGGTACTTCCTTTGCCTCCACTATAACACAGCTTCTATGTGTTTTTTGTTCCTGTTCCTGAAGAAATCTCTCACTTATATGTTCTTACAAACTCAACAATGTATTCTGTCTATATTTTCTTCCTTAATGTCCTATGAGTCTTGCTGGTGGTTCACTTAACAATGAGTCTATGAGCTGCTGTCCATTGGGGGGAAAAGTTTCTCTGATTAATGCTGAGAGCAATCCAGGTGGATTGTTATTAAATATGTAAAAGGTAATTTGACAGCAGGGCCTTTTACAAAATAAAAATAGTGGACTCTGACATAGAGCACATGAACTTAGCAATACCAGGAAATAAATACCCTCCTGTAGATAAGGCTACCTTTATCCAGTTGTATGTGACTTATAAAATTCATATATTTGATTTTTAGTTTAAATCTTTAAAGTGTTAGCGGTATTTAGTCATTAAATATGAGCCTATATTTGAGTGTGTGTGTGTGTACATATGCAGTACACATACATCATGGTACACTTAGGGAAGCTGGAGAAAAAGTTCCAGGGGTCAGGTTTTAACTTCTATCTTTTGAAATGCAAAGATCACACTCAGGTGGTCAGATTTAGCCATAAATGACTTTACCCACTGATCTATCTCATTGACCCTAGGAAATACTTGTAGTTTTAAGTGGAAGCAGATTAAAGCAAGATTATTAAATCTGAAAAAAATGTAGTTCAGAAACATATTTATTGATGTACTAATGGAAGAGGAGAATCTTGGAATTATTTGCAATTGTTACTCAATGTTGTTACCACAATGCTATAAAAAAGTTTATTAATTTTCCATGAGGACTAAATTCTGACTGCCATGTCTTTAATAATTTGATTGAACTCATGACTAGAAAAGTAATTTAAATCATTTATCACTTAAAATCTAGGCTCTTGGTTATTACATTTTAAAATATATATTTTTCTCTTATAATAATATTTCATACACATAACTTAGACAAATTTTGATGAAATATATTTGAATTGCAAATCACTAATCATAAATTTATCATTAGAGATTTTAACAGTGCTTTTTGTTATTTGCTTTTTTAAAAAAATCCTCCTTTTATTTTAAATAAAATTGCTGATGGTTTCTGTCTTTTTCAGAAGAAATTATAACTCTTATAGTTTTAACAATGCAAGGTATAATTACATAGGCTCAAAATAAACACATTTCTATAGAGTAAATAGTGAAATTTCCATCTCAAATAAAATCTGTTGTCATCAATTATGAATTTATCCCATCTTATCAGCACAAATACAATGTGTACCGTATTCCTGAGCCATGAGGAACAGAATTCTAAAATATGCTACCATGTCCTTAAAGCTGAGTTTATAAACTTTATTATGTTAAAATCTTCTGTGCTCTGCTGTGAGAAACAAATGATTTACTAGACACTCTGATTTTTTTCCATAAAACATTATTACTGTTTAATAACCACTCAGAACTATATGATTACTAATAATCATAATTGGAGTCAATAGATATTATTTACATATAAGTATGTACATTTACAATGTATTATTTCTAACTTTTGAAGTGAAGTTAATATGTTTTTTGTTTTACTTTCTCTTGTTCTCTCAAGTATTCATTTTGCTCCTAGTAAATAGTATAACATTAGTTGTCACCAAGATACCGATGTTTATTTTTAGAAAAAGAGTATTTATTTACTAATAAGGCCAAAGTGGTGCTCTCTAAAAGATTTCAATGTTATTGACTCTCAGGATTATCCATAACTCTGGCAGAGGCTTTAGACTGTGGAGTTCTGCAATAGAGTAGCCTACAGGTAATTGAGTAAAATGGACATGTTGGTGTCCAATGAACCTTAGAAAACGCTGAAACCATAAACAATTATCTTCTGTGGTTATGCGAGGCTCTATTGCAATGCTGCCATCTCTTTTGTCCACAGATATCAGTGTTTGGAAAATCTGTTGTGAATCAATGATAGTATACAAATATGAATATGAAGGGACTTTTGAGGTAGGGCCACTTGTAATAGGAGCAGAAGCAGATATAACACTCCCTGCTCCCAGTGAGTTAACAGAATATAATGAACGTGTTTAATCAGTATGTGAACTGAGGTTGGAGTGAAGCAGTTTCTAAGAAAGAATATTGTTCATAGCCATGAAAAACAGAAAATGAAAGAGTACCTTCAAACACAGAGAGAGGCATAGTGTAAACAAATGATATTGGCTCCAGGAACAAATAATTTCAGTTAAGAAAACACACTTCTTTCTCCAACTTCTTTCAATTGATGTCTGTATCACTCCTTTTCCTTACATCTAAGAAATCCCTCAAGTGAACTAGGATCAACTATAAGTATTGTTTTATTATGACATCATATCATGTGTATGCCTTGGACCTTGACAGCTACGTATGATTCCCTCCCTACCCACGCTTTCGGTATGTGAATGTCAGGTTCATAATTACATAAGACATTCTAAATGATCTGCCAACATGTTTGTGAGTTGTGATTTGGAGGATAAAACATGCATTTTTCAATTACTCTTCATCTCAATATGGAGTTATCTGCTGATACAAACATGGTTACAACTTAACCCAGAATTTATATTTCAAGACTCACTCTCAATTCAGGTTCTTTTTTAGACATTATTGTGTATGAGTATAGAAAGATGAAATCCTGTGTTGGGGGGCTCCACAAGAAAATTCCGCTACACAGGTTCACAGGAGTAATACTTTCCTTGCATATTCATCAAGTCTTTGAGTCTCACACACACTCTGTGATTAGAACCACATGCATCTCCTGGACAGACATAGATGGCTAGATTTTGAGCCAGGGTCAATCACTGGGAGCAGAAGGGGTGTTTGCCACAGGAAGAGTTTGCCACATGAAAAGTAGAATTACAAATCTGAATAAGAGAAGCCACATGACTATGACATGTCGTGAGATGCTACCTGGCCAACTGAATGACTGAGTTGGCAATGGAAGGCTCACTCAGGCAGCTGAAGAGCCATTGTGAGGCTGAGACTACAGCATTTGGGGCAGTGCAGCAAAAAGTGTGGCTGTTCCTGGGACACCAAAATTAAAAATGCCCTTGGCAAGAAAAGCTAGTGACCCACAGTTGCACAAAGAAGTGAAGATTTAAAACCTACCACTGTGATCTCACCACATGTTAGTCTCCAGATGAAGAGATTGCTTATTTTATTCTTAGTGAATAAAATGTAGGAGTCAGATATTGGGGTTAAAACTTGATAGGTCCACACAGCAATGGAAGAAGGATCACTTCCTTCACTACCTCTACACTCTTCCAGACCATAAAGTCCTACAAATATTTTTTTCCTGTTTGTCTCAATCCTAATCAGGATCCAGAAAATATCTCTGGTTAGTTCTAACTAACTGAATGTTGACTCTGATTCAATTTAACTTGTTTGCAGTCTCAGCATTGTTAGAGTGCAATGAAAATATCCCATCTTAAAGGTTGCAGACAAATGGACGGAACTAAATAAAACCATCTTGAGTGAGGTATCCCAGACCCAGAAAGTCAAACATGGCATGTACTTGCTCATAAATGGATATTAGTTGTAAAGCAAACAATAACTAGGCTATAATCCACAGCTCTAGAGAAGCTAGGTAGAAAGAAAGACATTAAGAGGGACACACATGGAAAGCCCCAGAAGGGGAAAATGGTTAAGATCTCCTGGGTAAACTGGGGGAGGGATAAAAGGGAGGCATTAAAGGATGGGACATGAGGGATTTGAAGAGTGATTTGGGGTAGAGACATAAGGGTAGAGTATTAAAAGAGATATTGCTATAGAGGGAGCCATTATGGGGTTATGATAAACCATAGTGCTAGGGAAGTTCCTAGGAATCCACAAAGATGACCCAGCTAAGACTATTAGCAGTAATGGCGAAGATGCCTGAAAGGGCCTTCCCCTTTAAACAGATCAATAACTACCCTAATTGTTATCATAGAACCTATATCCAGTAACTGATGGAAGAAGTTTGAGTGACTCAAAGCCAAGCACTGGACTGAACTAGAGTTCTGTTAAGAGAGGTAGGAGAGATAATATGAGCAAGGAGTGATGGTCAAGATCATAATGGAGAAAGTCAAGGAGACTGCTGGCCATAGCTAGTGGGAGCTCATGGGGGATCTGGACCAACAACTGGCTAACCTGCATGGGATCAAACCAGATCTTCTGAATGTGGATGACAGTTTGGTGATTCAATCTGTTAAGGGGGATGTGGGGAGGGGGAACAGGACCTGTGCCAGGTGTATGAACTGGCTTTTTCTAACCCATTCCCTATGAAGGGATACCTTACTCAGCGTTAATATAGGGGAGGGACTTGGCACTATCTCAGTTTTGTATGCCAGGCTTTGTTGATTCTACAAGGAAGGCCTTACCCTTTTTGATGCGTGAATAAAAGGTGGGAAAAAGGTATGTGGAGGCAGGAGAAGGGGAGGGAGAAAGAGAAGGAATTGGCAAAAAATAGAACAAAGTGTGAACACAAAAAAGAAAACAACTAAAAATTGTTTAACTGATCAGCTTTGGAGGACTTCTCCCTATGCTAACAAGTTATGATGGAACCAAATTTGACTTTGGGGCCTGTAAGATGCCTCTTCAGGCATTTTCTGGTGGCAAAGGGTTACCACCTTTGCCTGTCTTATGTTGATCTGCATTCAACGGTCAAAGTTGGTCTTTGGCACTACTGCAGGTTTCAGAAGGTTGAAAACTTCTATTTGGATTTTCTCTAGAGAAAAAAAAAAAAAAAAAAAAAAAAACAAATCATTGTCTCTAGGAATGCCTTGCTTACATCTTTTTCAGATGATCTTGTTTACCAGAATAAAACATCTGATCATTAGATTTTTCTTAAAATTTTTGAAAATCACTTCTCCTAACTACTATTATCATGTGTCAGATACAATGTCAACAATACTTTGGATTATTTGTTCTCTCACTGCTGATCTTGCCTTAAAATGCCTAATCACCCTTTTACATTCTGAATTAGTATTTTCAAAACCCAAATATTCAATTAATATTCATCTAGCTTCTGTATCTAATATCATATTATTTACAGTTGAAGTCAATCTTTGTAAGAAATCAGGAAAGGCTTATTTGGACCTTTTAAAATTTTAGTAAATGACTCAGTTCTCTTTTCTAATTAAACCCTCTTCCAAGCATTCAAAGTTCCTACACAGCATAGAGCCAAGGTCTGAAAATCAAATGTAACTTAACAGAAAAATAAGAGAACTGACAGATGTCATGAATCAAATGAACTAAACAGATATCTATAGAACATTCCACCAAACACAAAAGAATGTACTTTCTTCTTAGCATCTCATGGAACCTTCTCTAAAATTGTTCACATATTCAGTAACAATGAAAACCTCCACAGATACAAAAATTGGAGTAATACCCTGTGTCTTATCAGATCACCATGGATTAAAGTTAACATTTAACAACAATACTACTCTCAGAAAGCCTACAAACTCATAGAAATTGAACAGTCAACTACTGAACACCCCCTAGATCAAGGAAGAAATAAAGAAAGAAATTAAAGTCTTCCTTGAATTCAATGAAAATGAAGGCACAACGTATCCAAACCTATGGCACACTATGAAAGCAGTGCTAAGAGAAAAGTCCATAACACTAAGTGCCCACATAAAGAAAACAAGAAAGCTCACATTAGAGACTTAACAGCACACCTGAAAGCTCTAGAACAAAAAGAAGCAGACTCACCCAGGATGAGTGGAAGACAGGAAAAAATCAAATTGAGGACTGAAATCAACAAAATAGAAACAAAGATAACAATACAAAGAATTAATGAAACAAAGAGCTGGTTCTTTGAGAAAATTAACAAGATAGACAAACCCTTATGCAAACTAATCAAAAGGCAGAGACAGAATATCCAAATTAACAAAATCGGAAATGAAAAGGGGGATATAACAACAGAAATTGAGGAAATACAGAGAATTATTATGTCATACTCCAAAACTTGTACCCCACAAAATTGGGAAAATGTAAAATAAATGAACATATTTTTTTAGATAGATACCATATACTAGAATTAAATCAAGACAAGATGAGCAATTTAAATAGACCTATAAGTTGCATGGAAAAAGAAGCTGTCATCAAAAACTTTCTAACCAAAACAGCTCAGGGTCAAATGGTTTTAGTGTAAAATTTTACCAGAACTTCCAAGAGCTAATACCTACACTCCTCAAAATGTCCCACATAATAGAAACAAAAGGGACAATGTCAAACTTTTTATATGAGCCTACAATTACCATGATACAAAATCTACACAAAGACTCAACCAAGAAAGAGAATTACAAACCAATCTCATTCATGAACATGGATGTAAAAATATTCAATAAAATGCTGGCAAAACAAATCCATGAACACATCAAAAAAAATAATCCACCATGATCCAGTTGGATTTATCTCAGAGATGCAGGGCTGTTTAAACATATGAAAATCAATTAATGTAGTCCAGCATATAAATTAACTGAAAGAAAAAAATGATCATTTCATTAGATACTAAACTGTCTTTTTAAAGCAACATACTGACCTTTACTGAGGAGTTGGTCTTAAAAAATTTCAAAATCTTTACCCTACTTTGTTGTCCTATGACCCTAGCTTCCCCTCTCTACTGTGTTTTTCATTATAACAGAGGACCAATATTGCTGTAGCTAAATCTTTTCATTATTGTGGAATAATTCTGTCCCCAATTGTCCATGAATTTAATATCTGCTTAACAAAGGGATACTATATGCCATGGCTCTTTTCTTAAATCTCTTCTAATCTAGCATTTCTATAGACTCCCAGTTATTTTCTGTATAACCTTTGAGGTGCCCATAATCTGATGGTTATCTTCTATGGTAACTGGATTAACAAAGATTTTTTTTAATAACCTTGGCTCACCCCTCTTCATTTTCATAGTGTGGTGGCTTTTGCTCTAAAATCCTCTGTCTTTGTGTGAATACTTTCCTTAGTTTCAATTGAAGGTCTTTCTAAGGATTGTGACTTATCAGTCAGTATTTCTTACTTTGCACCAATATCAAACCATGATTGTAAGGATCAAACATGAATTACCAAAATGGTAATAATTACAATCAATACTTTGTTAATCTTAGGTAAGTTGATTATTCTTTCATTTATTTTTTTTTCATTTTCCAACCATCTATTATGGAACTATAAGGAGGGGCTAGCCTAGTCTACAAGAGCTAGTTCCAGGTCAGGCTCCAAAGCAACAGAGAAATCCTATCTCAAAAAGCAAAACAAATCAAACAAAAAATAACTGAATATAATTTTGTTTTCCACATTGAGATTATTTAAGTTGTACTCTCAATTGTATATTTTAATAAAATGTTTATCTTTAGCAATTTTCATTAATTTATATGAAACAAAATCATCTAAAGTAAATATAATTATTTTTATTAAAGGCACACTTGGTTTGGTTGTGGGGCTATTTAGATTAAAATGGCACAATCAGGGTAAAGTCAGTCTGGAAGGAATTTGGTCTAATTGAACTCCAATTATTTGATTTGCTGTGATTCACATGATGTATGCTTGCTAATAGACACAGATGTTAGCCAAGCAAATAGGACGATGCTACAAGCCATGGGTGGATGATATCTGCAGTCTCAGCAGGACATATTAAGAAATGATAACATATTTTCTCATATTGAAAAATGTTTCAAAAATACTTGTATGCTTCCTCTTTTAATCTGCTCCATTAAAGTTTTGCAATGTTAATTCTTAATAGGTATCACATCACAACACATTATCACAATAAGAAAATAAATTTTGTTTTAAAGTATTTATTCCATTTTATAGTATGAGTAAATCATATGGTATTGTATGTTTTATGAAAAAATATTGATCATATATTATTTTATCATTATCATACTTACTAAGCAGAGGAATTTTATCCATCTACTGTAAGGATTGAATTCAAATGCAAGATATGGAATTACCCATGTTGGGAGACATAGTGACAACACTAAGTTATAGATTCATGATCTTTCCAATATTTATAAAGTTCATAAATATTTTGTAATACCTAGAGAAATATAGTTTAAAATTTGTGAGCAAGACGGGAAGGATGTCAGGGCTGAAGGGGGAGCGGGAGGAGAACATGAGGGAAGGGGATGGTTTAGTTGGGGGAGGAACAGGGGACGATAAGGAAAGAGATCTCTTGATAGAGAGAGCCATTATGGGGTTAGCGAGAAATCTGGTGCTCGGAAAATTTTCAGGAATCCACAAGGATGGTCCCGTCTATAAAGAAGGTGCCTGAACTAACTGACCTTCCCCTGTAATCAGATTGAAGATTACCCTATTAGTAATTATAAAAACTTCATTCACTATAATGGAAGCAAATGCAGAGATCCACAACTAAGCACTGGGCATAGTTCCATGAGTCCAGTCAAAGAGAGGGGAGAGAGATTATATGAGCAAAGCGGTCAAGACTAGGATGTGGGAACTCCTAGAAACAGCTGATTGACCTAATCAGAGCTCACTGATTCTGGACTGACAGCTGAGGAACCTGCATAGGACCTAACTAGGCCCTCTGAATGTGGGTGACAGTTCTGTGGCTTGGGCAGTGTGTGGGTCACTGGCAGTAGGGTCAGGATTTATCCCCAGCGCATAAACTGGCTTTTTAGAGAACATTCTATTTGAAGGAATACTTTACTCAGCTGTGATTCGGGGGTGGGGGACTTTTGTTCTGCCTCAACTGGATGTGCCAGACTTTGTTGAGTCCCCATGGGAGGCTTTACAGTCTCTCTCTGAGAAGTGGATGGGGAGTAGTGTAGGGGAATGGTGGAGGACGAAAGTGAGAGAAAAACTGCGGTTATTATGCAAAATGAAAAAAAGAACATTGAAATAAAAAATTTAAAACATGTAATAATATTTTAAAATGTTTTATTTTATTTATGCATACACTGTGTATGTTTTAGGATCTGTCTGTGTGTTCATGTGTGCATGCATGTGTATGTGTGTGTATCTGTATGAGTGCTTGTCATACACAGATGCTGTACAAAAATTACCCAATGTGGTTGTTGCTGGAAATTGCCTTTGGCTCATCTATGAAACAAAAAGTGCTCTTAGGAAGTGTGGACGCTTCTAGACCCTTTCATTATTTTTAATGAGCAAAATAGTGAGTTTTGATTGTGATAACATTTATCCACATATGTCATATTTTTCTTTTTTTATTAAATTTTTTAATTAAAAATTTCCGCCTCCTCCCGCCTCCCTTTTCCCTCCCCCTCCCCCACCCCCACTCCGCTTCCCCTGTTTCTCTTTCTCCTCTCTTCCCTCACCCCAACTTACTCATTTTAACTTCCTTGTGCTATAATTCATATACACGCACTCACCTTATATGCCTTCAAATATGGACTCTGAATATGTTGAAATTATAATATATGTCTTTTGAGTCCTTTTAAATCTTCCTTGGCATGGTCTTTTATAGTCCCATAAATTTAGAATAATGGCAAAAGTTCATTTATCTCTACTGATGAATAAATTTCAGTTGAGTTTATGTAGCTCATTTTCTTTGCTCACCAGTTGGTATACATCTGAGTTGATTCAACACAGTGGATGTATCTACTGTGAATAGTGATGCTATAAACAAACATACAGTGAGTGGTTGGTGGCACATAACTTTAATTCACGCTCTACAAAGGCAGAAGTAAGTGAATATTAGGTTCCAGGACAGCCTGGTGTACAGAATGAGTTCCATGTTAGTCAAGTCTCTACAGAGAAACTACCTCAATGAACCAAAATGAATAAATAATTAAATATATACATACATATGAAAATGAACAAACATACATATTTGTGGTTTATCTGTGTGATTTTGTGCTTCTATATGTGTTGTATATTGATTTAGAGTTTCCCTTCCACATATCCAAGAAAACTATAATAAGATAATAGGGTAGCATTTTTGTTTTTGTTGTTTGAGAAATTTATACCCTGATTATTATAGGACTGGCGTAGTTTGTAATACCACTAGAAGTTTAAAAGATTTTGTTTCCTTTCCCAGTTTTATGCCTGAGATTGTGGCTTTAATTTTTTAATATTATCTCTTATTGAAAACAGATTCTTTCTCATACAATGTATTCCGATTACAGTTTTCCTCCCCTTCTCTTAGTTCTTCCCTACTTCCCCTGCTTCTACTCTCACCAGTTAGTCTTAACCTCCTCTATCATACAGATCAACTTTTTTTCCACCTCTCATTAGACAACAAACAAAAAACAGGCTTCTAAGAAACAGCAATTAAACATCACAGGATAGCAACTATTCTTGTGTTTTTTATGAAGGATCACAATGCCCTGTGAATTTACATTATTGGATAGATGAGGATTCTGAACATTTTCTCATATATTTTAATGTGGATTTATTCTCTTCTTTTTTTCTGTTTCTTACACTTCCTCTTCTGTTTCTCCTCCTCCTTGTCCACCTCCTCATTCTCGTTCTTGTTTGTTTTACACATTTCTATGTTAATTATTTCACTTATCAATACAATATATTTTATCTATTAATCCAATATTATTTGTCAAAAAATCAGATGGCACTATGCATGTTTACTTATGGGATCTCTAGTCCATACTAATAGTCAGCTTTTGTTTTGTTTTCTTTTATGTTGTTTCTTGTGTTCCCATTAATAACTTTTTTGTTAACACCGCAGTAGAATTTGAAATCATGTTTCACAATTTTTCTACTATTGCCTTTTCTACTCAATATTGCTTTGCTTATCAGGATTCTTTATGTGCTTTTATATAAATTTTAAAGTTGTTTCTATTTTTATAGACATATCTATAATTTTTACTTGATTTATAGTTAACCTGTACATTCCTCAATTAAGAGTCCATTATAGCAATATTAATTTTGCTGGTGTGTGCAAAACCACATGTAAAGTAATATCTTTAAGTTCTTTGCTCAGATTTCTCGATAATTGAAACACGCTTGATTTTCTATCATTCTATAGTTTATCTTCATGGAAATGAATTATGGTTACCATCACCATTTTCTAAGACTAATTTTTTTTAATATTTATTTATTTATTATGTATACAATATTCTGTATGTATGTATGCCTGCAGGCCAGAAGAGGGCACCAGACCCCATTACAGATGGTTGTGAGCCACCATGTGGTTGCTGGGAATTGAACTCAGGACCTTTGGAAGAGCAGGCAATGCTCTTAACCTCTGAGCCATCTCTCCAGCCCCTCTAAGACTAATTTTTAAAAAACTTTGTTGAATTTAGTTTTTGATTATTTTTTTTCAACCTTTACTTTGTTTGTTTGCTTATGCTAGAGATTGCTACCAAATGTCTTATTATTCACATTGTGAAAGCAAAATTGCATTGGGTAAACTTTAAGCACTATATTAAGGTATAATGAAATGGAGACAAAGAAACTATAACAAAACTTTTAAGGAGACTACAGTCCTTTAAGAAGGTACTCCAATGAATAATTACACAGAATCTATGCAAGTCTTCTAATTGGTCACCCCTGAAGGAAAATACAGATCTTTCCTACTGGAGGTAATTTTCTAACTTAGAAACTGATAGCAAGATATTTAGGAACTTACTCTTTCACTAAAACTAGAATATAAATCTACAATGTTCCTCAATTATTTTGTTTCAAAGGAATAGCTCCCAGGTTCCTTAGAAAAATATTCCTGGGGTGTTAAAAGTCAAGAGGTTTTGGAAACATTTGCATCTCAAAGGGAATAGAGAAAAGATTTACAATGGAAAGCATTTTCAATTAATTACTGTGCAAAAAGAATGCTTAGAGGGGAAGAGTCATATAGAAGTCTATCTAAAGTAGGTCAAACTGAGGAGAGTATTAGGTCATCTTGATCAGTCAATAGGCCTAAAAGCACACATAGTTTTGTTCCCTTGGCTCACTACTAAATAGATCTACCTGTCATCTACTTCCCTGGTTCAGGCTGAAAGATTGCCTAGAGTAATACATTCATTTTACCTGGTCACAGAGCTACTGGAAGTTAAAGAATCTTTCTGTAAGATTTTTTTAATTAGATGACAGATACTGTTATCTCACCAGTATTTAGTATATTTTGTATTTCAGAATAGTTTTTCACCATTTTCTGTTTTTTCTTGCGCTGATATTATGCTTCTATAGAATATCAACATGAATGTAGGCTTCCACATAACCAAAATGAGGATTTGAGTTAATTATTTTCACTTAATTTAATAAAAAATTCTGATTTCTCAATACAATACTTTATTACTATTTATAATTCTGTCTTTTAGCTGACATCTCTTTATAGGAAGATAGTGGAATGTATTGATTTCAGAATAATATTTTAAATGAGGAACTAAAATACTTTATTTTTACTGTTTGTCTTCTAAAAATGTAGATTATAATTTAAAATGTTATAAAATTAATTTCATATTGATATCATCAGAGGACTTATTGTACAATGCTCTCATAAGAGGAAAACACTCAGCACCTCAAGTGACTTTACATAAAATGGTCTGGTATATAATTAAGACATGTAACTTCTGCTTCAGACATTCTCTGCATTACTTATGAAGAATTAAATGTAAATATTAAATAAATAACTAATATCATTATATTTGCAATAGTGACAAAACTAACCTTTATGTTCTGTACAATTTATAAATTTATTTTTCAGTCTAAATTTGGTTGAATCCTTAGACATGAAGCACACATGTACAAAGTTGAATTGGATATTTAATAATTTCCCCCAAACGGACAAACACACAAACAAGAAAATACTTAAACTAAATAATGTGATCTCTAATTGGGCAAATTAATTGTATAGTTGTAGAAAAGAAAAACAATGAAGTGGTCAATAAATATGTGCAAAGAAGTTACATGTTTTTTTTGGAATTTTTATGGTTTATTGGATCAGGAAAATCCAAATAAAGTTACATCAACATTCATTTTCACCCTAGTCAGAACAGTTATCTTGAAGAAAAGTAATGACAGTGAATATTGATATCGAAAAAATAATTGTTAAGATTCCTGATGAGGAATCAGCACAAGTTCAACAATAAGAGTTTAGTCTCAAGAATATGGGTGGTGGAATAACAGACCAACTCCAACAAATTGTCTTCTGATCTACATTCATAACATGTGCACTCACATACACATACATTCACAAACTAAAATTCAAATAAAATTATAAAATATCAAGTATAAAAGGAAAATTTGTTCAAGATTAGACTCAAGACAAAGCCATTGTTGTCAATGGCTATCAAATACTTTGCAATAAAGGACACCACATAGCCACTTTCTAGTTTTGACAGACATAGTAATATTTTGAAATCCTATGCAACATGGTGACACATTCACTAGAATCTACTGAAGTACATTTATGCTGTATATTAATACATGCTTTCCAGAAATACTCTTTCAAAATTATTACAGTTTATTCAATATTGGTCCAAGAAACTCTAACATTGATATGTTTTTTTTTTCAAAAATACATTGTATATCTGTAGCAAACAGGAATGAATAACAAACAAAACAAATAAACCCCTAAAGTCTTGTAGATAATTTTAGGATATTTTGTTACTTGGTTATTTTAAAAACAATATATCACAAGTTAACCACAGTTTACCATATGATCCTCTTCAACTTCTGAAATGGTAAGGATATGGATCAACATACATAGGTTAAAGTTTATGATCTAGATAAAAAAAACTTAAGATTCTAGTTATCAAAGATAGGAGAATACACATATAAACAAATTATAGCTTTAATGAAGTCTTAAATAATCTTATAGCGATAGGATCATCATATTTATGAATAGATAAGATTTATGATGAAAAAGAAAAAATATTAATACTCCAGCTAAAGTATCACATATACATTAAATTTGCTGACTACTTCTAATTAATAAGATATTCCTTAATTTGCTTTAGTAATCAGCAGATTTCACCTCCACTGTCTCCTGCTTTTTATTTTATCAGTAGCTCTCCCACTTTTGCCAAGAGTTTCTGATCTTGTTATTCACTGATGACCTGACATTACGCAGGCTGTACCTTTTACTTGAACATTTTCCTTTCCATAATAGTACAACTTTGTTGAATGTAAGATTGTTGTATCACATTTTCTTCCTCTCAGTATATTTTAGAAATTAATCAAATTGTCTTCTTGCATTGAGTGTTACTGTGAAGAAATCAAATTCAATTTGATCTTTTCTATGATTAAAAAGCATAATTGCTCTTGGGGATAATCTTGAAAGTCTTACTTTGTACTTGAATTTTAACTTGTTTAACAGACTATGCTTTCATTTTCAAATGCTAAGTGTGAATAGTAGCTACCATAACTTCTTAGGATGCTATAGCATCCTTCTTTTTGCAATTCAATTTGACATTAGTTCAGAAAACTTTTAGAAATGAATACATCTACGTTTGAAACTTTCTGTACTTGAAATTTTCCATTTGCAGAGTTATCCTTAAAACTCTAATGATGTACTTTGCATGTCATTTGGGTTTTCTTTCTATCATCCAACCTCTATCATGTTCCTATTCATTTTAGTCTTTTATCTCCATCAATCTATCGTGTCTCTCCCCTGATTATTAATGACCACGAAACGTTCCACATATGACAAATACTTCTTCTTGACACTAGCACTTCACCTTTACTTTGGGAGTGATGTTTCCAGGTCATTTTTTATTATCTACACATAAAACATAATTACTAACATTTGTTTTACATTGTTCCATTTTTTGAAATGAAAATTTCTTAATTTTGTAATTTATAATTTCTCATGTGGCTCTCATGAGAAAATGATTAAGCATTTCCTTCATCTCTCCTTGTATGCATTGAAAATTCTTTACCTTCATTTTTTTAATAATCAAAAGACAAAAATAATCAGTATATAATGGGTGATTTATGTAAACCTTCATCTACATTTTTATTTTGGTTAGTCATAAACCTCAATTAATTTTGCAAGTGGAAATTTAGAATCAAGGCTTATAATAGAGGACTTTTTGAATATTCTCGGAAAAAAATTAAAATAAATAAAATTGTATATATATTGTGAATTTTCATAGAAATATACATATATATGTATATAAATAATACATTCAAATTGCATTTGTTCAATATGCTTCACCAGAAAATTTATTCAAGTTAGCTTCTAGTCTGGTTAAGGTAACCCATTGAATAAGTGAGAGAATCTGTCTTGCTGCCAGTTAATGTTAAACAATTGGGATAGTTTAAGAAAGAATGGGAATTAAGGTACTTTTTCATAGGTAAAACCCCTGACTTTGCTCAGGCTTTATCTGTGGTCATTTTAGGTCTGGAATCTTGGCTGTATTAAGTACAAATGAGAACGTCTTCTGCTACATATTGAAAAGAGTAATCCTAAAAGCCACTTTCCCAGTCCTAGGATGTCTGGTTACTTAGGTCAACCAACCCTTTGAAACTTTGTACTTAAAATAATTTGGTAAAAGAACTATATGTGCTCAAATTCACCTATTACCTCATCTGCCCTGTTTTTCTTGAGCTCTGCAAAGGATCACATCTCTCAGATTTGAGGTTCCAGTTGGAGAACAGTAGTCAGAGCACCCTTGTTTGCCCTGTCTCTAGTCATTTCTGCTATCATTTGCTGAGCTAATAAAGAAACAATGACCCCCACCCCCCCACACATAGGTAATGCATCCTAAATGATTCACCATGGACAAAGACATAAATTTACATATATGTATACAAATTTGTAAATATACATATATAATTTTATGTCTATGAACAGAAATGAAACTAATAGGTTATATAATATGCAAATAGATAGAGTGTGTGTCTGTGTAATAATAATAAATAAAGAAGAGGTGATGAATTTGAGGACACTGAATTGGATGGAGAGAGGAAAGGAAAAATAATGCAGGTACAGAAATCTCATATGATGTTTTCAGAAATTATTTATAAATGATAAAATAATTGGTAGAAATTCATTTTGGTAATAGCATATCAAATACAGTGTTCAAAATACTTTTGCAATAACACATGCAATGAAGTGGAGTGCAAAGTTTTAAATCAAGAATGAAGTATTGCCTCCTGTACTTCTTCCTAATAAACTAGACAATTTTTAAAAATTATTTTTTTCTTTCTGATCTCTAAATTTTGTATATTACCTTCTATTGCAAAGATAAAAGAAAAAAATTAAAATTAACCTATCTTTAAAAGATATGTATAATAATCTATTTTGGAGTATTTTTGTCTTTTAAAGTACTAAGTAAAACATGGAAGGAAACATAGTATCTTGATGGCCCTGTGACTATGTCCAGCACTTTGTTCTCAATTTTGCAAATCTCTATCATTTCCTTATTCCTAAATTATTTATATTTCACTAGGCAAATATCATTATATACCCAAAATTTTAAGGTCAGTTTGGTAAGTCATTTTAATTTACATCTCTCTATATAGCTTTTGTGAATATTCAGTTCTCAACAACATCCATTCTACTTTACACTGAATTTTCTCATAATTCTTCGTGTCTTAGCTCTAATTTCATGACATCTGGTAGGACCTGACTCAGTTTAAGATGAAATAGATATATGATTTAGAGACTGAGGGTTTGTGAAATTAAATCTTGACATTTTTGTTTGGTTGTTTTTTTCTGCTTTTTGGTATATTTCAATTTGCATTTCTCAGTTCTATGTGTTTTCTGCCTTACCTCAAATTTAGACATGTCCTCAGAGTATTTTGGTGCGTTTTCCATGAGATACAAAAGAAGCTTGAAGCAAATGTTTTCAGCACATCATTCTTCTCTAGTTGTTACATGTTCTACACTTTGAGGCTTGTCTGAAACTTGGTCCTAATTGCTTCTCAGGAGGGAAATAGAAAAAAAGAAAATATGATCTTCATTTATCAGGTGTTCTTTTCTTGTTGTAAATATTGAGCTATGTGTCAAGGAGCAAAATCAAAGTCATAAATCACAAATAATAAAGATGTGGCAGATGACCAAGCATTTATGATACACTTAACCAACTTAAATATTACTCAAAAAGCAGTCACACATTGTATCTAAAGTAATTTTCAAAGTTAATTAAATCAAGTGTCCGAAACTGAATGAGTGAAAAATATAAGCTTACTTTTCTGAGGATCTTGTAGCTTCAGCATAAAATCAATTTATCAAGAGATTGTTAGACACTTGGAAACGTTTTCCCTTCACTTGTTTTTCTTTAGTTTTCATTTATTTTGTGGTGTTTTAATGTTTGATTGTTGACAGATGTTCATGATTGCAGATAGGACTTAAGGGTCTCACATTCTAGACATTCTTCATCTTCCTATTGCCTTCTTTGATTGTGTCTTTGTTTCTACATGTATATTTGCTCTTTTAAAGATGTCACATATCAAAATTTTGCAGTCCTCCTCCAGTAAGACCTCTTTTTAAACTTGACAAATCTGGAATATTTACAATTGTCTTGAAAGTTACTACAACCAAACTTCAAGAATCCAACGTAAGAATTTAGAGCACTGTTGTGGACTATTTCTTTACACTGTGTAAAGATATACTATAATGTGATTAATAAAAAGCTGACAGGCCATTAGCTAGGCAGGAAAAAGTTAGGTGTGACTTCTGGGTATAAGGATCTCTGAGAAAAAAAGGAGTAGTCATGAGTCAGACTCAGGGGAGCAAGAAATAAAGGAGGAGAGTGAAAAGTCACAAAACATGTGCCAACATATTGGCGAACAAAATAGGTTAGTTTAAATTAAAAGAGCTAGTGGAATAAAACTAAGCTATAGGTCAAGCTTTCATAATTAATAATAAGTCTCAGTGTTGCTGTTTTGTGAGCTGGCAACTCAACAAAAAATTTGTCTACAGAGCACACAATTAATTTTATGACACTTGAATTTATTTCTACCACGTGGTTTAAAAATGAGTTAGCTTTTTTGCACTAATACAAAGCTAAAAGTATTGATATAATTATAAAACAAAGAGATTTGGAATTACTTGATTTTTTTTTCTATTTTGAATACTTATTTATAGACATATAAGCATGCTTTTAAAGGTTTAATATTGGAATCAGTTTCTGCTAACAAAAAGATTATTTTAAAATACATACATCAATAAACACAACTTACTAGACAATGTCCTGCGTGGGTTCATGGTTTTGGATCTTGGTTTTTAACTGATTTTATTTTGGAAGAGATTTCATCCTGACCACCTTGACCATATCAAAAGGACTTGTACTAACATGTAGGCTTGGTCTAATTTTAAATGTGGCATAGTTGTTAAGTGGAAGTGAGAACACAGCCCTCATAGTTACATTTTCAAATGGAGGATCTAATATAGAATCAGTGTGGTCAGCTCATCTCTATGGGTTTTGGTAAATTTAAATTGGATTTAATGCTCATGCAAGACAAGACTGAGAACCTCTTTACCTAGAATGGATTTCATATTTAGAAAAATAAACAATAGATTAATATGGAAGAAGGCCCATTAAATAAGATTCTAGCTATCAGGCAAAAGCAAAATATTCAATAAAATTTCCAAAAGGGAATTTTCAAAAATGATGAAAGGAGAACTGAGTTTTAGGGAAAGAAGACAAGCAAGACTGTTAGGAAAATAACTAGATATGTTGTCAAAGCTTACAGTGGTGTAAAGAATTTTGAAATTTAAAGGTTCTCTGAATAATTTTGATTTTCATGAGGACCCACTGACAATAAATACTATGACCCATTTTCATAATAAAGGTGGTCATGTTATGTAGGAAAATACTATTAGTTATGTTTTATCTACTGAGAGAAAAATTGAGATACAAAAAATTTTTATACAGTTGAATCATTTAAGCATTTATTTAGATCTTTGTATTGTATGATATGGATTATTGAATATATAAACTCGCATATGTGCATATATTACTATAATTAATGGTGACTTCAAAGACATAAATTACATTATTAATTTAAAAAATCTTCCCAAATTCTATAAACCATAATTTAGGGTAGCAAACTTAAAGAAAATGTATTAAATAGAAGTTTAGGTGTGATGTGCAAGATATCTTTTAGTAATGTCAGATGCCTCTCTGACATTGTATATGCATCTAGTGATAGCTGTGAGCCTGATTGTTGCAACTCAATAAGCTGATCAAAATACTTGGTTAAATGAGTAATATGAGATTAAACATGTCTAGCCTTCATCATGGCATCCTGCTATTTTCTGATAACATTGTTTCCATTTGGGTATCTAATTTCACAATGAATGAATGTAACAAGTAGGAACTCTTCAGGGGTAACAACATAGTCACAGACACTAGAGGAAGGAGATGAGATCATCATTTCTATGAACTAAAAACATATACTGAGATACTGAGGTCACTTGTGAATTTCCAGTATAACAATGAGTATTTTATATGTTTATTAGCAATAAGGACCAATTAAGCTTATGCAACCTATGTTGTCCAAGAGTCAGAAGGATTGTTGTTATATATTTTGCCTATTGCTCTGAGCTGCTTTTGGTTTCACATTAAAGCCTTTGTTTCATTCCTTATTTTGGAATTTCTCTTCTTTATGTTTTTGCTCCTGAAATAAACTATCATTATGATTTCATATTTGGCTTTAGACTTACAATCCCTTGAAACTTTCAAATGAGCATATTCAAGGATATTGTGTGGCATTTGCATTGTCTCCAGTGACCCATAAAACCCAGCAGTCTCGGGGATACTGAGAGCTAAGAATGCAATAGGGACATTAATCAAATAGGAAATCTTAAAATAAAGAATCTTATAATTTATGTGAAGCGTTTCTTGTGTCACAATGTAAAAAGTGATACTTAGAATATTTCACTCCTGTACTGGTAGGCAAAGACCAGGGATCAAATTATGATGGAATCAGTGATGTCCGTCAGGATCTGTATAATATGAATTATGCCAGTATGAGGAGAAGGTACAACACAAGTCATATTTATACTGAAAGTGTGTTTGTCTTGATAGTGCTGGAGGGGGTCAGAGGTTAAAATACTTACTGCTTTTTTCAGGACACAGGATTCAGTTTGTAGCACCCACATGGTGACACGTAACATTTTTTAACTCCATCTTTAGGGCATCAAATCCATCCAACTCTCATCCTCACACTCTACTCACACACCTGATGTGTTTACATACATACAGACCATACATGTTCCCCACACCATACTTCTTAACACTTACTAGAGGTCTAAATACAATCTACTTTACTTCCTCAAGCAGCTGCAAAGATAAAAAAAATATGTTGCATGACGTAGTAAATAACTTAACAACAGGGAATGTGATCTGATGATCAGTGTTCTCTTTTATGCCCAATACTGAAAATTGCTTCATACAGTTTTACAGTCATGTAATCAACAACTGTTTCAGTGTTGATGAAAAATATTACTCTTGGCCTGGTGTGTTTTCACTTCATTTCCACTATTGTTTTAACTATTCTGACAATAATTCTCTACTGTGGGACAACGGTCTTGTACCCTGTAAATATTTATCACATGTATAGTTTTCATAAAACACTGATTGGCCAGTAGCCAAGCAAGAAGTATAGGTGGAGCAACAAGAATAGGAGAATTCTGGGAAGAGGAAAGGTTCAGTCTGCAGTTGTCTCCCAGACACAGATGAAACAAGATGAGTATGTTTCACTGACAAAAGGTACCGAGTCACATGGCTAACATGGATAAGAATTATGTAAGATGTAAGAGTTAGTTATTAAGAAGCCTGAGCTAACAGGCCAATCAGGTTATAATTAATGTAGGCCTCTGCGTGTTTCTTTGGGACTAAACAGTGGTGGGACTATGTCGACAGAAACCTCTGCCAACATTTGCCAATGACATGTTTGTATATATTGGTATTTATCTCGTGTTTTCTGGAAGTTGATAAAAATAAAGACTTTTTAAAAATAGCATACCTACTTAAACTTGAAGTGCTAATGTAAAATAAGATATGTCATGATGAAATTCTGATATAAATTTATTCATCATAAAGGTTTCTTATTACAGTAGATTATTTTTAAAAAGCCTTTGAAGCATTGCCTTTTTAATTTAAAAGCAACATGATAAGAATTGGAATTGAATCAATTTATATCCTCTTTTGAATGATTTGAGAATTAGCTCACCTAAATTTCCTCCCACATCTGCACTCATTTCCTAATTTCGATCATATGCTTCTCATTTTTTTCTTCCATAGCTGTAAGTTCTGCAGCTGTTTAATGCAAATTACATTTCAAAATAGATTGAAGTCTTTCTGCCATATATAGACAATAGTGACTACACAAGTAATAACATTATTTCAGGTTACCTAGTATACAATGCATTCTTGTGTTTTTAATAAGTATAAAAATGCCAGAATGATTCTGTTATTTGCTATTACTGCATGAATAATAGTAGAAAAAGCCCAGTTTCACAACAATTATTACACCGTTAGCTGTAAAAAGTTACTTTATTTATCCATAAATAACTGGTTTATTTTGTCATTTCTTATTTTCTGAAACCTAAGGCTTTTTGTTTATTCTTGATATCAGTGACAGTAATTTGCAGATATCAAGGACACAAAATGAATACCTAAATAGTTGATTTAATAACTTAAAATCTGAGAAAGATAAATAGATGGCATATAAATATATAAGTAAGTAGGTAAACAGACAGATATAGATACAGATACAGATATAGATATATGATAGATAGATGGGTAGGTAGGGAGATAGATGATAGATAGATGATATATGACAGACAGCTAGATGAGAGAAAGAGAGAGAAATTGTTATCTCTTTCATTTTGTAGCACTGAGTGCCTTTAACGTGAGATTGTAGACACATTTGGAATTTCTTCTCCAAAAGTACATTATTGCTTTCTGCCTTATTGATTAATTTCATTCTCAGTCTCTCTCTATCCCTCTGTCTCTGTCTTCCTACTTTCCTCTTTCCACAATAATTTTTAAATACTGTTATAATTCATTTTCTTCACACTTAATTAAGTGAAATTACTGATTATCTTTAAATAGAATGAATGATATTTTCTGGCCTAATTATCTGCGATGTGCTTCCTAATTTCTTCCAACAGTACCAATTCCTAATTTATATTTACTATTCTTTTCACCAATGATTTTATTTTCAGCTGTATCCATTCTGCTTGCCTCTTTAAATAATCATTTAATTGTATTATATGGTATCTCCTTAATTCCCTGAGCTGCTAAAGGTTTTTATTTAATTTCTTTAGTTTTTAAATTACCATTGATTAAATCAATCCTCTCATTCAATCTCCATAGAAAAAATTTCTTCTGTAACTTGAATTGCCTTTATCTAAAATTTCACTATGAAGGAACACTTTGTTTTTCATGGTTTCTCTCAAAAGAATAATAAAACATTGTTTTCTTTTCTGTATCTCTCAAAAAAATTCTATTGCCTTTGACATGCTTTGGGGAGTTCATTATCTTTGGCCAAGGTTGAGAATAGTTTTGTATGTCTTATCCACTGGATATTAGGGTGAATGAAATAGCCTTCATTGCACCCCCAAAACACCAAAACCATCCTAGCATAGATGTGCTTCTCCTTACATTTCTAATTCATTTAAAGGATTCTTGATAATACTCGGTATCATTATTCAGCCTCATGCATTACTCATTTTCTGGGCTTTGTTTTGTTTGCTTGTTGTTTTATTTGTTTACCACTTCTGGTGAATCCAGTGAGTGCTATCATTGGCTTCCATGTTTCTGTGCTTCTGGTTGAGAATAACTTCCAGTTGAATGAAATACTGTTCTGTTCATATGCACACCATAAATAAAGCAGAATTTGGTTTTGGGCTGAGATCAAGTAACTTGGTTTTGACTTTACTCCCACCAAGACAACTTTATCTTCTAAGGTGCTCTTAAAATTACAAAACCTCTACCTACCTACCCAATTCTATTGTTATCTGTAGCACATAAAACCCTAACACCATATCTTAAGGAAGTTACTGACTACTTATTGCTTGTGTTTGCTAACTTCCTATACTTCTGTAAACCATTAGACATAATGAATGTTAAAAATAGCCCCTTAAAAGGTTTTATATTGTTATCTTTGATTAACACAAAACATTAACTGCCTGAAAAGCTAAAATATCTCATCCTTATAACAAGTCTATGTGTTGAAACCAAGCTGTCATTACTGATATATTTAGCATAGAACCCATGAAAAAATTGTGAAATTGAGTAGTACATAGGAAGGTGACTTTGATAGTATTAAAAGTTAAAAAAATACCTTGAGTTTAAAATTAAGACAATTTGTACACTTGAATGAAAACAACATGGTTATATAAAAACAAGATGAATAACAAATGTTTTATGTATAATTAATTTGATCAAATATTAATAGATTACATTTTTCTACCCTAGAGTTAGCCAATGCTTACTTGTGTACACAACTTGTCTTTTTAAATTCTTTTTAAAAATGACATCTTTTATCAAATACAATTTACTGGTATAGAATCATATGTAAAAGGAAACAAAGCAATTTCCCACCAGGAGGGATAAGAGCATAGTTAACATTCAGCCTTGTACTCACTGGTCTGAATAGATAAAAATATGCATCTGAGGACAGCTTTCTCTAATTATTTTTTACTTACTCATTGATTTTCTTGCATGCTAGTAAAATTATATTAGATCATTGTGATAAGTGCCACATATTAGAGAACTGTGGATAAATGTTTCTTTTTGTGACAGAATGTATTTGCTTGTCAAGTTGCCATCAAATTCACTATGCAGTTCAAATTTAAACTGCTTGAAATTCGAGGTCAAGACACCTGTATTCAATTTAAACATCTAAAACTCAGTTTTTGAATTTTTCTCTATATGGATAATTGTGATTTTCATAAAGCAAAGAATAAAATGTTAGATGGATTTAACTGAATGAAAAAAATGGGAAGATTCCAACACAAAGATTCCTACCATAATCAAACAACGAACAATTTAGTCCAAACAGCACTAGTTTGAAATGAGCCTAACATCTGCATTGAAAAGAGCAAAGAAACATTTCCTCAGAAGCAGCCGGACTTTTTTGTTGTTTGAAGACACTTGTCTGTTCACGTGGGTAGTTGCCAATAAGTCAGAGATTGGAAGTTAAAGCATTTAAAGTACAAGTCAGAAGGTACTAAATATCATACAAAATAACAAAAAAGGCCGCAGAAACTTTTAAGCCACTTTCAGAAGTAGTACAGTTCTACCTGTTTGAAGAAATAAACAGAATAAACCATCAAGATTTAAGCCTTGCTAGAACCTCATATAAAATGGACTTTGTGATCCAATAAATATTTTATTTCAGTCATATCTGAGTATCTGATAAAATGTATTAACACTTTCCTAATATATCAAAATATAGAAATGTCACCACAGATATGTAGTTCAGCTTTTGCTTTAGCAGCACATGCATGTGCATATATATATATATGCATATACAGGTACATATTTATTTATGTGATGTCACAAAAATGAACACGTGTTCTAAAATATATTAAAACATTCTAGAAAATAGTGCATACTCATTTACAAGACATTTTTTATTTACATCACATACTCTTTTCTACTTTCATTAGCACAATTTTTCATCTCTTTGGAGTTCCTAAATTGTTTCCTCATATTACTCTGAAGGCATTTTTATAATGTTCTGTGGGACTGAAGTGCCAATAAACAAACACAATATAGTGTATTCCCATGAGTTCTAGAGCATCAATACAAGAAGCAAAGGAATTCTAAAAAGTTTTACAGTCTTAGCATAAACAAGAACAGCAAAAAATTGTTAACTTTTGTTTCTCTGGTAAGTTTCCAGCAGCCAGGAAGAATACAACCAATCATTTTAATAGATCAAAATCTATAAACAGTTCTTCTTTAATGTTATCGGATAATTTTATTACAAAATATAACATTACATAAACAAATGACAAATAATTGACATTAAAAGCAAAATTCTCAAAAACTCTAAAAGAAGAAAAGACATATCAGAAAAACACTAATAGACTAGAATGCAAAATTTTATTTTTATAGATTGTTTTTTGATTTTATTACAATCATAATTACACCAAATCTCAGATAGTAGGTCGCAATTCATTTCATATGTAAACATCTGTCTTTTGATAACTTTTACTCAGTTGAAAAAATATATTCTACATTAGAAATAGTATAGTAACATAACAACAAAGTACATGCTGTTTTGTACTTTGAGTAATGGTAGTACTTGAACTTAAAAATATAGACTCTAGATCAATGAAAGTTAATGAAATATTTTAAATGGACCAGAAAAGTTTATGGTGCTTTTTAATTCAACAATTTCAGTTCTGGAGGTTTTTCACTTCAGTACTGTCTTCTCAACCTCTAGCACAGTGTAGAAGATAATAAAAGTGAAAAATAAAATACTTATTTTCCACAGTTAGGCATTAGTCCAATTGCAAACATTCGAAAACATTTTGAATTTGAACTGAATATAGTTATTATAATATAAAGCATGAGACTAAAAGTTACATTAAAATAAAAATTTCAAGGATAAAGCATATCCTTGAGCATTTGTTTAAAATTTTATGTTGAATAAAAAAATATGCAGTTGCATAAATATGTACACAGCTTTTCAAGCATTTTGAAAGTGGTAAAGAATGACTCTCAGTATTTTTATGGTAGAAATAATGACCTCGTGCAATTCACATTCAAGGCTGCGTAAAGTAATAAAAAAACAGGATGGTGAGACTTCATTCAGGTTATTCCAAGGGAGTACAGACATCAACTGTTTTATTTTTCTTATATCAGGAGATTGAGGACAGAAATGGGTATAAGGAATTAGTCTTTGTTGGGACTAATTGAGTTCTGGCTTTCAGCTGCTCTTCCCTGTCTACAGCCTTCTAATTTAAGTTACTAGAAGCTGTGCCTAGCCTAGAGGATCAGAGGATGGGATTTTCACCTGTTTGCCATTGACTGCAGTGTATTTAAGCCTCCATGGTGCTATTAAAGAGGGGCTTTTGGTACCAGTGATTGAAGGTCTGGGGGTCGGTCTGTCTCTGCGTGTGTTTCCTTAACCTCCAGCCCCTTGCCGGAAGCTCGCTAACTGGGTTCTAGTGCATAGAGAGAGCGGGGGGGGGCGGTGCAGGGCAAGTCTTCACCTTTGGTCCCCAACAAATCTTAGCAAAGAAACTACTTCAGCTAGTAACAAGTTCCTTCAGCTGATACGTTCCTTAACGATGTTCCTCATTCAACTCTGAGCCTTTCTAAAACTTGATTATCCTCTTGTGTTCTTCATCTCAACGGTATTTGACAAAACCATTTTAGTCCAACATTAAGTTATTTTTAAAGCTTTGTTTCAGCTATGGTATACCCTTAAACCTATGAACACATCTCCCAGCTTTAAGATTCAAAGAAGTTAACCTAGTTGCACTACTGGGATTCAATTGCTTTTTGTTCATCATTAACCCAAGCCACAGTCTTTAAGGTTTCTCAAGGGAAACTCATGTGTTCTATCTATGTGACACTTCCTTGTTTTATTTTTATCATTAAAACTTAATTTAAACTAAGAGAAATATTATCAGTATATCCTAAGAAGAAATCATCTTCATAACAATCCAAAGATAGAAATGTTCAGTTGAATGAGATATTTTCAAGATATGAAAACACTACATTACAGGCAGCAGAAATCTCTCCATACCCATTCACTCCTTAATAGATACCAGAAAAAAAAAATGACAGCAGCATTCATGTAAAGGCATAGAAGAAGCAAAAGCCACACTGGATTCTGTAGTGTCAGTGAGCTTTCCTATTACAGATTCACGCACCAGGCATTCACCTCCAGTAGGCTGACACCCTTAAGCCAACTGCCCTCTGCTGCTTCTCTGCCATGGACACCTGCAGATTTTCTCCTGTTACTCATCAGTATGTTTAGTAATGGTGTATACATATACAGGAATTTAAAGAAAAAGGTTATATTTCATTCACATTCATGCACTAGAAAAAATATTAGTGTTACAGATTTTGATTTATTTCTTTTTGCTTATGCCATATGAATTTTGAGATGGACATGGTTGATTTTATTTGAAACGAAAGCTGGAGTGATGAATCATCATCGTTTGGAGGCACATGCTTCCTCTCCCTGAGAATCATAGTGCAGTTCCCAGACGCCATCTTGAGCAAGTCACAAATGTATAACTACAACTCTGCAGTTCATACAACTTTGTCTTCTATGAAAATCTTTGTACAGAACAAACACACACTATCACAAATAAATTTTATCTTGATCATCATTTATTTGAAACCATAAGGCATTTTTGTATAGGAGCCAAACATTCTTTATACTAATATTTTTACTCATTTTTTATTTTTTTTAAAAGAAAACAAGCTGGGTTGTGGTGGCATATGCCTTTAATACCAGCACTTGGAAGGCAGAGGCAGGTGGATCTCTGTGAATTCAAGGCAACCTAGTCTACAAGAGCTAGTTCCAGGACAGGTTTTCAAAGCTACAAGAAAAACCCTGTCTTAAAAATACCCCCCACACACACAAAAAAAAAAAACAAAACAAAACAAATAAACAACAACAGCAACAACAATAAAAAACCAGACTATCTTTTATTAATTATACATACCAATCCATATTTCCACTCCCTTCCTTCCTCCCATTCCCTCCACTTACCACTCCCCACTCTCAACTCTATCCTCGGAAAGAGTGAGACACATTGCTTTGGGGAAGATACAAGGTCCTTTCTACTATATGTAGGCTGAGCAAGGTATCCATCCAAAGAGAATAGGTTCCCCAAAAGCCCATAGCTATTCTAATTATCAGTTCCCAATACCCAGCAAAATATTTTTATCAAGAGCCCCCATTGATCACACATGTTGGGATCCCAAAAGAATTTCCTTACCAGGCAGCACACAGTCACCAGAGAGGGCAACAGAAACTGTGAAACAAAACGTCAACCCAACAAAACAAGGGACATAGAATTTCAATCCCCCACAAACCAATTATCTAGAAACCAGCTTTTAAACCACAAATAGCAGTCAAGTCAAATGTTTGACATAGTGCCTAGCAACTTTACCACTGAAGGCCCTGCACATTCCAACAAAACTGAAGAATAACTAAAAGGCATTAACACAGCCTTTGTGACTATTATTGATTCATGTCCTTAAAGAAGAAATGAATAATTCCTTAAAGAAACATGTGAGAACACACACACACAATGAAAGGAAAAACCAAAACCACATTATCATTTCATTAGATTCATTAAAGTTTTTTTTTAAATCTGACACTCTTTGATGATAAAAATCCTTGGAAATTAGAGGTAGAGGCGATGTCAGCTTTAAAAAGGTAGATTAAAAAAAGCCTATAAATAACATCAACTTAAATGGTGAGAAACTCAAAGCAATTCCACTAAGATCTATAATGAGATAAGCCTGTCCACTATCTCCATATGTACTCAATATAATACTGGAATTGTTAGATACAGTTATAAGAGAACAGACGGATATCAATTGTATATATATTGAGAATGAAGAATTTATAATATCATCATTTGCAAATAATATGAAAATATACATAAATGACCCTAAAATTCTAAATCACAATTTGAATAATTTCAATAAATGTAAAAAATAAGTCCACACCTTTTAAACATTTTTAGAAATACAACAAAATAAAAAAATTAACTCACAAAAATCCTTAGCCAAAAATATGCAAATTGCAAATAGACTGAAAACGAAATTCATGAAATAATTTCTTATATGATATTGTCAAATATTATAAAATATCTTGGAGTAACCATGCAACTGAAAGATTTGCATAATAAAAAAATTAATGCACTAATAGATAAAATGTAAGACATATTAGTTAATGAAATTATTACCTATGTTCATGGAGCAGTAGGATTAATAAAGTAAAAATGATCATCTTACCCAAAACAACCTATAGTGGCAATGTCATCCATATCAAAATTCTAAAACAATATTTCACATATCTGAAAAATACAATTTCTAGGTTAATAATGAAATATATAATCCCAGTATCGCTTAAAATGTTCTAAATAATAAAAGAATTAATGGAGGTATTTTCATTTCTATCCTCAAATTCTACTTCAAATTCAAGTTCTACAGAACTACTGTTTGTTTGTTTGTTTGCTTGCTTTTTTCCCCTAAGACAGGGTTTCTCTGTAGTTTTGTAGCCTGTCCTGAATCTAGCTTTTGTAGTCCAGGCTGGCCTCAAACTCACAGAGATCCGCCTGCCTCTGCAGTCTGAGTGCTGAGATTAAAAGCATGATCTACCACTTCCTGGCAGAGCTACAGTTAAAACAAAACAGTCATCATTAGAGAAGTATCCTTTTGTAATAGATGGGCAAAATTAAGAGACCCAGTGACAGACATTATGCAGAGAAATAAAGATAGAAAACTTGGAGCACTCAACTCTAAATGGGATGTCTCCATCAAATCCCTCCCCTCAGAGCACAGTGAACTCTGGGTAGAAAAAGTGTAGGAGCCAGAGGTGATTGTACACACCAGGAGGGAGAACAGGGCTCTCTAAATTAATGGAGTATAGGACATTTGAATCCACAGTGTCTTAAGAAGCAATCATAAGGCCATCATGGGTCTCTGCCATGTCCTCTGAATATACTATGATCATTTTAGAATTTTTATGGTAGGGGATTTCTGAATGTGTAAATGTGTGGGCTTCTGATACTTATGCCTCCTTTTGGCCCTGTTTCCATTTGAAGGATTGCCTAGTCCAACTTCCATATGATGGATTTTAGTTTATGATATTATATTTCATATTGTTATGTTAAAACATCAGCATGATATTTGCTGAAAGCAGATATATTGATAGATGAAATGCAGTGAGACACAGACATAAACCCATGCATCTATGAACACCTGATTTTTTAAAGCGATTCAAGAAAAATTACACATTGGGAAAGGACAGCATCTTCAACAAGTTGTGTTCATTAAATTGAATGTCTGTGTATAGAATGATGCAGATAAAGTCATACTTATAATTATGAACAAAGCTCAATTTCAAATATATCAAAAACTGCAGTATCAGACCAGATGCACAGAATCTGATAGAAACGGGAATGGGGAACTACCTTGAACTCAGTAGCACAGGAAAGGATTTTCTGAAGAAATCACGATTACTGCAGTCACTTAGATCATCAATTTATAAATGGAATCTCATAAAACTGAAAATAGCATAGCAAAGAACACCATCATTCAGAGGAGCAACAGTCAAAAGAATTTTTTTCAATTACACAACTTATATAGGGTTAACATTAAAAGTAACATTAAGATCTCAAAAAACTGAATATCAAGAAAACAAATAACACAGTTAAAAATGGTGTTACAGATACAATCAAGAATTCTCAGAAGAGGAAACTCAAATGACTGAGAAACAGGTTAAGAAATATTCAACATCTTTAGTCATGGGGAAATTCAAATTAAAGTTACTTTGAGATTTTATCTTACTCTATTCTTCATCTTACACTAACATCAATAAAACAATGAGAGTTCATACTGGCATGGATCTAGAGTACAGGGAACACTCATACATTGCTAGTGGGACCAAAAACTTGTACTGTTGCTATGGAAATCGGTGTAAAAGTTCTTCAAAAAAGGGGGAATTGATCTACCTCAAGATCCAGTTATATCTTTTCTGGGCATATGCTCAAATGACTGTTCACCAAATCACAGAGACCGTGGTTCATCTCTTTCACTGCTGTGTTGTTCATAATAATCAGAAAATTAAAAAAAGAAGCCTGGGTGTCTTCCAAGGATGGATAGAGAAAGAAAATAGTGATTTTTGTGATCTATTTACCCAATGGAATATTACTGAGGCATTAGAAAAAAACAAAATCATGAAGTCCATGGAGTAATGGATAAAGCTAATAAAATCATCCTGAGTGAGGTACGCCAGATGCAGGAACATAAATTTGATATGTATTTATGTATATTAGCTTTTAAGTCAATCATACCAATGCGGCAATTCATGAAACAACAAAAGTTAGATATATATTAAAACACTACAGGGCACGGGTATATCCCAATAAGGAAGGGACATAGAGTACATATTTATTGATGGACAGAGATGGGGCAGGATAAGAATGGGGAGATTAAGAGGCAAGAGTGAGGCAAGAGGTGGACCAGGGAGGGTATTCAGAAATATATAGCTAAAATTAAACATCATTTGTTGGAAAGTATGAAAATCAAATTCATCAGAAGCTTCCTAAAATAAGAAGAGAATCTAAACTATTTCACCAAATAATAGGGACACAGAAAAACAAATAGACATCATATCACCAAATGAAGTTTCCAGTCCTAGGAAAGGATTACTTCTGAGTTGTTGGCTAAAGGGGTCCTGTGCAAATTCTCAAAAAAAAAAATCAGGGCTGTTTCTATGAAAGTGGCTTGCTTTCTACAAACTGACAACACTGAAGCACAGCTGAGACAACAGTTGAACAACTCATGGAACTCAGAACAGTTGAGTTGGTGTCAATAAAGAGCCTTTAAAACTGAGGGTTCATGTCTTGGTACAGGAAGGTACTCAGTACAGTACCAAAAGAAATGTAAACACCAAGCCATCTGTAATATTCAATATGCAATGTCCTATTACAAAAAAAAAGCTAGTGTAATGGTGGCACAAAGTTGTGGAAGTAACTAACCAATAACTTATGTGACCTCAGGCCTACTCCATGAGATGGAAGCCATACCCAGCAATTTGGGTGACTGAGAACTTGATATACTAGATAGCTCACTGAACTAGGATTAAAAACTAAACAATACTCTTCCACTAAAATAAAGTAGAAATAATCATAATCATTTCCTCCTATGCTGTTAGATCAGTGTGTAGCAAGCCAGCATGAGAGAAGCCTCCTCCTGCTTCTTCACTAACCAAAAAGGAGTATGATGGAGACCTTTGAACATTAATCCCTATAAAAGATATTGTCATCAAACACCTTCCTTCAGAGCTAGGGTCACTATGAAGAAGTGGCAGAAAATATTAAGAGCCAGAAAGAATAGAGGACACCAAGGAAAAAAGACTCTCTAAATCAAGAGGAGAGAAGCACATATGAACTCAAAGAGACTGAGGCAGCATGTGCAGGACTTGCTTGGGTCTGCACCACATGGTGTAAATAGAGCCAAACCTAGGAAAAGTGGACCCAGAATATGCCTTCAGCTGAAAAATCACTTGAACTCATAAACACACACACAGAGAGAGAGAGAGAGAGAGAGAGAGAGAGAGAGAGAGAGAGAGAGAGAGAGAGAGAGAGAGAGAGAGAATAAATTATAGACATTTTTGAAAGGACCAAATAAAATCACAAAACTTAAATGAAGAAATTATAATTACTGCTTGTCTTTTGCTAGAGATAAGAATGAAAGCAATGGCATAAAATGAAATTTGATTAGGTCATATCAAGTAGTATATAAAATGGTGAAGTTGAGATTTTAACTACAGATGGTAATAGTGGCAGAATGAATTAATACTCAACTACAAATGCATACACATGCTGGAAAAAACAATTCTTATTTTTGGCATTTCTTTGTTCTGCTTTTTGCTGTGGAATCTAGTTGTTACAAAGTCCCTAAGATGTTAAGTGTTTAATGTGCTTAGAGATACCTTCCTTATTACTACTTTATAGAATTACAAATTAATCAAGATGCCAAACACAAAATTTTTTGATGTGTCTGCCTTATTACGTCTTATCTGTCTATTAACTCATTGTACCATTACAGCATAAGTGATCTCCATTTAATCAATGATGAGAGAAAATTCAAAGAAATTAAACAATTTGCCTAAAGAGGCAGCCATTTAAAGACATAGTTTTTGTTATAGTGTTTCTCAAATTTTCCATTAGAAAACTTAAATGAGACAGTCTCTAGAATAAATAAAATTATATTAAATGTGCTAAAAGGTTTATATATAGGGATAGAATTTATATTATTTTGTTTAAAAATCTATATTTAAAATTCCAAACCTATTAAAATTTGATTATTATTTCAAAATATTTTCTTAAAATATATTTTCTTGGAACATAGACCTCTATGCAAAAAAATGACAAACTTATTTTTTGAAAAAAAATAATACATACACAACCCATGAGGGTTTTAAACTTTTATTATTCTTTATTAATTGTAGGAAGTATTATCCAATTTCTTGGAAATAAAGTGAATATATCACTTTATAAAGTCAAAGACAATAACTAAAAGACACTTGGGTTTAATTTTTAACAAATATTGAATTGCAGTATTTTTGTTAATTTATAGTGAAACTTCTGTTAGAAAAATTAATCCATGGAAAAGGGTTTTGAGTCTACCTGAAGGTCAAATACAGAGGGCTGAGAAAAACCAAAAATATTGATTTGAAGAAGAAGAATAAATAACAAATTGATTAAGAGGCCTTTACGATAGAGCTGGAGCAAATGTTTGGGCTTTGGTTCAGTCTTTGGTAATTTGTTTTGCCATCCAGCCTGGGATCAACACTTTCTTCTGAGACCTGGAGCCTGAATATTTGTTAGCTGCCCAATTTGTTCTGAAAATGTTAGCTCTCAGGGGAAAAACTAGCCTTTCAGACCCATCTCTGTCTCACACTAGTGTCTGCTTGTCACTGTATGTATATTTTTAGAGTTGACAGAAGATGATGTGATGTCCCCTAATTAGGATAGAAGGGATGTCAGAGGCTGAACTCTCTCTCCTCTCTCAGACTTGCACAGCACTTGGTCAGTAAAACATTGTGGATCGAGGGAATATTTACAACTGTGATTATTATACAGAGCCCTACAATCTTATTAAGAAAATCATACTTAAGGAAATGTGAGAAGTAATTATAAACTACCTTTTGTAACACTGGCTTGAAAAAACAGTACTTTTCTTCTTTCTTGTTGCGATGAAGCTACTTCAATCTCCATGTTAATGTGCTTTACACTTTGAAGCTCTCCCTGTGCTGCAATGACACCTACATCTGGAAAACTCACAGAAATGTATACTCAGTGCTGTCAGTGTCACCATGATACCTCCTCTGCATGCACTTTGCTTTTTAGAAAAATATGAAAAGAAAAACTAATTAAGTCCTAACTTAAGAATTTAAAGATAATCATAGTCCTCAAATCTACAATGATTTGCATACAAATAATATATAACACCATCATTAGTAAATTATATTTTAAAAGTTTCTGTCCTTAGTAATATATATCCTGTAACTTTAAATTACTTAATGATGTGAATATTCATAACATTTTTGATTTGCCAATTAAATTATAGCCTAAGGATTTAAATAACATTTCAATGGAAAGATGCACAAATGACTAAGAGGTGTATGGAAAAATAATTAACACCATGAATAATAATGAACAGGCTGGTCAGAACTGTGAACAGGTATCACATCACACCTGTTAGAAATGAAAAGTATCAAAATTATAAAAGGCAGCTAGTACTGGAAAGCATGTACAAAAATTTGAATGCTTTAGCATTATTGGTGGAACTTTAAAAAGGTATAAGCTTTTAATATACAATATATAAGTTTCACAAATTATAAATATGGTTTTCATATAATCCATTAATGACACTTCTTGTTATTAAGCCAATTAATTGAGTCTAAATTCAACTGTAGTTGCAGTAATATTCACAGTACACTGATGTGGGAGTGTCATATATTAATCTGTTGATTTCATTGGCTAAGCAATAAATACACTGCTTGGTCCTGGTTGGTTGGAACATAGGTGGGTGGAGTAAACAGAAGAAAATGCGAGGAGGAAGAGGAAGTGAGGTCAGAAAGCATGCAGCTCTGCTCAGAGTCAGACGCCTCCGAGAGAGACACCATGCTCCTGTCTAGCGGGCAGACAGGATAGCTCTGCTCTCTGAGGCCAAGGGATGAAACTCGACAAGATGGATGTAGGCTAGAATCTTCCGGTAAGCGCACCTCATGGTGCTACTAACATGATTAGAAATGGGTTAGTCCAGGTGCGAGAGTTAGCCTAGAAGAGTCATGATAGAAATGGGCCAAGCAGTACTTAAATGAATACAGTATGTGTGTTGTTATTTCGGGCATAAGCTAGCCACGTGGAAGCGGCTGGGGTGTTGGGGATGCAGCCCCGCCGCTGCTATTTCAACAGTACACAAATTAACCAGGAACTTAAATACATATCTATAAACTAAGAAAAAAGAAAATGAAGTATTTATATGGAAGTAGAAACCATTCAGCCTTGAAGAATCTGGATTATATGATTGAATGGATTATCCTTGATGAAGTGGATAAAAGCCATTTCCTGAAAGACAAGAATGAATATTCTCCTATGCACATGGAATGTATTCGTTCTCATGAGTTAAAGTTAGGGATGGTGTTAATGAGGACAATGGATGGACAATCTTGAATAACTAAAGAGTTGATAGAGTGTTTCATTTTCAGTTTATTTCGATATTATATGTAACTGCATTTACCCCTTTTATTCTACTCCATAATAACCCTTCCATATTGCCCCCTTGCTTTATTTTACATTTAAATTTTAAAATCATGGCTTCTTTTTACATTGTTATATTCACATATATTCCTAACACATATATTCCTACATATAACCTGCTCAGTTTATGTAGCATTTCATGTATGTATGTTGTCAGTGCTGTTCACTTGATATTGGATTACCATCCAGTGTGCTCTTCTTTGGGGAAGACAATTTCTCCCACTATCACTAAGTCCTAGCTACCTGTTTCCTATGTGAATGAGACTTGGTGGGCTTTCTCCCCAACACACTTTTGCATATCGATGTCCTTGCTCAGCTCAATCTTAGGCACTAAATTTTGTGAGACTTTATAAGTGCAGTTTCTTGCATTAATCAGAGAAAACTCCCTCATCTACTGGCTCTTACAATATTCAAGCCCCCTTCTCAGCATTTCTTGAGCCATAGGGAGAGGAATTGTTTTCTGGGTGGATGATTGGTCTTAAGCCCTCTACATTTTGATAACATATCGTTGTCTGTAATGATCTCTGTCTGCTATGTAGAGCTTCCTTAATGAGGTGTGAGGACTACACTTATCTGTAGCTAAAAGGACAAATAATAATAGTGTAGTTAGGGATTAAACTGGGTGCATCGAGTGACATATATCCTCTTTTAATTAAACGTAGTAAAGTTCAAGAGATTTGTCATACAAGATTGTACATATTATCAAGGATAAATATTTTTTAATTATGTGGAGAGGAAAGATTCATTGTAAAATAGTCTCCAATAATAAAATATAAATAATTTAAATATTTAAAAATATTTAATAAGAACATGTGAAACCTTTCTACTTATTCCCAATATTAATAATAGAAGATTTTATACTGAATTCTTTTTCACTGTATGAAATCACTAACAGGCATAATTTCATAAAAACAAACAATAAAAATTCAAACTCTAAACTGCCACTGTAAATTTTTTTAAATAATCAAGTTATTTTATGAAAATGTATGATTTCATAAAACTATTAGAAGAACATTTGACATTTACCATGCAGGTGTAATCATACAAGTCTCTGTATTTTCAAACATTAAGGGATATATATGTCATAGAAATGATAGATAGATAGATTGATAGATAGATAGATAGAAGACAGACAGACAAATAGATAGAGATAAGTCCTTGTATAAAATTACTGAAACCTTGAATGAATTTTCTGAATATGAAATTATTTCTCAAATGTGGTTTTATCGTCACTACTTTGGAACACCTAAATCAATATGAGTATTAAAATTATTTGTTCCTCTTTTAAAAAATATCAAAACAGGGGCTGGAGAGATGGCTCAGTGGTTAAGAGGACTGACTGCTCTTCCAGAGGTCCTGAGTTCAATTCCCAGCAACCATATGGTGGCTCACAGCCATCTATAATGAGACCTGGTGCCCCCTTCTGGCTTGCGGGCACATATGGAAGGAATGCTGTACACATAATAAATAAATAAATATTAAAAAAAAGAATGGCTAGGTGTTTTTTAAAAAAATATCAAAACATAGACTCATTCTTACTCTTTCATGCATTTTCATCATAATCATTATGCCACACTAAACTTTTTATTAATTATATTACTTAATAAATTAAGAGGATATTTCTGCAACACTCCAAAGATTGATTTGTTAAATAGTTGCTCATAACATATTGTGAAGATTTCCAGTAGTCTATTATTTCCTATGAAGAAGATGTGAGTTTTTTTTAAATTTAATTTTAGTCAATAGAGAAACTCTGGATCATGGGTTAGAATGTCTCTATAACTCAGAATATTTTGCGACTGTAAACACAAAGAACTTATCATTTCTATAAGATTGGAAATGAAGTATTACAGCATGACTTTGGTTAAACTTTTTTGCTGAATTATGCATTATTTTCAATATGGTTCTGAAGAAAACATTACACCTTAGGGCAAAAGGATTCTGTTGCCTAGTTATCATGCAGAATTGGGGCAAAAGTTAATTAAACAAAAGTCATGTTGTAATATTTTCACTACTTACATTCTTCATATGCTATTTTGTTTTTAATTAACTTTCAGAACCCTAAAGCAAAAATATAAAGTTTTTTTTCTCTCAAAAATGTTATTATTACTAAGCAATGTATATGGCCTTTGGTTCTTTTCATTAAATACATTCAAGCTAGTAATTCGAATCCATTTTAAAGTAGATTTGTTAAAATTGAAACATTTTTCTTATGTTCAAACAGGAATGAAAAGTTCAGAATTGCACAACTAAATAAAATGTTGACTATTGCTTTTCACGTTTAAGGAGTAACTAAACAAAATGTTGTCTATTGCTTCTTTTGGGAAGCTACCTTTTCATTCCTCATTTTTATGCTTTAGGTCTAAGACCCATTTAAGAGATAATGTTACCTTTGTCAAGGTAAGGGTTAACTTTCCCCATCCTCTACTATTGTGACATAACTGTTTTGGAAAAGTATTTGATTATTACTTTTTTTTGCTTATTTGGTGTGGTATGGTATATGTGCACATATTTAATGATATGACGGTGAACACGTGAAGGTCAAGGGACAAGTAGAATTCTGTCCTTCAAACATGTGAGTCCCAATATGTGGAATTCGGGTTTTCAGGATCAACAACAATTGCCTTTAACTGTGGAGCCTTTTCTAGATCATTATAGTGGTTTTGTTGAATATCCATAAATAATTATGAGTATATACATTTTATTTCATGTGTTATTTGCATATGGATGCCAATAATATAGCTCTAGAATCATGCTGATTTATTTACACTTGAAATAGCATAGTGTGTTATTCAAATTTGTTTTTCTATTTTAATTTTAAATAAATTAAACATTTTAATTTATTTTGCATAATTGAAATATTTCTAATCAGCTGTTAATAAATTTATATAAAATGATACTTTTCTTTAGCATTGAGTATGATCTTACTCTGCAAAACTATTTAAATAATAACCCTTCCAATATTTCATTTAATAACATAATTACATATTTTAGGTATACTATAAATATATTTTCCAATGAAGCTGAAAATAAAAAAACAGCTTTTGTACTTAGTATGAACATGCAATAATTTGCTGTGGGATAAGTATAGAATTCGAAACAAATTATGACTCCAAGGTCTCTTTTAGTTTAATCTGTGGAAAGGATGAAGAAAAAAAATGGTACTGTATTTAGAAACAGAAAATGTAACAGAAATATCTACTTTTAAAAAAATCAAAGAAATACAACTATGAAATATTCTAGGAAAAATAGGAGATATCATACCATTAAAAGAAGAGTCATGCAAATAAGAAAAGTTTAAACTCACAAAGTCATAACATAGAACAAGAAAGATGAATATGTCAAAACTTTTATAAGGAAAAAGCACATTTGATAGGTATGGGGCTCAGATAAAAGAGATAAGAGTAACCAGAACATATTATATACAACTTTGAAATTGTCAAAGTATAGGTTTAATTAGCTTTCTCTAAAGAAACTAAAAACAGATACAACAATGTTTTCTCAGTGCTACATGATAAAGGTTGATATTGACTATTTTGTACAACTGATGGGAATCATTCCACACACTTTCATGTGCATGACTTCTCTGCCTATGAGTTTATAAATGTCCCAATCTACAATTGAGTTTATGGGCCGGGCGGTGGTGGCGCACACCTTTAATCCCAGCACTCAGGAGGCAGAGGCAGGCGGATCTCTGTGAGTTCGAGACCAGCCTGGTCTACAAGAGCTAGTTCCAGGACAGGCTCCAAAACCACAGAGAAACCCTGTCTCAGAAAACAAAAACAAAAAAACAAACAAACAAAAAAACAATACCATTGAGTTTATGGTTTAGTCAGAGGGCTTCCCTTTAACATTTAAAGTTCCATGTTCCATCCACACTAATTATAAACATATCTTGTCTAAGAGAAAGCATTGATATTTATTTTCCATTACGAGAATTATGCTACTAGAATTACATAAAATATATTATATATGAATAAACAAACTCACTTTGCTAATTTGATATTGCTTATCATTTTTGATCAGTTATGAACACATAGAAAGCATCAGTCAATGGCACTCTAAATTTATAAATACTTCCAATCTGATGTGTTATCTACTATCTTCATAGTCTAGTTTTGATTTTCCACAGAGATTTTATAAATTGGAGAAATGTTTTCAGCATGGCTGCAGTGATACTCTACAATTGAATGTTTAGTTTCTACTTTCATAATTTAAAAGTAAATGTAATGAAACCTAAATTAGATATTCAAGCACATTATTAGTTTATGTAAAAAAAATAGTCCACTTGGTAGAGGAAAATATCTGTGGTGTGAAGGAAGAGTTTCATTCTGAAGTAGATTTCCGACTGACTGGGAACAAGGAACACTTTCTGTACAGTCAAGTCATTCCATTCCACTGCCTTAATGTAACTTGAAATCCAGTCAAAAGCTCAGAGCCCTGTACTTAATGCCACACAGTGATGAGTTGATAGCTCAAGTACAGAGCCTTAGAGTCACTCTCTTTGTTGAAGTTCTGGAAACTGGACTGGAATTTCATCATCAAACATGGTAACAATTTGTGCTTGTCCTTCATGTATTTGTATGCATTTTCTTGAAGAAGGAATCTTTGTGATTCTCTGACAGAGCTTTAATTAAAAAACTATCCTATGTCTCTACCTTCATTAATTTGTCATAAAGTGTAATTTATTGTCCCTTTCCATTACTATTGCTATGTAAACCTCAATTTTATAGAAACTTTCATATTAAAGAGGTACACATTTTCATTTTATATGTTTAATTATCTTATTAATCTAGTCTCAAAATTCACAAGAATATTAGAATAAATTTACTTCAACATTTCTGCATATGGTATGAGAAATCTAGTAATAATAGTGCAGCAAGATATTCATAAATATAAATCTTTGACTGCAAGTGAAGGTAATCACCTCGATAGAATTCCTCAATCGCTAATTGTGATTGCTCTGGAAAATACAGAAGTAATTTGTTCCTAACTCTTTCTCCATTTCTGTAGAAGACTATTGAATATTGAATCGTAGTTTATAGACAGCCACATTCTATTTCACTTGCATCATAATGGGATTAGAAATCTGATACTATTTTAAAGGCCATACGTGACAGGTTATTTGTAACATTCTCATGATGTGTGAGGAGAAATATTAATTTTTTGCATCTGCTCACAGGGAAGAACTTTGTCTTTGGAAAGCACTGCTTGAAAGAACATTTTCTATAGAGAATTCGGATTCTGCTTTGGTTGGGTTTGATTCAGTTGTTGTAATATTTTGATAATAAATTTGTCTTACCTGGCCACTAGTGGCTTTAACTTTGCCTCTGGTGTTTGGGCAAGATTTATTTATTAAAATACAAATATATCACTATAAATGCTTGCAAAGTTTTCATGGTACATTGAAAAAAATGCTATGTATGAAACTCCAGAGTATCAGTTGTGTAACCATAAACCAACTATCTATATTTTATGGTAGCTCCTTGATGAGTTTTATGGTCTATCACTTCCAATGTTGTTTTTCCACTCAGAAAAGACCCCTATTCTTTTGTAACAATAGACTTTTATAAGAAATAAAACAGGAAAGAAAGACTAAATTTTAAGAATTTTTTTATTTTACCTATGGCATACCATGCATTGCAACTTCCACTTTAATCTAAAGTGAAATAATTTGATTTTTTTTATTTATGGTTGATGAATATAAAGCTAAATTTCTAGCATAAGTGGGTAGTGCATTAGGATTCAATCCCATACATTCTAATTTAGCATATGCTTTATTTAGTATATGACCATGGTTCTCTATTACATCATCATGGCATTTTTCAAAAATCTCCCCTTTCAAACTTTAGAACAGTGCCTCTTTACCTCCTAGTGTTGTGACACATTAATACATTTCCTTATATTGTGGTGACTCAGCAATAGAATTATTTTGGTGCTTCTTCATAACTGTTACTTTGCTACTGTTTTGAATTCATTCTTTGGACTTTATCCAGGTATGAGTTATGGTTTGTCATCTAGGATAAGCTTTCAATCTCAAATCATGAGAGGAGTATTGGTTTTACCAGAAGTTTCCCTATGTTATTTTCCTGTCCCTCTATTTCAGTTACTGTCTTGATTTGGAACTGTATCAAAAAATGAGTCTTACACTGAGGTAAATTTGTCTACAGATCATTCCGAATGAAACCCTGTTTGAAGATCCGTTGGGTACTATGTAAGGAGAAGAAAAAATACGATGGCCAAACAACCTAGGAGGAAATTCACAGTTGTATGATTGGAGGCAAACTGACAACGTGGAAACTAAAGCGTGGAAGAGACAGAGAGCTGGAAACCTCTAAAACTCTTGATGATTCAGACAGAGAAATTAGAGACTAAATGATTTGAGGTCTGCTTCGGAGCTCAGGTTTGTTTAATTTGATGAGGCTGGAACATGGTCAAATATTCATGGTCAGAAGACACTTTTGTGCAGAATATAATCGTGGAGAAATAATCAAACAGAGTACACAAACTATTTGAAATTTCATACTATGAAGCTGCGTGGGATTATATTTTATAAGAATATTTATACGATTTTGGAGAGAGAATGTGCCCTCTGCCAACTATTCTACAGTGATCTATTACTGTATCCTGAGTCTGTATCTAGAACTATATGGCAATTGTTTTAAAGTAAATCATAGAGAGCACTATAAAGGGCTTTCTACTCTCATTGTAAGTATAAAAGAGTTAGATGTTTGGGAAAATACATTTACTTAAGGGAATCTATCTAACTATAAACCTATCTATTTTTCCCTTTGAGGACATTAAAGAAATGCTTAGTAAAAAGGATTGTTGTGGAATATTATTTTAAGATGTGTTACATTTGTTTATGTTATGGAATATTTGTTTAATGATGCAAAGATGTGTTGCATTCTTTTATGTTGCAGTTGTATAGCTCTGTGAAGTGATATAATTTTGATTGTCTATAACAAACACCTGATTGGTCTAATAAAGAGCTTAATGGCCAATAGCTAGGCAAGAGAAGGGACAGTCAGGGCTGGCAGGCAGAGAGAATAAACAGGAGGAGAAATCTGGGAGAGGAAGACAAGGGAGTAAAAAGAGAATGAGGGAGGTCACCAGGGGCCAGCCACACAGCTTCAGAACAAGCCACAGAATAAGATGTAAAGATGTAGAAGAAAGATAAGAGTCCAGAGGCAAAAGGTAGATGATATAATTTAAGAAAAGCTGGCTAAACCAGGCAGTGCTGGAGGATGCCTTTAATCCCAGCACTCAGGAGGCAGAGTCAGGCATTTCTCTATGAGTTCAAGGCCAGCCTGGTCTATGAGAGCTAGTTCCAGGACAGACTACAAAGCTAAAGAGAAACCTGTCTTATAAAACAAAAATAAAACAAAAACAAAAACAAACAAAGAAACAAGAAACAAAAGGCTGGAAACAAGTCAAGCTTTGGCCAGACATTCCTAAGAGAAAATAAGCCTCTTTGATTTTATTTGGAAGCTGCATGGCAGGTCCCCAGAGAGAAGGTTAGCAAAGAGTAGGCAAATATTGCTCTTTGGACATTAACTTGATGTGCTGGCATGTATTTAAAAATCTATCTTAAGTGAACAAGAATTTACATATTTTTTTACATGATTCCTGCTCTCACCAAACCTTTTGCACTCAAAGTGACAAGTTAAGAATAGCAGAAGGAAGTAAGTGCTAGAAATGTAGTTAAATGAATCATAAGTGGGTCCTTCTAAAAAATCAGTTCTAATGGTTACTTAACCTACACATGACTTCATTTATCCTACACAAAAATAAAGATAATATTTATTATTCATAAAACTTTTTAATATGTCACCTCATTAATCTTCTACTCCTCTCTGTGACCCAGAGCTATAAAAAAATAGATAAATTACAAAAACTTCAAGACTGGCACTCAATTTTAGATATAGAAGCTGATATATCCAATGGCTTGAAATATTGCTATTTCAAGCTGTTAGAGGAGTTGCAATCTTTCACAAGCTAGAACTGAACATTCTGGAATGTTGCCACATTAAAGTTCCTAAAAATATAGCGATAGCATATAAGGACAGACTGAAGAAGTAAAATCTTTATGCGGCTACCGCTCCACCGCAATATGGATTTTGAATGGCAGGAGTGTTAAGTGCATTTGCTTTAATGAAGAAGTTCGAAATGGCCTCTTAACAACCTTTCGTGGATAACACTCCTTTCCAACGGCCCTCACTCTGTCCTTGAGAGTCACATGATGCATGTGACAAAGAACTTTTCAGAGTTAAGAGAGGATTAGATGAAGGAAATTAATTAAAACTCCCTTGCAACATTTTCCCCTGGAGCTATTCAATAGGCTGAAGCGCTGTGGCAGAGTACTATTCTCTCAATAAATCTACTCATTAAATAACTCAATTGTGTTTAAACACATATCCTCATTTTTTTAATTAGACTATAATTTTTCTTCATGTATTTTTATGCTGAGTCCTGCAAGTCCTCACTACCTCCATGATTTTTAATTATAAGTTAGCTTTTCCTAATAAGACTCTCACTAAGTAAGCTTCAGAGCACATCTGTTGATCAGTTTGAAAACTGAATGTCATTAAGATAACACATTGGAATATCTTAAAGACAATGGTTCATCTGATCTTAGATATATATGTAAATGTATAATTTCCTAAAACTGAACCCATAGCTATGAGTTGTGTATGCTGAAATCAGTCAGAGTACATGTATACAGTTCATCTGAGCCCCCAAAGTCCAGTTGAAGAGCAGAAGGAGGGAGAAGATGAGCAAGGAAGTCTGGACCGTGAGGGGTGCGTCCACCCACTGAGACAGTGTGCCTGTTCTTAATGGGAGCTCACTAAATCCAGCTAGACCAGGACTGAATGAGGATGCAATCAAACTGGACTCTGAATGTGGCTGAAAATGGGGGCTGACTGAGAAGCCATTGATAAAGGCGCTGGGACTTGTTTCTACTGCACATACTGGCTTTTTGGGACCCTACTCTATTTGGATGCAAAGCTTCCTAGGCCTGGATATAAGGGGGAGGTTAGACTCCCCAAAGGGCAGGGTTCCCTGCCCTCTCTTAAGGAGGGGGGTGTGGGAGGGGAATGAGAATGGGGGGGGGAGGAAGTGTAAATTTTTGAATGGAAAAATAAAAAAAGAAAAAAAGACTAGTAAAATCTTAGCTTTTCCTTGAACTCCAAAGAAATAGCATGATACACTTTATTTAGACTTAATATTTTATTAAAATAAAAAGTCAATGAGATTGTATCAACATTTGCTACACTGTAAAATTATTAGACTTTAAAAAACATTTTATTTTTATTTTAATGAGACTGCTTTCATTTTCATAATTTTCCATTACCTGTTATATATTAAATAAATTTTCTAAATTGAAAAAAAGAAAAGAAGAAAAAATAATGATTGTTGATATAACAACTTAGAAACCTTAAAGAAGTCAGGAGGTGGTGGCACACATCTAATTCCAGCACTCAGAAACAGGCAGCAGAACTCTAAGTTTAAGTCCAGCCCAGTCTACAAAGAGAGTTCCAGGACAGCAAGGGATACATAGGGAAATCCTATCTCAAAGAAAAAAGAAAGAAAGAAAGAAAGAAAGAAAGAAAGAAAGAAAGAAAGAAAGAAAGAAAGAAAGAAAGAAACCCTAGTGATTGAATGTTTATGACTTATTAGAATTTTTTCTTTAAATTTTCAGAACTGCAATTTACTGTTTTGAATCAACATTATTTAATATTTAATGATTTTTAGTATCAAAGATATTTCAGTATGAAACTGGCACTGATACTCTTTTAATTCTAGACTTGGAAGGTCAGAAACCTGTGAATCTTTGTGGTCTGCTTGTCATTCAACTTGGTATAACTGACAAACTCCATACAGTTAGAAGACCATGCCTCTCACAAATATGGTCAGAAAATTTGTGAAGCACCTGAGGAAGAGGACAAACACATTCATAAATATGTGCAGCTAAAAACACAATTTCTATGAATTAATCATTTATAAGATATGATAATATCCAAAAGTAAAAAGTTGTAGTTCTTAAAAAATATACTATGTAACTATAACAATGTTATGTAAAAACAAAATTGTGCCCTATGACTATGACATGACTGTTGTACTGTGACTTCACAGAAGCTACTGTTAATGACCCAAGACCTCTGCAACATCAAGTCAGTTAAAATTTCCAACATGGATTGGGGAGGAGATCTGAGGTCCAACCCCTAACTAAGGAAGGATCTGAAGTTGACTTCTTGGAGAGGAGAGTTAGCTACTTGAGGAATGTGGCAACTGTTAGGTTTTGTATTCCTCAGAAGATAACTCCAGTGCGTGAGCATGTGGATAGCACTAATAGGACTCAGTGAGCTATCTCTAAATAAATATACAAATGTGCAACTATGGTGGCAGTTAGTGAAAATGGAGTGGGAGTTTATGGATATGATAAAGATACACTTGCATATGTTGTCAGTGCCCACAGATGTGAGGCCTTTCATCTTGACTAAAGTTCAAAGAATTTGAAGTTATTTTTGCTTTCCTCAAAGTTGTTGACAACAGGTGTGGTTACAAACAAGAGATATTAACTTAGGGTGTGATTAATTAGTATTTTCAGTATAGAGGTGGAGGTGGGGCTGCTCTTCCTAGACCAAAGATGGGTGAATTCAAGCCTATCATGTTAATGAAGTCTGTTGCTTCTCCCTTCCACTTTTGGGATGAAGGATATAGGCATGTGAAAAATGACCATGTACAAATGAAGTATTCACTGAATTTCTCTCCCAATGTTGTTCTGTGTTTCTGTCTTTCATATCGCTCATATCTCTGTTCCTTTTGCTTAATAATTCTAATCCTTATGCTCCTACCACGGAAAATGCAAATCCTGTCAAGATGGACCACAACAATATGTATATGAGATATTTAAAGAATAACTCAAAAAAATTTTGAGTGTGAATTGGGATGTGATGCTTTAAATATTTACAAAAAAAGTGTTCATATAAATAAATATAAGTTTTTCACTTTCTTTAATTACATGAATAAAAAAGACGATGTTTGGATAATTTTGATGTTTTGAATTTTTATGCTTCGAAAGTAGGTATAAGTCATCTCTTCTTACTACAGAAAAGTGTAAATAATTCAATTTTTAAAATTTTTTTCACTGTGTAGTGGTGGCTCATGCTGTATGTAACCCCTATACTCGGGAGATACTGGTAGAACTCTGTGAGTTTGAGGCCAGCCTGATCTACAGAGTGAGTTCCAGGAGAGGCACCAAAGCTACACAGAGATCCCTGTCTTAAAAAAATATATTTTTTTTTCTTTCATAAAAGTGCAATTTTGCCACCTATAATATGACTAGGATAAAAAATTCAATCCAAAAAATGAGAAATACAGCATGTATTCCCAGTGATAATTTGAGTAATATGTATGTAATTATGGTAAGATTAATAATATTCTTATATCAAAATAGAAATAAAACTTACTTATGCATAGTAACTCCCAATTACCCATCTAATCCTGTTATTTCTCATACTCTTTAAATAATTTATGAGAAATATTTTTCTCTATTTTTATTCAATTGAGTTTTTTTCTTAATCTTAGTGAGCTCAATATATATAGCCTTTTGTCACATACTCACACATATGCATATTATGTATGTATATAGTCATTTGTCATTTGTAACATGAGGGCTGGCTTGTTTGTTGGGGTTTCTGTCCCGCCCTTTTTTTATTTTCCATGTTTAAATGCCTTTTTAAACTATATTATTTTTTATTTATTTATTTTTTATTTTTACTTAAAAATAAAATTTCCACCTCCTCCCATTTCCTTCCCCCATTCCGTTCCCCCTCCCTCTAAAGTCCAAAGAGCAGTCAGGGTTCCCTGCCCTCTTTTGTAATAATACCTGAGCTTTAAATACAAGAGTTGTATTCTAAATCTATACACTTGGAATGAGATTCACAGCCCTGAGTTTGGATTGGCTGTCTTGTTGTTGTTGTTGTTTGTTTTTTTTTTTTTGTTTTTTTCAGCCTCTATTTCATCAAAGAGAAGTTTTCTTGATACAGGGTCACAAATACATTTGTCCATAGAAAGATTGGAGGTCCAATATTCAAATAATAGACAGTCATGCAAATGTTAGACAGTCAGAGTAGTTTCATTTTCCTATATGGATTTTTATCATATGACATTTATCATGCGATTTTTATCATATTCTACAAGACATGGAATATGCAGATTAATTGAATCACTGATTAATTCTGAGTTACCACTTAAATAATAGGGTCGCATCAAGGAAAGAATAAAAGAACTAACCCTTTGGAGTCCATTTCCTGTCTTATCTGCCTGACTGAAGGAGGTTTCATTGGAAATACGTCCTATATCTGTGTCTATACCTGTTTGTGACTGTGTGTGTCTCTCCCTCTGTCTGCCTATTATTGTCTTTTCTCTAACAAAGAGTTTCCCTGTCTTTACTGATCCACATAGAATACATCTTATGGAAATGAACGAGGGATGGTTTACAGAATTCTTTCACAACAGATAATGTCATTGACTGCAACCGATCCCACTAACCCAGATAACAGAGTTTTACAAACATCATTTTTATCAAATCAATATCCAAATGTTATGTTTAACACGTATGATGCAAAATTATAGAAGATTACTTTCAAGCTCTTTATTCAATGATTTCAGCAGATGATAGACATGCATTGTTCTGTGTCAGGGACATGAAAGACTACATAATTTAAGAGAATGGCTAAGCATTAGCTTAGGTTGCAAAACTTTGTCACAGGGAAATTTCAAGACCAGTAATGTCAGCTGTTACATTTTAATATTAAAATCAAATAAGAGGAATGGGTTGAGTATACAGTAGGATAGCAGTCTTAAGTCTTAAGTAACCTTAAGGTGAATTATGAACTATGGCTGTGAAATTCATCAAAAGTTCCAATCTCTCAGAATATAAGAGATTTTTAATGACAGTGTTTACCAGAGGTTAGGTTTGTAGTGGAGAGTGAGCAAGTGAAATATTTATTATAAGTATCAAGTTACAGATACAAATAAGACACATTTCTGTGATGTTATTATATTAGTAGCATAAATAAATAAAACTGCGTTCTGCTAATTTCAATACCCATGAGAAATATATTGCAATTTTGGCATTAAAAATGATGAAATTTTAGGTAAAATACATCTGTATCTTAGTAAAATATAACATAATATGTATATATTTAAAAATTACATTACTATAGTAATGATATTCATAATTTTTTGATTTGGATCACACTACTATAAATTTGATTGAAATAATATCACATGCCTATGAAGGAATCTCTGCTTATAAGGAAATCCTACTATGCTTTAAAATACACATTTTTTGATAGAAAACGATTAGCCCAGCTGGGGGAAGTAGGATAACTCACTCAACTAACAGAATGTTCTTAACATGATTGTGTGTGTTCATATTATCAGGATCCACTTGTAAAGTCAGATGTAACATTACACAGCTATAATCTGAATATGAAGGAAGTAGCGACAGGCAGATTTCTGCAATCACCTGTCCAGACAACCTAGCTAATAGTTGAGCTTCAGGTTTAGTGACAGACCTACTCTCCAAACAATAAGTTAGAGACAAAGTAAATACTCAGGACCCAACTGGATGTCCACACACAAATGGATGCCTGTGCAAATGTATATGCACACAAACATGCCTGTGCACAAGCACATACACACAGATATATAACACACACGTAGAAATAAAATGAATGATGAATAAAATATTTTCTTAAATGGTTTACCACTGAAAAATATATTCCTGATTATCTTAAAAGACTTACTTAAATTAAGTGTATAATTTACAAATCAGATTTTAAAGACATTTTAAAATATTTTAGTCAGAACATTTCTTCTGGATCTCAGGACATAACTTGGGCATCCATAGTTTCATGAGCCTGTGGAATGCCCTGTATGAAAAAATCAATATCTTACTTATTATGAATGGAAAAGTTTGATCACACAATATAAAGAATATCTTAAAGAATGATCAAATGTCATAAACATGTAAAAATGACAATTCAGAAAGAAAATATCTGAGAGGCATTCACCACTGCATTTATTGAGGCAATTGCATTTTTATTCTTTTTATTTTAATTAGTACATTTTATTAATTTATATTAAAGTTGCTATTTGAAGCACTCTCAAGTAGAATTATTACAGATTTTAAAACACTGATCTCTTCCTCATCTTCCATACTATCTCTCCAATCAATTTAAAAAATAAGGCACAAAATACATTTGTATTGCTTTTAAAACTTGTAGATAAAATCTAAACGTCACAACTTGATCTAAAAGGCCAGTGATGACGGTTTGTGGTTTTCTGATGCTCATCTGACAGACTAATGACTGTTAGTTTACGTTTCTTCCTGAACTTGTTTCTCTCTCTCCCATGTCTTTTCCTCTAACAACTTTTCATAATTCTTTCACCTTTTTGCCCAGAGGAAAATAATGTGACATTTTAAAATATCACGTAATATATGTTATAGATTTGCTAAACATCTCTTACCAGTTTGAACCAAGAGATTTATAATTCAGATTTTCATCAGAAAGGGAGAAAATCAACACCATATGTTGTACTGAACTCTATGCAGCTGCTGCTACAACAATTTAATATCATGTGAATAGGAAGGCGTTCATTTTTTTGTACGACATACAGGATTATGGCTTCTCTTAAATGTGATTTTTTTAAAAAAAATATTAAGATTAAAATATAAGACAGTCAAGTGAAATGAAATAACTTAGAATTTTTCAAGTCCATATTTAGAAAAGAGAGTTCTTTCTGAATCATTGGCTAAATAAGTATCTATAACTGAAATTAAAATAGCCAACTACTCTTGAAACTATACTAGAAAAGGAAATTCAGAGAAGAATGTTCTCTATTAATGCATCTCCTCTAGAAATCTCAACTTTATTGCAATGTGATGTTTGCCTAAATATCAATCTACTTGGCACTTTTATTACAATTCTGCAAATGGAAAGAGAGCAAATGAACCATTTGAGGCTTTTATATTCTTGGTATAATCATGTTTCTGTTTTTCATTCAATGATAGTCAATTTTTTTATGCTCTCTAGCATAAAACATTCTTGAGCATTAATGATCAGCTAGGCTAAGAGCCTGAGATTGTACCCAGTGCTCATTTATATTACAATGTACACAATGTCACGACAAGCTATTTATAAGCCTTAGTTGAGAAGTTAGACAATAATACCCTATTGTAAAACCTTGAATATTTTATACACTGTTTATGGGCCAACCACATTTGTGAAATAAATACAACCATCACAATTTATCTTTAGTTACTGGATTTAAAATAAGAGTCTTAGTAGAGGAAGAAAATCTTTTGCAACCACTATAAAACAAGAGAGTAATTTTGCTTTTCAATGTGATTCTTCACAGAAAAAAATTGCATGCTTTTAGTCAATTTAAAAGATGTCCTTCATGATGATGAGTAATTGTCTGAGATTTTTCATATATACACAAAATAGCAGTGTTATAATAAGAACAATCAAAGAGCTCTATTTGTGACAGAATTGATACCAGAGGCTATTTTACTTTTAGTGAAGAATTATAAGTACCTTACATATATGAATAAAAAATTCAGTCACAGCATATTCTCAAAATGTTATAAAATGTAGTGCAACAAAATATATTAGTGCAGCAACAGAAGTATTTTATGGACAGAGATGCTTTTTCAAAAGGAAGTATACAAAACATTATTCACAAAAACTTTCAAACAGACATATCACATTATTAAGCTATATAACACAGACCATATGGACATTTTAAAGTGCATAGCATAAATCTTTGCTAAAACTCAGTAATTATGATTTACCATTCAAAATAATTTGAATACAAGTTAACTCATTAGTTTCAAGGATACTACTTGTGATTCAGGAACACACATGTACTTCAGTAAAAAATAATAATTTTCTAAAAAACCATAGGACTCTTGAAAAAAATTTCAAAAGCATTGTGGAAACAAATGACATGTTATTATTAGTTGTCAATAGCCAGAATGATTTACAAATTCAGTACAGTCATCACAAAATTTCTTTTTTTTTCTTCATTCAATTATTGTCAAGGTGATGCCTGAATTTCTCTGATATACTAGAAACTGTAAATGGAGGTCTCTTTCCCCTCCTCTAGTTCTGGAATAACCAATCTGAAGCTTAATATTAAATAAAAATGTTTAGCTGAAGCCTCAGCATTATTATTAGCTAGGTATTACATTTAAATTAATCCATTTCTATTCACCTGTATCACCTGTGACCCATTGCTTACTGGTGGTGCTCTGGAATGTTGATCTTTGGACAGCTGAATGGCAGATCTTTCGACTCTGCCTTCTTTTTCCTATCTTACATTGTCCTTCCCGACTAGCTATATTCTTCTCTGCCATAGGCCAAAGCAGCTTTATTTATCAACCAAAAAAAAAAAACAACACATATTCTCAAATTAAAGAAGAAAATAATACATCAAAAAAACACAGTAGAAACAAGCATTTTTAAAATAATAAATATTTTAATTACTGACATTGTAAAATTTCAAAATTAACCCAGAACAGTCACCTTACACTATAATATTCCGGTCTACAAATACAACCCTAAAATAGAATTGAGTCTAAAAATCAATGTTAGCAAATATCTGTTTATTTATAGCAAGTTTGTCCTTATAATTCTATATGGATTAATAGAATTTTCTACAAAATTGATATAAACTAGGTATTCTCACAGTCATTGTAGATGTTCTATTTATCTGCATATACATTAAAACTAACTCATAATTTTTATTTGCCTAAATTGAGATATGAGGAATGAAATATAAAAAAGTCTACAGGAGATATTAATTATGGCTTTGGATTAAGCAATGATTATTTCTAGTGATACAGAAATAATGTTTGTTGTCATAAAATATTTAGTATTATTATTTTTGTTATTATTTTTATTTTTTAAAAATTTATTGATTTTTTTATTGAGCTCTACATTTTTCTCTGTTCCCCTCTCTGCCTCTCTCCTCCCACTTCAACCCTCCCTCAAGGTCCCCATGCTCCCAATTTACTGAGGATATCTTGTCTTTTTCTACTACCCATGCAGATTAGACCTATGTGTGTCTCTCTTAGGGTCCTCGTTGCCATCTAGGTTCTCTGGGCTTGTGATTTGTAAGCTGGTTTTCTTTGCTTTATGTTTAAAAAACACTTACAATTGAGTACATGTGACAATTGTCTTTCTGGGTCTGGATTATCTCACTCAGAATGATGCTTTCTACCTTCATCCATTTGCCTGCCAAACTCAAGATGTCGTTATTTTTTTTCTGCTGTATAGTCCTCCAGTGTGAAAATATACCACATTTTCCTCATCCATTCTTCCATCGATGGGCATTTAGGTTGTTTCCAGGTTCTGGCTATGACAAACAATGCTTCTATAAACATAGTTGAGCACAAGTCCTTGTGGCACAATTGGGCATCCTTTGGATATATACACAAAAGTGGTATTACTGGGTATTGAGGAAGGTTGTTTTCTAATTTTCTGAGAAATCACCACACTGACATCCAAAGGTGCTGCACCATCTTGCACTCACACCAGCAATGCAGAAGTGTTCCTTTTACCCCAAAACCACACCAGCATAAGTTGTCATCAGTGTTTTTGATCTTGGCCCTTCATACAGGTATAAGATGGAATCTCAGAGTTGTTTTGATTTGCATGTCTCTGATGACTAAGGATGTTGAGCATTTCCTTAAGTATCTTTCTGTCATTTTAGATTCCTCGGTTGAGAGTTTTTTTGTTGTTGTTGTTTAGGTCTGTACTCTACTTTTTTATTGGATTATTTGTTCTTTTGATGACAAATTTCTTGAGTGAACATAGTATATTTTAAGCAGTGCATGCTGACTATAAAAAGAACACCTGCAACTCAAAAGATACCAATCCAGTGTGCTGGGGAGGGGGGCAAGAAGCCTTATGTCACTAAGCACACTCCACCTACCTAGGCTCCCAATTTGTAGAAGACAGATTAATGTGTTTCCTGTTTCTAGAAAGAAGACAAATAAAGGCACGTCTGCTACTGAAATTCAAGCGAGCCAGGGTTCATCCCAAGCTAGCAGAGGTACTTGACAGGAATTGGCCATGTGATCTTAGAGGCATGGAAAACGAAAGAGCTAAGGGGTTATAGGGTCTTTCTATGTCGTTTCAGAGAGAACAGTGAAACCAGGCTGTAGAGGGAGCTGCGGGCTGCATTCCTGCAGCATGGCTCCCGGCTGCCTGGTTAGCTTATGCCCCAAAATAGCAACATACAAACTGTATTCATATAAAGACTGCTTGGCCCACTTCTATTAATTTGTGTAGCACCACGAGGGGGTGACTTACGAGGGAGATTCTAGCCTATGTCTATCTTGGGTCGGTGCTTCATCGCATCTGCCCTGGAGAGGAGCCCGGTGGAATGGCGTCTAAGTTCACTTCCTCATCCTCCCAGCATTCTGTTCTTTTTACTCCACCCACCTATGTTCTAACCTATCAGGCCAAGAAGCTTTTTTTATTAATTAACCAATGACCTTCCTCCATCACCAGGCAGTATGTGGCAATAGAATCCCTGCATGAAAGTCTCAGAGGTCATTGCATGAAGCTGGAAAAGTGAAGCCAAGAGTTTGGAGACATTTAGTATGAGATATCTATCGACCAAGGAAAGTTTGATACAGGGAATGGGCCAGCACAAAAGATAGTTGTTGTAGCTCTAGAATTAGAGGGGTGGGACCACTTAAGTCCTCTGTTGCCAGACATGGAGCTAAAGACATTCAGCGTTTTATTATAGCAACTGAAAAGAAATTAACTCACTATTATAATTCAGCTGGATGAGGCCATCAGATGCTTTCTTTCTCTGAGGTACTTAATTAGCATCTTCTATCACTATGAGGACAAGCATGATAAAGGAAATGTACCCCCTTGGTTGTATCTTTTTATTATACAACTAAAGGGTAATATCTTTCAGCATAAAATTTTCTAGTCCTGGTGGTTAACCAAAAAAAATGGTAAAATATGTTTTCTGACCTCTAATCTAAACCAGACACACAAAATAAGAGATTCAAAGTTGTGGCCCATATATGAGGGAGACTATGGAATATTTTTTCTGTGCCTTTGTTATATATTGAGAATTGTATGCATGTGTTTTACATTCTAACTTTCACTTCATTGACGCACGAACATCTAGGGTGATTACATTTCCTATCTATTGTGACCAGAGCTGTAATAATATGGATAAGCAAGCACTTCTGTGGTAGAGTCCTTGGGATCTAAGAATAGAATAGTTTGGTCATATGGTAGTTCTCTCTCTTTCCTTCTTTCTTTCTCCCTTTCTTCCCCCCTCTCTTTAGTGTGTATGTTTAACGGCAGCTTTGAAAGCCTTAGTGTAGATGTGGAGCTAGAGTGCTCATGAGTCTTAAGAGTTCTAACCACTGAGGACAGAGTTGAAGTCAGAAAAGGTGAGCTACTGAAGGAAGCATTGATGGAAATAATGGAATTCTGACATTGAAATCTTATTTCATAAACACTTTAGGAAGAAAAGAAATAAAAATGGAATAGCTCCCTACACCATAGAAACTTGCTTACTAGTGAGAAACCTATGTCATAGCAAACTGCCCCTAGAGTCTGCAGTAAAAACAATAAATGACGTGAACACTTTTACTGCATGCCTGCCATCTGTTATTAATTGCACTGACTGAGTGACTATTTCCGCAGCTGCAATAAAGTGAACTGAATTTCAGGAATAAAAATATATAGCATGCATGGAGTCTACAGTAAAGCTGAGGATTAAATGGAGTACATAGAAAGACATCAGTTTTAAAATGCACTTTAACTTCTTTGGTTTTTGAAATATTTTTCATACTTGCATAATCCATTCAATTATATTTATAACAGAAGAGAACAAAACCAGGTCAATATAATAAAAAACTTATATAAACAAGAAATTTGTATTTCATAAAATTGTGGAAGATTGTAAGTACTTCTGACATAATGTTCAAATGTCTTTCATTTAATACTTTTAATAAGGAACAATATCAACAAATTTTAAAATCAAAATTCAGTGGTGCCATTTCTTAAAAAATACTTGATTGTCTTTGGGTATATATTATGACTTATGATCTTGGGTTTTTATGAGATTTCTATATATGTGAATCTCATAAATATGGCTTGTTATTTTTCTTGGGATTTTCTTTGTTTCTTTGGGTTTTTATTGTATTTTTGATGTGTTTGTTATTGTTTTATATTCTCTTATTTTATATCATTATCATTTAGATGCCTATATGTTTTCTAAGCAGAGACAGAAAGGGTGTGGATTTGTATGAAAGCGGGTTAGGGAAGATCTCAGAGAATTTGAGGAAGAGGTAACAATAATCAAAATACACTCTATAAAAATATCTATGTTTTAAAATGAAAATTAAGAAAAATTCAATGAACAACGAGGACACTAAGAGAGATGTACATAGGTCTAATCTACATGGGAAGTAGAAAAAGACAGAATCTCCTGAGTAAATTGAAAGCATGGGGACCTTGGAAGAAGGTTGAAGGGGAGGGGAGAGGCAGGGAGAGGAGCAGAGAAAAATGTAGAGCTCAATAAAAATCAATGATAAAAACAAAGAACAAAGAACTCTTAACTATAATAGTAGGTAACTTGGGTTATGAAACAAAGCCATTCGAAAATTTGATTGTCTATTAAGTCACATAAAAATAAGGAAGATAATGCATTTGATCAAGTTGCTTTTTCTGAAAGAAATACAGGAGCAACTTGTCTAAATATTAGCGAAAAACACATTTTTAGTATAGGAAAAATTTGAAAGCATTTTCAAGAGTATGTTTGGAAATTGTCCCTGCCATTATTTTAAATGGGCTAATAAGAAAATGTTGAAATAATTTACATAATGGACGAATGTAAATTCATTCAGGTTGTAGAGAGAAGTTCCCTGCTGCCTTAGTGATATTCAGCTTCCCTGCTGCTCCACAAACCCATAAAAACTACAAAAAGAAAAAAAAAATCTTTCTGCAGTTATGACTTTGAAGCAAAGAAACTGCAGTGCGATGTTCCATTGCTTCCTTCACCCCTGAAATCTCAGCTCATGTATTATCCTTGCTACAGTTATTCGAACATAAAATCATCGGCTTGAAAGACAAACTGTATAGAATGGCCTATATGAGAATCCAGTTTAACTGCTAACTTTAAAGAATCTGAGATAAAGGAAATTACATTTTATTGTGGTTGCTCATGATTGTTTGTTCAATGAGTTGTCACAGAATCCAATTTCCACATTAGCCATTTTCCCTGTAAAGAATTGATTCTCTGGTTTCATTTACGGTGAAGCGATAGTTCTGTAGTCCTCTTGACTTATTATGAAAAGTGTTTATTAAATCACCAGCCTTACAGGGGATAAAACTTGTCTGTTTACATAATACCACTTGCTCGGTTTTAATCAGCCTTAAGTGCATGACTTTGAAATGAATTAACAATAGGAGAAATATATTCCAACTGATATTACTTTCATGACAGTATTATTTCTCATATAAATAAAATGGAAAATAATTTTGCTTAATAAAATGTTGGCTGTAAACATAAAAATAAATGCAAATGCAACATTCATAAACCAAAGAAACAGTTTTCATGAAACGTTTTTTTTAACTCTATTACAAATCAGTGAAAAATACTCTCTCTATATTCTATGAATTCAGATTATAGTAGTATGCTTCCTATGAGGATATTTCTGCCAATTCTAGCTATCCCTTGTAGCGTTCATGTATAGGAAGAAAGTTAGTGCTTAGGTCAACGAATTGATTCAGTCACTAAAATAACTTTCTGTACAAATCTAATGGTATGAGTTTGGTTATCCAACACCCATGTGAGGTAGGAGATAATCAACTTGAGAAAGCATCCTGTGAATTTCACATGTATTTGTGTCATGTGCTTTCCTAAATCATACATAAACATGCAATTACACAAAAACAGTAAGACAAAAGAGAAAAGATTATATCTACTTCAACTATTGCAAGTTCTGTTAATGAACAACTATGAAACAGATATTGAATGCATGTATAGGAAAAATAAAATGGCAATATCAGAAAAAAACAGACAAAAATTTGTTTGTCTGATAGTATATGAATATTAGAGATAATCATAGTATATGTTAATACAGCTCCCACTACTATTAAGTATAAGTGTATTGTAAATGTTAAAAAAGTATTCTAGTTTAAAAATGAAATATACATCCCAATCTAGATAATCAAAATAGAGTTTTATTGTCATATCCACTCGTATCCTATCATACACGTGTAATATATATGTGTGTGCCTGTTTGTGTGTGTATTCTTTTTTCATGAAAACTTGAATTTGTTTCAATAAGTAATTCCTAGATTAAAATTTCAGCACCATAGTTATCCCTGATAATGTACATAAAACAGCATATATGTGTATATACTTATATGCATAGAAGAGCCATTAGTATAAAATAAGTTTATGAATTTGAAGGAGAAAATGGAGAAGAAAATAGAATTATCTAAAGGGAGGAAAAGGAAAGAAAAAAGGTTGAAATTAAATCATAATCTCAGAACAATTTTGAGCATCATCTTCAATTATTTGATCTAATAAGGAAAAGTTTTGAACAAGAGAAGCCTATCTCTTATGGCATCTTTTTCAGTAACAGATGGCACTTTTCTGTATAACATCACTCTCAGGGAGTACTGGCTATTCTAGTGACCTAAGATTTCTACAGTACACAACCTCCAAAAAGTATTATATTATCACTCCATTGAAAACAAATTTCTAGCTTCTTAATAAATGTTAAGTAAAACAGAGAATAAATATTCTATTGATAGATTATTGGGCATTGTCGTGTTCCATCCTTGCCCTTTTGTTACAATGTATTCCTCTTCTCCCTTTATGATTACCTCCTAATAAATTATTCATAAAATGGATAAGTAAAAAAATGTCTCTTTCAATGGAAAGCTATATCATTTTTCTTATTTCAGTTCTAAAAATTTATTGGTTTTATGATGACAACAAGAACAATAAAACATAACAAAACAAAACAAAAATAACAATCTCACGTCTATGCTAAGTTCTAGAAGATTCTTCTTTATGTATTTCAATGCAGATATTATTTTCCATGGCCAAGTGTGTGGGAAACACAGACACTTAACAAATTTGGATCAGTTGTGTGACATGCTCCAAGTTGCAGAACAGTTTTCATGGCAGATGGGTATGTTTTTGCAAAGATATACTTGGTTCCACAGCTTTTCAGCATAGTAAATGGGCAAGAATAATGCATGCCAATGAGATGCATGTTACATCCTGTATCTTAAGAAACCCAGAAGGTGGTACAATGTGTTTTACTGGTAGGTCAACCACATGAAACAACTTCTCTTGATCTTCAAAAAATTAACAAATGTACCTGGGCTTCAAATTTTACAGGGTTCAGCTTTCAATCTCCAAATAAATGTTTTTTTTTTCCCCTAGGAACCAGTGTAGCTGGTAATTCATTATCACCTGAAGCAAAGTCAATGCATCATATATGCAAGACAAAAAATGAAATTATTTTGAAATAAAAAGAATTGCATGTCTTTGTAGATTGGACTATGTCACCAAGCTGAACATGTAGTACAATCCTGTAGAAAAACCATTATTCCTGGCTATGTTTGATAAACCAGGACTAGTTTGTATTTTCCTAGTTTAGGGATATAAGGAATATGTTGCAGCTATATGGCTGTCTTTCAACTGCCAGGAGCTGTAATTAGGTAAACCAGTAATAAAAATCACATCTGGATCTTCAGTTGCAATAGGAGTCACTATGCATTTTTATATTTAATGATCTAGGTTTATAATCAGCATTCACATCTATTTGCTGCACAAGTGAAACAGGTGAATTGAATGAGCTGTGATCATGACATTAATCACTGAAAACCTTACGGGGATTTGATGTTGTTGGATTCAATAATTTGCATGTAAAAGAAAGCTTGGATATTTCTACTCAGATTTCAAAATGTTAAGAGCTTTGTTTCATTGATCTGTGATCCAATGATCATGTGAAGACTCAGATACATTTGTAAATATATATATGATTTGATATTATATCATAAAACTTAGAAAATAATTGTAAAATCTAAATCTGCTATGACATGTCCATAGTTTTATTGTGCCCTCCCAGAATAAGTCAATATTGAAAGCCAGTGACCAGTATCATCAAAATGCCAAAGTAGTTACTTTATTGTAAGAAAACTGAGAGGTATATCTATTATAGCTATTATGGTTTATGCAACTAAGTCTTCTTCGTAGACACAGATTCATCTTTAAAATTAACTCAGAATAAATTAGTTGCATAATAATAGTTATGGTGCTATGTTCATTTGAAATATTGTGTACTTATTAGGTTTATATTGGTTAACCTACACAAATTGGATAGTGGATCATAGACTGACCATCAAATTTGAATAGAGGCTATGATTAGCTACTTTTAAATAGCAAAGTTTTTGCAGTATTGAATAATCTGATAACTGATTCTTTTTGGTCCCCATGTCTAATTCTTACTATTAATACAACACTTGCTATCAAATTATATAAGCTGTTGTCTTCCATATTGAGGTCTTGTTACTGTAAAAAAATTTCTGGAAGCTCAGTTCTGACACAGTATGTTGTACTTAAATTATTGCCTATTGGAATAAATTACCAAGAGTTCATTAAGGACTTATAAGAGTAGACTCCATGAAAAGCATACTGTCTACACATAGTGAAGGGAGTGTTTTCCAGATTTACCTGTTTGTACATTAACAGGTAAACAATGAGGTGTATCATGAATGATTCCAATCTCTTTAATTTAGGTTCTGTTCTTCAAAATATGAAAAGTTGTATGATCATTTTATTTAATGGTGGCCATTCACCTGTATATTTAACAATAAAACAAATTATCAAATTCTTATCATTAAATTTGGAAAAATGAATCTAGAATGTTTACTTAGTGTGTCATTCCTGGAGAACACATATCAAATTGGTATTGTTCAAGTTTGACCTTTAATAGGTAAAATGATATCAGCCTTGTTACAGAGATATTTTGTCGTCTTAACCAACTGTATATTGCATACATAGCTCATTGTATGCTTCACATTCTGTGTATTACATTTTGAGTCTTCTTGCAGCTTGAATGTAATTGTAAAGATGGAGGCAATAAGAGCTGTTGAGGCCAGAATATGAGGAGAACTAGCTGCTTTTGCAATGCATTTATTTGCTTATAAAATTTCCAAAATGCATCTTTCTTAATATGTATTGTGAAGACACACCATGACAACAGCAACTTTTGAACATGGCGGACAATGAGGGCTGCTGAGAAGCCAAAGACAATGGCATGGGGTTTTTATCCTACTTCATGTTCTGGCTTTGTGGGAGCCTAACCAGTTTGGATGTTCACCTTCCTAGACCTGGATGGGGGGGGCAGGGACCTGGGACTTTCCACAGGGCAGGGAACCCTGACTGCTCTTCGGACTGGAGAGGGAGGGGGAGAGGAGTGGGGGGAGGAGGAGAAGAGTGGGAGGAGGGGGAGGGAAATGGGAGGCTGGGAGGAGGTGGGAATTTCTTTTTTTTCTTTCAATAAAAAAATAAATAAAATAAAAAAATAAATAAATAAAAAGAAATCATTTAATTGAGGTTGACTTGTGTGTTTAGAACATTATCATTGCAAATCCGAGCACTGCTGCACACAGAAAGACATGGTACTGAGGAAGAAGCTAAGAGTTCTACATATGGATAAAGATATGGCCAGAGATAAAGAAAGAGACACTTGGCCTGGCTTGAGCTTCAGAAACATAAGAGTCCACCCCCAGAAACAAAAAGGTCACACCTACCCCAACAAGACCCTATCTCCTATTTTTGCCACTCTTCATGAGCCTATGGGGACCATTTTCATTCACACCACCATAGTATCCATTCTCAGTTTATGAACTTGGTTTTCATAAACAAACGTTACTCGAATCACAGGAAAATTTTAAAGTTAGGCATTCATTATTAGTGGAGAATCATCACATTCAAACTTAAAATGTGAATATGATTTTAGAAAGTGTCTTTCCTGCAGAAAAGATCTTTTTTTAATGCTGCTAGTAGAATGTACATAAAAAGGACTCAAAAAATAGATGTCCTGAGATCTTCATTCTAATACTTCACAATTCCCTTTTCCTTTTAAAACTCCCTTTAGAAACAATGTAAAATGGACTTGCAAATACAAAATTAATGTGTCTGCTGCATAATTTTACCTTCCAATATTCTTGCAAAATGTTTCATTTGGCCCTGCTAACCTGCAATTATATATAGAAGAATTTGAGAAAAAATGGCTTCAGCCTCATTGACTTGACACAGTACAATTTCAATACCCAGTGGTTTAAAGAGAATTTGTGCATTTTGGGTAAGAAAAGGTGTAGGATAGTAGTAAAAGCAATTGTTTAAATTTTCAGTTTCTTTTATTCATTTTTTTAATACTGCATATTTCTAGAAGTTTTAATCTACATTTTATAAAGTGTAGTTTTCAATACTATTTTTAAGCAAGGAAACACTTTAAAATTTCTTAAAAGGTCATTATATATTCCTGAAAATTGGAACATTTTTATAGTGAAAAAGGATCTACTGAAGCTCAACAATGTATGGAGCACCTTAACTTTCTTCGGGAAACTTAACATATCCCTAGATGTTAATAATGTCAAGGTTGAAAAAAACTCATCTAAACTATAGTATATTTCAATATAATTTGAAGAGTACTTTTTGGTGTTACCAGAAATTCTCTATTAATTTCATATTTCATTGTCCTTTTGGGAGGTTACAGTTGTATATTTTAATTCAGCTCAAATTTAAGGCATGAAATATTTACTAATTTGATAATGTTAGAAGACATGTAAGGAAATTTTGATCTTAGAAGCAGAGTTCATAATGAAGTGTATAAAATCTTTTTACTCAAACACTAATAACTAATTTATTTGAATTTAAATAGATATATCAAAATTTTATGATTAAAACATTTGCTGAAACTAAAGGGTCACACAAATAAAAATTCATAGACTTATGTAAATATAGCTTTTTAGATAAAATTTAATTTGTGAACAATGACATTGCTGTTTTAGTGTGAACAATATCAGTAAATACTTGAAAATGAGAAGAAGGTAATTTTCTTCATTTAATGTGTAATTTTTCCTATACATATTCTGTATGATAACAATGAGTTATTTTCTCTGCATTGTGATAAAGAAAAAGGATATATATATATATACATATATATATATATTGTGTGTAATTCTTAAATGAGATGAATGAAAAAATATGAACTTCAGTATCAGAAAGAGAATTGTAAAACAGAATATACATATATATATATATATATATATAGTGTGTGTGTAATTCTTAAATGAGATGAATGAAAAAATATGAACTTCACTATCAGAAAGAGAATTGTAAAACAGAATATACATATATATATATATATATATATATATATAGTGTGTGTAATTCTTAAATGAGATGAATGAAAAAATATGAACTTCAGTATCAGAAAGAGAATTGTAAAACAGAATATACATATGTTTCTATTGTTATAATTTTGTTGCATGAAACATATATAGATTAGACATTTACCTTTTAGACAGCATAGAACCATTTTTGTAGCTAAATTTGTGAAAATATACCATCTTGCTTGTATTGATTAGTTTTGAATAACTTGCATTTAGATTCATTAAATGTCATTTCCTAGGGTATATACACCAACAGACAAGACCTGCTGTGGAAATTAGGCAAGAGAAAGAGGGAGAATGGGGTGGAGAAGGAGAACATGAGGGAATGGGATGTTCAAGAAGAGGGAAGGACACTGAGAGAGAGTGAGAATAGAGGTATCTTGTTTGAAGCAGCCATTCAAGGGTTATTGAGAATCATAGCACTAGGGAAATTCTCAGGAATCCTCAAGAATGACCCCAGCTAAGACTCTATGCAATGGTGGAGAGGATGCCTAAACTGGCCTCTCCCTGTGATGAGATGATGACTATCATTACTGTCATCATAGACATGTCCTTTCATTTCTTATTAAAAAGTCATTCCCAATCCCAGCATTGGGAGCCAGAGTATTCAGTGGTTATCACAGTTTTGTTTTTGTTTTTGTTTTGCATTGCTTTTAGTTGTGCTTTTGTTGCTACTACTGCTTTTATACAAGGTATAAAAAAAATGAAACGCCAAGCAAATGTGAAACAACATTCCTGGCTTCTGCTAGATACTGACAGAATAGTAGAAACATGAAAAATTATTTTCTATTAATGATAACCTTTATAAATAAAAGTAGAATATATTAGTAAATGCATTTATAAGCTGCATTTTTATAATGTAAACAAATGTTATATTTTGCACATAATTGTATAAAAGTACACCTTTACATGACTTACATCTGCTGGATGTGTCTCACATAGCATCAGCACACATAGCATTATGCATAGTTGTCCACTGTGCCAATCGGCAACACTGTGTCACTTGGGAGCAGGGAATTTCTGTTTCATTATATTTGCTTAGAATCACCTCCTGTATACAGTCTCTGGCTGTCGTGTTTACTTTCTATGTAGTTAATGCTTATGACTGAAAGTAATTTTGACGAAAGTGTTTCTGTATTGATTTTGTATTCAGGAAAAATCATACAGATAATATGCAAGAAATGGTATATCAATAGAAAGTGTCTTTCATTTTCTTGTTTTCATATTTCTCCAGGTCTATTGGGAAATTATTTTAAATATTAAAAAATTATTTCATGCTTAGGAAATAAAAATTACTAATTTGGAAAATTTGGCATATATTACATTTAGTTTACTTTAGTTTAGTTTAGTTATTGTTGTGTGGAGCAGAGTTTTATCCTGTAGTAAAGAATGGCCCAGGACCATCTATTTAACCTGTGCTTTATGAGCTTATACTAATCCTCTTAGTGATCCTCCCAAGTACTTGAGTTGTAGTTTTGAGCCTCTATATCTTACTATCGAGTGATAATCAATCACAATTTTCGATAGTCAATATTATGTTTACTATGTTGAAATCATTGTAAATGTTTCGATTTTAATGGTATCAATATCTTCATGTTCAACCTCTACGTAGGTCCTGATACAATACATTTACAGAAATTATAAAATTTACAATTACTTGTATTATATTACAACGAATGCTGTATTTCTCTCCTTTACTTGCAATTTCATTTTCCTCATTAAACTATGTTTCTATTAGCATATATGATTCATAAGACATTCTCTAAAACTGAGAATCACTTGTAACATGGTTAAGTGTTCAAGTGATCCAAAAATATGGATTGGGTAATGTCATTTATAGTCTTCAACTAAAATAATTTAAAACAACATTTGAGATCTTTATGCTAAAGGTGCCTTTCACATGCTTTATATGAAGCATCATTATTTCATTTATGAATACTAAAACATTGACATAAAAAACTGAATGACTCAGGTTTTTGTTACTATTTCAAGAACAAATATCATATAATCCATGTTAGATGATCACATCACATGAAAGTAAGAAATCAAATAACATCATGTTTCCTGGCTGATTATTAAGTTTTGAACTAAAATAATTGCTTTTGTTCAACCGTCTAAAAAATCAGAATCACAGATTCATGTTGAAATTTTGATATTCAGTATTGTATTATAGAATCATATTTATGGGAATTGTTCTTTTATTCCTATAAAATTCAATACCCCTAAAGATGAAGTATCCCTCAAATCTTTTCTCTAATTACTGTATAAATCTAAACATAACATATAAATAAAATCCTACCTTTTGTTTATAAGATACTACACATGTGATAATATGTCTTTTAGACATCTCTGAAATTGGATAAAAGAATGAAATACATAGCGATGTTAGGTTATAATAGACTGAAAATACTGGATGCATGCCACTAATGAATTTCAGGATGTTCCTCTTTGAAAGAAAGAATTCCATTGACGTAGTGAAACACAGGAGTCTTAAGGGAAGAAGTAAAAAAGAGAGCATTCACTAACCATTCAGAAGATCAATTTTTCAACATGTCCACTTTATAAGCTTTGAAATTTTACTTCAAAATTGTTTAATTTCTTTGGATTTTTACCATAATATCCCTTAAATATAGTGACACCATAAAATAGTTTTTATTTGAGAAGATACTATTACTAACAAAAAATCTCAAACCATGAAAAACTTTTTGCAAGATGAAGAGTTCTTCATTACCTGGGTGTGCTTATTTCACAAGCCCACTCCTAGAAACATTCTTTCTAATACTTCATTCATTTTTTTGTAGATTTTTTTGTAGATATCGTTCATAAATTCAAATTTCTGAAAAAATTCAGGTGACCTTATTGTATTGGACTTTGTAAATGATATTTTTTCTCTCATTATACTATTGTTGAGTAGATTACTATCAAAAAGCCTCACCTGTTTAGTCATGTTTGCTACATAAAGAAAATAAAATTGATTTTTATAGTGATTAAGGTGAAATATTTCCCTTTTTGGGCAATGATCCTTAAGAAATAATATGAAATTTCTAAATTTGTACAACTTTACCACCATTTATACTATCAAAAGGAAAGATAAATATGGTAAAATGAGTATAATGAATTAGTAATCATATAGCATGCTGGTGTGTTCATATGATATCATCAAGTTATCAGTACCCACAACATGGTAGGAAGTAATTCAGGCATCAGGAAAGAACTTGTTTGACTTTTCTCAATCTAATGTATGGCTTTATTACCTTTCCGAATTTTGTCATTATCCATTAGTTGACTTCTATAGAGTTAAGTGAAAAATATCTTTCCTTGCATTTTAGTAAACATTCTATCTTTGAAGATCCTTTGTAGTATATACAGAAGAAACTTGGACCTCTATATTCTTGTATAGTATACTGCCATAAGATCCACAACTTAGCCAAACTGTTATGATTGTAGGTCTTTCTAGATTTTCATGATTGGAAAAATATTATGAGTATAAATAACCTTGGGTGAACTCAATTTAGATTTGATATGATCATGACTGGTATAACACACTTAGAAGCTAAGTACAAAAAAAGCATATTTTTCTCATATTTTCCACATTTGTATTTTCAATCTTAATTGATTTTGTATAATCATAGCTGAAGTTTTTTATTAACTTAGCTTATACATTTTCTTTTAAAGTAGTGAATTTGACTACTTTTGACAAGGTTGAGCTCAGAAAAGGCACCTCTCTACTTGAGCAGAATAAGACATTTGCATTCTTATGTCAAATATCACTGGACATGGCCTAGGAACAAATATAAATTTTTCATCAAAATATTTGTAACGGAGTATTAGTTTTTATAAAATGTTTATAGTAAAGGGACAAGGAAAATCATAAATCAAAAAACTATTCAAAGACAGGACTGCAATCCAGGGAGACTGGTTAACACAAAATGGGCAACCATTTTTATTAGCTTTAGATACTATAAAATCATATTCTTAGCTTAAGGGCTAGTGGAAGATTATGGTCTTCATACTCACAAGGATGTTATCTTAGACACATAGGTGGGAAAAGGTTAAATATATCCCAAGGTAATATCTCTAAAGATGTGAAACATTCCATTTAATTGCAAGAATTGAAATTTTAACCAGTGTTCAGGCATCGAGATGTTTCTGTCATTTCTAGACTTTTGGAAGTTGCTTACAATGTTCTTGATTACTTAAGTAGTATCCTTCTGGAGTCGCTGATGGAGTTGAAGAAGAGATAGTTATAATTATAGTTTTTCTTAGTTACCATAAAATATTAAGTAGATATGAATACTGCAACTGTAATTATTACTTGATACCTGTTCTGTTGTATGTAATCTTGCTATGTTAAAGTTAAAACCTTTCTTTTCATTTAGAAATAAAAGGGAAGAGATATGTTCATTACATCTGAGATTTTAATTTGCTTAACAATTCTTGTTTTTAGGTTTACTTCATGTAGACAGTCTGTGTTTTATTCCTCCATGTACAAAATTCCCTTGATCATTTTTTGTGCTTTCTGTCAGGTGTAAGATGGTATCTCAAACTTGTTTTGCTTTGCATTTCCCTGATCGCTAAGGAAGTTGAACATGCCCTTAAGTGTCTTTTGGCCATTTGAACTTCTTCTGTTGGGAATTCTCTGTTCAGTTCAGTGCCCCATTTTTAATTGGGTTAATTAGCATTTTAAAGTCTAGTTTCTTGAGTTCTTTATATATTTTGGAGATCAGACCTTTGTCTGTTGCGGGGAAGTATATATCTTAATTAATGGAGCCATTTTAGGGATGGCAAGAGCCTTGACTCTAGAGGGGCTCCCAGGGGTCCAGAGAGATGTACCCAACTAGGTCCTTGGGCAGCTGAGGAGAGAGAGCCTGAAATGTCCCGATCCTAGAATCCTAGAGCCATACTAATAAGTATCTTGCATATCACCATAGAACCTTCATCTGGCAATGGATGGAGATAGAGACAGAGACCCACATTGGAGCAATGGACTGAGCTCCCGAGGTCCAAATGAGGAACAGAAGGAGGGAGAACATGAGCAAAAAAGTCAAGACCGCGAGGGGGGCACCCACCCACTGAGACAGTGTGGATGATCTATTGGGAGCTCACCAAAGCCAGCTGGACTGGGTCTGAAAATGCATGGGATAAAACCGGACTCACTGGATATGGTGGACAATGAGGGCTGGTGAGAAGCCAAGGACAATGGCACGGGGTTTTGATCTTACTTCATGTTCTGGCTTTGTGGGAGCCTAGCCAGTTTGGATGTTCACCTTCCTAGACCTGGATTGAGGGGAGAGGACCTTCAACTGCCCACAGGGCAGGGAACCCTGACTGCTCTTTGGACTGGAGAGGGAGGGGGAGGGGAGGGAGGCGTGGTGAATGGGGGGGGGGGGAGGGAAAAGGGAGGCGGGGAGGAGGCGGAAATTTTTAATAATAAAAAAAAAAGATTTGATGGGAGTTTAAGAGAAACACTGTAACTGTTCAGTGCTATCTGCTCGCTAGAGAAACATTGTAACTGTTCAGTGCTGTCTGCTCACTAGAGAAACAGTGTAACTATTCAGTGCTGTCTGCTCGCTAGAGAAACATTGTAACTGCTCAGTGCTGTCTGCTCGCTAGGGAAACATTGTAACTCTTCCGTGCTATCTGCTCGCTAAAGAAACATTGTAACTGTTCAGTGCAATCAGCTCGCTAGAGAAACATTGTAACTGTTCAGTGCTATCTGCTCGCTAGAGAAACATTGTAACTGTTCAGTGCTGTCTGCTCGCTAGGGAAACATTGTAACTTTTCAGTGCTGTCTGCTTGCTAGGGAAACATTGTAACTGTTCAGTGCAGCCGTCTGTCCATGTGGCACTTGAAGTTCTAATTGCAGAAAAGAAAGTCCATGTGCGTCAAAATGTAAAGAATATTTTATTGCTTCTGAATAGAACTATTAGTTTTTCAAAACTCTCTTCCAACAACAAAATTTTAAAAAAATCTGATTATTTATTTTGCATTCCATTATAAAAAGGGTAATCAGTGTAAGTTTTCCTTTCTTGTTAATTCCCTAACAACTGCAAAAACAAAAAAAAATACAAATAAGCAAACAAAAAACCCAACTTTTAAGTTGACAAGTGCTACAATCACCTTTTCTGGAAAATGAAAACAAAATTTATCTAGCATCTCTGTATTAAATATCCTAGCCATTGCTTGCAGAGGCTCTCAGTGCTGTGATTCCACAGGCTGGGTTTAAATAAAACACATTTCTTAGAAATTATGTTCTACAGAAAAACACATAAAACTTTGTGGCAGCATTGATTATCAAGTCTTTAGAAGATTCGCCAAAGAATATACTGTTTCCATCTCATTCCTGAAGTGCACTTCAGCCCATGAGAACACAGAGTCTCTACCTATGGTCTTTCATAGATACTTCCTATGCCAAACATACACCCTATGGAAAACAGGATGGCAGATGCTACAAAACCTACATATGTATTTTCACTTGTGTTTTTTCTCTGTGTCTTCTGTGTGATACAAATAATTTGTTCTGAAAAATTATTTGTAGAATTTTGAATATTAGATTAAGAAAGCAGGAGGTAGAAGCTGGACACCCAAAAAAAGTCTTAAAAATCAAAATGGATTTTCAAAACAAAGGTACTAGAAAACCAAATCAACACTTCTTTGGGGTTGAAATGTGTGGGGTTTTTTTAAATTCTTATTTGTATCTGAATGGAATACAGTTAGCCCATCAAATTCTAACTCATTTCAGAAATTTGCCCCGTGAACCCACACCACATATCCTAATCTATTTGGGACTGTGCATCTGAGAAGGGATGAACTAATCATGTAATCCTTTGTCTGCTGATACCATGGGGTTCTTCTGTCTTTTCTCTTACACATTAAGAAATTATTCAGTGAGAAATATGGCTCAATAAAGGCCCTTAAGTCTGAAAAAAAAGTTTTTTCTTACTCCTACATTAATTTCTTTATTATTAATTAATTAATTATTTTTCCAGCTCAATTATAGTTTTCCCTCCATCCCTTCTCTCCTCCCAACTCCTTCCCCCAAACTTCCTTCCCCCCACTCTTTCTGTTTTCTCTTCAGAGAAGAACAGGTGCCTCCCATATATCTGAGTCAGCCATTGCATACCAAGTAGCAGTAAGACTAGATTCCCCCTCTCTGGTTGAGGCTGAACAAGGCAACATAGGAGGAGGAAATGGATTTCTAATTAGTTAACAGAGTCAGAAACGGCCCCTGATCCCATATAGAAAACTCACAAGAAAAACCAAGCTATGCACATATGGGCAAAAGGCCTAGGTATGCCCACTGCATACTCCCTGGTTGACTATTCAGTCTTTATGTGCTCTTATGAGCCCAGGGTAGTAGATTCTGTGGCTTTTCTTTTGTTGTCCATGACCCTTCTCTCGCAATCCGTCCTCCACCTCTTCCCCAGGATTCCCTGATTTCTGCCTACGGTTTAACTGTGTGTCTCTGCATATATTTCCTTCTACTGTTGGATGTAGCCTCTCCGGTGGCAATTGGGTTAGTCAGCAATCTGAAAGTCTAGCAGAATATTTTTAAGATCCATTTTATTGATTTTTTTCTATTTTTCCATTCATGTTTGATTCTATCATATGTCTCTGTGCTGTCTAGACTCTGCATTCTGACCCTCCAGGCAGTGTCAGAGATGGGCTCACTCTCCTGATACGGCACTCAAGATGGACCAAAAATTGGTTGGCCAGTCTCATAATTTCTGCATTAACTTTACCACAGCATATCTTGCAGACAGGGTATATTGTGAGTCAAATTTCATGTGACAGAAGATGGCAGTTTAATATCTGCATACATACATCAAAATTATTTATCTATTTTCATCCCATCATGTTACTCTTTTTATCCTCCCTCCTCTTATCAATGATTCTTCTTACTTTCGTTTTGTGTTTTGGTTTTAGAGCACTATTCACAAGAATTAAGACCTACAATGAAAATAACATCAACTGAAGGAAATGGAGAGTCATTCATAAAATGTCATGTCCTCAGCTAATAAAATTAATACATTATACTGATTGATACGACTTTGCAACTACAATTTAAATCGTGTTATCTACTTTAGAGCATTGTTTCTGACAGCATTCACATTAGGTGGTCTCATGAGATTCAAATGAACAGTATATCCCAAGCTATCCTGGTCTCTCAGCAGCTTTCCCCAAATAAAAACCATTTTCTTTCCTATTTAACTTGATATTTGTAATGTTATATAAACTAAAATAGTCAGGTTATATTCATATATATACATAGATTTACTGTACTAAAAATAATGCTTCAAAAATCTGCTACATTTTTAGATGGTGAGATTATCCACTTGTATGAGATAATATTTGTGCTCAGCAGCTGATGGGCAAACTTGGTTGTTTTCTAATTCTTTGTTATTATGAATAAAGCTGCTATGAACATTTGTGTGCCAGCTCTTATGAGTACATGAATCCACATCTCTTGATATAATACCTAGAAGGAGAACTGTTAGTCCATATGGTAATTATTTGTTTCTCTTTGCAAGAAAATGTCAAACTGTTTTTCAACATGACTATGACATTTTGGATGTAATATATAACCAGCCTTAGTGGTCTAAATTCCCTTAAGCAAATGATATTGTCATGCTTTTAACTTTTTATTCTAAACAATTTAGTAGCTTTTAAATGATATGTTACATTAATTAACATTTTGAGGTGATTAGTAATTTTGAGAGACACTCTTCCCATTAAGTTATTTTATTTTGTTACAAAAGTTTTGTGTAAATTAATTATCTGTGAATTTTTAATGAGTGATAAATAATCTTTATATTATAAAAATGAATGTTAATTTTGGAGACTTTTCCATTGCCCCTTTCATATATAATGTGTTTTCATCTCTAAAATTTACGTGTTTTCTAAAATATACTTGCTTCAATCACTTCTCTTTTTTGGATGTTAACACTCCTCTTAGAGAATTGTGATAAATAAAGAGCTAATGGGGGAATATTGGTACTTCAATTATGAGTTCAGAGTACTTGTTATTACTTGAACAAGACTAGGCTGGAATTCCTATGATCCTTGGTTCTCTGTGTTGTTCCAGTTTTCATTTTCTGGGCTGGTTTCCATTTGCTGTAAACAGAGAATACTTTGAAGAGATAGTTATACGTTAGTATGAATATCAGGTTAAGATCTAAGTGTATGAAGGAATTCTGTTGATCTTGTGTCAATGGTAGATTCATTGTTAAGGTCCATGACCTCACTAACCCCAGGGAGCTGGTAGGTTTCCAGTAGCAGTCATTATTTTGTCTCTTTCACGTTGTGTGGACCTTAAATCTAATTAGACAGCTGCTTGTTGGCAGTGACTGTGAAGACCAGTTCTTCCACTTTTATGCAGACTTGCCGTGCTGGTAATTGACATTGTTTATTGGTCTTAAAACTTGAAAGAACTAGTTAATTGCTTAATTTCCATAAAACCTTGAATAGTATTTTTTTTACCCATGGAATGTAGGAAGTAGGAAAGAGACTATCATTTCAGACTCAGTTCAAATTATTTGAGTCCTGTGTCTTATGTCATAACTGTGGTGCATCTTCAGCAAAAGTTAACCAACAGCATTTTGTTGTGTTTTGTTGTTGTTTGTTTGTGTGTGTGTGTGTATATACTATAGGAAATTAAAGCACCTAGACTTAAATATTCCTCACAATAGCCATAGACTAACAATACCTCAGTCCCAGGCATAAGAAACTACCTTGCAAAAGCATGGTTAGGGTCATGTTCATGACTCCCAAGGAATGAAGATTTTCCCTGTAGCTTTTTCATTTTTAAGCACTGTTTTCTATTTTTTGTTGATTAATTCATATATGTAAATAATGCTTTTATCAAATCTCTAGCATAGTCTCACTTCTCCATATCTTTTTCTATACACCATCCACTTCTCTGTGTGATTGTTTCATTAAAACACCCCAATATGGCAGTGTGCTGCCTCCTTTTTCATATGTAGCAGATGTTCTACTGAAACACAGGTAGCCTGATGAAAAATGAAAGGAGAATGTTGTCAAAATGATAGCAAAAAGTAGAAACTTTACTTTAAGGTGAAATAAGAGAAAATAAATAAACAACTATAGGTATAATTTTTGCCTGGGAAGAGGTGACAGATTGAAAACTTGGCAGAATAAAGCTGAGATGGAACTCAGAGAAAGCTAACCCTGCAGTTGTTTTCCTGAAGAAACAAGGATCAGAATCACACAAAAATGCTGTGCTTCATGTTTTGTGTTGTTATTCAAAATGTCAGCATTATAACATAATTATTAAATTGTATTTTCTGTAAACTCTATTTGTTCCCCCTTTGAAAAATGCAGAACAATTTTACAAGTATAATACTAGTATTGATTATAAATAATTTAACCTTTAAGACGTTGTAACTACCATTAAGCTTAAATCTCAGTTTCAAAGTTCTTATAAAATTTAATTGCTTCTAATCACTTTGACCATGTTTTCTTAATGCAAATGATTTTTTCCCTTAAAGTAAGATGGCGTGTCACATGTTCTGACTTCTTTTCTATAATCTTATAACATAAATATTTCCAATTCTAAACAATAAACCTTTACGTCTCTAAATATGCAAAAAAAGAAACATGTTCAAAATGTATCTTCCTAAACTCAGAAACTCAAAGTGAATGTTCTCTGAAAGGATTCAATTTTCCTATTACTCAACACTTAGCAACTGAAGTTAGAAAAGGCAAGAGTTTTTAAAGAAACTGACAATGTTTACACCATCCTGATAAATCATATTAGCATGCTAATTTTAGTCCTAATTAGTTAACATATTGAATTTTCCCCATCATCTTACTTCTGTTATGCCTGCATTTGGAGATAAGATGATCTGCAAAGAATCAACATCATGAGATCCAATGCCCAGAAGGAATGATTTTTGAAAAGGAGGAAGAGGCATTAAGCGGTAGTGGCACAGCCATGTCTGATGGGAATGACAAAAGTCATTGAGCCAGCACAGCTGCAGGACAAAGATCTAACGAAGATGAGTCGCATAACGGTATCCATGACACCTTTGGTTTGATATCCACCTTTTACATACTTGGGGGATTTTTAATATTTGTACAATTTGGGGATATTGAATTGATGCAAGTTTTCTAATGAATCATCTATGCCTTCCCAGTACTGCTGTGTCTAAGCTTCCTAAGGAAAGCCCCGAACATACTACCCCTACCACTTTTAGGGAGATATGTCTTCTTCACATATTGGACTTTGTGACATACACAAAGAAGCCAGATGTCTCTTACAAGGCTTTGAAATATTCTTGCTACATCTGTCCCTGTATTTACTCAGGACCAAGATAATCAAAACAAAGTAAACTAAAACAGTCAATAAAATTGGTTGGCTGCAGATCAGACGCTGCTTGCCATCAAACACTCAGACAATTATGTGACATATATGACAACAAAGTTAGATTAGCGAAAGTTACCTCTGCTCTATACAGAGCCTTATATTGATAAACAAAAAGTGATGTAGAAAGATGGTAAAATAACGGGATGTCAGGGTTTCTCTTTCTTAGAAAATGTAGCTCGTTCAGAGTCATTTTGATGTCCTATAACTAAAGAACAAAAGAAGCCAGGATAAGACATATAAACAATTTTTATAAATATATTAAATGCAAAGATTTCATTAAGCCAGAATTTGATTAGTAAATGCAGAAGCTTAGGCCTGAGCATTTTTATTGGGCCCCTCTGACCATTAAGAATTAATAATGCCCGACTTCTACGTGGCAATCTGCTCTTACTGACTAGCAGACTTTGTTTTGGTCTAGCATCCTTAAAGCCACAAAAGCTATTAACCTGAGAACAGACTGCCATATGCCTCTATATTCTTAAAAATTGTCTTATTAGGTTGATAAGTAAAAAAAAGTTATAAAAGATAACTGTTTATCAATAATGATTAAACATGAAGGAAATGATTGTAAAAGACAACTCTGCTCTGTCATAGTTTATCAATGATGACTAGAGGACGTGAAGTACATGTCCAGAAATAGGAACAACATGTTATATGTTTTAGAACAGCAATAATCTATGCTTGCCTAATGAGTTTTGTATAAATAAATAAACATTCTGGCTGCTACTCAGTTAGGCTGCAAAAGTCTCCCACACATCATATCTGTTTCACTCCTTCCCTCGCTGGCTCCTTACCTCCTTTTGAAACCTACCAAATGCTGGAGTTGGCCTTGGCAGTGTATGGAGGTTCTCTCCATAAACAATCAATGAAAAGGCCAGACTCATATTAGAACACATCACATTGTACACATTTCAAAGGCTCTGCTAAGTGACCTTTAAATTTTATTTTTGATATTTATTTATTTATTTATAACTTAAGGGTATGTGTTCATGATTTATGGCTTGTTGGAAGTGTTTAATGATGGCATCATAGGCTCTGGAACTAGAGTTTCAGGTGGATGTTAATTGTTTTAGTCCACAAGACTATACAGTGAATGCACATCTGACAGTCCAATAGGCAGAGCCACAGGAAATATATACGTGCATGTCCACATCAAGCAAGCCATTTCACAGAGCTACCTGAACACTTGTCTTTTGGAAAAGTCGCTGCCATATCTGTGAAGTCATGATTCTTCCCTTCAAAATTGGATTTGTTTAAAAACCACCTCAATAGTATGGCTTCTACACAGACAATAGAGTGACCTTGCTCCATTCCCCCAAACAACATGAGGTTTTGTAGTAATGGCATTCACTATCTGTTCTAACAGTCAAATTTCCATAGAGTCAATCCCATAAAATTACCTGCTACCAGACCACATAGAAATTTATGTGGCACTGAGCAGGAGGGCAACATGCCCCACCTTTGCTAACAAACAAATCTGGGTGTTCTCAAAGCTAGTTATCACAAGAGATTAGACGAGGAGAGTGGGGGAATCCAGGATTCAAGAATATTTGGTAACTTTATGTTTGGTTTGGAATGTCAGATACTTTACCTTGAATATTCTTTCCTAGGTCGGGTCACCTGTTCTCGAGTACTGCTTCTTTAGGTTCCACCTGCACCTTGTAGTGATTTTGATAGGCATATTATCATTGCCCTTGTCCATTGAATTTTCCAACTATGTCTGTAAATATTAAAAACCTCATGGCCTTGCCCTTACTCTTCTTTTCCTCACTGCTTCTGCTTCCTCCTCTTACTCTCCTTCTTTCCTCTTGTTCTTCCCCTTACTCTCCCCCTTACTCCTCTCTTTTCTCTTTCTCTCCCCTCCTCCTCCTCCTCCTCCTCCTCCTCCTCCTCTTCCTCCTCCTCCTCCTCCTCCTCCTCCTCCTCCTCTTCTTCTTCTTCTTCTTCTTCTTCTTCTTCTTCTTCTTCTTCTCCTTCTTCTTCTTCTTCTTCTTCTTCTTCTTCTCCTTCTTCTTCCTCCTCCTCCTCCTCCTCCTCCTCCTCCTCCTCCTCCTCCTCCTCCTCCTCCTCCTCCTCCTCCTCTTCTTCTTCTTCTTCTTCTTCTTCTTCTTCTTCTTCTTCTTCTTCTTCTTCTTCTTCTTCTTCTTCTTCTCCTCCATGCCAACTTCACTTAATTTTTCCTCTTGCATGAAAAATAAAGAATATGTAGTGGGAATGTACTTGAGTTTATTTTTTACTCTCAGATCTTGCCGGCCATAGACATCCAATTCTGAGACTCATACTCAAGGCCCCCCAATATTCTGGCACCTAAACAGGGAGGCCAGCAGATTACAATAGTTAATCACCATAAGTGTGCAAGGAATCAAACTTATTTCCTCTGGAAAGCAGCCAAAGTTTGTAACCACAGAGACACTTCTCCAACTCCTCAGCTCGGTGAGGTTTACCGTAAATTACTTAACAAGCCATATAGTATTCCCCTTCAAAAGTGAAATATTTGTCAGACTTCAAGTGAAAATCTATGTTGCTTTTATTGGTTAATGAATAAAGCTGTTTAGGCTAATGACTTAACAAAGTAAAGTCAGGTGGGATATCTGAACTGAGATATAGGGAAATTAGGTGGAGTCAAGGAGATTCCATGCAGTTGCCTAAGGAGAAAAACACTCACCAGAACCTTAATTGTAGGCCACAACCTTGTGGTGATACACAGATTAATATAAATGGGCTAATTTAAGATATAACAGTTAGCCAGAATAATGTTTGAGTTATTGTCCAAAGAGTGTTTTTGTTTTTAAAAATTTCTGTGTGATTGTTTGGGTCTCAGCAACCAGGAAACAAAAGAGCAGTCTTTTCAAAAATTTCTTTATATTGCAACTTTCAGGGAAACCTAGATAATAAATCCTCAATATAAACATGTAAAGCTTTTGGATTGTCACTTTTCAGCATCACAATCAATTCATATATTATCAGATTATTCTTCATAAAATGCATATCCGACTTAAAAAATGAAGACATGGCCTAAGTTACTTAGTAAGCCATAAAGAAAGATAAAATAATGAACTTCCCAGATAAATGTGTGCAAGCAGAAAAGATCAAAATCCACTGTCACATGTGTTTTTTTCTTCACATAAGGCTTCTACCTTTTAAACTTCAGGTGTAAATAGATATATGGAACAATTGCAGAAAATAAGAGAATAAAAGGGACTAGCTACATGATCAGGTAAAGGGTGATGTAGTAATCAAAAGAGAAATAGCAAGATACAAAGAAATAGCAAGGTTCCCATCTGATCATGAAATAGGAAAATTGGGGTTGGACTTTAATCAGAGAAAGGAGAGGAAGATAAATACAGAAGATGGTAAAAGAAGGATTAATTAACAGCAAGATTGCCTGAAAAGGTCATAGGAATTATATTACTAAGTACGTACCTCTTGAAATCAATACTACATATAAGTTTGTTTAAATATAAATATACAGTTCAAATTAAACTATTTAATCTGGGTAATGTTATCTCAAAGATCAAAAACTCAAGGCAAAACATGAAAACTCTTCTTCTGAGTTGTTCATAAGGGCCGTTTAAGAGACTACTAAAAGATAACAAGCTTTTGGTACTTTTCTTCACTGTCTTCCAGAGGAGGAAGCAAAGTCACTATTCCTGAAGACTGCATGTACTTAAGATTCAGGGTTCAAAGCAAATGAGCTGGAACTGTGTTGAATGTCTCCTCCCTGAGAATACTGTTTAGGCACCAGTGGGTGCCATCAAAGATTTAAAAAAAAAGAGGCTCAACAATCAATGCTACCCAGCTACGATGGCTTTGAACCACAGTGATGACAAAGCTTGTTATAATAATTCTATGAGTACGTTAGTGATACAAATACCATGACAGAAATCAATAGCTCTTTAATTCTACTGAAGAATCTATCAACAAGAGGGAAACCTTGCCTGATACTGGATAAATTCGCTACTACCAATGCTAAGGAAGTCACGGATCTTGAGTGAGAACCAACAGCTGCTACTTTATCAAACCAGCACAATCCCTAAATGTACTCTATAACTTTGATTATCATATCCACAGATAAGTGTACACTCCTTATCAAAGAACTCTTTGCACTAAGTGGAAACCATTACAGAAAACAACAATCAAGCAAAGTTTAGAATTGTATATCCCATCTTCAAACAAACTGTACCTTCTAAGGTTTAGGCATCATTATAGAACAGGTAGTAGAAAGTGTGCAAAAGACAGAGAATCAAAGTTTACTATGAGATTGTCCTAGAAATTCCAGAAGCTTCACAAATAAAGCTCCACCACCAAGAATACCTATACATTATGTAAACAAGGACAACAGAAGCAGACATGCCATAGTGAACATGGCAAAGCCCAAGAAACGACACTTAAACAAAGAACTACAATCAACTAAGGAAGTGTTAGAGTGGGAGATATATTCTTACCCAGTGATGAGCACACCAACTCAATATCCAATACCAAACACTTATATCTGAAAATATACATGCAAGTAACATCTGGCAGAATGAGCAGGTTTTAGTTTATATTTAAGAATGTGTGTATGCATGTATTTAGAAATATATATTAGATGTAACAGCAATTAAAGAAAAGGTAAAAATGAATTTGAAAGGGATATTAAGCTGGAGCATTTATAGGGAAGAGTGGGTATGGGCTATGATGCTTATATATAATTATTAAAACAGAAAAAATGATTAAATACTGTTTAATGTTAATTTAATCTTAGAATTGAAAATTTGGAAAGTATTAGTATATTAACAAATAATGTACAACTTTTTAAATTTGTGATTGATAAAATGTACAAACACTAAAACTTACCAAGTTTATTTGAAGTTTTAAAAAGCTAGGCATGTGAAAAGGAATATGATGAAGCTCTAAAATAGAATCAAAAGCCTTTTTAAATAATTATGAGCTAGAAAACATCATTTTGAGTGGGTAACAGACACAGAAAGACAAGTATCATATGTACTCACTCATAAGTGGTTTTTAAACATAAATCAAAGAATATCAGCCCACAAATCACAATCCCAGAGAACTTAGACAACAATGAGGACTCTAAGAGAGACATACATGGATCTAATCTACATGAGAAGTAGAAAAAGACAAGATCTCCTGAGTAAATTTGGAGCATGAGGACCTTGGGGGAGGATTGAAGCGGAGGGGAGAGGCAGAAAGAGGAGCAGAGAAAAATGTAGAACTCAATAAGAATTAATTTAAAAAATCTAGAACACACAAAGAGACAAGTGCCAACAGGTCAGAGCACTTACCTTGTAATCCTAATGACCTAGTTCCTTCCCAGAGAACTAAACAAGCAGCAGGTGTCTCACATACGTAATCCAAACACCCCTGAATCCAGGTTGGAGGCTGAGAGTAGAAAAGCCTGAAACCTACAAACCAGCCAGACTGGAACACACTGAGCAGTAGAAACAGTGAGAGACCCTGACTCACCCAGTAGAAGTAAGGAGCCACCTTCTGAAGCTTATCCTCTGCCCCCCACACACACCACAAGCATAGAACAAACAAGCATAAAAATGCAAACACACAAGCACACACACCCCAATAATAATTTTTAAAATGATACGAAATTGTGTATTCTGATAAATAAATGGTGTCTATATATTCAAAAAATACATATGAGAAAAGTTGAATGATAAATTATATTTGGAAATAAGTAACATAAATATATATTATATCTCTATTTTAAATTCATTTAATTATAATTGGTGATGCCTAAAAATTTTTTGTTTATTACATGAGGAAAATGCCATTGATTATAACTACAAATAACACAGAACAGAAAATGAATAAAGATTTTAAGATTAACTTCTCCCAAAGTTAAACAATATAAATATATAATTTTCTTCTATTAGAAATAAAAAGCAATAGCTGCAAACACATGGATGATTTGTGCATACATAAGTGTAGGTGTATACAGGACAAGAAGGGTCTGTGCATTTAAGAGGACAACTTTGTGAAATCATTTCTGTCCTTGTGTCTCTACACAGCAAATTGAACTCAAGGTCATCAAGTTTGCACTAAAGGACATGCGCAGTGAGTTATGTGGTGGGACCAATTCCAGTTTTTATGAAAACAAATAGAGTATAGAAATGGACTAACAAAGAATACCAAAATCATATTGCAGGAAAAATAGCTGTTGTAAATAACTTTTGTAAAATATTTTAAAAGATATATTTACATCAGTTTCTACTTCTACTTCCTCCCTCAAACTCTTCCATGTACATGCCTTATTTTCTTTCATATTCATGTCTTCTTTTACTTTAATTGTTGTTATATAATATACATGGATATTTCTAAATACATACATGCACACAATTTACATATTTATATCTATGTAAATATGTTATGCATAATTATGTATAATCTCATTGTGTATATTTGCATTATGTTTTCAGGATAAAGTAACTTTTGATAAAATATTTTGGGCTTTCTCTATGGGATATATCATTAAAAAATGAACAAACCAAAAGAAAAATTAAACTCAAAAGTTTTGGAATTGTTGATGGTGGTGGACTCAGGTCAAAAACTTTGTTATAAAGCTGAAATAGAAAAATTAAACAGTGATACAGGCAGTAGTTCAGATATCATTGTGAAGCAAACTGTAAGTACCATACAGCAAAATGGGGAAATACGTGAGTTGGGAGGGTTACATTTAGAAGAATATGTAGGTTCTCAATAGGCTCATAGACTCGTACATGGAAAGATAGACTGCAACATCTCAGTATGTAGCTCAGAGTCAATAGCACTGGAAGAGCAAATAGCAAAGTATATCTTGGATCAAAATACAGAGAAGGAAAAATATGCATTTGTCTATGTACAATTTCATTAATTTTATGATAGTGCTCACAATTTATTTTAACATATTACATCTACCATTTTCCCTAATTCCTTTCAAATTCACCCTCTACACCCTACCCTCTTGCAGTGAATGTGTATGTGTTTGTGTGTGTGTGGGGGGGTCTGTTTAGACATGATAAATTTGCAAAACAACTTAAAAACATAATTAAAAGTATTAGCCGATGCCTAAACTATAGAGCATTTTAACAGCTGGAGCCTCCTATCATTGGAGTTTTCTACTGGTTTTCTTAAGCTTCTTTTTAGAATCTTAACATGGGCTTATCACGTTATGAGTGCTTTCACCGTTGTGCTGCTAGACTCGGTACAGTGATCATCATCTCTGAAGATTATTCTTCACCCAGATATTCAAATTATCTTTTTCTCATGCTCGTTGGCCTCCACAATACTGTATATTTTCCCAACCAATTGTAGTCTTTCCAGATATTGATTCATTTTCTTTATTTTTCTCTTCCCTATCTCTTTTCACTGAAATAAATGTCAGCATAGGCATATTTTTTTCTTGATTGCTTATTATTATTCACTATTCAGTAGGTCTTTCATGTGCCAAATTTTTGACCATGAATGCACTCATTAGGAATATCTGTTCAAGAGAATGATTATCTCCTGATGGTTTATTTACTGTATTAAAGCCACCTGTTTCTATATGGTCATCAGCTTTAGGGAGACTAACAAAGCTGCACTTTCAGAAATCAAACCTTTTATGCACAGCTTGATATCCTTAGGGCTATTTTTAATACAGATCATTCTTTCGTCAGTTGTTTACCTAACGGGCAATCATGTCTTGTCAATCCCTCCCTCTGAACATCTTCAAATGTGTCATTTTATTTATGTGATATCTCCCACCACCTTAGAACTGTAGCTCGTCATCTTACACCTGGACTACGGAAATAGCCCGTCTTCTGGCAAGTGTACACAAGTCATTTTCTGCATCATTCCTTCCTAAATGAGTTTTTAATTTGTCTAAATCATAGCTTTCAGAATGTGGCTTAGAAATGCAGAAATTATCAATGATTCTAAAGCCATATGTAAAATATCTTCGGTTTAGGTTTGAAAGTACTAAAGACTCTTTTGATACACATGCACACACAGTACATGCACATTCACACACACACACACACACATACACATAGGTAAGTATGCCACACACACACACACACACACACACACACACACACCTTGTTCTTTGAATGCCTCTGTGTTTTTCTTTCTTTCATTAACATCATTTTTTTTAATTCAAAATGATTTCCAGTATGGTTGGGAGACTTTCTACAAATTCATCCTCTGCTGCCAAACATTAATAACTGCTCTGAAAATCTGAAATTACTTTTTCAGTGTGGAAAAATTCTAAACCTTCCAAATCTTTTCTGAGATCCCCAGTATACTTTGGTTTCTATGTGATGCTTGTGTGTTATTAAGGAATGTAATCTAAACATTAAAAGCTAAGAGGATCACACCAGGGGAAGAGATAAGGAAGGCAGAAATTTAATATCATCAGAGCTCTGTGCAGTGTCTGAGTTCAGTGCCCATCCCCCCCTCCAGAGTATCACTCGAGAGAATGTGTTACTTGCTCATTTAGATCATCTGTTAATGAGAAGAGATGGAGAACTCCACAAATGTTCATATTCTTCATAATTCCACCAGCGAATGAAGAAATTGTTGCACTTCCGTATCATATGGTCCCGACAGTACAGTCTGTTGCAACAATCGAGAATTTCCCTTGATCCATACAAAGATAGAGGCTTTACTATGTTTGGGAAATGCATGATAGATTTAATGCTGAAAAAGTATATATATACATAATAAATATATACTAAATATGGCAGATACCTTCTTATTATATAATTTTAATTCTTTCTGGCTATAAATTCATGTTTTATCCCTCTCATTTGATGTGGTTTGTATTCAGATTTGCTCTTTTGAATGTGTTGCATAGGTCAACATTGTGTTGACAAAAGCACAGCAAGTTTTGTTCTTAATATTTGCAGAAATCATGCCTAGTTGGTGGATTGATTGGTACCATTAACTTGGTTGTTGTCAAACAGGGCTTACACCATGCTGGAGGCAATTTATGTTTTCATTGTTTTCAACTTGACATGCTATAACGTGCTATAACAACTATGATGTCTTGAATCACTAACACCCACTAATATCTTGCAAATTTCTGAATATCTATCTGTTGTAATCTCCTACCTTCTGTCTCATTCTTTTACTTTTATGAAATTGTGAAAATAACCTTAACTTATGATGTGATATTTTTATTTTAAAACCATGTGTGGGCATTTAACACGGGTTGTGTTAGTACTGAACAACTCAATATAATCTTGTGAATGCGATAAATATTAGCCTTAATAGTAAATTTATTATTTTCCTTATAAGAAAAAATGAGTCCTAGGTTTTTAAATACTTTAGCCACATGTTTCTTAAGTTTGCTTCCTTTTTTATCAAAAAATTTCAGATATTTTGTTCATTTTCCCTTCTCCCCATATTTCTTCCTGATACTATTCACCTTTTTATCCACAAAAAAATGATGTTCATTTCATCTATCCTTAAAAATCTAGCAAACAAAAACAAGAAACATGCACAAAATACATATTTTACCTTTTAATTAAAGTTAAATTTTTGAATAATATAAATATGATATTTCTTAAATGGGTCCTATATATAATTATTGTCTTTTCAATATTGTATAATAAATGCCTTATTTTGTTCTACAAGAATATGTCTCTGGTTAAGTGTAGGTATTTTTTAGAGGCTTTTAGTTTTGTTGTTAGCTCTCACATCAAGTAGTGTACAATTCCTATCTAATCCCAGCTCCAATGGTATCTGCCACTTGTCTCCAGTAACTCCTGCACTTGTATCAACATAGCCAAACACAGGAACACACAAACTAATTAAAAATAAGTCACAGTAATCTTTATATAACAAATTAATTTCTAAATTTGCTTGTTTAAGAAACAAGCATTCCTTTAAAAAATAGAATAAGGAGAAAAATTATAATGCCTGCCTGTGTATTAACAGATTTATTTAATAAAAGGTAGTTTAATTTGTTGAAATGTTTGAGTATTTTCAACATTTCACAAGAGTCACCTTTAACTTTCTGCACATAATAACAATATTTTCATGTAGGCATTCACTACCTACATACTTTGACAATTAATTTTATGTGTCCACCCAACTCAGCCAGTTGGCAGGTACATATTTGCTCAAAATTTTCTCTGGAGAAAGTCTTAAGTTGCAGTCACCATTGATACTGGAAGATTAATTAGAACAGTTTGTTCTCCCCAGTGATGCCATTCTTTATCAAGTCATTTGAAATAGAAGGGTTGCTCTTCCATGAAAAAAAAGTAAATTTATCTTACTTATTGCCATCATGCTCAGACATCATTCAGTTCACAAAGCTAGAAGGAGCAATTTTAAATGTTTTCTCTGCCAATGTTAACCCAGGGCTTTCACTTATAAGGGAATAAATAGTTTCTTCTCAAACCAATGAGGATAGCTGAGACCGAGGAATCTGAACTCCAGTTTGTGCAGCTAAAAAGCTTATTTATGGTAGCAGTTCCATGAGACTTTGGAAGTTACTGATCAGAGATAGTCATAAATCAATACATTCTCCAGATAAAGTGTGGGAGCCACAGATAGTCCTGTTACAGAAAAGTGTGGAAGTCTTTGCCATCAAACTCATAAACTATCTGATGACATTCTTTACTCTTGGATAGTGAATGCTAGGAGTCGTTTAGAATATATGCCTATGCCATAATTCAGGTTTAGTTTATTTAATTATAAACTTGAGTCAGAAAACTTATCTACAGAAAAATGTGATACTCTTTTAATTTTATTTTTATTGATTTTTTTATTGAGCTCTACATTTTTCTCTGCTCCCCTCCCTGCCTCTTTCCTCTCTTTAAAAACTTTCAAGGTACCCACGCTCCCAATTTACTCAGGATACCTTGTCTTTTTCTACATCCCATGTAGATTAGATCTATGTATGTCTTTCTTTGGGCCCTCATTATTGTCTAGGTTCTCTGGGATTTTGATTTGTGGGCTGGTTTTCTTTGCTTTATATTTAAAAACAACTTATGAGACAAAGTTGTCCATATCTAGTGAGACTTTTCATGCAAATATCAGGCTCAATGACAAGAGAACATGATAGAAGAATACCACAGCAAACACCCCTGGGTCAGAATGAACTATCAGAGATGAATTTAGAGTATTAATCACTAAGTTTCCTGTGAGACTTACATCTTCATTCTTTTTCAAAATATTTCACACTACTTCTTGAAGTTCATTTCATTAAAGAGAAATTCTGTTCATTGAAATAAACATTGATTTGTCTTATGAGACAATGCCTTGGCCTTCTCAGGTTATTGTAAAGATATCATAAACTATATTATTTAAAAATGTCAAGCTAAATAACAGATACTTCATAGAACAAAGTTTATTTGGGGCAAACATGGCAACATTTAGAGAGGTGAGACAAGATTTTACATCTGTAAACAACGATAAATTTCCGTTTGTTACTTGTATGTAAAATTCAGTCATGTTATGAACCTGAGACAGGAATTGTTATGTATACTTTGTTAGAAGTGAGTTTTAGGAAAACATTTTCTGAAACGTTGTATTATTAAATAATGATGAAGAAATGTCTTGCTCAGAAAATACATAGAGACCTAGTGAAGTATAATATATGAGAGTATGTAGAACGTAAAGGGATTTATTATGGTATTTTAAAAGTTCTCCAGGAAGTGTTTATGTTAGAGAGCCAATATTGATCTTATCTTTTTTACAAATTGCTGACTTTAATTGAAATTTGGACAAAGAAACAAAATAAAACAACAAAAAGAATTTAACTATACTTAAAAAATAGTTGTTTTTTTTTTTTTTTTTTTTTATTTTCAAGGCAGGGCTTCTCTGTAGCCAGGCTGGCCTTGAGCTCAGAGAGATCCATCTGCCTCCCAAGTGTTTATAATAATGACTCGCCCCATCACCACCTGGAGAGAAATACCTTTCATGCAATCATTACTAAAGCTTTTCTAAGACATCTCAGGATTGAAAAATCCAAATAAAAGGACTTGCAGACTAAATGTCTTCTGAAGAACCAGTTCTCCCTTATCCTTATTAGGAGGCAGAAGCAGATTAGTTCATGCAGTCTCATTTGATAAGAATGCATGTCTTATTCACATGATTCTATTCTCATGAAAAACCTCCTAGAATCCTATGTCTAACCTTATAAACTTGCAGTAAGGTATTTAAACTGTGAATTCTGAGAATACACCAATATTCGGGTCATTTTAGTTTATGTTAACAAGAAAATAACATACACATGGATTCTGAAGACTACTAAAATCTAACATTATTTGTCTTTCCTTTGGTGTGTATTATAGATCTATCTATCTATCTATCATCTATCTATCTATCTATCATCTATCTATCTATCTATCTATCTATCTATCTATCTATCCATCTGTCTATCTATCTATTTATTTATCTATCTATAGCTATCTCTCCCTCTCTATATACATATATATCTACCCATCTAATTACCTCTCTGTCATATATCTTTTGCAATGGTTTTGCTAAATAAATTAAACAAATTTTGATGTTTTGAATATAGACAACATAGTTCATGTAGATACATTGTGAGTTTTGGAAAGATAACACCAATTGAGAAATTAATATAAATTGTGTGCGATAAGAGAAAATGGGTCAGAAAGAAACCCAGCTAGGAGGAGATGGGCTCACAGTCTCAAGGAATAAGAAAGGGAATTATGTTTTTTATTCTGATTGTATGTCTGAAGAATAATTTTCATTCCTACTATGAACTTAGCTGAGCACATTCATGACAGCAAAGGCGTAAGTGAACTCTTCCACATGCACCCTGGAGTTACAGAAAATCTTTGAGTAATACAGAGAAATAAAAGGTTTAGCGATTCTTCTTTCAAACCCTTATTCTGGTGGCAAAGTATACAGTTCATTTACTTTGCATGAGTAGACATTGCAGACAAGAAAATTGGTAAGGAAGAAGCCCAACAATTCAGGGGGAAACTAATGAGTTCCAAAGCAAGGCATTGGTACTACAGAAAAGGAAAATGGAAATAAAAACGTTGTCAAGATTCGTCACTTCGATTTGCAAATAATTGGCTGTGGAAGTTCGAGGAAAGTACCGTTAAAAAATTCCTCTGTAGATCACTAATAGAGTAAAAAGAAGTATCTAGGTAACAAATGCTTTAAGAAGAAAGTATTTGTGAAGTGAAAGTAATTAATAGGGTAAAATTTATTTTCAAACATTTGCTGAATAGCCAAGAATTCTAAGTAAAGAAGAAAATAAATGTCACAAAAGTTGTATAAAGGCAGAGTATAATAAAAATAAGAAATTTTTGAACTTTGGAAATGATGGTCATTAGAATTTCTAGTAACAAAACAAAGTCATGAACTGGTTGAGAACGGATTATGAAGCAAAAAAACAGGAACACGTCAGCTGAGTTTCAACGTTCTGCTAACTTTTGCTTTTCTTTCATAAGAAAATGAATACAGATAAAAATAAGATGATAATTAGGAAGTTTTTCAATGCTCTTGATTGCATTCCTCATAAAATGACATTATGCCTTTAAGGAAATGGGGCAACATCAGGGGTTGAGGAGAAGCACACAGAATTAGATTCAAAGCCAAGTTTCAAAAGAAGTGGGAATACTCTCCCACCGGAACAAGTGAGGGGATAAGGAAGAAAAGCAGATTAAATTACAAAACGAGAAACAAACAGTCCGTGAAAAAACAGTCTTATAACAAATAAATGGAAAACTTATTTTAAAGATAGATTTATATAATCACATATAACATATTTAATATCGTATAAAAAGACCTAGACAAGAGAAATTAAGAAGGTACAAACCAGGTAGAATATCAAGGAAAACACTAAAAAAAAATGTTCGATGTTATAAACCTAGATAAAATACCATCTATAATTATTACAAGGTGTATAACTGTTTGATATAAAAAAACAAAAAGTCAGTAATCAAACAAAACCTATTTACAAGTGCAAAAAATACACCAAGTACATACTTAGGTCTTAAGCATTAATGTCATAAAATAATAATAGAGTTGATAGTCCACAACAAGTGGGGGAGAATGAAAAATAACGAAAAATCTACCAAGACAGAGATAAAAGATAGGCAACTAACGCACGGGAGGAGGCCAAGAAAAATGTAGGTTGAAAATTTCAAGATAAGGACAGAAGGAGGGAAGACATATCTAAAGGTGAGTAATCACAACAAGGCAAACCATCAAAGGGGTCTCGCGCCCTTTCTGGCCGTCAGGCATACACACAGACAGAATATTGTATACATAATAAATAAATAAATAAATAAATAAATAAATAAATAAATAAATAAATAAATAAAATTAAAAAAAAGATTCAAGTGGACCCATGGAATGATGGCCCAGGAAACTGGCCTAAGTGAACTGCCTTTGTGGATCCCCATGATTAAAAACCATTAGGTAGTGTGGAGAAATGTAATCAAACAGAAACTGAACCACTTGTACCATATAGAGATGCTGTGGAAGCTTGTTTGGAAGTCTTTAGCAATTTGCAGTTAGTGCTCAGAAACAGAGCATAATAACATGTCCACTATCAATTTTTTTCAGAAGCTCTCTCTTTTTCCTTCTAATCTTCTGAAAATCCCCACTTCTACTTTTGGCCATTATGAGACCTGGAGATTAAAAGTGAATAGGAGAAATAGCAAAAGTAAAAATCAAATGAAAATGTTAATATCCCATGATTCTCTTCAAGATTAACACAGCCATTTTTCTCTTAAACTAGAAATAGATGAACATTTATACTATTATTAATTTGCTTTTATAATATCTGAAAATCATCTGGTTAGTACATGAGGAACACAAAAATTAAAGATAATGCCAGTAATATTAAGCTATAGAGGGTTTAGTTAAATAAATACATTTTTTTTTTTGGTTTTTTGAGACAGGGTTTCTCTGTGTCTTTGGAGCCTGTCCTGGAACTAGCTCTGTAGACCAGGCTGGTCTCGAACTCACAGAGATCCGCCTGCCTCTGCCTTCTGAGTACTGGGATTAAAGGCGTGAGCCACCATTGCCCGGCAATAAATGCATTTTTTATAACATACAGCGATAAACCTAATATTGATTTTGGCTAAAATTATCATTATAACAAACAAATTTACAAAATGTATGCTGTGATTTCAGATAACCTGAGTTCACATAAATAAATGAAGAAAACATATGCCACAATTAGGGATTTAAAACAGACATGGGGCAGATGTGGTGGTACATCCCGATATTCCTACCAGTTAGGAGGTAGAGGCAAGAACTTCAGGAGTTCAACGCTATAATGAAACACATATCTCTAAGAACTAAAAAAGAAAGACCTTGGTCAAAAAAAGCATTGGGAAATTATATTAAAGAGCAAAGAAGATTAATGCATCAACATAAATATAAAGAGACATCATATTAACTTCTAAGTACTAAATGTTTATGCTGTGAAGTGAATTTCTTTAACATTATGAAAAACTTCATTAAATTCATTAAATTTTTTCAAATGGGTGAACCCCTCATGGTCTTGACGTCCTTGCTCATATTTTCCCTCCTTTCACTCTTAAACTGGACCTTGGGAGCTCAGTCCAGTGCTCCAATGTGGTATCTGCCTCAGTTTCCATCTGTTGTTAAACGAAGGTTCTATGGTGATATCTAAGATAATCATCAGTCTTACTACAGGACAAGGACAGTTAGGCACCCTCTCCTCTATTGATTAGAGTCTTAGCTGGGGTCATCCTGGTAGATTCCTGGGAATTTAGCTAGAGCCAGGTTTCTTACTAACCCTTTAATGGCATCCTCAATTAAGAAATCTCTTTCCTTGCTCTCATATCTGTCTTTCCTCCATCTCAACCATCCCATTCCCTCAAGTTCTTCTCAACCCTCCCTTTTCCCTTCCTTCTTCCCCCCACCCCTATGCTCCAGATCATGTCACGTTATCTTATCCTTTTCTAATTCCTAGGTGGGACTATATATGTTTTTCTTTGGGTTCACCTCATTACTTAGCTTCTCTAGGATCATGAACTATAGGCTCAATGTCCTCTGTTTATGGCTAGAATCCACTAATGGTTGAATTCATAAAATAATCATTTCTTTGGGTCTGGGTTACCTCCTTCAGGATAGTGTTTTCTAATTCCATCAATTTGCATGCAAAATTCAAGATGTCATTTTTTCCCACTGAGTAGTACTCTAAAGCATAAATGTGCCACACTTTCTTTATCCATTCTTCAGTTGTGGGGCATCTTGGTTTATCCACTAGGACAGATTACCTGAGCTAATGGGAGCTCACCAACTCCAACTGGACTGAGAGTGAAGGAGCAAGGGATCAAACTAGTCCCTCTGAATGTGGTTGACAGTTGGGGCACTAGGATTTGTCTCTACTGCATGTACTCTTTTAGGGATCCAATTCTCTCTGGATGTATACCTTGCTCAACCTAGATGCAGTAGGGAGGGCCTTGGAATTTCCACAGGGCAGGGTGCCTTGCCCTCTTCTAGGATTGGAGGGGCAGGGGTAGGAGGATGTGTGGAGGAAGTGGGAGGAGGAGAGGGAGTAGGAATTTTGATTGGTATATTTTAAAGTAATAAAATAATAACAAAAAATAAAATAAAGTAAAAAGTTTCGCAAATTCTCAAATGTAAGTCAATGAAATTTTTATTCTTTTTGCATAAAACAAGGAACTTAGCAATAAAGAGGTAAACTAACTCTGTTAAGCATGTGGTAAGTATCAGAATTACTAATACAAGACTATAAATATTAGCTTTGTTTTTGACAGATTTTATACATCTGGAAGAGCGGACCTGAGGTGCATAATTACCTTCATCAAATACTCTTGTAGGCAAGTCAATGAATCACTTTCTTGATTAATGATTGATATGGGAAGAGGCTCAGCTAACTGTGGTTATGTCATGCCTGGGAAGGCAGTCCTGAGTTGTATTTTGAAAAATTGAGTAAATTCTTGTCTAGCAAAGCAAGGATAACATTTTTTCACAGTTCCTTCCTCTGCAGCTACTAAGTTCCTACCCTGACTTCTGATGATGGAATGATTGAGATGTGAAAGCCAGATAAACCTTTCCCTCTTCAAATTGCTTTTTTATCATGGTGTTTATCATGTTGATAGAAAGCAAACTAGAACAAGTAATTATTGATGGAATTGTGCAAATAATTTGTAAGTGCTCTGTGTTTTCTGGTGAAAGAATAAAGGCACAGAATTCAAAGAAAGGATGCATAGTGGCCTTTTCTCCAATTGTGTTAATTCAAGCTAGCCCAATTTTTCATTTCACTGAGTCTGTTAGAAATTAAGTCTGATCTTATTAACATTGTCTAAGCTGGATGCTTTGAGGGACAAATCCCTATTAAGCCATAAAGAAACAATTAGTAAATTATATTAGATGTGATTATAATGTGACAAATTATTTTATAAGCATGGCAAGCTATAGATACAAATGAAAAATGAACATTACATCATTAACTCTGGATGAATTTATATGTTTATTATGAGCATTTTCTTGCTGAAATATTTTTTTCCTTTCATTTTAGTCTGGGTCTTCCAAGGCATATCATAACATTTGCATTATAGACAAAAACTATTTGTGTTAAATCAATAAAAATTTACCCTGCATATTATTCCAGAGTAATCTATGAAAAGGATGATGGTATGCTTTCAAAGCATGAATATTCTTCTCTCAAACTTATGTAACCATAGGCATTTCTAAGATAATCTGCCTTTTCTAATGTTTTGTTTTTCTTTCCTGATTTTTGTTTTTACATGTTCTTTTCTTTTGGCTCCCCCCCCCCCTTTGTTACTTCGGCTTAAACTCAGGGTTTGTGTTTGTAGGCAAGGTATTTTTCTGTTATACCAGATCTCTAGGTACTCTATATGTATTTAAAATAAGTAAATCATAAACAGTTTGAGTAGTTACTGCATCATCATTAGGAACCACTAGGCTTCTATGTAAATGTTTCAAGTGAAGCAATGCCTAGTGTGAATTGTAAAAACTTGTCATTTAATATTTATACTTTAGTGATAATTAATTAACAAATGACAGTAAACACATACTCATGCATATAGAGATATAGAATTGAACTGACATAAAAATCATCAATATATTGGATCAAATGACATTTCATCAAGTCCTTCCATTTAGTTTTGTATTTTATATCTATAAACATAAAAATTAGCTACAGAAAATAAAATATCACACAGCATTATGCTGTTCATTTATTTAATTCTACAAAATTATATTTGTGGTTTTACAAATTAACAAGTTCTTATAGATATTTTTAAAATAATTAAAGCTTTGTTAATAAACATTTTGTGTAAATATCATTTGGCAATTTTTGAAAATATTATAGATGGAAATCTGTATTTTAGATACATTAAAATGCCATTTCTATTGCATGTCCAGTTGAGCAGTCTAGGCAAGAGCAGTTTCTTCCCCAAATTGCTTGAAAACTCCATTAGAAGCCTCTTCGATGCCCATCTTCCTCTTGAAGTAATTGGTGGTACCAGGAGCAAAACTGTCTCATTATCATGAAAAGTCCTAAGTTGTTAAAATATTTTATGTGCCACATTCTGTAGTCCCAGCATTTTCCCAACTACTTTTATTCCCTGTGTCAGCTCAATACAGTTTCCTTGTTCATTAACCAATAAAAACAACACATAGACAAAAGGACCTCTCACACCACAGATTTCTTTTTTTAATATTTTCAGAAAAATATCAAGACTTAAAGACAGAGATGCTGCTACTTTACATTGTTGTTCAAAGTTGAAAAAAAACTGAGACAAAAAAATGAAGTACTGGTCAACACCTGTTCTGGCAAAATCTTACACTAATGTTGGGAATCCAGAGGAAATTGCAAGAGCTTTGAGAAACATGCCAGTGATTCATGTCACCTTGTGGACTCGTAGCTCTGCCTCCTGAAGTATCATGCCTTTCCGAAGCTTCGTTTCTGATGGGTTTGCTGCTACACAGATGTTTCAGAATGCTTCTTGGCTGTGTATTTGAAAAAATGAGCAAGCTGACTCTTGCTGCTCTGCAGTGATTGTCTCCCTAAATGGAGATGTTTCTGCTCTGCTCTCCTAGAATATTTTCATTCTCTGAACATCTTCTTGGGGAGTGATATCATTGGTAATATCTCCTAACAATGATCTCAGAATGAAAAAGGACAATGCCCTTATTCCCCCTCAGAAGCTACGAATCTTAAAAAGAGAATAAAGGACACATCAAGTCAAAATTTTTGAAAGACGTGGTCTTTTGCAACATTGCTAGACTAAAATTTTTTTCTGGCAGACACCAAGATTGATCTTTGCTTGTACGCATTTCTTAATTTTTGCATTGTATGCAATTGAGTGATGCTGAAGATTTTGAAAATGTCAAGTGTTCCTCTATGCTTCCAGTTCTTTCAAAAACCCTCATCCTCTTGTAATTCACTATGTGAAGAAAGAATCTGAGAAACACTTTATTTTACTTACTAATGTTATCCACAGCCCACTTTTCTGTAGTTTATTGCTAGTGGTAGAGAGGTTTAGTCTAGCTTTCCTACAAACAACCGGAAACTTTTCCCTACCCCTCTCAAATCTCATATAGTTATTCCAACTTGGGTCAAATCAGCTATGTATATATACTAGAAAAACAATTTAAGAATTATTAAAATTGAAGAAGTTAATAATATTTTAATAGAGATCATGGGCATTCATTCAGCAAGAAACAGGAAACACAGGCAGGTGACCTTGTTTTATCTGTAGATCTCTTGTGAATCTGTGCCTGTCTTTGTTGGCTTCTAGTATGAAGGAGGGTCTTACCCTACAGTTATTCCTCTCCAGAAAGGTCCTAATATCTGCTGTGTGATGATAGGTTTTATCAATTTGATGAGATTGAGAATCATCCAGAAGAAGACTTCTCAGCATTTCTCTAAAGCATCAATTTTTGCGGCTGCCATCATGTACTGATGTCAAACTTCTGTTTACCTTGCCTTCTAATATAGAATCAACACTAGGAAATGTTAAGTGTATGCCAGCCCTTAAATTATCATAATGAGAGGCTATACAGTCTAGTTTATAATCTGAGCATCTATAATTTGCAAATCAACATGTTGGATTACTTTGCTGCTATCACACATACAAATACACATACAAATACACACACATACACACACACAGACACACACACACACCAGCACTATTACCACCACCTCTAACACCTCATACACATACATTTTATTTCAATAGAGAATAATGGTGAATAAAATACTTCATGTATAAGCTTATGAATCAGATTTAATCTCAGTTCATCTTTCAAAATAAACTTTGTATTATTATCCACATATTACACAATTCCAATACATTACCATTTTTATAAAATATTTGATAATTTCCTTGAAGCATCACTAGCATTTTTTTCAGTTCAAAACAACACAGTGTGTTTTGTGAACTTTGCCATTTTGCAAAACTTTTCCTGAGATACCATTGTCCTTTTTTGAAAACACTCTTTGATTTTGTGTATTTGCACCTGATTTTTACTGGACCAAATCCATACAGAATTATTACTCTGCAACTATTTAATAGATTGTATGATATTAAGTATCTCACATTTTCTGTAAGATGAGGTAAAATATATAAGAGCTGCTTGGGGAACTACAAACCTCTTCACTAAGGCATTATCAGACTCTAGGATTTCTTTAAGTAGCATCTCACACTGTCCTTAGAATAATGCAAGCTCCTTTTCTGACCCAGTAAAATTCTTCATTCAGAAGGTGTTTTTCTCTTCTTAGAACACTTAATAAAAGAGCTTAGAACCACGTACTGTCCCCTTGCCCCTTGGAGACAGACTTTGTAACTTCTATAATTTATAGTATTTCTGTAAAGAACATAAGCAATTCATGTTTGAAGTATGATCATAGGCAGGTAGTGCCCCTGGGTTGTGTTCTTTGTGGAAGAACAGAATCCTGTCTTCTTCTGTTGCCAGATAGCCAGCAGACACAGCTGGTCCCATCACGTTTACACTGACCAATTCTTTGTGATTTTCCATCTCTCTGTCTCTATTTGATCCCAGCTTGTGTGATCCCCCTCCCTTGTTTTCCCTTTAAAATGTTGAGTTATCCCTGCACAAATGGGAGTAGAGTGCAGAATCTTCTCTCCTGTCAATCATCCCTACTTTCCCTGCTTCGGGCTATGTCTAGCTGTTTCACCTTTGATGCTCAGCTGGATGCCTCTCACACAGCTCTCAGGAAATTACAGGGAAGTTCTTGCCTGAAGCTCTGGTTTTATTTGGAGTTTCTACTACAGGGAGTGGGCGTGACCAACTCCTTCCCTTGTGAGAGGGCGATTTCTGTCCCCTTGTCACATTGACTCTTGTACATGACTGTCCATGCCTATAATCTTATGGAACATTAAATTAAAAGCAAATGTCCACTACTTTTCTAATAATAATAGTTATATTAATGAAGCAAGGGATCTGAGCTTGTCTCTTCAAAAGTATCACTTGAACATGAAAGAACATTTTTTATAATGTTGGTGTTATAAATTATGGGGCAAACTATATCAATTACTTGAAAACTGTTGTTTTCCAAAATACAGCAACTGTTTGAACTGATTTTTTTTAAAAAAGATAAACACAATGGCATCTTTGGCTTTCTGGTATTTAAAAATCCTTCATGACATCTTTCAGACTCAAGTTACGAGAATTCTTTCCTTTTAGCTAATGTAATATATTTAAATATATTAATTTCTCATTGCATGGATTAATTCTGTGTCTCTGCCACTGCAAATTACATGGTCTCCAGCACCTTGTTTCTAGTCTTAGAGGAAAGGTGTTCGCCTATCTAGACTGCCCAAAATTGTAGTATATAGCAAATGAGAGTTCTAAATGCTAGCAACTACTCTCTGTAACTAAGCCATTAAACTATTACTCAGACAATTCTTTTTGAAAAAGGCAGGAGAATAAATGTAATCAAATTGTGAAAATATACAACACTGTTTTGGATAGCTGTTATTAAAGGAATAATGTTATTCTTATATTGATATTTTTGATATTAAAGTCTATATTAGATTGGTTTTTAAACATAACCAAATAGAAAAAAATCTAAAGTTTATTACAATGATTACAAAACTTATAATTAGTATTGTATTTCAAGGTCAAAATGTATTATCCTTCAATTAAGCATTAATATTTTTACTCAAAATGATATATACAATATTTTTAAATCCAATCATTTGTGAAATCCTGTGTTATTGATCATTGTTTATAAATGTTTGTTTACAGTTAAAGGGGGATATGACACAGATATGAATACTTTACATTGTTATGGATCTTGGTTTATTGATGAGAATGTAAGGTCATTTTTGTTATATGTATATTTCTGCTCTTGATTAAGATATTGTGTTTGTGCAGCTCATTTAAAATGTAATGTATAGTTAAGAATTATAGGTTAATAGAGAGTCGTCTATAATAGTCAAGCTTGTATTCATGTTAGTTAGATTTTCTAGATGTACAGAAATATATTTCAGATAGATAGGTATTCTTCAACCACTTCAAAGAGCTTCAGAATGTGGAATATAAAATGTTTAAGAACTTAGGACTTTTCATGACAATGAGACACTTCTGTTGCTGGCAGCACCAATATACTTCAAGAGGATGATGGACATTAAAGAGGCTCATTATAGAGTTGGTTAGACATTTGGGCAAGAAACTGCTCTTGCCTGGACTGCTTGATGTTATGCTGTATAAAGTGGACATGCAGGACCCACATAAAAATGACTGCTGAAGTTGCATAAAGAAGGTGAGACAGTCCTTTGGGTTCCTGCTTAATGAATATGAGACATTCTGCAGGCTGTAGAAGAAAGTGACTGACAAACTGCCAATACAGGTGGAACTGTCTTTGAAATTTCCTACTTCATGGAAAAGTCTGCTGGATACTATGGGCCTGTAGGCTGAAGATAGATGCTTCATTGGTACAGGAGAACTTTAGATGACTGTCCAGGTACCGAGATGTCTCTGTCAATTCTAGAGTTTTGTAAGTTGATTACAATGCACTTCTTGTGTATGTAGGTAATATTATATCCTTTTGGAGACTTTGATGGAGCTAAAGAATAGTTATAGATATAGATTTTCTTAGTTATGATAAAAGATTAAGAAGATATAACTATTGTAACTATAATCTTGATTAATACCTGCTTTGTTATATGTAATTTTACTAAGTTAAAGTTAAAACTTTTCTTTTTTATTTAAACAGAAAAGATGAAAGGGTTTTGGAGGTCCTGCTGTATATGTGCTGCTTTTATTGGTTAATGAATAAAGAAGCTGTTTTGGTCAGTGACTAAGTAGAATAGAGCTATGCAGGGAAAACTAAACTGAATGCTGGGAGAAAGGTGGAGTCTATGAGGAGCCATTTAGCCCCACTGAAAACAGACGCTGGAACTTTACAGGGTAAGCCACAGCTTCATGGCAATAAACAGAATAATGGAGATGTGTTAAATTAAGATACGAGTTAGCTAAAAATGCACATAATCTATTGACCAAACAGTGTTGAAAATAATATGGTTTCTCTATGACTATTGAGGGGCTAAGCAGCTCGGAACAAACAAGCAATCTCCTACTACAGTAGGTTGCTTAATCCAGTGTTTAAATAGAAAGGAAAATATTTTTATAGTAGTCTTTCATTGGTTTTTTGAAATGTTTAGTTAATTGACATGTATGTGCAATGTGAATTTGACTGTTAATTGATGTAACAATTTCTCCTAAGGAAGAACCTAATGCAAGTACAAAACTAAGCATTCATTACTATTTATAATGGTTGGTCTTTCCAGAAATTTCAATACTATAGCTTCAACTTACTAACCTATTCTTGAAATGTACTGATGACAATTGATAGAGAGATGTTAGATGTTCAGTTTTTATTAAATAATATGAATGAGAGACAAGTGATTTAAATTGACACATAGTAACACTCTTGTTATGTAAGTGTGTGTGTGTGTGTGTATTGCATGTACACACACAAAAGCACATGCTTCCTCAAATAAAGTATTTTTAACTGAGAAACTTGCAACTATAATTTGCCCTCCATATTACAATCTCTCACATCTCAGATTTAAAGAATATAAATCAGAGTACAGCGGTCATCTATTCTGTGCTTTTTATTACTTTATATATGCTCAGACACCACATTCATTAAAATAAAGGACATTATTAGAGAAATAAATTTATACATGATGAAAATGTGATATAAACATTATTTTCAAGGCTCAGGAGACAATGTAAATTGGAAGCTAAAACAATAGTTATTGTTTTAATAACATACATAGGCACAGGCACTAAAATATGTTCACATAGTAGTATATTCTGCATTATAAAATATAACTTTTTGATCTCTTTCATTAATAAATTTTCATATTTTAAATCAGATGTCCTCACACTAACAGATTCCTCTTGATTGTTTACCTTAAATCTAAGAAATTGTTCTAATTTCTTAACTAATTATGATGCTTTGAACATGATAATTAACCCCCTTACATCTAAATTATTCAAATATCAAAATATCTCATATTTTTATTGATTTTTATTGAGCTCTACAGTTTTCTCTGCTCCCCTGAAAGGCAGGGAGGGCAGCAAAATATTTTATTGTTATCATTTAATGCATGCAATTTTCTTTTTGAGAGTTCATATTAGAATTTAGAGCTCAGCTTGCTAGGCAAATTGTGCAAGGATAGTTGAGCTGATACGCATTGAACCACTGATTTTTACATCTTATTCAAATTCTTAGGTTTATGGTTCTCTTTTTCTAACTTCAGAACTTGTACCTCACAACCATTAAACCAAAGCAAAATGGGGCCATCTTCAGTCCTGCTAGCATTTTCACGTTTATTCTTCTCAAAGGTTTATAAACTTGTAACACATATAATTGAATTTCATTGCAGTGTCCACTTTGCCTTATATTGCTGCATGAGAAAACGTTAGATGATAAACGTCTTTCATAGTACACAGATTGACTTTGGCAAGTAACCTGATTAAATCTAAAGAAAGAACTTATCGTCCTACTGACTGGAGTTTCTTATATGTTTGAGATGGTTCTGAAAAAATTGTAACATATATAATGAGTTAATTAAACTCAAAATCAAAAACTAAAGTTTTCTTAAATGTCTTAAGGAAAAAGTTTCATAAACGTTATTTCCTTTCATACACTGTGAAGTTTTAATTACAGATTTTTTTCCTTTATCCAATGTAGATTTAATATGATCCTGAATTTGAATGATACCTCAAATAATATAAAATACACAATTTAAAAAAATCCTCTTGTTCTCTCTGCTCTGTAATCTAGGAATCAAATTTTGAGCCCCCAAAAAATTCTAAACCAGTAGACTACTGGTCCAATGCTCACTTACTCTATTTTCTTTCTTTCTTTCTTTCTTCTTTCTTTTTTTCTTTCTTTCTTTCTTTCTTCCATCATTCTTTTCTTTCTTTCTTTCTTTCTTTCTTTCTTTCTTTCTTTCTTTCTTTCTTTCTTTCTTTCTTCCTTCCTTCCTTCCTTCCTTCCTTCCTTCCTTTCTCTATTTCTCTTTTTCTTTATTTTTCATTTGTTCCTTGATAATTTCATAAATGTATGTAATGCTGTTTGATTTTTCTCTCCCTCAACACTCTCATACCTTTTTCCACTCCTTGTCATCCTCATCATTTCCTGACAGATTCTGAGCACAGTTTAATCAGGGCATCTGTGGAATTGCAGCAATTCTCTAGGACCTGGTTAGGTACCAGTGAGCACACAACTGATGATAAGGTCTCTTTCTCCTTCTAAATAGTTCAATAACACATAGTTCAACAATAGTAACTAAGGATCCCTGCCTCTCTTTACCACCCCTGTCTACAGTTGGTAAGCTCTTTCTGTGGAGGCATCAACACCTGTTGTGCATTCATGATAGTAATGGCTGTGTCTTTCCAGAATATGGTATTTACTTTCCACTTTTCCTGTATTCTAGCTGTTACATTCTTTCCACCTCATTTTCTGCTATGTTGCCTCAGCCTTACAGAGGATGTCACAGAAGTCTTATTTAGAGCTAATCTGATTCTCACTTTCTCACTGTGTAGTGTCAGATGAGTGCTTTTTAAAACCCTTCTAATAGACAGTCTTCATTCCCATGGAAATAAACAGCATACATTTCCATAGCTAATTTAAAACTTCAGCTCAATGATCTCATATACAGAACGCAAATTTTACAATTTTTTTTTAGAGAACAGTTTTCCAAATGCTTCAGTGTCTTTCTAATTTAAATCCATAGTGCTTTGGCAAACAACATGATACTAGATTAAGGTCAGACATAATCAGGAAGAATCCTGAGGAGGAAATGATCTAATCTTAAACTTAGCTAAAAGTTAACTTATCTGACATAAACCAAGGGGTCAAACTATAAATAACTTACTCATTTTAAAAATGAGAGTTATTAAGTCTATGGAGTAAGAATCAACATTTAAAAATTTCCAGTAATCCAGGTTCATAAATGATCATAAATTGAATATAAGATATGAATATTACTTTTTAAAGAAAATATTACTTTCTATTTATATTCTGTTGCTCTTATGCTTAAATTATACATGTGTGTCATAAAGTTAATATGATACAAATTAATTATAAATTACAGATGATTAGCTCTATAAAAGCTTAAAGAAAGATCATATATATGACTGTTGAAAGTATGTCCCATAGGTACTTAGAGCTCAGTAGAGATTAGGGACAGAATAGGACACGGAACAAAAGAAAGATGTTGAGTAATAGATAGTGAGTCTTAGAACTTTCACAATTGGTAATGTGGGGAAATGTAAGAAGCTGCACCTGTCAAAATGCAAGAAAGGAGGGTTCTAAATGAAACGCTATAAGCGAATGAGTAATCTTTGAGGCAAGTAGATAATTTTAAACCAATGTAAGCATGTGTATAAGCATGTAACATGTAACCTGGTTATGAATTTTAAGTATTAACAGCATAATCATAATCATTATTTTTTCTAGCCTGTTTTTATTGATTACTTGGGAGTTTCACATAATGCACCCTAATATCAATTACCACCCAGTCTTTCTTTGTGCAACCCACTCTTTTGTGTCCTTTACCCAAAAATGAAGGAGAAAAGAAAAAAAACACAAATCCAATGTGTGCCACCCATATTCAATCATTGTTTTAGAGTACACTGTTATAGAAGTGCTTCCTGTAAGGACTTGTGGTATGGGAAGTCCTTTTGTATATATGTTGTTTTTATTTGTTAATGAAGAAAGCTGTTTAGGCTAGGGGCTTAGCAGAATAGAACAAGGCAGGAATTCCAAACAGAGAGAGGAGGAAAGAAGGCAGAGTCAGGGAGAGATGTCTTGTAACAGCTGGAGGAGACAGATGCCCGGACCTTACTGGTAAACCAAGAGCTTCATGGTAAAATATAAAATAATAGAAATGGGTAAATTTTGTGTTGTCAGAGCTAGCTAGAAATATGCTTAATCTATTAGCCAAACAATATTGAAAATAAGATAGTTTCTATGTGATTATTTCGGGTCTGGACAACCAGGAAACAAACAAGCAGTCTCCCACAACAGAGGTATGCCATCTTGTGCCAGCAGCAGTCTCAAGATCTCCTGCTTTTCAAGTTGCTTTATTGTGTCAATAGGCAATCTTGAGTGAATGACCTATGTAGTCCCAGTTAACAGATAAATATTCAATGACACACAAGGATAGGTCACAAAAGAACATTACCTATGATGACACTGCCTACATAATGCAGGAATAAAACTTTAATGCTCGTATCCACAGGAATTTATTTTATCTCATAAATTGATTTACTTTTGAATTTTTCAATTTAATTAAATTATACTTTAAAATTTCATACATGCATACAATGAAATAGGACCATATCCACGTTCAATATATCCTTTCAAATTTCTCTCAGATCCCTTTCCCTACATAACCTTAAAATTTTATGTTTTATTTTGTTAAGAGCTTTTAATCACTCAGAGACTCCATAGGTGCTCTCTTGTGGAACTATCCATTAGAGAATGCAGAACCTACTAGTGGGCGTTGGTTTAAAAAAGAATTAATCTAATTAATCTAACTTCCCTGAAGGTATCAATATTCAATAGCCCCCTACTTAAGGGTAAGACTTTACTAGCTCTTTCTGCATATACACTGGGATTTTACTTAGCTTAAGAATGTGCAGTTTTTGTTTGGATAGCCTCTGCTGTTGTGAGTTAGTGAGAGTATAAATCGTGTTATATCCAGAAGAGAGTGTTTCAGAGAACTCCTTCCCATCCATTGGCTCTTAATTCTTTATGTTTCCTTCTATAGGATGTTTTAAGAGCACTTAGCCTTGGCAGGAGCTATGGAGGGTTTGATAGACGTGTTTCATTTAGGCCTGAGCTCTTCCTTATTCTCAACACTTTGATCAGATAAGAGTTTTTAGAAAGACTGCTCCTCATTGTTCAAAGAAGTTCCTCCAACCAAAGTTGAAAGTAACCCCAGTCTATAGATAAACACCTAGATATTTGGAAAGCCGTTTCATAAGCTGGTAATTCATCAAAACAACCAGAAGTAGTTCTATCCTAGGATTTATGAGCTAAGAAGCCATAATTCTTTGACCGTGTTTACAGTATCAACCATGCTTCAAATTCCATCAGAAAGTTTACCTGTAACTGTGAAGTCAATAATTCACCAGTGAACTTACCTTGTCTGGCAGGTTGGCACTATAGCCTGCAAAGTCAGAACCAGCTAAGACTATTGATAACTTTTCTCCTCCAGGTCCCTGTTAGAACCTCTGGCATTATGAAACCCAGTCAGCAAGAAGATATTTCCTAGTTAGTTTGAGATTGATTTCTCTATTTCTCTTGCAGCAAGAATTTTTAAAAGCTTCATTGGAAATGAGAATACCTGTAGCAGTAAACACAACAGCAGTATTCAAAGATTATGTATGCATAAACTGAAACAATAGAGAGGAAGTGGAAATATATACTTTCAATAGAAATTTTTAACATTCCTTAGCAACCAACTTAGAGTAAGTAGCAATCTATTAAATGGTGGGAGGAAGGCAAGAAGAAGAATTTAAGGAAGCATGAATTTGAGGAACTTTTTAATAGCTTAATAATTTCATCTATTGTATAATTGTTGTATATTTGTAAAATTTATTTTGGTATTATTCTGTTCTGCACTTACGTTCTCCTTTGATGGTATCTAATTTCATTTCCTTTTACATCAGTCAGATTTTACCTTTATAAATAATATGTATCTTATCTTTAAGAAAAAATGTTAATGTTTTTTTGAGCTAGAAAATGGAAGCCCGATTTTAGCTCAAAAATAATGAACTTTACTTTGTTATTTTTGAAAGTAGTTTGCCATAAAGTATTTCAGTATTATCACTCAGCTTGTTGGGCTGATTTGAATACCTTTTTCAAAATGTCTAAACTAAAGCCCTAGTATAATTATTGATGTGACAGAATTATGTTAGAAAACTCACAGCAAAAAGCTTAAGTGTAAGCAGATAATAAAAGTGAATCCACAACATGACCGATCTTTTTGTAAGAGGAGACCTCAATGTGAGTAGTAAAGACCAAGGAAGAAGGAAATAGGTCGCCACTGAAAAGTCACAACAAGAAGCCTTTGAAGAAATCAAGTTTGGGGTCCTTTTGTTTGTGAACTTCCAGTAAACAAAACTGTAAGGAAGTAAAGCTATATTGTTCAAGGATCCCAATTGCATTTTATCAGAACCACTTCTATCAGTCAGCTGGCCATTAATACAACATGCTAAGTGATGAGCCAACCATTTCTTTACCTCACATATTGGTAGTTTGTTTGGTTTCTAATGAGAAAAGAAAAGATGATAGAAATATATTTGGTGGTGCGTAGTCATATGACCAAGAAGAAGATAGAAATACCACTTTTGAGATCATGACGCTAAGAACGTCCATTAGTTTTCATAGCCTAAATATTCAAAGCAATTCAAAATGCTAACATAAGGAGTATTCAACATTTGTGATATTTAAAATGAAACATGTTAGAACACTATTCCAATCCATGGCAAGCTACTAAAAATACTTTTAAAATTCATTTTACAATCTCATTGTAAAAAAAAAAACAATTAGTGGGAACTTTTTAAAATAATTACTTTGAAATTGAATGTTGATTCTCTCCCTTTCTTCACTATCAAATCTCTTGAATGTGATTCTAGCTAATTGATCCCAAGAAAGAATAGACATAAAGTATAAAAGTTATCTAAAATCTAGTGAGTGTTTTCCAGTTAAATCCTCTTTGGTAATTTCTTATATCTGCACTTCGCAATTGATTTTGCCTAATTTTGTATTTGGAACTCGAAGCGCAGTGGTGACAAAGTGGCTTCTAATTTCAACAGTCGTGTACATTTAAGTGGGTAATGTATTGGGCAGCAAAGCACCAATCTACACAAAGTGCATTATATTATTTTTTTTGTTATTTTTGTTGTTGTGTAGCAGTGGAAGAGATAAGGTCTCTCTCCTTTGCCAAGAAGTAGAAAGCCCTATAATATCTTATAATTTAATGACATTTTATCAGCAGTTATAATAAAATACTTCTTCCTACTCATGCCTTGAATTACACATGAGATTTTAAATAAAATTTGTGATTCAAATTTTTTAACACTCCATTTCTAATGATTGTACTTATCTGAAATACGCTGTATGTAAATATCACAGAAACATTTACTTCATTTAATTAAATGTTGTATGGAAAAAGAAAATATATATCAGTAAATGTTTCAGTGTGCAGCCACTATTCAAGTTAGATTTGTAGTACACGACCATATTATGTATTAGAGCTCTTTCATTCAAGAGGTTCTTAAGACCTGATCATATTTTAATGAACTTCTCTCCCATGTAATCATCAAGAAAAAAAAACAAATCTCCAGTCTATAATCTGAATTCCATATGCTGTCTAAAGCAGATATATTGTAGTACATTAGAATGAGCTGGGAGATATCTGTGTGATTTCGTAGGTGTTGGGAGAGAATATATTGTATGAAAATAACCCTATTTTCAATTAAAATAAATATCAGTTTTTATCAGGACAATCTCCAAAATAACAATTTCCACAAGAAAATGACAGTGTAATTAACAGCAATAGAATAATTTTAACACCTTCAAAATAAATTATTAGGCATGTTTTAATTGTATAAAATGGCGAACAGGTAAGTTCTCTGAACTTTAGCAAAATCAAGTGGTTATAATTCAATAGATTATTCCTGTATGTTTCTTTAGATTTAGCTCCTAAATTTGGAAACATTCTGATTAGGGACTGGAGCATTGGCTAAGATGGCAAAACCTTTGTTGTGCCACTTAGAGGAAATGAATTCAGATCCCCAGTTTCCAATGAAAAAGCTAGCTACAACCATGCCAGCCTGTAATGGAGCTCTGGGCAAAAGCATAAAGGGAAATTTGTCTGCAGCTCAATGGCCGGCGAACCCAGCTAATTTCCTTAGTTCCAGATTCAGTGAGAGGCACAGTTTCAAAATGTGTGGTATATAGTGACTGAGGAAGACATCAATGTCAACTTCCTTCCTGCACGCACACACACAAATTTATTAATGTACACACCATACACAAGCACACATTTTCTTTCGAATTAAATAATTTGCTGGGAAAATAACTTAACCTTCAAATTACTTGTTCTTTTTGATAAAGTAATATGTATTTCTAGGAACAAAATGAAGAGAAAATGTTAAGAACTTGTGTCTTCCTTACATTTTCAAATTGCAGTTTGAATAGCCAAATTCTTGGTAGACAATGAATTATATGTATTAATGAAACATTTATAAAAAATAACAACCTTGAAATTAAAATGAATCCAAGTATATGATCAGGCATTAACAACATGGGTTTCCTAGAAAAACTAATAAAAATATTTAAAAATTTTCTATTAGTTACAAGAACACATATGTAAAAAATGTAAAAATCATTAGTCAACTTTGTTAGTGAGTAAAGAGTGTCTGGTATTGTTTTGCCTATTAATAAATACACTATCAGGAAATATATATATATGTGTGTGTGTGTGTGTGTGTGTATACATTGATTTGTGTGCATGTGTGCTATACTGAAAAAGTATGTATTGATATAGTTGCTGTTGATTCATTTAGAGTTTTGGTATAGAAAAGTTTAGCAAAAATATAAGTATTGATACACAGGCAATAATGTCCAACAGGACAAGGAAACGTTAAAATTATTTATATAACTTTTTATTTACAAAGCCAAAATTTAGGGTAAGAACTGAGAGATGATTTTTACCAAATCTTGTTAACTTTTTCAGAGTGATTATGTTTTATGACAGTGTGACACAATCTAGAGTCACGGACAAGAGAAAACCTCAATGAACAAATAATCACACAAGGTTAGCCTGTGGGCAAGCTTGTGGGGACACATTTGTGATTGAATAACACATATGGGGTGCAGACTATTGTGAAATTCCATCTTCCCATAGGATATGGTACAGGAATGTGTGAAGAATCATATATAAACCTTGAACAAGCCAGTAGGCAGCACTCTTCAGGACTTCTGCTTTAATTTCTGCATTTAGGTTTCTGCCTGGAGCGCCTGCCCTAATTTCCTTCAGTCATGCCTTGCGGAATAAACTGAAGGGGAAGAAGAATAGACCCTTTCCTCCCTAGTTTGCTTTCCTTATACTCTTCTACCACAGCATAGAAACTTTTAATAAGACACTGTTATGTTTTTTAAATTATAGTATTTTTATACTATATTATATATTTTATTATGACAATGAAATTTACTTATTCTAGAAAAATTACTTAAGATAGTGTGCTTGTAAGATTGCTCGGTGGGTTAACATAATTCTCAAATTTAATCTTCAGATCACATAGAGAAAGGAAACAAATTTCTGTCTGACCTTCACTCATGTACACTCACAGAAGCACAAATGTGTATACACACACACTGAAAAGACACATATAAAAGAAACTTGTTTCCATACCATTATCAATTGTTGCAGAAGATTAGTTGTGCTGATTTCAAATAATTTTATGAACCTCAGTCACATCTAACCAGAGAATATTTGATTTTCTACATGTAAAAATTATCTAAAAATTAACACATTCTATGAAAGAAAAAATATGAAAATGGCAATGCATTGATTCAGATATTTATTTTCCTTATTTTTATAAATTTAGTACATGTTTGGAACATTTTATGTGACACTATTCTATAATTACTCTCAAGGGCTTAAATGAAATTACTGTCAATCACAAACCCAGTCTTAACAAACATTTAAGAGCAACATTTTTCCAATAATAGCATAATTGAAGAAAACAGCTGTTTTAAATAGGAAGCATTTTATAATTTCCCCTTGTTTGTTTTCAATGTAACCCATCCTTCATTAGTGTAATAAAAACACATTTATCCTGCACTACCATCGCTGAAATCTCTCCCTTTGTTGATCACATTAATGTTCATATTTGCCTTCCTACTTTGGGCCTTTTGCATGGCGCAGTTGTCTCATTTCTATGCATTCAAAGTAACCATACTACCACTTCAAATTTCACTTTTATACTTTACCTTAACACACTATCTAGTACTTCAGCTTGACTTTTTCTTTACAGTAACCATGAGATCCAGATTATGTCTAAAAATTGTGACGTTTACCTTCCATATCTTATAATTAAAATATTTTTGACTTAATTTTTGTTGACTGCAAATATTATAAGTATTTTAAGTTCTTAGTTTTTATGTAGATTGTCTACTTCTACTTATCTCATGAAAATAATTGATGAAGCTCTATAATTTATACCTCAAATTATACCAGGCATTAATAATTACAAAAGAAATAGCAATATATATATATATATGTATATATATATATATATGTAATTCAGTGTTATAATGATTTTGCTCATCAAAATCTGAGGCCAGATCCCAGTCATTTCATATATATATATATATATATTAATGTTTGGTGTAATTTGGGGTGTTCTATAATTGTAGCACTTGCATTATAAACTGTATAACTTCTAAATAGTGGAGATTTATTTCTCCCAGTGTTAACATTTCAAATTTGTGATTAGGTTAATATGTGTTTAAAGTCTCAAATGAACTCACTTTGTGATCTAGTCTTTGTACCCTCAGATGCCAAAATAGAGAAAGTTGATACTCTGTTTAGATAAAGATTTTGACATAATTTATAATGGTTCCAGTTTATGATTCAATTTGAGATTTCTGAAACCCTTAATTCAATTATCTCAAAACACTTTAGATCTCCCTATAGCAAAATTGCAGACAAGGAATCTTTCAATCCATAAATAAATCCAAACTCATAATTTATGTGATGGTCTTTTATACATTTTATTGATATTTTTGGACTTCTTATAGTTGCTTAATTATTTTGTTTGTTTATAATTAACACTACTCATATGCCTTGCTTTTACTTTAAAAGTACTCTATTTATAGCATATCCATGCTATATCAACGTACCTGTACATTCAACATTTCAGAAGTAATTTCCTGAAAGCAACAGTTCTCTAAATATTGTTGTTTAGGACAAAAATAACATTTTGTTCTTACTGTTTTTCTGCATTCTGTTATCGTGAAGTCTTCCATTTCAAAGGTCACTATTAATACATATTCATCTAATCATTTATCACTAATAATGTGATTCACAGCATGGGGAAACTAATTAATATTTATTTTTAAATTAGAAATTAAGTGAATGTGTTGTGATTGTGATATAGTAGCACTCAGCAAGCATAAATATATCCAGAAAAGTTTATTTTTACTTTAGAAACTGAAAATAGTCAGGTTATCATTCTTTGTAATCAAGACAAATATACAAATGAAATGGAATATTAATCATACAGACCTTGACTGTCAAATAAAGAGGTCAAGTTCTCAAATATTTATTGATTGTATTTATTCTGTATGTGTGGTATTTGTGTGTGTGTGTGTGTGTGTGTGAGTGTGTATGTTTACAGTTAGAAACATGACTCTGCAAACTTTGGGAGATGACGTGACACCTTACAGAGTTGTTGCCTTCTGCCACTTTGTGGATCCTGCCTATACCCAAGCTGATCTAAAATTGTGACTAATCTTGATTCCTCATGATTTCTTAGTAAATAAATGAATATTAAATATTTACTTTACATTAAAACATATAAGGTCAAACTCAATTATCTTTTTTATAAGAAATTTTATATTTATTGCCAGTATTATGTAGCACTGCTACTCTTAAATATTTATATTTAAACTCATACCATCAAAAATATGCATACATACTATAGGATATTTTTTTAATAATTTTTAATACTTAATGTCAAATTGATAAGAATGCAAGCCATCATGAAAATATACTGCTAGCCAAATTTGTAAGAGAGCTTCTAGATTTAGATTAGGGTAACTAAGTTGGAAACACTCATCCCAACTATAGGTAAATTCATTCCATCCACGATCTGAGGACCAAAATTAAATAAAAAGGATAAAGTGAGCTGAACACTACACTTCACTACTTATTGTTTCTTGTGTTGGCAGTGTGGTAAAATGCATCATAAGCTTACTATTGTGACATTCATATCATGGGCTACAATCTTCAACTGAAAGCTAAAATAAACTCTGAAATAGTTAAGTTGCTTTTGGCCATATATTCTCTCACATCCATAAGGAAGGTAATTGAAACAGTCAATTCACTTAAGTTTCTCATATGTATTCCAACACAACTGGCAAAAGTAATTTAGCATTAAGTTATTTAATAGACAGTGTTTGGTGTAAATTTTTTTAGTTGTCAATACATCTAAGTCAAACCACCCTGAAAATTCTACTTCCACAAGCTATGGAAACAATTGAATATATGATTGTTGTTATCTTGTGAGTACAATTGTTGAGTTCTTGTAATTCATGTTTGAGTCTCAACATATTCATGTCTCTGAACAATCACTTAGGAATTTCCATCTTTGTCAATAAAGAAAAGACAGAAAAAAGGAGAGTCTTTCATTCATGCTATAATTTTAATACTGAAGACAATATAAGATGATAAATATATTACCATTTTAGTTTTTGTGTAGACCAACATCAGTCACTTTCTGCTTCAGTTCTCAATCTATGTGTATGTGTGCCCCTTTCTTTGTCACTAACCAATTACAGTTTTTGAGAAATGTCTCGTATGATTCTTCCTATGAGTTCCCTAGTGTTAAGACATTTATTAGCATTATCATTCATCAATACGTATGTACTTTCTTTTGTGTTATGTTTTACTCTACTAGTATCCATCTTGATATTCTCTAAGCAAAACCAAACATGTATACAATCTACATTTTTAACACAAACATGAAAATGCTATAGTGATAGCATAGAATACATACCAATGTTTATATTACTGATTACTAGAGTAAGAATTGTAGATTGTAAAATCTGAATCTCCTGTCCAGTGTTATGTTCTAATGCCTTGACTGAGGATTTCCAACAGTAAAGATAATGTCTCATCCATGGACATATCATAACTTTTCAACAGATTCCAACAGTTAAATTCAACAACACAAATCCTTTCAGAAAACTTTTTCAAATTAATGCTATTCCTTCTCTGTAGTATTGGACCACTTTTTAATGAGATAATATTGTAAACAAATCTAATTCCTGGAATCAAATAGTAGGAAGGAAAAAAGCATAAGTCTTGCACAACAACTTCCATAATATAAGCAAAACTAAATGATTCTGAGAATTGGGGCCCAGGATAAAGAGAAAACCCAAAGTTTTCCATCAGTGTAAGTTGCAGACTGGGTGCACTGTGGGGATGCAGGCAGCAGTGTATGAGCTGGTATGCATGTCCTGAGCCTAGGAGTGCTAAGCTGCAGCCTGCTGCATCTGGGGCTTAAGCCACAGACAGGGGAGTCAGTGTGCAATGCCAAAAAGTGGACTGGTCCACATATTAGGCACCAAATGATGGAAGAAGATACAAAATAATCCCACACAATTTCAGAATTGTGTATAATAAATGGTTATTTATTCAGGGGAGACATACAGATCACTGTCCTAGATCACAATCCTCTGCACTAACAAGGTACAGGAACAGAGCCTAGCAGCCTGACGTGAGAGCTGGAAGCAAGACAGTGAGTGTAGGCTTTACAGTTGCATTTATAGTATAAAAGACCATGTCCAAGTGGACTGGTATCTTAAAGGCTATTGGCTGAAGTAGCAGAAGGAGCTCCCACAGCACATAAGTGATTCCCGAACATATAGGTTGTGACCCCATTAGGGTTTACATATCAGATATTTACATTATATTTTATAGCAGTAATTTTATGGTTTGGTTTCTCCACACTATGAGCAACTGTACAAAAGGACTGATGCATTAGGACTGTTGAGTGAGATGCATTACTACTGCTAAAGATGGTTCCTCACCTTTGCAATACAATTATGGTGGCCTTTTTATATATATATTTAAAGACTTATTTTAGTCTAGGCATGTGTGCATCTTTGTGTCAATATATGCATGTGTGAGTGCAGGTACCTTAAGAGGCCAGCAAGATATTTTGAATCTCTTGAGACATAGGCAGATGTGAGCTGTCCAGTTTGGTTGCCGGGAACCAGGGTCACTGTAAGAACAGTATATGCTGTTAATAACTGAGAATCTCTCCAGATCCACAGTATGATTTTAAAATAATTTTTAATGCATTTATTATTGGCTAGGTTATTTCAATCATTTAGAGTAGGTTGATATTTAAAATATATTTAAATTTTAAGAATATTAGTAAGTTTAAAAGTGGGTGAAATTTGAATAGCCTTGGCAGAATATATGAGGGTGCTAAAGGCCTTTTCTTCCTGACAGAAGAACTCTTTCAGACTCTAAATCGCTTTGAACTTATTCATAGTATTTCAAGTTGTCAAATGAGTTTTTTATGTATTAAAGGAACTATAGCAGCAAAATACATCATCACCTTCCATTGTAATGTAATTTATGATTTAATATTAGAGCAAGGGGCAGAGAAGACTAAATTGATAACTTTCCAGCAATTGTAGACTGAACATCTCATATGTCAATTACAACATCTATACTTATCAATCTGAAGGGATTTTGACAAGTTATAAAAGTTTAAAATAACTGCACTTCATGAGCACATAGTATATTGAGCTCTTCCGTATGTCAAAGGCAATCACTTGTGAAATTTCCAGTGGTTTTTAATTTATAAAAAGTACTTTTAGCTGCTTCCCATCTTAATTTTCATAAATAAAACATAAGTTTCTCAAATATTAGATATATTCAAGTAATTCATTTTCCAGATAAAATCATGGAGAATATATTTTCTTTGGTAAAAAGCAGGATATATATTACTAGACATATCTTATATGTGTATTATTTTATTACTATTGACATACATGTTGCTATTTATATTGTCATGGGTAAAAAGTTTATCAAAATTTGACCCATAAATTAATTCATTATTTTTGTAAATATATTTTAACTTTCTATTCCTTAAACAGAATACCATTTGATCTAGCAGACATCATAAAATTATTTGGTTAAGCCGGGCAGTGGTGGCACATAATTTCAGTTCTATAAATCAAAAGTGATAGACAAAAGTCCTACAGTAAAACAATCAAATAATGTGAATTAACAAAAACTCATTAATTATTATTAACAACTCTCAAAATCAGTAGTCTTAATTACCCAATAAAAAGACACACTATAAAGGAATGGATGTGAAAACAGGAAAAATTCTTCTGCCACATCCCTGCAACACACAATACTATCAAAGAAAGATATCACAACAGGAAAAAGAGGTATAAAAGCATATCCCAAGCAAAGAGACCTTAGAAGAAAGTTGTGTAGCCATTTTAATATCTCATGAAACAGATATTTAACCAAAACTAACTAGAAAAGAAGGGGTAGAATATTATATACTCATCAAAGAACATCATTACCAAACAGAACATTTCAATTATAAACACCTATGCATTGAACACATATGTAAAAGAAACATTACAACAGCTAAATCACATGTTAACTTTCCTACACTGATAGTAGGAGACTTAAATACCCAACCCTAGCCAATACACAGGTCCTCCATACAAAATCTAAACAGAGAAATGATGGAGGTAAATGATTTTATAAAACAAATCTTATAGATACATAGGTTTTATAGAGATGCAGATTTTATTGTTCTACCAGATTTTTGCAGAATATTTCCCTCAAATATAAAAGAGTATACTTGATACTAAACAGCATAGAGAAACTTTTCCACAATGGAACACCAACTTGAAAAAAAGCAAGTTTCAACAAATACAAGAAATTGGAACTAACAACCTATCTATTCACCACAAATTAATCCTGGATATTAACAAAAATGAAATCAACCATAGGCATAAAAACTATTTTAATTTAAACAGTACACTGATGAGCAAATATGTGTAAAACTGAAATTAAGATAGAAATTTAAGACATTTTGTGAATGGAATGATAAAGAAAACACAACATAAATAAATCTGTGAAATACAGTGGAAGCAGTTTTAGGAGGAAAGTTAATATCCCTAATTGTTCACATTGAAAACAGCTAAAAGATTGGAGTAATCACTTATTGGTTACTTAATGGCAAACCTGAGAGTTTTAGAATGAATAATACTAAAAAATATACATGATTCAACAGGAGTAGGAGACAAGAACTCATAACAAAATAACAAAATAAATAATAGATATAGAGATAGATTCTAATCTACATAGGAAGTTATTAAAGACAAAATCTTCTGAGTAAATTGGGAGCGTGAGGACCATGAGATAGGGTTGAAGGGAGGGAGAAAAATGTATAGCTCAATAAAATAAAATATAAAATCAAAAAAATAACCAACTTTGTTTCATTAACACTTTTTGTTCTTCTATCTCTCTTAGGATCCTCACTGTCTAGGTTCTCTGGAATCTGGATTTCTTTGCTTTATGTTTAAAAACCACGTATGAGTTAGTATGTATGATAATTGTCTTTCTGTGTCTGGGTTACCTCACTCAATATGATGTTTTCTAGCTTCATACGTGCCTGCAAATTTCAAGATGTAATTTTTTTTTTTGCTGTGTAGTACTTCGTTGTGTAAATGTACCACATTTTCCTTCTCCATTCTTTGGTCTTGGGGCATTCAGGTTGATTTCACATTCTGGATATGACAAACAATGCTGCTATGAACATAGTTAAGCATATGTCCTTGTGGTACAATTGAGCATCCTTTAGATATATACCCAAAAGTGGTATTGCTGGGTCTTGAGGAAGGTTGTTTCCTAGTATTCTGAAAATAGTCACACTGACATCCAAAGTGGCTGTATGAGCTTCCATTTCCACCAGGAATGCAAGTGTTCCCTTTTCCCCAAAACCTCTTCAGCATAAGGTGTCATCAGTGTTTTTGATCTTGTCTATTGTTACAGGTGTAAGATTGAATCTCTGAGTTGTTTTGATTTGCCTTTCTCTGACTAAATATGTTGAACATTTCCTTAAGTGTCTCTCAGCCATTTTATAATCCTCTGTTGAGAGTTTAAAGCTGCAAAACAATCCCACACCAGTTAAGAATTGTGGATAATAAAAAGGTTATTTATTTTAGGGGAAAAACTTATAGAGCACTCTCCCCAAACCACAGTCCACTTGTCGTAAACAGAAAACAGAGAGTCTAGCAGCTGGAATGAGAGCTGGAAGCAAAAGAGAGCACACAGTTCCAGATGCTTTTTAAAGTGTAAGAGACCATGCTAATGCTACAATGGGCTGGTATCTTAAAGGTTATTGGCTGAAAGAGCAGAATGTGCTCCCACAGCAAGAGTTCTCTGTTTAGATGGCTCTTCAGTTAAAGTCACTTTGTGTAATAGCTTCAGAATCTAGTTTAATCTTGTGGGCTACATTATAGAAGAAGAAACCACATTCTGAAGATTGTCCTATGGCATACATAAACACATGTACATAGAGGTGCCCCTGAACACACACATGCACAGGGAAAGTGAGAGAGCTTACAAGAGCCGAAACCTCATGTATGCAAACAAATAAACAACTACAATTATTTTTAATTGATCTCTTGTTGATTAGTAATGAGTTCCATTTCATCATTTCTAAATTATGTTAGGAACATTTACTTCTTTATCAGATAGGACATTATTTCTTTAATTCATATCTTGATTATTCAAATAAAGTATCCCACAGTTATCATCTCCAAAGCAAAAAAAAACACCATGTTAATTATTATAACAATGAGTTCAAAAAATAGTTTTCCAGAAACTAATTTGGAAACTTATATTTCAAACACCTGGTATAAATTAGAACACTTCTCACATTACAATCAGTAGTGTCAGAGAATGAATTTTAAAGATTTATCAGCATATACTACCTGAAAATTCTAAATATCATATTGTTATGTAGATTAACACAGTTATGATGTGCTAAAATAATATTTAATAAGTTAATACGAGACAAATTTTATCTTATTCTTGCTACAGTCTCTTAGACAAGAGGGTTGGAGTATTGCAACTGTCTCTGTTTAATCTTATTATTCAAAGTCATGATGTCCCTCTAGTCTGTGACTCTCAGTTTCTGTATCAGATTTCTGCTTTCTACTTTCCATGGATGTAGGCAGAGAAATAGTACATAAAATGGGCACAACTTCTATCAGTTAGGTAAATTTAGACTCACATAGATCCAGTTTGCAATGACTGTATTCATATGATGATGTGGGAATGATTTCTTATTAATAAAGAAACTGCCTGGCCCATTCGATAGGTCCACCCTTAGGTGGGTGGAGAAAACAGAAGAGGATTCTGGAGAAGGAAGCCGAGTTGAGGAGTCGCCATGATGTTCCCATGCCAGACAGACGCAGGCTAGAATCTCCCCGGTAAGCACGCCTTAGGATGCTACACACTTAAAGAAATGGGCTAGTCAGGTGGAGACAGCCAATAAGAGGCTACAGATAATGGGCCAGGCAGTGTTTAAAAGAATACAGTTTCCATGTAATTATTTCGGGTAAAGCTAGCCACGCTGGTGGCTGGGTGCTGGGAACGGAGCCTGGCCGCTCCGTACTACAGATGGCGCCCGACGTGATAGGCTAAATCCATAAAACCGAGAGAGCTTAATTTTAAACAGAAAAAACAGAGTTTAACACAGATTTTGTTGTTTGTTGGTGGCGTGCTGTAGAGACTTAAATGCTGTGTCATTTAAAGCAGCCCACGAGGGCAGACTGGAATCGGGCTTGAGCAGGCGGAAGAGTATGGCAGATTCCTGCCGCCATACAGAGACTGCTCAGTGCTCTGTGTTCAGATTGCCTGTAACTGGATGAAAATAGTTTCTGTGCCACAGCTCAGTCTCAAATTAAACTGCTAAATCGGCTCCAATGTGGACTTGCTATGTGCCTGGAACTGTGGCTCGGGCCACAAAAGATCTGAGACAAACGGCTGCTCCATCTAAACTGTGGACTCAGGCAGGAAGTACCGTAATTACGTGATAACAGCACACTTAAGGTTTAAGCGAGCAAGAGTAAGGCGGTACCGATTATGTACATGATGCAACTTAAGTTTTTAAAAAGTGCTCGGACATTAAAGAATTACAGATTCACAATGGAACAGATTCAGACATAAAAGATCACTAAAGAGTCACAATGTTGGATGAATGTACGTAGGCTTGAGAGAGAAAAAAGATAATATACAAAATAAAGTTAATGGTTTGAAAAAAAGGTAAGGTCTTTAAAGAGACAGAGTACAGATAGTTATAGATTAAGAGAAATAAAGTAAAAATAAGCCACGTAAAATGGAAAATTCACAGAGAGTCTGGATTATGTACATTGTGCTTTCTTAAAATTTTTGACTGGAAGGAGCTAACTACAGAGAGTCATTTCATTACATGGACTGCCAAGCAAACCAGAATGAATATAAGGGTATTACGATTTTAAAATTTGGGTCTAAGGATATGATGCTTTGGAGAGGGTCTTCTTTGTTTTCACAGAGGATGAGACCCTGTGGATTTCTTCTATTCCAATTTGGTATGATAGACCACGCCTGAAAGGTGCTGGAACACCTCAAAAATTACTCACTAATGCCAACTAGATGACCTGGCACACAGGTTACCCACGAAAGATCTAATTAATGACGCCCATTCAGCAGGAAGCAGTTTGGAGAGAAAACTGGCCCATGTTCCAAAAATGGTTTATAAACGTTCTTTTACATTTAAAGGGGATATGATATAGATATAAATAATTTGCATGGTATGGATTTTAAGGTCAATTTTGTTACATGTATATGTATTTCGACTAAGTATTGTGATTGTGCAGTTCATTTAAAAATGTAACATGTATAGGTTGTTAATGGATAATCATCAATAATGTCAAGCTTGTAGTCATGTTAGTTAGATTTTTAGAGGTGCATAGATATATTTCAGATAATGCATTCTTCATTTCTTTCAAAGACTACAGAAAATGGCATTTAAATGTTTTAGTAACTTAGGGTTTTTCATGACAATGAGACACTCTGCTCCTGGCAGCACCAATCTACTTCTAGAGGAGGATGGGCATCGAAGAGGATCGTTATGCAGTTTGATAGCCATTTGAGCAAGAAACTGCTCTTGCCTTGACTGATACATAAACTGGACACAAAGAACCCACAGAGAGAGGACTGCTGAACTTGCCTAAAGGTGAGATGGTCTTTCGGGGTTCCTGATTCATGAGAGTCTACGAGACATTCTGCAGGACACAACAGAAAGTGACTGAACTGTCTTTGAAATTTCCTGCTTCATGAAATGTCTGCTGGATACTGTGGGCCTGAAGGCCGAAGATAGATGCCCCAACAGTACAAAAGAACTTTCGGTGACTGTCCAGGCAGCGAGATGTCTCTGTCATTTCTAGAGTATTTGATTTCTTGTTTACTTAGGTAGTTTTATATCCTTCTGGAGTCTTTGATGGAGTTGAAGAATGGATAGTTATAGTTTTCCTTAGTTATGATAAAAGATAAAGTAGATATTGTAACTGTAATTCTTACTTGATAACTGTTTTGTTATATGTAATTTTACTATATTAAAGTTAAAGCCTTTCTTTTTTGTTTAAACAGAAAAAGGGGAAATGATGTGGGAATGATTTCTTATTAATAAAGAAACTGCCTGGCCCATTCGATAGGTCCACCCTTAGGTGGGTGGAGAAAACAGAACAGGATTCTGGGAGAATTAAGCCGAGTCGAGGAGTCGCCATGATGTTCCCGTGCCAGGCAGATGCAGGCTAGAATCTCCCCGGTAAGCACACCTTTTGGGTGCTACACACCTTATAAGAAATGGGCTAGTCAAGGTGCAAGAGTTAGCCAAGAAGAGGCTAGATATGATGGGCCAGGCAGTGTTTAAAAGAATACAGTTTCCGTGTAATTATTTTGGGGCATAAGTAAGCTGCGCAGGCGGCTGGGTGCAGGGGACACAGCCCGGGCGCTACCAATTGCAGCAATATGAACTGAGTGCTTTGATGCAAGATGAGGGAACTTAGAATAGAATAATATAATAAAATAAAAATATGAAAGATCAGAGAAGTTGAGCATGGCAGGTGCAGTTCTACATATGAGAAAGTAAAATTAAATTAGTTTTTCACTCATACCAAAAATAAACTTTATGGTTATTACAGACATAAACATAAAATTAAACATTTTATACTTTTTAAAGAATTATAGTCAGGTTGTTAAGCCTCAAGGTTGTTAAGGATTCCTTAAGCAAAATTCAATAAACTGTAACTGCAGTGAAACACATTAATACTCATATGCATAAGAGGATTTTAGAAGATTTGCCCATGAAAAGAAGTCATAAAGGTTTTCATTAAAAAAGAAAGAAAAATTATTCAGCGTGTACACATGAGCAGCAGTGCGCACTGCATTGTGCGTCTCTTATTTCTACATAAGATAATTCCACAATTCCCTCCAAGAGAAATGTAGTTGGAAATGATATCCTGTCTTCTCTCTACCACATTTATAAACTTTTTAAGGGGCTAAGAAAGTACTGGTTTCCTTATTTGAAAATTTTGGACTAGAACTTATAAAAAGCCTCTTTCTCCTTTCCTAATAAAAGGACCCATTGCCAATATTGACATTTTTTTTTTACTTTACAGAATTTGTTTACCGTGTTTCTATGCTATGCTGAAATGAGTGTAGGTGCTTCTGTGCTCATCTGTATGGAAACACTCAATTCAGGGTCAAGTACACGAGCTACACCTTGTGTCACTATAAAACTGCGTTTTTAAATCAAATTCATATTTCAGAAATTGTTGAATTTCTTCAATTTCATTTCTTGTACATCTTTTATTTATGTTAAACTTGTAGATGATTTAAATGAAGATATAAAATATGTATCTGTAAATGTAGCATAGTGATAAATATACAGAATTTTGAGGGAATAGCTATCATGTCTCTGCATCATGATAAAAACATGTTTGAGATTCTGGGGATATGGTTATAATTCTGAGTTTCATAACTACACAAGAACTTGATTCCATATGATTTTAAGAGCCAAAATCGTGGACTTGGACATTACCTAGAATTGCCTATTACACATATAAACACTTATTTATTAAAACTCATTTTGATGAGCTTAATTCTTCTCTGGCCCCAACTAATTTAAATTAGGCTTAATTGGGGAAATGTTCCATTGGTAAATATTAAGCTACAAATCATAGAAAGAATATAAGTACTTTCTGTAACTGGAAAGTGATGGAAGAAGCTCTGTTAACCGATCACCTTTAAGAAGTGGAACCTAGTTAAGGCACTCCCTGGAGCCCAGGCAGAAAAACTGGAACTGACCAAGTGTGTGCTCTCTTTGGGTGACTCCCAGATGCAGAGGAATTCAGACTTCCCATTCTTGTGGTGTGTGTTTGTTTCCCCTTATAACAATTAAAAATATAATTTCCCGAACTGAGCTAGTTTCTACAGGAAAGAAAATTAATAATGAAAAAGCAAAATAAGGAAGTTATGAAATTGAAAAATTAAGTAACTTGAAAAGAACTACAAAGGTAAGCTTCACCAACAGAAAATAAGACAGGGAAGAAAGACTTTCAGACACTGAAGATAAAAGAAAATATCAAAGAAATATTCAATCAGTCAAAGAAAATATTAACTCTTAAAAATACATTCAAGAAATAGAGAACACTAAGAAGAGACTAAAACTATGGCTATTAAGTATAGAGGAAGGAAAAGAAACCAAGCTCAGCACTCACAGAATATTTTCAACAAAATTATAGAAGAAAATTTAGCTAATCTGAAGAATCTGATGGCTATAATGTTACATCAGTGAGTAAAATTTTAAAAATTATTCTTGAAGTAAAACCAGAGACTTGTGTCTCTGTCTAAAAAATACCCATCTACCCGTCCTTTCCAGAAGTATGTGATGCACACAGCTGCAGTGGTCATGGCAACTTACAATAAGGGGTATCCATAAAACAATAATATTAATAGTTCTAACAGTTCCCTGAAGAAAGGACACAACTATGAAAGTTTCTGACCACATTTGCTAACACTGGTTCACATTTCTCCAATATAAAAGTATTTTTATGTCACAGCTAATAGACTTCAATATAATAGATTCCTAAGAGTGCTAATAAATAGAAAGACTTGATAAATGTTTATTAATGTCTGATGAGTGACATGACTGAGAGTTGCATTTGAATATATGCATAACTTGAAACATTAAGCCTCTGTAACAAATAATTCAGTGCAAGTGCTTCAGGAAAAATACATAATAATTACCACCTAAGTAAGCAATTAAAGTGAAAATTTTAACAAAGTAGAGTGTCTCCTATGTGTAAGTTAAGTTTTCCCAAGGTCTTAGGAAAAATGAATAGAAGAATCAAGCAAACTCACCCTTAACCTCGAAGTGTTGTAAATTGTTAGCTCCTAGAAGTGGGATGAACAGTTTATTATAAAAATTTAGCTGATGTTAAGCAGAGCACAGTCTAGTTGAAGACTGAGAATTCAACAATCCTTTGAGCAGCACAAATTGGGGCTGCTATCTGAGGGAACACATGTGTCTTTGATTGTTTTGCCTTACCTCAGAAATCTTTTACTTCTGATGGCTTGCCTTTTCTAGCCTGGGTGTGAGGGCTTTTTCCCTGTCTTACTGTATTTTGTCTTGTTGTTTTGGAGGTCTGCTCCTTTCTGAAATGGGATGGAGGGGAATGGTTTTGGAGAAGAGGGAAATTTGGAGGGTGGAAACTGTGGTTAGAATGCATTGTGTGAGAGACAAAACTATTTTCCATGTTAAAAAAGGGGGATAACAAATTGCATTGGCAGGGAAGGGGCAAAGGGTCGGTACATTTGGGAAGAAAAGGATAAGTGGGGAGAAAATATATAATGGGATACAGGGATCTCCTAAAAGCAATGTGGTGATTGCTTGATTGAAAGACAATGGATTAGGAAAGACTGGCCCCGGATCATCAGGAAGCTGCATTTGTTTATGGACTAGCTCACTGATGTATTTCCAATCTGGCCATTATATTTAGGAGACTATAAATGCTTAGTGGGTATTATCAAGCTGGAGGAAATAGGTTATACAGGGTGTGTGGTAGACGGGAAAATCTTGTCTTCAGCCTCATTTTCACTTTTTTTTTTCTTTTTTTCCCCCAGCAGCTAAAGAGTTAATCAGATTTTTCTATGAAGCATTGTTGCCTCTTCATTGACTTTGCAATGTTGTGGGATATTCAGCGTAGAAGACTGCTCAGATATGAGTTTAAGCCAATAGAAAGTATTCATTTGCATACTGGTGACTATACCAGGTATTGGGGATACCAGTATAACCCCAAGCCTTTCTAAGCATGAAAATTAATGTATTTAAAAAAAAAGCATGTCCTGGGAAGACATACTTAAATTAACAAGAATGGTTATCTAGAAGCAGAACTAACAGACACCAAAAATCATTTATTATACCACTTTACTTATTAAAATCAGAAAATTTTTAGAAATCAAGAGGACAAAATTGGCACCCTTCAGGATTGGAAAATATCTGAGCCAACTCTACATCTGTCAGAGGAATATTTCCAATATACAAAGAAGTTTTTATTTTTAAACATCAAAGACGAAATACACTGGCTGATTTAACTCACAACTTTTTTCTATTATCCAATGTCTCTCTGATGCCATTGTTCCTTTCTCATTAGCATTAAGAAAATTCAAAGTTAATGAATCATTGTGCAATCTATTTCTGAGGGGTATTCTTCATCCCTTTCTGTTTGTTCAGTATGTCCTTCACGGTTCAATTTGAACTTTGTAAAACCGCCTGACATATAGGATTGAGAGGTATAACGTTAAGATACTTTATGTTATAATAAGTAAAAACTGTTTCATTCTCTCTTTCTCTCTCTTTCTGTGTCTCTCTGTCTCTCTCTTTCTTTCTTTCTTTTAAAAATTACCAATTCAAGTTTCCACTCCCTTCCCTCTTCCCATTCACACCACACACACTCCCAGCCCACCCACATCTAATCCTCCAATTCTGATTGTAAACAACATCCAGTCTTACTGGAGAAACAGCCAATCCACTTGCACTGTGGATTGTACACTTGTCTGCTCCAAAACTAATAATGTCTATAATGCAAGCATTTCTTTACTATGTGGAGGAACTATTGGAGAACATGACTACTGCTGTACATATTATATTATTCTGATTGTATTTATTTGCTAGTGGCCATGGAAGAAATATTTCAGAACATATTTTAACATTAAAGTTAATTTAACTCTGGAGCCATTTTCAGTTCAACCTGGTGACATTTTAGAACTGTTGCCATTTTATTTAAAATGAGGTGTAAGAATATTGCAAAGCAATTACCCCATTTTACTGAAGGCACAGATAAAATTTGTGGAAACTCACTGCTGTCATGACTAATTAGTGTTCAGCATTCAGTATATCAGTATAATCTTACATGGCTCCTTCAAAGACTGACTTTCCCAAATTAAATCTTAAATAGGTTGTCTTCTTAAAGCTTTGGGCAAATACATCTATCCACATGCCATTGCATTATTGAATATTTCATAAACAGTACAGTTCAAAGTGGATTTTACACTGTTACCTATAAAACATGCAAATGGACTTTTCAAAGTATGTTATTGGAGCAATTTCTAGAAATTTTCTCTAAAGCTTTATGTATCATATATTTTATTCCTTCATTTTTATTTCCAAAAATCCCACTGACTTACACTATATTCAAAATGAATAAATAGAAATTAAAAACTTATGGATAACTTTGCCCTTTCTATTTGGGTAACATGAGTGTATGATTTCAAATGTTCATTGTGTAGATTTTCAGTTGTATTTCTGTGGACCTGGAAACAGTTTTGAAGAAATCATTCCAGTGATCAATGTTATAACCTTGTGTGAAAGTGTGAGATTGAAAGTCTTTTAAATAAATTGTTAAGAATTGAATAAGAAAAGATGATGCATCTGAAATTCTAGCTGTTATGCATAATAACGAGGTAAGAATATTTTAACACAGGATTTGATGTTGTCTCCTTTTCTACCTTCCGCCTATATGGATTAAATTTAGATATGTTTAGTATTTCTTCCGGCTCTGTTACACATGCAAATGATCATTTATTTAGTCATAACAGAAATGCACAACCATATCTATGTCATCAGAAAATAGTATTCTCATCTTAAAATTTACATTTTTTTTCTCAAAATAGACAGCTACTAATGATCCAAATGTCTTGAGAATGTTTGTTTACAAAACCTAGTGTCTCAAGTTGATGTGTTTGTATAGATCCTTCTACTGCCACCTAACAACTTAGATAAATTCTAATTTAGACCTCATTGATCTGAGTGCTGATATGGAAAATATAGTGTCAGGTACATATTCCGATAGAATCCTACTGCAAGGTCAAGAGTTGACTGAGATATTATTTTCCTTTAGCTAAAAGTTACTGATTAGTTTGTCTAATGTCTGATGAAAATCATCTGTTTAGTTTCTCTTCCTTTCTCTTTATAAATTAATACTATATTTCTCACATTTCATTTGCTTTTTTGTACATACAATTAAAAATTTATTTGGGTTACATTTACACAGATACAAATCAACTAATTAGAAAACATTTATTGTCACAGTTTTCTTGTCTGACTCATACGAATATATATAAACCTTTTAAATTGAAATAATATTTAATCTAACATCACAATAATAGGCAAAGTTATTTGTATCTATTCTTAGTTTTTGAGAAAATTTTACATACGAGTATACCATTATATATCTCTGCTGTTCTCTCTCCATCTCTAAATTACTCTCAATAACTTCTACTCCAACTCTAATTCATGAATATTTTTTGTAATTAAGGTTACACATATATAGATACATATTTAACGATTGTGTCTCTATATATTTTTAGTGTTACACATGCACACAAAAATATGGTTATTCTGTACACTAAAGCAAAGCAATCAATAGTATGAAGTGGAAGAACACAGAGTTGGTGGAGTCTTGGCCAGTTGTGCATCTGATAAAGGCTAAACAAGAGTCAATAAATTATAACCGGTCTATACTTCTGAGCACAAATTTTTCAAAAGAAGATATACAAATGGCCAAGAAATAATTAAAATATTAGATGTTCTTGACAGTCAGTAAAATCCAAATTTAAACTTCCTTGATCTTCCTTAATCTTAGTCAAGTGAGAAGAAAACAACTAATAACAAATTCTAGTGAAGATGTGGGGGAAAAAACATTTCTTTTTCTGCTCGTTAGAGTGCAAACTGGTGCAGCCACTACAGGAACAATTATGGAGAATTCTCCAAAAACTAAATGTTTATCTACCATACAAACCATTTACACCAGTCCTTGGCATGTGTTCAAAGTCTCATTATCCTACACAGATGTATTTGTTCAGCAACATTCACTGTCAATCACTTCACTATACCTAGCAAATAGAAAAAAACTTAAACATGCTTCAACTAATGAATCCATCACTAAAATGTGGTACCCATATAGACCAGTATTCTATCTACCTATAAATAAAAATAAGCCATAAAATTTGCAAGAAAATAGATGAAACTAGATAATAACTATATTTGAATGAGATTACACAGATGCAGAAAAATTAATGCTGTATGTTGTTCTCTTATTTATAAATTAAAGCTCTGAATCTTTATATTTAATTTATACTGAAGTAATCACTGATGTAAAGTGAGTAGAGGTGTGCCATAGCATTGAAAAGGGTGGGGTGGGGGTAGAGAGGAAGATAGTAGATGCCAGGCTATGATTAGAGAAAGGGAACAAAATTGATTGGCTGGCTTAGACTGGACTGGATTCGGGGAGGGTACTACAGAGAGAGTGGGATGAAAAGAAAAGAAAATTAGGGCTGCTTGGAAAAAACTCAGAGAAACATTGTTAAAACTTATTCAAAAAGTTATGCATAAAACATATACCATAAACCATACCTAATTTTTACTCTGAAGTTCATGGAACTTAGTAAATTATTTAACATTTTTCCACTTATGTAATTATTAAAGAATTACAACTAAAAATCATTCTAAAAGTTTTATGGTGATATTTCTTTCATCGGATTTCTACATAGCTTCCAGAAATTTTCGTCTGGCATTATATATCTGTCATAGGAAATGTAATGGAGTGTGGGGAGCAACCTGCACATTTACCTTGACACCTGCCGTGATGTGTGATGCTTTCAGAAGGAATGGATTCTGTAAGTGGTCTCGCTTGCTCCCATTGTTCATATATAGAGGTTTCTTTCTTCATCCATAACATAAATTTGTTGATCCCGTCACTTTGAGTACCCTCTGGGGACTTTCCCAATCCATTACCCCTGTGTTTCATGTACCTTCATCTGTCTTATTTCCACGAGCTACCTCCTAGTCACCCATAAACATCAAGCTCCTGCCATTTAGACATTACAGAAATAAATTAAAAACAGTACTCACTTTGGCCCTCCACATGTGTGTATGTCATGACATGTCGCTTTTCTTCTATAACAAGGAATCAAAAATAATGGCCTGTTCTTGTTACTTATTTATCTTAACTTTTAGATTACTCCTCATGTCTAAAACCTGATGTGATTTTTTTTAACCAATGATTTTCATAGCATTCCTTATAACTGTAATTTCTAACAAAAGATACATTTTAAAAGCTACAACTAATTTGTTTGTTGATGTCCATATACAACTATCTCCTCAGTTCTCATCCCCAGGCTGAACTTCCTTTAATCTTTAGCATAAGAAATGGCTCTCTTTTAAGTTCTGGGCCACTGATACCTGTCATACAGAGGCCTGTCTACTAAAATTTCTACCTAGATCCCAGTCTCCCTATTTACTAACGGTTTTGCTAGAGTTTCCATAATGAAACTTCCAAATACTCGAAAATGGTTGTGTTAAAATCAGGCATGGCTTCAGAATTTGCAGATAGTGGACTGAGAACTGCAGGTACTGTGTCCTTTGTAACCATTCAGTACTGAAAGAACAGAAATGTTTTGTTATTGGTTCATGTCATCTACTGGACATTGGGCAAGACTATAATTGAACAAATTGAAAAGAATCATTTTGCTTGTGATAGGGAAATTTTGATTTTGTTTATTATTATTGATTATGTTAATTCAGCCTATGTGAACACACTTTGGGTAAGTCTGAATTTTCATCCTTTGTTACAAATCAAAAATCTCCATTTGTTCCATACATTTATAATTACTCTAATGATTTACCTGCTTAGATTGTTGTGAAAAAGTTAGTATTATATGTATGTTCAGGATGATTGCTGTCACTATTGGTTGCAACACCACTGGTTCGTGACTCTGAAACCATAGCTACTGCTGTAAAATAAAGATTATTACACCTAAAACAATTTTCTGGACCTCGTGAAACAGGTAAATATTTTATTACTTAATAAACCAATAAACTTGAAAGTTATATAATGGCAGACAACATTACCATGGAAACTTTTAGTAACATTTTTGCTGATAATATGAATTGTGTTATGTAAGGCTTATATGGTTACTGTGATAGATCCATTTATTGGATATTGGGACTCATTTTTCTTTATATTATATCCTAAGAAAATGATTTGTTAACAGAGCCAAGAATGAGGCACTTTTAGAAATGATACAGTCTTTACAGACTAATAATGAACAGGTAGCTGACAGGATTAATACCATGAATAATCAAAAGTTACCTGAAAAAATTAATACTGTTGAAAAGGATAACATTAATGTGACAGACAAATTTCAATCCATGTCAAAGGGTACTAAGAAATTATCTGAAAAAATTCATACTGTTGAATTTGACAGTCAAAATCTGTTACAAAGTTATGATAGGTTAACAATTAGAATCTTCATGCTATCCAAATAATGTCCAAGGATGAGATGTGATCTCTAAAGAAAAATCTTCAGACCTTGGAATCACATGTGCAGAATGAGGACCAGAGACTAGGTGCCTCAGGGAAATCACTAGAAACATACATAGGCCAAGAGAGTCAGGCTTTACAAAAGACAGTAGTAACAAGGTTTGAAATGATTTAGGAAATTATTGAAGGTGATGAGCAGGGAAAGAAAGTACATTGAAAGGATTTAACATCACCTGTATTTCTTATGCTGGTTTTAATTCTTGTTTTTTTTAATTTATTTATTCATTTATTTATTAAAGATTTCTGTCTCTTCCCCACAGCAGCCTCCCATTTCCCTCCCCCTCCCCCAACCAAGTCCCCCTCCCTTGTCAACCCAAAGAGCCATCAGGTTTCCCTGCCCTATGGGAAGTCCAAGGACCACCCACCTCCATCCAGGTCTAGTAAGGTGAGCATCCAAACTGCCTAGGCTCCCACAAAGCCAATACGTGCAGTAATTCTAGTTTTTATACCTGATATTTGTTCTTATTGTATATAATTTTGTATTAGGCTTAGAACTCTCTTATTTAAAGAAAAGAGGGTGGTGCTGTAGGAAATCCTGCAGCCAGTAGCCTTTAAGTTATCTGACCACTTGGGCATGACCTCTTATTGTATAAATGCTGATGTTATGTATGTGTTCCCTCTCTTTTCTGGCTGCTGGATTTGGTTCCTGTTCCATGTTTGTGCAGAAGACTGTAATCTGGTAGTCTACCCCTAAATGAATAACCCTTTATTATGCTCAATTCTGAGCTAGTGTGGGATTTCTTTTTAGCATCCATCTTCAAATGGAAGCATAATTATGATGATTATATTCAGGCCTAATTTCACTTCTCTCTTTCTCAGCCTTTCACCCACCATGGACTGAAGACCATCCTCTACTGAATGTTTGTGCTAGGACCACATTCTTCCCAATTTCATGAGGGCCACTGACTCTTGTCTGAAAACCAGAAACTATGAAAGAAAATACATCCTTTATTTCTTAAAAGATTTATCACTAATATTCTAATATAAATAACATTTTTACATGTATTTTCTATTCTGTATGAACTGGCAAAGATTACATTAATATTTTCTGTAAACTTTCCAATTTCATTTTATTTCATATCAGTTATCCCTGAAATTTATTTATCTCACGAAATTGCATGAAAACAAATCACAACTGACGTGATTATTATTTTACACATATTTTTTCATTGACATTTAAAACTTTAGGTGCCACACATATTATACCTAGCATATCTTGTGCTTCTATGGAATCTTTTAAAAAAATACCAAAGAATTCACATGACAGGGAAGAAAGCAGAGAATCCCAGGTATGTCCATATTTTCCAAAAATATGTGTGTCAGTTGCACTTAATGTAATTATCTCATTTCTGCTGTAACAGAGAATCTGTGATATATAATATAAAACTATAGAAAGTATGGCTTGGTTATTTTATAAAATAGTGAATCTAAAGCCAGAAACCAAAATATATACATTGGAAATTTTTTTGAATATCAAAAATTGGAATTGTTGTTTATGTTCTATTTACAAGAATCAAGCCCCCATTATGTATGCCATATTAAATTAGAGGTGCTTCTATTAGACAAACAATTTATGTGGTTGTATCTATCTGGCAAATTAACTGGGAGACAGAGTCTTAGTAGTTTCAAGTTTTAGTGTTGACTAGATTGCCCTGGGTCTTGCCCCTTATCCTCTCCAACAGATGATACTAAGTTTCTTGTATAAAATGAACATTTAAAAGGTTGAGACTAAGCATATGTGCATTCACAAAACCTAGATTTGTAACATTTACAGAATGTTAGTCAAAGCACTTCATAAGCAGATACAGTAGGGAGAGCTAAAAGACTTAATAAATGACCTATTGGGAAAAAGTTAACATAACTCACCATTCACAAAATAATTTATTGTAACTGATATACTGTACTGAAATATTATAGTAGTCTATATCTCTTTTCATATGATTTCTTATAATTTTTTAAATTGACAATTATGAAAAAAGTGCCATAAATATTTTCCTCCCCAACCCCAAATGCTTAAAACTTTCAATATCAGTTTATATGTCTAATATCAAGGAATTGTGTTCACATTTATATAGAGGGAGGAATCAATTGAAACTTGTAGAGAATTTCAAACTATGTTCTCAGTGTCAAAAACATGACTTAACATGTAATGAAACCTGATGTGAAACCTGAAGACCTGAATTCAATCTTTGGAACTCCAATAACAGGAGAGATGTGAACTCCTCTGATATGAACACAGTTGTTGTGATCCATAGAAGAAAACACACATGCATAAATAAGTAAATAAACTTGTGTTTAAATATTTAGACACTCCACTTTTTCCTAGTAGCCCCAAATCATTTTTAATAGAACAAGACACAGGCAACTTTGTAGATGCTAAGTAAATATTCATGATGTTATTAATGATCACATATTATATAACCACGACTATTTAAATCTTAAAAGCACAAATAAAAAGGTTCATAGCATTGTGATCATTAAGGAAAGCTTTGTGTTCATACAAAACATTATATTTCAATCTAATTTAAAAGACTAATTTAATAGAGTCACACTGTTTCAGAACAAACCTCAGTCAAATTGTTATTAATGTTATAAGTAAAGTTATATTGAAAAAGCTATACTTACTCAAAGTGATCAATAAAAACAGATTTAAAAGCTATTGTTTTTCTGCAACTGCTTAAGCTTTTAAAAATTAGGAAACAACCTTCCTCATGACCAAGAAATACCACTTTGAGGTATATACCCAAAAGATGCTCAATTGTACCACAAGGACATGTGCTCAACTGTTTATAGCAGCATTGTTTGTCATAACCAGAACCTGGACACAGCCTAAATGCCCCTTGACCAAAGAACGGATAAAGAAAATATGGTACATTTACACAATGACATTTTGAAATTTGCAGCATGTAGATGGCTCTAGAATACATCATACTGAGTGAGGTAACCCAGACCAAGAAAGACAAATATCATATGTTCTCACTCATAAGTGGCTTTTAGATATAAAGCAAAAAAAAAAAAGCCCACAATTCACAATCCTAGAGAACCAAGACAATAATGAGGACTCTAAGAGAGACATACATGGATCTAATATACTTGGGAAGTAGAAAAGGACAAGAGCTCATGAATAAATTGGGAGCATGGGAACTATAGGGAAAGTTTAAGGGGAGAGGAGAGAAAGAGAGTGGAGCAGGGAAAAATGTATAACTCAATAAAACACACACACACACACACATATATATTTAAAATTATTTGTATCTATTTGACGACATAAGATAGACAATAAACTATATAAATAATGATTATTAAAACTAATAAATCTCACCATGTTTGTCATTTCCAATATACTAATTCATTTGGATCTTCTATTTACTGTGAAGTAAATTTTCTCCTACTTAAGAATATGTAAATATATATTCTTTCATATATATCACTCATTGAAATTGCACAGTATATATAATTTTATTTCATAAATATGTCCTTACATGTACTATCATGACTTAAGATTCATTGATTGCTATTTTTCTGCACATTTTTACACCTTTCTTTAAATTTAAGCATCTTAAGAATGCCACAGTATGTATTAAAGACAGAAGCACATCATTTTTACCTCAATTTGAATATTAAAGATATCTCAGTAGTATTGTGTATTGGTGTTGCCATTGTAATTAGCATTCAGTGACATTTTAAATCCAATACAAATATTTGTGTCCTTAAAATTGTGCCATGCATTTAAATCCCCAGGTTTTGTTAAATGTCTCTATTGTTTCCATTTTGTAGGTCACTGTAACAATAGAAGGGAATTTACCAATTACAAAGTTAATTTTATCTTTTGAAACTTTATTTTTTCAATTTCATATCTAATGAATTTCAGCTAACTTTGAGGATTGTCCGATCCAAGGTTAAAAATCAAATGCGCTTTAATACTAGGGATATGAATAAACACAATCATTTTCCATCATGGATTGACTAAAATTATAACCAGAAAACACTAATATCATACTCTCTTCAATTTTTTTCTTGTTTTTTTTTCCAATACTGAAACATTATCATGCACATTCTGACTCTTTACGTGTTTCTGCATCACACAAATACACATTTTGGAGTCCTTCCTTCTGTTAATGCTTGCCATATGAAAATTAGTGTATAGTTCCTCTTATTTATTTTCAATAGTACGAATGAAAGACAATAATTATTGAGAAGTTCTTGAGATGTGTGCTGAACCAGAAGTGGGAGCAAAGGTTTACAGTATTGTTAGGTTATAAGATTGGATCACAAATGAATAAATTAAACTTGTTATAATTCACTGGATAGACATCCTCCTCCCTCCTACTACATAAAGACACAACTAGAGGAGTTGTATCCAAAAAGTCATTAGCAGGTGATACTCTAATGGAGATTCTAGCTCCCCAAAGTCTAAGATGTGAATTCTGTTCATGGAAAAGCAGTAAGTCTCTGACTAGTGATTAAGGCACCTTATTGATACTCCCCTTATCCTTTTTATAAAATTGATTCTTCATAATATTAAACGTTACAATCAGTGTCTGGTATGCTTAGGAAGAATAACTTAGAAGAAAATATTACTTAAAGGACACAAATTTACTGTTAGTGAGGAGCAGAATATTCTATCATGTAGAAAAATGGCTAAGGTTGGCAATGGGATACTGAGTAATCCCCAATAACTAGAAGGCAGAACTTTGAAGATTTTCACAAAAACATAGTATAAAAGTGGAAGTTGATGAATTTGTTAAATGTCAAGATTTGATTAATATAAGATATATTTATATAATTGAAAGATCTCTTCATATCATACCCAATAAATAAGCACAGCTATTACATTATAAGTAAAACATGTTTTCAAATTGGATTTTTACTAAATAATTCTTTGTAAGACACATCTCAATATCTTCTCAATAATTATCATCTTTCATTTTTACTACTAGAAATATTTAAGGAGATATCATATGTACTTTTTACAGTACAAACCTTAATAGTCTGAAATAATGATCCACTCCAGGAAACAAACAGCAAGGAACTTTCTCCATTCATCACTGATTTTTCTTCCTCCAAAGCCCAAATGAACTGACAAAGGAGATGTATCACTAGAGTGACAGAAACAAAATGCCAGTGTCAAGACATCGCTAAAGAGGTATCCCCATTCATTCTGTTACTTAGAATCTCTGCCCTCCTTCTTTCCTGGGTGGCTTTTTACATCGACAATTTTCTTATGGTTCACTTATTATCATATTATTTCTTATACTGCACCTCCCTGCTGTCTTATATAGTCAATATTAACACAGGGCTTCTCAGCAGCCATATTGTGAGAATGTGACCCTTGAAGAGATAGTCTCTAATCTAACATTTTCCTGTTATCAGCAGAAAATGAGATAAAGAGCTTTTCCCAGTAATTAATTATAGACTATATGAACTTACACAAAAGTTCCTGTGACATGCCATGTATCATGTGATTTTAAATTTTTTCTTACTCAGAAATGATTTGAAATTCTAATTTTCAGACATTCTTAATCATTGCATTTAAATTAGATCAACCCCAAATAATTTCTGTATAAATAAATAATGCCTAATTATTATCTCTTTGTCTCTTTGGTAATTGAAAAAGGGTTCGTAAAAGAATGCTTGCTGTGTTCTATGCATTCACTGAAGGGCTTCATTGTGTTAAAATATTTTCTTCAAGGTAATTGTATCAGATGATCCCTTCATTTCCTTTTAATTAGTGGACAGTCAGAAGTTTCCCAAAGAAAGGGAGCTTGTAGAAGTTCAGTCAGGTCTCTGTTGTGTTGTCTGAATAGAACATTTGGAGATTTCATGGTGACACTCAAGCCATTGCATGACCTCTGAGTGTTTCAAAGTGGACCCTTTACCTGTCCCCCATATTGACTTTTTCCCATGCTTCCTCACACCTGTGGTGATTACATAAATTCCTGGAAAAATCCAGGAAAAATTTGACTATTGTTTAGCCTTACAAATAAAAATCAAATCAATAGTTGCCTAAAAGGTTAATTCTATTAACTAAATTTTAGTTTAATTATGCAATGGCATATACCAGGAGCTGAGCGGAAAATATCATTGGTTTCCTGGTGTAGGAGGTCCTTCTGTCTATGTGTTGCTTTCATTGGTTAATAAAGGAACTGCTTTGCACCTGTAGCAGAGCATAGGGGAACAGAGCTAGGTGGGTAAACATATGGAATTCTGGGAGGAAGAAGGCAGAGTCAGGGAGACACTATGGAGTCACTCCCAGGGTCAGACATGCCAAATCTTTGCTAGTAAGCTAATGCCAGGTGGCAATATACAGATTAATAGCAATGGGTTAAATTAATATAATAGTTAACCAATAAGAAGCTAGATCTAATGGGATAATCAGTGTTTTAATTAATACAGTTTTTGTGTGGTTATTTTGGTTCTGGGCAGCCAGGATGAATAAGCAGCCTCCTTCTACAGTTCCCATGTTAACATTTTCATAACATGTCTGTATTGACAGTTTCAGATTTATTAGTGGCAAAAAGAAAATCACCTCATTTTCAAAGGTTCTCTGCAAAATAAAAATATGTTGTCATGTTATAAACCCTGGGAGAGGTGAAAAATTAGAGGAACTAAAAGGAAGCATATCCTCCAGCTACCGTCTTGACCACCATAATGAGAAATGGAGAGTGATTTCGGCAAAAGAGCCCAGTTAGTGGATCCTGAAGAAGGAGCCCGTGAAAGTTGGACTTTCACAAATCCAACACCTAATACTAAGTTATGTGATCCTCTAGTTGCCCATTTGGCACCTGAAATAATTAAAAGTAGAACACCTGACATCCAGTTAATACTTAGCTAAAAAAAAAAAGATGGTTCCATATAGGTACAAATTTAATCTCTTCTTCTTACACATGCATTATTCTTGGACAATTTTTTTTACTAACTTTTCTGAAATGTTCGCCTCTCTCTCTCTCTCTCTCTCTCTCTCTCTCTCTCTGTGTGTGTGTGTGTGTGTGTGTGTGTGTTAGCAAGCTTCAGATTGCTGAGACAAAAAAATGGCTGGGAGAATCAAACTAGAAATACAAAAGAATGGTTGAGAAGTGTTGGTTCGTGGAAAGTTGTTTTTAGACCAAAGACAAGACAGAGAACACCTTGCCATTATGTGGAAGATAAAGGTCCAGACAGTGATCTATGGTGGAAAGAAAGCAGGAGAGACAGATGGAGGAAGAAGATGAAAAAAGAAGGAGGAATAAGAGGAAGGTGTAGAGCAGGTGGAATAGTATGAACAGTAAGGATCTGATGGGCAGGATTCCACTACCCCATTCAAAGCTAGTCTCCCTATGGCCGGTGTTTCTTTCACTAGCCCTTACTTCTACATTATGAGACAACATAGGGGTCAAACTATTAATGCATAGCCTGTAGGAAATATGTTGAATCCTAAGACTGATTTCGCCTAAAGCTTTTTGGTGTGGCTTACAGATAGACATTCTCTGTTTCTGTCATAGTGGTAAGGACTGAACTAAGACCCCTAAAATTCATGTTGGTGATCTAAGCCCTGGTTTGGCAGTATTTGAGATGAACTAAAGGTGAAGTTATAAATTATGATGAAGGAACCACGGACCATTCTGATCTTGTTTCTTGGATTTCTAATATCCCATATATTAGAAATACACATTTCAGGTGAAAAGCTTGCATTGTTTTTCTGTTTGTCTATTAGTATTTTTTTATACGAGATCCATAAAACTTACAGAAGATGATATGGTTTAGATTAAATTTTTAATCAAAGCACTCATATGTTGAATCCTTGCTAATCAAGTCATGGAACTATTTGGGAGGTAATTTGACCACTTTAACATTGAATTCCTCAATGTGTTAGTGAATTTGAGTTTATGCTGAATTAGCTATTATAAAGCAGGACCTGTCTGGAGCCCATAGGTATCTAGGAACAGATTTTTGGTCTTATCCTTTCCCTGTCTTTGTCTGCTACCTAGTCACTGTTAGTTTTTGATCTGCTTTAGTGCATACAGATGTGGGCTAATGTTCAACATCAGCTCAGTTTCAAATCAGCGAAGCTAGTTGAACACAAAATGAAACCTACGAAACTGTGAGCTGATGTTTTTCAATAAAATAGAAAAAATTACATAGCAGAAATATATAGCACTTTGAAACTATTATAATTAAAAAGTCAAAAATAAGTATAACTTTAGTTATAAAATTGTGTTTAGGAAAATGTGTTTATTTTTCATAAAAACTAGTCCACTTTTAATATGTGCTTCATAAATTTTCTTTCAATTACTAATATAGTTATTTTGTCTCAGTAAAATGCCTGACAGAACACTAGTAATAACATCAAACTCTTGAAATAGATTTTTCCTTGTTAAAAAATCAATGACATTTTTCAATATGTTAAGTATTTTTCATAGCAATATTTTGCTAAAATTTACATAAAACTGTTAACTTAATATAATGTTTAAAACTGATAAACATAAAGCAAAGAAAACCAGCCCACAAATCATATTCCAGAGTCCCTAGACAACAATGAGAACCCTAAGAGAGACATAATAAATCTAATGTAAATGGGAAATAGAAAGAGACAAGATTTCCTGAGTAAACTGTGAGCATGGGACCTTGGGAGTGGGATGAAGGAGAGGGGAGAGGCAGGAAGGGGAGCAGAGAAAAATGTAGAGCTTAAAAAATATCAATAAAACAAAACTGGTAAACATAAGTGTGAGCTAAGGAATAAACTTTTAACCATAAAGTCATATTTACTCAAATACTTCACATTATACAATAAATGCAATGAATTAGGGTAAAGCAGGAAAGACATAAAGGGTTAAAAAGAAACTCTGAAACTTTTACACCTTAACTGTCACCTATTAAACATGAACAATGTCACTTTCAGCATATTGAATTGGCAGTCATAGGTATTGGTCATTGAAATCCTGGGTAGGAATTCTTGTAAATAGCACACTCAGATCATCCAGGAGAGGAGAAGAGCTTTCCACTAAATTCCACAGCTGCAAAATGTCCAGACAATTTTAAATCAGTAAAGGCTATAAAGGAACAATTGCTATCGATATTTTGATATCCAGTCAAGCCAACAGTAGATATTATTAATTCTAGGACCATCAACATATCTGCTATGTATTAACTATGCTAAGACTCCAGATTAATATGCTAAATTTATTCCTAATTAGATGGCATGCATATAAAAGATGACAGCTGGTTTGCCTTCAAGAACAAGTGAATGCATTTTAGCTAATACTTTTTCTTAAAGAAGGAAGCAAGATGACAGCATCTTGTGTTAAAGAACACTTCTAGGAACAGAATTTACAGTAACTAAGTAGAGGAAATTGATGCTTAGTGATCTAGACTCTACATAAACAGTTGTTTGGTTTATCATCTGTTACCTGTGATGTAGGCTACAAAACACTCAGATGCTCTTTGAATTAAAAGCTCCCATGAGTACAAGAAAGTCTTCTTTTTTCTAAAGTTTTTGAAATTTATACAGTTTTTCCAGTGGTGGAAACTCAGTTTGGAAGTGTAGCCAGCAGTCTGAGTTTTTCCCTTTAATCTTTTAAAGACCACAACATAGATAAAGCTAGGCTCTTAACTTCAAGAGAGAAAAAGAATTTCAGGATGAATCAATATGGAATAGAGTTTATTTTAATATAGATTTTAATCACAAGGGTTAAGAAAAAGGTCGTTGGGAAGAAAATAAGGGACACTGTCTTAGGGTTCCTATTGTGTTAAACACCATGAGCAAAAGCACCTAGAAGAGGGAACAGTTTATTTCAGCTTGGATGTACCACTCACAGTTGACTATGAGAAAACTTCAGGACAGAAAGAGGAGATAGAAACCTGGAGGCTGGAGCCTAAGCAAAACCCATGGAGGAGTACCGCTCACAGACTTGCTCCTCAGACATGAGTGCGGCCAATCTAGCAAGAGCGTTTTCTCAGTTGAGCTTCTCTCTTCCAGTATCACGCCAACTTGTATCAAGTTGACTAAATAAATAACGGAACAAACCAGGCAACATGGAGAACATCTTTATGTTCACCTGGTAAAGAATTGTCTTCCAAGATGAAAGGATGGTTCATTAAGCGCTGCTTACAGAATTCAACCACTTTCTTAGTACAAAGTCCCAATGATTCCACGTTCCTCCAGAAAATATGATGGTCGAGTCTACCACAGAAGTAGCCCCTGCTTGCTAGTACCAAACTCTGTCTTAGTTACTTTTCTACTGCAGCAACGACACACCAGATCCAAAGTAACTTATTGAAGATAGAATTTACTGATGGCTTAGAAGTTTAGCGTACGACAGTCATGATTTGGGTCAAGGCAGAAGGCAAGCATGGCACTGGAAAATTTACCAAGAGTTTACCTCTGAGCCACAAGAATGAAGCAGGGATATCTTACTGGAAATGACACGGACTTTTCAAACCTCAAAACCACACCAGTGACACATATCCTCCAACAAAGCCATGCATCCTAATCCTTCCTAAACAAACAATTCAACCAGGAATGCAAATATGTGTTTCCTAGGAACATTTTCAAAGATACAGCCACAAGTAGCCTGGTTTCCTGTAGGTATGTTGATTCACCTTAAATCATTCAAAAGAAATAGAAGTAATAGTTTTCCCTTTAAGAATTGAAGTGTTGTTGGGAAATATTATTTTAAAATGTGTTGCTTTAGTTTATACCTCATTCATTTAATTCTGTGAAGCTGTGATTCTTTGCTGTCTAAAACACCTAATAGTCCTAAAAAGAGCTCAACGACCAACAGCAAGGCAGCAGCAAGGATAGTTGGTGCAGGCAGATAGAGCATGAATAGAAGACGAAACTAGGAAGAGGAAACAAAAGAGAACTTATTTGGGAGCTGGGTGGTGGACCTCTCAAAATGCCAGAAGATAAAAAAAAAATCACACAACAATGTGTTTTTCCTTTAGACTCCCTCTAGGTGTAGTCACATGTATAAATTACTCTGAAAATATGGACCTTCCTCTGTCTTCTTTTCTATCTCTTTCTTTAAGGTACTGAACTCGGTCTCCTTATGCTTCCATAGACAAGCTAGGTTTCTTTCTCTTAGCTCCCGTCCTGTAGCATTTCTGCCATGCTCATTGACCCTCCATTACTGTCTTCCCTGCCTAACTTAAAGGCATTGTTTCTGTCTTCCTTTCCTCCCTCTCTCGAAGCTACTGAGATTGACAGCTTGGCTGTCTTTTAAACCCTAATTAAAATTGTCCTCTAGTTTTCTTCTAAATCTTTCTTAAATTCTTTTATTAATGTGAATAAGAATCCTAAGAGGTGATTATAAATTCTGAAACACACCGGGTGAAACTGCCCCAAATTTAAGATAACTATTTTTTAATCCCAAAGTCCAAACAATGCAATTCACCCTACCAAATGCCTTATACCTTATTTTACAGAAAGAATTAGTTAAGAGAAATGATTAACAATTTCACATTTTCAGTTTATTTCTGCCATGTCAGTTCATACATGCATTTATTTATTTATTTATTTATTTATTTATTTATTTTTGTTTTTTGAGACAGGGTTTCACTGTAGATATCGACCCTGTCCTGAAACTAGCTCATCACTTGATTCTAGTCAAAAGTCTGAGAAAAGATCTGGAACTAGCTCTTGTAGACCAGGCTGGCCTCAAACTCACAGAGATACACCTGCCTTTGCCTCTAGAGGGCTGGGATTAAAGGCATGAGCCACCAGTACCCAGCTATATCCTTTTAAATTTAAAAGTCACTTATTTTTAAAATTTCTCCAATCTTTAAATTATACCCTTTGAATAGTGCAATTCAATAAGCCACAGAATTATGCCTTCAATTATGTCAGTCATGTACATCTACCTTCAATGATTGTCTCTTGAGAAGTCCACACCAATGCACTTTATTTCATATTATTTTTGTGTTCCCCCCTCTGTCTCTCCATTTCTCTGTCTCTTTCTTTCATTCGCTATCTCACTCTCGGTGTCTGTTCATGCTCAGGTCAAGGTGTGATATGTGTTTTCACTATCCTGAATAACCTTTGCTTCACTCTGAGTCATTAAGGCCTTCTTTTCTGTGGTATAACCAAGAGTCTAAGTTTACATGAATGGTGGCCAGTGATAAAGTGGGGAGGGCTCAAGTTCTTAACTAGCTGTGCTAGACTCTGCTCACAACCTCTGCTAACCATCAAGAAAATTTACCAATTTTGACTCTTCAAAAGTCATAAGAACTATCCACTGTCATTTACAGAATGCTACAAAATTAATGTTATACTAGTATTGCCACATTTGTTTGCTGGTTTTTACAGATATTTTACATGCTATGAACTATGTTTATTAATAGGTTGATAGAATAGCAAGGTAACAATAGTGCCCAAGAATAATTAATAAGTTGGTAATGGAATGATTTGAAAACTCCGTTATCAATTCATTTTACTTCTTACTTTTATTTAATAAAATTACAAAACATAGTAAAATTTTCAATAAGAATTGCCTTGAACTATTGAATTTTCAAAATGAAAATGAAATAAAGACATGTATTAAAAATCAAATGGGAATAATAAAAGAAAAAGAAATAAAAAAGTCAAATAATTCAACTCAAGAATTTGCTGTAGGATGCAGGCTTATAAAATGTTCTAAAATGCACGACTCATAGTAGAAGCTAAGATCATGTTCCAATATTTAGCTTTACTATTTATTGAAACATAATATTTTAGCAAACATTCACATTATTTTATCAAAACATTTAAAGGAAATCAAGGAATTTTTGGAGTACAAGTGAATATTTTTTTTGTCATTGGCTTTGTAAGAGTGTAGTCAGGATCATGGTTAAATCAATGTTTCTCAAAGCCACAGTTGATATTGTAAAAAGCAGAACACTTGAAAAGAACAATAAATCGACATCAGTCAAAGCATCCAAACACCTGGTGCTTAGTGGCACACATGTAGAAGTCGAAATCCACCTCCTTTCCAGTTAATAACATCCCCTGGGCAGACACGAGCAACAGAGCCTGTTGAATGTATGCATGCATTTAAAGATTGTTTTATTCATTTTCTGCTGCAGATGGTTCGTCTCAAGATACTTCTTGTTAAGAAAGAACAGGGGTTGGCAGGGTGATTTAAATACAAATGCAAAGGGAAAGAGCACAGCTCTGCAAGGAGCAAAGAACATTTAGACTCACAATATTTTCAGTAGGAAAATGGATTTTCAAGTGGTTACATTAAATAACATAAACATCAGGTAACAGCTTCCTTTTGATGGATAAAGAGGAGTTTCATGGTTTAGAATAAATAAATTGTTTGGGTTCATTTGTTAGGACTGTGATGTTTAGACTATGAGGTATTTAGTTTAAATCAGATATAGGTTTTCCTTTCCTTTGCTTTTGTGTCAATTAATTATCTATGAACTTTGCCTACCTTTCCAAGAAGTATTTCTACTCACCAATTATGAAAGATTCTCAAAAGGGTGTAATATCATCAGGCACTATGGAATAGCTAGCCATTGCCCTTTATGTGGTAACATTTAAATGAAGTTGTATTTGTTCATGGCATTTTAAAATATATTGTCTGTCAGGATCAACCATGTTCATAGTTAAATCTACACTGACATCAATTCTCTGAAACAATCTGGTTAGCACAGCTGAGAAACACAAAGGCTATTTCCCCTCAAACAACCCCAGACCAAGGCTGTACTCAACTCAGACAAGATAGTTTAGGTTTTGGCTGTATCATTGATAATCTCTGACAATGGTGCATTTTCCCACCCACTCTGTGGCATCAAGCTATAAACACAGCTGCCATTTGCAGAACTTCAGAGAACAGTTTCAAGATTGCTGTAATCTGTGTTTTCCCAAGTTTCCATGCCAATTAGATCCAAATAAAATGTAAATCTCTTTGTTTTCAATAAGGTTGATTTCATTCTTGGACAACAACTTTGATTCACACTGTGTGGGGATCTTAAGAAAGTGCTGGTTTGATGTCGGCAAAGCTTGTTACTATTCCAGGGCATTCTTCTTACTATTCTTCATTGTTAGGGTCCTCATTCATCTTGATCTTGTAAGACATATTAAATTCCCTACTCTAATAGGAAAATCTGGATGTAATCTAAATTATGGAGACTCATTCTGAATAGAGTATAAGTAACTCAGGACTTAAAATGAAAAATAATCAACGTAGATAATTTAGACGCCATTGAGAATCAGAACCTCAAATGTGTGCTTTCGAATCAACCAGGGCGGTTCCTGTCATTTCACATTGTTATTGCTCTTTGCCTTCTTAACATTCTTTTTATTTAGAGAACATTTGGTTTTTCTTGTTTATTCCACGTTGTTTGCTAATATAGAAAATCAGGTGTTTTATTCAAAGTTTCCTGGTGAAAAAGCTGGGTACTATTAATGATGATAAGTGGTTAAGAATCTCCAGCTTGTTAGGAACCAAGGTCTCACTGGTGATAAATAGAGAGGAAACATGGCAAGGGGACATTAAAAACAAGTAGAAGCTATGACAAATATTCATTTGTGCAACAGAAAAGGTGCAACAGAGAATATGATACAGAAGGAGATTTCAAATCCCCAATTGAAATTCATGAAGACTCCCCAAAGTTGAGGTCATAGGAAAAAACAGGACAGAAGCAGCATTTCAGTAGATGATCTGCGAATGGTAGCTTCTGCTCAAATTAAGAAGCAGGCACATTGCTTTCAGTTTAATTATTTCTAAATGTTAACATGTGAGAGCTAGTGTTTGTAAGAGTGAGAAAAAGCTTTGCAAGTGTTTGTGGTGGTGATTAACCATCAGGGCTTTCTCTGTGTGAACAGTTATTTTCAACTAAAAAGATAATTTCAGAGACAATTAATCACAGAGTATTAAAATTAATCTGAATATTAGCCAATTCATCCAGGAATCCAAGGACAATTATCAAACTAACTTCAAAAACATGCTAATTAGGCTTCTAAAATATAATTTAAATATTTACTTTGTTTACTGAAAATATACAGAAAAATTATGCTTAAAATACCATTGACAAAATTTTTACCAGTTTTTGCCTCATGTTTGAAATAATAGGAAGTATTTTATATTTTGACAAATGTTTGGTAGTTATCTCTTAACATTCTATGAAATTGAATGAAAAAATTGTTCAAAATCCCAGTACATCTATGGACAAAAGATTTATGAAATTTCTATTTGATGGAATTTAGTAAATGCAAAATGTCTATAATATCCTTGTAATTGCTTTTATGTAATCCACAAAACAAGATTTCTCCAAAGTATTTGGTGAAACATATTTAATGATTCCTTTTGGCAACACTATTGGACAAATAGACATTAGTTTTTAAACTATGTTTTATTTTAATTACACATGAACGTATGTGTGTGTATGTGCCTGTCTGAGTACATATGGCCTTGAAGTCCAGAAGATGGCACTGAATCGCCTGTTTCTAAGGTGTCTTGATGTGTGCATAGGACCTGGGCTCAAGACCTCTGCAAAAGCCATAAGTGGTGTTCTTAATCCAGCTTTCCAGCTCCAAGTAAATATTTACTAAATAGTATTTTAGAAATAAAAGTTGTTATAAACTTTCCAAGGCCTGCTAACATAACCCTGCTAAATCTGCCTCTCATTCACAATGTATCCAACTTTCCCTTGTTCACCAGGCTTCTCACTACGTGGCAAAGATGCAGAGATCTTTCTACCTTCAACCTGCTCTTGGGTTGATATTTACTGCTATGCTTTATATCGGCTAGGTTATCTCCTGATTTATATCTTTTCTCAGATGTCACATTGCTCATGACCTAAGCCTGACAAATCCCTTTAAACGTTACACAGTCCCCTGTGGTCAGTTCTGCCTTTTTTTGTCTCCTGCTCTAGTACCCTCTTAACACTTGCGGCCTTCTTCCCACCACAGCACATTATAGGTTTTCTTTATCTGTTTTCTATCGATCACACTTGAGATAAATAAGGCCTCCGCTCTTGTTTCCCATTGCCGACGCAGAGTCAAGAAAGTTTCACAATGAATCATCCAGTCACTATATTTTTTTAGTGGATTAGATCCATGTATGCAATACAATCACATACAATTACAAAGGCTCAAATACGTATTTACTTAACTGGGGAAATGAAGTTAAAAACTGCAATTCCTGTCAACAAAGACAACCTACTGGCAAGAACGTAGAAAAAAAGCACACCCTTATTGCTTATTGGTATGTGGGAATTATATTAGAAGGTGATGCTAAGAGAATGGACAAAAAGAAAGCTCTGCCTCTTCTATAGTCGGGCAGAAACAACTCAGTCCACACATCTCTTCGGACTAACCATGATTAGTTTTTAAGTTAACGGACTTGACAGCACCATTTGTCACACTTGGTTTATCCAAGACTCACCTGGTAATTGAGGTGGTGACCTGTGTTTGCTAATTGGCTTCACTGAAATGAAAACCAAATTTGTTTACTTATGACATGAGAAGTTTGTCACAGGGGGGGCTAGAGAAGCTGCAGATGTTACCCCCCTGTTCCCACAGAAACTGGCAAGCAGAGGTGGGCCATATTTCATGATTGTACTGCAAAGAACTTATTTTCAGGTCCTTTAAACGAAACATAAGAAGTTATGACTATAAGGATTTTAACATAAATGGCATAGAAGTAGTAATTCTAGTTAATTAGTTAGATAGTTTGTTTTCTATATTTGAGATAGGGTCTTTCTACATATTTCTGGCTGTTCTGGATATCAGTGTAGACCAAGGCTACATAATTATCTGTGTCTAATCATTTAAGAACTCATCTTAATTCTATATCCCATTAAATTGGGATATTTATTTTCTTGACCTTCAATTTTTATTTTCTAAGTATTAATTTTCTTTCATTTGTCTAATTTGTAAAAATTATCCAAAAATGTTGACCGCCTATTTGTTTGAATGATGTTTTCTGATGCAAAGATTTTTAACTTCATGAGGTCCTGTATGTCAATTTTTTTTTCTTGATGCCAGTGCTTCTTGTTCAGAAAAACCTTGTTTAGAAAGTTCTTCTCTGTGCCATAAGATCAAATATATTTCCTATTTTCTCTTCTTTGAGAGTCAGGTTATTTAGTCTTATGTTGAGATCCTTGATCCATTTAGTGTTCAGGTCTGTGCTGGGGTACGGATATAAATAACACTTGAATTCTTTTACACCAAGCTAATGAGCTCGACCAGCACCATTTGTAGAAGATGTTGTATTTTCTCTGATGCGAATTTTTTCTTTTTCTTTTTTGTCAAAAATAAGGTGTCTGTAAGTGTGTAGAGTCAGATGCAGTTCTTGAATTCTATTCTATTGATCAACATGTCTTTTTTTATACCAAGATTTTTCTGTTTTACAACTATAGATGTGTATTTTCATTTGAAATCTGTGATAGTGATTAACTCGAGCAGTTCTGTGATTATTCAAGAATGTTTAAGTATTTTTAACTTTTTCTTTGTATGAAACTTAAGATTTTTTTTACATTTATATGAAAATTTATGTTGGGATATCGCTGGGAATTTCATTGTCTATGTAGGTTGCTTTTGAAAAAATAATCACCTTGTTATTTATGGCTAACCAATCATCAAACCCCTAAAAAAGTTAGCTGAATTCAGATTTTCCCATTAATGTTATTGTGCTTATGTCATGTTGGCTGAAAGAAAGAAAGAAGAGCTCATTTTATTTTAATATAATATGCGAATGAGTATGTGTAACTATTCTGTAGTTTTAATTTTGCTTGTTATCATCCTGTCATGAATTAATGCACCACTTTCAGTAGTGAATTCAAACTTAGTTAGTTACTCTTATTCGTGATAATCTTCAGCATGCTAATATTCTTCTAAACAGACAAGCAATGTGTTTATACATTAGAGCCTTGAGGGTATGTGCTGTTAATTACACATGCCTAGTGGCTGACATGTGATTAATTACAAGTGGGAAATCTATTCTTCAGGTGGCTAGAAACTCCATCTACTTGTCAATGCTTATCTTTTCCAGCATGTATTATCCCACAAGATATGAGGGAAAAGAATTAAAGGTACACTGTGAAAGAGATGAAAGAAAAGCCTGAAATTTTGACAATTATTCCTAAGTATTTTAAATGTTGATATCAAACACTTGAGAGAGTAAGACTCTCAGGAAACTACCCACCTGATTCTTGGTAAGTGTTGAACCTGAATTACACCCTCATGAGAAATTAATGCTACAGAGTTTAGTTAAGGCACCATAAGTGTTTATATATTGTACAGTATGAAATAAGAACAAGGAATTTTTGTGTAAGAGTATCGAACTTGCACTCAATTTCCAAACAGGCAGTTTAGAGTTCATTCTGGATTTCAGTGTTGGGAACAATCTTTCATACAGAGTTTTTGTTTCCTAATCTTTATATTTTTATTTTATTTTGTATATATGGGCATTTTAACTGCATTTATGTTTGTATACACTCGTATACCTAGTGCCTGGGGACTCCAGAAGGTGGTGTTGGATTCCCTGAGAGTGGGATTGCAGATGATTGTGGGGTACTGTGTGGGAAATAAGGTAAGGTTCTTTTATACAACTTCCAAAGGGAATGTGACACACAGGTTAAGAACCAATGGTCTAGCTACTCCATAAATGAAGCCTGATGTTTTATCATCTGCTTGACTCATGCTGCTTGTAAGGATTTCCTTTAAATTATCTAGTTGAGTTTTTGGTTTTTCACTTCTTTATCCATTTCATATGTCCCTGTCAATGTTTCTGGATTGAATTCTAAATCTCATGTACTTGATTGTCTTCAATTAATTCCATTAGGTTTTCATTTGTATTTACTTAAGCATCTCTCAGGCATTTATTCTCCTTAATATCATTGTGTTATTTCTTCATGCCTACAATGATTCCTTGAGTATTTGATAAAGTTTATGATTGTTTTCTTAAAGTCTATTTTACATAGTTCATCTAGTATCACTATCCTTAGTGATACTAATAACTTTCATAAAAATGTTACTTCTTACTTGAAAGTAAATAGCAAACAATTAATAGTATATACTGGCTTACTTGGAAAAGTTATGATTAGTATTGAACATAAAATTACTGGGAAAAATGATAGTGAAATTTTTATTAACATAAACTGAAAGTACCATTTTATGTCATGTTCCTTGCAGTAACACACAGGGTCTTCAAAGACGGCCAAGTGTTTACAGATCCTTGCAGCTTATTCAGAGAATCTGAGTTCAGTTCCCTGCACACACATACTGAGTCACAATCATCCATAACTCCAGTTTCTGGGAATCTGATGCTCTCTTAGGAACTTCTTGAGCACCACACAGTCATTGGGTATGGGCTAGTCAATTTACGAGTTCTTCCTGAAGGATATAATTTCTTCTGTTTTCAGCATTCTTTAGTTGTCTATAGTTCTTTGTGTTAAGATTGTGAATTCTAAAAAAAAATTCATTGTTATCAGGTTTTGAAAGTACTTCAGGGTGTTTTGAAAGAAATTTCTATATGTAAAGTGGTTGTAGAATACACAAATAAGAATATACCCTGATGTGGGATTCCCCCCTGTATGCTGTGAACACCAATGGTTGATAAAGAACTGTCATGGATCTGCACAGGGAAGAGAGGTAGGTGGGGAAAATGAAACTGAATGCTAGGAGAAAGGAGGAGGAGTTAGAGAGAAGTCATGAAGCCCCATCAAGAGACAGACACCACAATTTTAGCCAGTGAGCCACAGCCACATGGCGATACACAGAGTAACAGTAAGCTCTCTGTTTTATTCCTTTTTATTTTTGTTTCATAAGCTTAAATGTCATTTCTACTTCAATATAATGATGAGATGCTCAAATGCAATGTATTTTAGGACTCTACTAGTTAACACTGCTAAAAAAAAACACTACACAATATCCGATCTACAGGGAAGTGGATGATGTATCCTTGAAAGGCATTGTGTGTGGAATTAAAATAAAGTTTCCTACCATAAGACTAGGTGGTGAAGAAGTAGTGTTGACAGAGCATAAACAATTCAAACTGAAGGAAACAAAACACTGAATGCAGTGATTCATTGGTTCATTAAGTAGAGAGAAATAGAACAGTCTCCTTGACTGATGATATCTCCTGGACAGTATCTTTGAGCTTAACAAACTTCAAAAAAGTGAGCATTCAACTAGTGAGGATGAATGCAGATTTCAAAGGCAGAAGAAGACTGGAAAGTGTTAGAAATGACAAACAAAGCAGTTTTCTGCACCCACTCTGCTCTGGAAGCTACTCAGAATACAGGAGTCCGTGTAATAATTTACTCCTAACAAAGACAACAAATAAAAACAGAAATGATGCTGTGAACTGCGATAAGGGAGCTTCATGCTGGGTAAATATTGTTGTTGTTGAAAATGACAGTTGGGGATTTAAGGAGAATGATTTGTATTCAGGAAGCCTGTTAGCTTAAGTCTAGAACCTTAACAAAAACATGTTTTCCAAGATTCATCATAACCCTATATTTATGTGAAAAAAATATATTTGGTTTTCTGAGACAGGGTTTCTTTATAGCTTTGGAACCTGTCCTGGAACTAGCTCTTGTAGAGCAGGCTGGCCTCGAACTCACAGAGTTCTGCCTGCCTCTTCCCAAGTGCTGAGATTAAAGGCGTATGCCAAGACCGCACGGTGAAAATATTTTTTAAAATAACATCCCACCTGACACATGACTTTCTTTCATACTTAAATTATAACAAACTCAAAACCCTGTGATTAAGCAAGCATAAAAATGTCTACGTTTTTCTTTATCAACAGATCAAATTCTCATGATATAGTCAACTATGACAATATTAAAATTGTTCAAAGAAATTTTGCATATCACCATAGAACCTTCATCTGGTGATTGATGGAGATAGAGACAGAGACCCACATTGGAGCACTTGCTTGGGCTCCCAAGGTCCAGATGTAGAGCAGAAAGGGGAAGAACATGAGCAAGGAAGTCAGGACCACAAGGGGTGCATACACCCACTGAGACTGTGTGACTGGTCTAATGGGAGCTCACCAAGGCCAGCTGGACTGGAACTGAATGAGCAAGTAATCAGACCGGATTCTCTGAATGTGGCTGACAATGAGGGCTGACTGAGAAGCCAATGATAAAGACACTGGGTTTTGATTCTACTGCATGTACTGGCTTTTTGGGAGCCTAGTCTGTTTGGATGCATACCTTTCTAGACCTGGATGGAGGACGGAGGGCCTTGGACTTCCCATAGGGCAGGGCACCCTGATTTCTCTTAGGACTGGAGAGGAAGGAGTAGGCTGAGTGGAGGGAGTGGGAGGGAAATGGGAGGAGGGGAGAAGGTGGAAATGTCAAATAAAAAACAAATAGATATATAAATAAATAAAACCAACAACAACAAAAAAACAAAGCAAACAACAACAACAAAAAACATCACTTCCAGATTTTTGTATAGGATACTTTGGAAGTGAGTTGTCTTAAATTATACCTAAAAGTAAAAGACCACTTTAGAATACAATGTTTAAGTTGACATTGTACTGCTGTAAGATAATATCTTTTTTACATTCTTGTTATTTTATGAAAAAACTTATTAGCTTTTTTCTTAAGAGAAATTTTCTTAGGGAAAGTATTGAAGATTTCCTAATATAATTAGAGAATTTTATATTTATAGTGAACTGACATCTCATAAATATCACACTGAGCATTTATCTTCATATGTGTTATTTATAACTAAGAGAAGTAAACAAGCAATTAGCCTCAGAAAAATCTATTAAGCCAAAAGGAAGTTAATACAAAACTCAACTTCATATAGAATTGTACTATATAAAATAAAAATGCAGTTTATTCTTCAATTAAAGTAAATAAATGTTTGGCCAAGAAAACACAAAATAACATCCTTACTTTATGGATTAAGATATAGTAGAAGAGCATAATAACAAAAAAGTATGCATTTTTATGTAGCTATAAAAGCTAGTAAGTCCACAATATTATAAAACATTATTTGTTGCGATAAATTCATCCCTAAGTAGGGTGATTTAAGGTGTTAAAAACCATCTAAGGCAGTATTAAAAGGGCAGACATCTTAGAGCTTTGGGGCATGGGAAAATGAGCTAAAGTAAACTGATATTGATTTAGCCAATGAAACTAATTACATTCCTTAATAAAATTATTTAAACTATAAATAATTTCTAAACAGTAAAATAAGGACTACTTTGACAGTATTATGAAAATATGTAAGCAATGCTATTAGTATTCATTTAAAAAGGGATGTGTACTTAAGGCTAGTTGTTCATTTTAATTTTCTTTCAGTCCATGTTGCTTGTTAGTTCCTTACAAATGAAAATCTCCATATTATAGGGAGAAGAATGCTTCATACAAACAAGGAAGTTGATGAGACATATTAGACTCATTTGGAAGGCTCAGAAAATCATGATTTGAAAGTTCCCATTCTGATGATATATAAGCAGTAATATTTTTTGGAGAAGAGGTGATTCTCTGTTGGAGTATCCTACAAGTTAGTACCCATATTGGATGTAATGTTTAGTGATGTTACTGCAACTGAACCTCTCGGGTTCATGTAACTCTTTTGTTCACCAATGTAGACTTGAGAGGAGTCATTTCTTTGTCATCAGAACCATATTTTGGGTCAGTTTATGTTTTCATAGTCCTTCCCATGAAAAGTTGCTTAATAATAATCAATGTTGTTGCAACAGCACTATGTTATTTCATATAATGAAGGGAATGTAATAATAACAATTTATTGTTATTGCAAATATTTTAGCATAATATCCATTTGAAGCATTTTATTACTAAAATAGAAAATGAATTCAAATAAGAATAGAATTGTGATTAAAATATAAACTTATGTAATGTGTAAGAACTATCTATTTTTATTATGGAAAACAATGTTTATCATGATGAATATTTTCTCGACTTATATTGATTTCATTTTGTATGACACAATAAAGTGCTTCATCTAACTTAGATACAGATGTTCAGATCCAAATACTTATGGGCAGATGAGAAGAGTGGCAGGAGAACATTCTGGGACAAATGTTCACATCTAGATCTAGGAAGTGTAACAAGACACTGTTAATAATATCTTTCTAGAGTACACATGCTAATGACCCAGTACATCCCACTATTCTCCAAATGTTTTCCTTTCTAAGATTTATTTTATATTTCTTTAGTTACTTATATTTTATATATTTTGATCATACTCTTTCTGTTTGATCTACTCCTCACAGATCATTATTTTTTCCTACTCATCAAACTTCATGCAAACTTTTTCTCTCTCTCAAAAAAAAACAAATCAATATCAAAATGAACAAAGAAACAAAACAAATAGATGGACAAAGCAAATCAGAGAGTACACAGAAAACATGGATTCCCTTTTATGTTATACAACCACTCCTGGGCATGAATCTTGGCCAGGATTATAGTTGAAAAACTCAGTCACACTGTAGAAACTTATATTGTTTCCCCAACAGATATCTACTGAAAATAGTTTCTTATTAAAAGGTGAGGCATTTTCTGTACTCATCCATCTCAGTGTTCTGTTTTGGATTGTTTGTTGGACATGTGCAGTTCTTGTGCATGACGTCAAAGTCCTTGGGAGTTCATATGTGTATCATTTCTGTTTTTTTTTCTTTTTCTAAAAGATGCTGTTTTCTTTAGAGTCATCCACCACCTTTAGCTCTTGTTTTCCTAGAACCTCTTCCACAATGATCCATGAGCTTTGGGAAAACTTCTGTGTTGAGTGATATATGACACCTTGGTCTATATTAATACAGATAAATCATTATTGGTTAATTTACATACTATGTTTATTTAACAACAAAATAGTAGTAGGTTTTCCCCCTAGAACCTGCAATTTGTCTAGCCTTATTTTTCTTAGCTGATGGTGTGATGTGGGATTTCCCTCTGTATGCTGTGATTACCATTAATGAACAATGAAACTGCTTTGGACCTACAGCAGGGCAGAACTTAGCAAGGTGGGGAAAAATAAACTGAATGCAGGGAGAAAGGAGGTGGAGTCAGAGAGAAACCATGTAGCCTGCCAGAGACAGACACAGGGAACTTTACCGGGTAAGTCACAACCACATGGCAATACAATGATTAATGAATATGGGTAAAATTAATATGTAAGAGTTAGCCAACAAGAAGCTAGAATCAATGGGCCAAGCAGTGATTTTATTAATATGGTTTCTGTGTGATTATTTTGGGGCCAAGCAGCTGGGAACTAACTAGCAGCCTCCCTCCTACAACGGTTATGTCAGGTATGGGTTTCAGGGTGTAGTGTAAAACTTCCATCTCATCAGAAAGTAATTATTTACTCCTACAATTTCTAAATGTCTTTTCAGCTTGGTTGTTGTTGGAGTTCACAAGATTCCGGCTTGGTATGATTGACATTGACTTTTCTCTTCCAGCGGGTATTGGACATAGCAACAACCAGCACTTTGACTGCTTGCCAGTAGAATGAAACTTCCAGGTCAGTAGCCTGCTTGACTCTAATGTGTTCTTTAACTTGAGTACTTGGATGCCTTTAGCAATAGAGTTTTACTGTGGAGTTCTGAAGAGTAGCAAAGAACAATAACAATAGCCTATAATGTTTAGAAGTCTATGAGACCTCATTGCTCAACAAGTCCCAAAGAAGTAACCCATTTTTGCTAACAGGATTTGTGTTTGATTAAATCTGGTGTCTAGTTTCTTGCCCTGCAACGTAGTTTCTCTTTATTAATTTTATTCCTTATTCATGTGTTTACACATGTTTTTGAAAGATTCTACAATAGTAGGTTTCTTTGTGAATATTTCTAAAGTTCAAGATTGTTATTTATACTTCTGAATATCCCCTTCTCTACTCCAGCATTCCCCTGTTTCATAACACTTTCTATCTGTTGATCATAACTATCCCCTCAGATCCTTATCCACAGAGTCTGGAATGTAATATTAAGTTGGGGAATCATCCCAGCTTCTGGCAGTCATCCATGGAGCTCCAATGGAGCGAAAAGCTCCATCTCAGGCCCCTCTCCCTGGGAGTTGCTTTGGACAGGACTCCAACTGCCGGCCTGACAGTGCTGACCCCTTCCCTCGGGAGGGACAGAACCACCCCCACAGGCTATTGAGGCTCATTCCAGAAAAAGGAACACATGGTATCCAGGGTTTGCATGGGCTCCTCTCTCTACCATGCTGTCTCGTTCTACTTGAGAGTGTTGCATTTATTAAACACAGACATTTTTAATTTGGTCTCATTTGTTTTGATTGGAGTTCTTTGTGCTGGTGGAGAGGCTCGTCGTTAAAATTTTTCTAAACAGATGGAGGTCCCAAACATTATCTTATTCCTTTTTAATCCTTGATATCAACATGTTCTATCTTTCCTCTGTGACTTTTAGTGATTTCGTGTCTTTCCTGTGCATCCCAAAATATCAAAGAGATCTAAAAATTTAGAGCTAACGTCTTTAGGTAACAGAAAGCATGATGTTTTATGCTTTATAAAATGATTGCAAATGAACAAAACTAATTGAACAGGAGGGCAGGCCTGGCTCTTTGCTTGAAATTCTACAATAAGAATCATGCTTGACTATCATAAAAATAATTTTAATGGTGGTATTTCTTCTTTTGCAAAGGTGAAAGTTAATATAATTTGACCTCAAGGCCAAACTGGGAATGAGAAAGAACTTTAAATATCCAAATATTTGCTATCTGTACATTTCTCATTTCTCTTCTCAGTTTTTTTTTTCAAAATTATATGTTCAGACATTTGGCATGATCTCATAACTTTTTATAAACCTAAGTTAAATTAAAAGTGGTTGTTTTACATTACGAAAATTAAATAGTGGATGCCAGAGTCCAGCTACAAAGGGGTTCAGATCCCATAAAAGAGGTATGGAGTTGAAATTGGAAGGAGATTGGCATGATCTGCAGATGAATCATGACGGCTGCTGCTTTATTTAAAGAAGGCTACACATTTCACACTCTATTACAGCTTAAAGAATTAAATGGGAATGGGAGAAAGGCTTGTGAGCAGGGTTTCAGGGAGCCAGGAATGACCTAGACTAATTAATAGGCACCACAGTCATATGTTAATGGGAAGGGCAGAAGTACTTCTTGCCAGAGATAAGGAGAATACCACCCTTCACAGCAAGCAGGCACCTTCTTCAAGTCCCTGAGGAAATGGGGTGGGGGGGTACCTATATTCTTAACCTCGGCATAAAAGCTTTTTTGGTAGACCAGACACTCCATTATAGAATATTGAAGGATTATTTTTTGTTGTTTTTGTTGCTTTTTGTTTTGTTTTATTTCTGGCTTGACTTAATTTATTCAAATAGCTAAAGCTAAAAAAATGAGCAAATACAAAGCTACACAATTGTTACTGTGAACCTGAGTAGATAGTAGGAATTTATAAATCTTGATTATCAGATATACCTTATTTATCAGGTATATGTTACTTTTCTAAATTTTCTAGCTGTGTGGTGCTGACTATGTCAGTAGGCAGAGTTGTCATGCTTATGGTTTCATGTTGGTGGGGATTTTCTTTCACATCCAAATCCTTCACTGAAGCCCACACAAAATTTTCTAAAAAAAAAAAAAAAAAAAAAAAAAGCATAAGGGAACTTGATAACATGTAGTGAGAATCAATCAAAATGAAAATAAAAAGAAACTTTGGAATTGTGAACTGCACCACTGAAATTCTGGAACTTTTCTAATCAGTAATGATCGTCCTGTGGTCCACGACAAGTGGAAAAATTATAAGATTATAGGAAATGCCAAAGGATTTTGCATAACAACATAAAATGCAATGATATCTTACTGTGGGGTGGATCTGTAAAAAAATCTTGAAGAGACAAAACGCTATGCAACAATTCCAATGGAAAATGTAGGTATCAATTTCTATTTTTGCCTCTATGTCAATTTTCAATAATGAAGTGAAACCTCATAAAATTAACGTAACAATAGAAGATATGAGAAACTGAGAGTATTTTACATATTTAAAATTTCAGGCAGTACTTTTTAATTTATAGCAAGTTGCATTAAATTCTATAATTTCAAAAAGATATTATATAATTATTCCTGAATATTCTAATATTTTCATAACTACTAATATTTAGTTTAAAGTACATTTGATTAAATCTAACGAGAACAACTAATTTTAATGTGCAGAGTAAAAAAAAATCAAACTATCATATTGAAAATGTCAAAATTTATTCAACATCAAAATTTATTCAAAATTTAACATCAGATGGGATTAAAGATTATCTTCTAATTTAAAATGAAAGTGTTATGGTTGAAAGTTGACTTTATTAATGATTTTCTTATTATTTTTTCAAACCAGTTTTGGATTACAGAAGTTAAATACGCATCTCCTTTTTATCAACTTTTAAGACATTTTTGTCATTTAACAGATTCATATATGCATATAGCTTTTTTTAATTCTTATTCCTTTAGATTCCACTCTTCTTTTTCCCTCCCCCACTCAACCACTTTTTTCTAACAACTCTCTACCATTTGGTATTCCCATATCGTCATATTTGAGTGATGCAAGCACCAAGTTTAACTACATTTTCTTAACTAATTGTGCTGTGGGAAACAGGCTGGTCATATGACTGAGTAAACTTGAGGAGCTTGACAGTCAGAGCTCTGTCTCTAGAACCTATTGTGGCTGACAATGGGCGCTGACTGAGAAGCCATTGATAAAGGCACTGGGACCTGTTTTATGGCATGTACTGGCTTTTTTGGGAACCTAGTCTATATGGATGCACAGCTCCCTAAGCCTGGATGTAGAGGAGAGGGCTTAGACTTCCCACAAGGCAGGGTTTCCTGCCCTCGCTCTAGCAGGGTGGGAGAGGGAGGAGGGGATGTGGGAGAGCAGGAGGGGATTGGGGGGAAGGGAAGGAAATGTAAATAATTGAATGGAAAAATAAAATTAAAAAAAGAAAATAATAAAAGAGAGAGCAGATGCCCCAGTGTTTTTTCTCTGATTTCTGTTGTGTGTCATAGCACCTTCTACAACATAGACATCATATATACATATAGACCAACACATGATAATTTTAGATAAAATAAAATAATGCAAATAATAATTCTTTATATAAGTTTTTGCTCTTCTTGTTGCCATTATGATTAATACAGAAAGAATCTTAATCATAATATTACCAATGGATTATCCAGTACTTTTTTGCACATTTTATTTAAACATAATCAGAACTATTTCGGGGACACTGGAGAGATGACTTAGCAGTTCAAAGCATTCTGTTCTTTCAGAGGACCCAGGTTCAATTCCCAGCACCCACATTGTGATTCACAATTGCCTTTAAATGCAGTTCCCTCAGATATGATGCCCTATTCTGGCTTTTGCAGGCACCACGTGTGTGCATGGTACACAGACATATATGCAGACAAATCATCTGTAAGTTAAACTAAAAATGAATATTTATTAAAAAAATTAAAGAAGGTAATTTAACAAATGCACTTTATAAACTTTAGCCAAATAATTAAATTAACAAGTGAGTATTGGTTTGTTTTGTTATAATATTTTTTAGAAAATATATTTTTTTACAAAAAAATGAAAGGAAAACAAAACTAATAGACTCCCATATATAAGGAAAAAGTAACTCTGTGATTTAATGTGGTTTACATTTTTGAAATTTTCTCACTGGTGAATAAATATCCTTATATTTGTATAACATCACTCCTTCAGCCCATTCAAGACACTCTAGGCCTAGCTCTAGAGACACAGCTCACCCACAGGATTTCCCTAGGGACCTTCCCCATAACCAAACAATGTAAATAATAACATTGCCTCTGTTTGGAAACATTCTGTACCAACCTATAAATATTATATCCAGTTCTTGAAATTCAGCACAAACAGACAAATATAACTAGGTAGATTCTGCAGGTAAGTTGGGAAGAACAGGTAATAGTAGAAGAGAAAATAGATCTTTGGCTAAGGATCTTCAGAAAAAGTTCAAAATTTTATGAAATATCAAATTCTTCCAGAAATTGAAATTTTATGAGTGGACCAAATAACTAATTGTTTTTAGATATATTTTGGAGAGAAATACACAGAAACACACTCACAAAAGCACAGGGACAAGCAAATGTTTACACTCAGGCAGTCCCCATTACTACAGTTCAAAAATGTTGCTGATAAGGAATTATTATATAATTAGTGAGTGAGTCAGAGAAGCAAGTATTCTGTTTGCATAGTAGTACATCTAACAAAGAAAATACAGCAAAAACTATATAATGAACCAAATTTTTTTCCTTTCAATGCAGACTAACAAATTTCTTCTGTTTCTCATTTTCTTCTTTCAGTCAGTACATCTCGACCACAGCCTACTTTATGTCCACTCCTTCCAGTTCTTCCCAACCTTCCTACTTTTACAGATCCACTGTTCCTCCATTTCCCTTCAGAAAAGAGGAGGCCTAGCAGGGATATCAACTGAGCACGGCAGCACAGGATAAAGTAAGACTAGACACAAACCGTCATATCAAGTCTGAAGAGGCAATTCAGTAGGAGGCGCAGGATTCTCGAGCAGACAATAGAGTCAGAGACATCCCCACTCCCACTGTTAAGAATCCCACAAAAACTCCAACCTAAACAACAATTGCATGTATGCAGAGAGCCTGGTGCAGACCCACTCAGGTTCTCTGATTGTTATGAGACCATTATTCATTCTGTGAACCCTGTTCTCTGGTTTTCTCAAACCCTCTGGCTCCTACAATCCTTCCACCTTCTCTTTGAAAGATTTCTCCACACTCAGGCTAATGTTTGCCTGTGGGTCTCTGCATCTGTTCCCATTTATTTCAGAATTGAAACTGGGCTAGGTACCATCTAGGATAGAAGAAGGCAGAATAACATCAGTTCACTGACTTTTTTTTTTTTTTTTTGCCAGTTGTGTTTTGCTCAATCTCAGGTTTCTGTGCCATCCAGCTTCCGGTTCCTGGCCATCCAACATGCTGTTTTAAGCAGTGTTGGGAATGGGCTTCCTCTATGTATGAGCTTCAGGTTAGACCAGTGATTGGATGCACACTAGCACAAGCTCCGAGTCACCATTGCCCCAGAACATCCTGCAGGAGGGATGTCTGTTAAGGTGGATACGTTGCTGTGCCGGTCCCACTAGAATCCTTGCTTGGTGAGAGAGGATGATGCTTCAGGCTTCTTATCCTCCATTACTAGAAGTCCTTGCAAGGTCGCCCTCACAGGTTCCAGCACGTTTCCATTGCACCAGATCTTCATATCGCCAGCCAAATGACCCCCAATTACAGTCATCTCTCCCTGTACCTTCTCCTGTGTCTTTCCCTCCCACACTGATCGCTTCTGTTCCCACATTTTTGCAGTCCACCTGTAAAATCTATTCTATTTCCTCTTCTCAAGGAGATTCATGTGTCCCCCTAGAGTCCTCTTAGCTACTTAGCCTCTCTGGGTCTGTGGATTGTAACATGATTATCCTTTACTTAACAGCTAATATTCACTTACAAGTGAGTAAATATCATGTTTGTCTTTCTGGATCTGCGTTGCTTCACTGTGGATGATTTTTTTTTCTTGTTCCATCCAGTTATCTGTAAATTTTGTGATGTCAGTTTTTTAAACAGATGAATAATACTTCATTGTGTAGTCTTTACCCATTCTTTGCTTGAGGGGCATCCAGGTTGTTTTGTGTTTCTGGTGATCATGAATGAAGTCACTACAAATATTGTCGAGCAAGTGGCTTTGTGGTAAGACAGAATACTTTTCGGGATATGACCCAAGTGATATATCAGAGTCTTGAGGTAGATGGATTTCCACTTTTCTGAGGAAGCATTATATTGATTTTCATAGTGCTATGTGAGTTTTCACTCCTACCAGCAATAGAGGAGTGTTCCTCTTCTTCAAATTCTTCCTAGTACAAGCTTTCACTTGTGTGATCTTAGCCATTCTGACAGGTGGTACATCAAAATACCTCTGCCTCCATCAGGTACTGGATGAAGGTTTTACGATGACAGTGTAGTCACCAGTCTGACTTCAGGAGAAGGTCAATTCAGGCACTCTCTCCACTATTACTTGGGCCGAGCTCCAGGAGTCCAGTTGAAAAGGGGAAAGAGGGATTACAGAAGCAATGGATGGGAGTCAACGTCATAACAGAGAAAGCCACAGAGAGAGATGACTCTAACTTTTGGGATCTCACGTACACTAGACAGACAGCTGGGGAGCCTACATAAGACCAAACTTGAACCTCTACCTGTGGGCAACAGTCGTGAAGCTTAGTCTGATTGTGAGACCCCTGACAGTGGTACCATGATCTATCTCTGGTGCATGATCTGGCACTTCAGATCCCATTCTATATGGTGGGATGTCTTTAGCAATCTTGATGCAGTTGGGAGGGGCTTGGTTCTGCCTCAGCTGTTACCCCCTTAAGCTTCCTGAGGAGTGGATGAGGGATAGGCATGAGAGAAATCAGGGAGAGCAGGAGGAGAGGAGGGAGGGAGATGGAAATGTGGTTGGTTTGTAAAATGAATAAAAATAAATAAAAAAAGAAAAAAAGGTAGTTTTGATTTTCATTTCCCTGATAGATGTTAAACATTTCTTTGCATATTTCGCAGCCATTTCAGATTCCTCTATTTTGAATTCTCTTAGACTGTACCCCATTTTTAATTGGATTATTTGATTTTTAGATGTCTAGTTTCTTGAGTTCTTTATATATTTTGGATTCTAACCCTCTACTGAACACGGTATTGGTGAAAATCTTTTCCTATTTTGTGGGCTGCCATTTTGGCTATTGACACTGTCCTTTGCCTTACTGAAGATTTTAGTTTCTTGAAGCCCCATTTAGTGATTGTTGATCTTAGCGCCTCTGCTATTAGTGTTTTATTTATGAAGTAATTGTCTGAGTCAATGTGTTCAAAGATTTTCCCCATTTTCCCTTCTATCAGGTTCACTGCATCTGTTTTTATGTTGAGGTCTTTGATCCACTTGGACATGGGTTCTGTGCAGGGTGATAAACGTGGATCTATGAGCATTCTTTTACATGCAGACACCACCATGTAAGACCACCACCATTTGTTGTAGATTCTTTTTTTTTTCCCATACTGTATTTTTGGCTTAAATCAGGTGTCCATAGGTGTTCAATGTTCAGTTGTTCAATGTGTCTTTTTTTTCTCAATAACATACTTTCTATTACTATATCTCTGTAACACAGCTTGAAATCATGGATGGTGATATCTCTGGAAGTTCTTTTGTTGTGCAACACTGTTTTTATTACTGTGTTTTTCCCCTAGTGAAATTGAATACTGTCCTTTCAAGGTTTGTAAACAATTCCACAAAATATTTGTACCTAAAACTTTCCTGCTGAAATCAAATTTGTGTTTAACGTTACACTTATATCATTTAGGAAAATCACACCAATGCTACTTATAAAAACCTGGTATTAGACAAATTTAATCATTATCATCTGTTATTTCTATGTCAAAGTTTAACATGAAGTAAATGGCTATGCTTTATATAAGGGAAATGATGTAGATTGCCTTTCGCTTTTATTTTTATATTTATTTCTAGGTCTAATTTACATCTTAAACGACAAGGATCTGCCAGCAGTGAAAGAATTGGCACTCAAGTAACACAAATTTAAGTTTTTCTTAGTTAAAAGAAAATAAACCAACCAACTAAACAAACAAACTAAAAAATTTAGCAGTAGAGACAAAAGCAAGGAAGTAGTATCTTTTACCTATTTTACTACAATTAAATCTTAATTTTTATCTCTTATCTAAACAAGGTTCACATTAAACGGATTTTCTTAAGTGTGCTAATAAGAAAGTACTGGGCTAGAAGTTAAGTCAACTGTCAGCTGAAGCAGCTCCATTCAAAAGTGTGAACAGGAATGCTGTATTTGCTTTTCTTAGGTTTCCTGGGGACAGTCACCTTGGTGAGTTTCAGTTAAATTGTGCCCAAAGTGTTCTCCCTGAAGTTTAAGAACAAATACAATTACCTATACCTAAACTCTTCTCTGAAAACAAACAATGGCTGCTAAATGAACCAACCTTAATGAAAATACTTTCCCAAACATGGCCTAAAGGGGATCTACCTTTAACCTTAATGAGCATATAATTACAAAGTATCCCCCAAAATCAAAGAAAGTAGTGGCCACCTGTGCAGCCTGGGCATGGGGAAGAGTGCAACACTTGACCCAGGTGAGCAGGTATTTGTTGAATTGATTTGTTGTTTTGTTTAATCCCTCTTTAGGGCATGACCAACCTTTCCTTTCTAGTCGTGTCTTCAGGGGATGACAAATCCGATATTCTTCTTCCTGGCTCTTACTCCGGAGACAGCTCAGTGATTACAGAGACTCTTGTATGCATACAAGAGAAAATCGATTATACAGCCAGGAAAAGATCTCTTTTCTCTTTTGATGGGGAGCTTTACATATGTCTGCCTTGAACAAATGGTATATCCCCATAAAATTTACATAGGAGAACCAAATGGCTATCATGAAGGTAGTCTTGATTCCTTACAGTGCGGAGATTAAGTTCTACCCTCTCCCAAGTTGTTCCATAGTGTGTCAAACTTTTATTTTAATTTTCCATACTGTGCTTGCCCTGAGAGGCTCTATTTAAAAATAGCTTTCAACTCCAATTTAAGAATTGAGGATATGTTAGATATGTGATTGACAGCATGGATTGATAACTGACTTATTCCAAGGAGTGCAAAAGGTACAACCCTAGAAATTACCAGAGTGAATTTATGGATTAAGACTTAGGGGCATATGATCATAATTATTAAAATTATATTAGGAAAACCATACTCAAGAACATATCAGACAAGCTAGAGCAAGGAAAGTGTGTAATTCTCTCCCTTATAACGCATTGCATAAATACACATTTAGCAGGGCAATAGCAATGGCTCCCACAAAATGTCATCAGATCATCTACTGTGTGCATCAAAGACTGACAGGCCTAACAAACAGAGGTTTTCCCTGGAGCTTGAGCTTGACACGCTCCTAACTGTTGACTTAGTCTACTCACTTAGTAAGTACTCTGTATTCTATATCTATGTGTGCCATTCATCTGGACATATGATCCTCATAGGGATCCTTTCACCTCTGCAACTGCTCACCAGTGAACCACTAACTCTGAAAATGTGGCACTCACTTCTTTGTTCGGCTGGTTTCTGGTTCTTTATCAACACAGTTTCTTGCATTTCAACTTTGAGTCCTGAGGCTTCTTTCGAGCTCCTTCCTTTTGAAATCACTCTGCATCGTATACATATTGATACAGATGGTATAGGGTTTGATAAATTTATTGTTTGATCTGTGATCATAGAGGAAATATTAAGTGATGGGCATTTGAATGAAAGAACGTGTATTCTCCTTATCTGGGGTTATTAAGTAAATCAGTAATATCTGAGAAATAGTTGTCAATGAAATCGCATAATTTGTTTCACCAGGGCACTATTTCACACTACAAAATCTAGAGCAACAGAGAAATCACAATGGATGCAGGATGTATCTTCCCAAGCCATCATCTTAAAATGGGTCCTAACTCTGGACTCGTCAATCTAGTAAATTAAAGAGTTCTGAAAATCTGAGTATTTTGTTATCATGAAATTTTATTTAAAAATAAAACACTTATTCAATGTTGTGGACAACTTGTACAACAGGGAAAATAACGTGTCTGTTTATAAAATGCTCCATGATGGCATTAAAGTGGAGTGCTGTCAATGAGAGAGTTGCAAATATTGAAGTGTATTGGGTCCTTATTGGAAGGCTACATTCCTGAAGATTTTCTTTGGCCACAAATTGAACCTAGCTCAAGTATTTTCTCAAAGTTCTTATAATATTTGGCATAGTTTCTGATTTCCTCAGTATTTGCAATAAAACTTGAAACATGTCATATTAAACTTTAATGAGTTGACAGGAGTCCTGGGGAGGACAGTCACTGATAATATTTATTGATACGGCCAGACAGTGGTGGCTCATGTCTTTACTCCCAACACTTGGGAGGCAGAGAAGGTGGATCTCTGTGAGTTCACAGCCAGCCTGGTCTACAAGAACTAGCTCGGGGAAAGGCTCCAAAGGTACAGAGAAACCCTGTCTTGAAAAACAAAAACAAACAACAAAAAAACAGAATAATATACAGATAATTTTCTATGTTCGCAATGTACCCTAGCAAGTCTTTAAAACAAGTGCTATCCTCTTCTCCGATTAGATAGCAGCAAGTGAGCATGACAAGGACTTTTTAGTTACAAGGTAGCCATGTTCCAATATACAGAACAAAAACACAAGCAGTAAATGGTCATAAGTGTTTAAGTACCCTTGAAATGTGCATCCTAAGAGGAAATATCCCAAAGCATCAGTCAAACAGAAATTGTCAGTTATATGTTTCATTTTATATTTAAATTGTTCTGTATTTAAAATATAGATTCATTATTTTGTTTTCAAAATATAAAAATTGTTGTGATATATTTGTAGCATGGGTATGCCTCACTCTTTTATAAAAATAAAATAGCACAAATTTAAGAATAGGAAATATAATGGGTTATAACCAAAGGACTTTATGAGGAATTACTCACAAAGTTTTAGTGGTGATTCAACAATCACAAGTTTACTGCAATTAAAATATAATTAATGATAGTGGCTTTTACTTTTAATTAGTATTGGTAAGCATTAATAAGTCCTCATGCCTTATATAAGATTAATTTGAGAGTAATATTTCACTTATCTATTATGTATGTGTCAGAAAATTAAATCATCAAATATACTTTCATTAGAGTTTTCACAAAGCCATAGACAGGTTGGCCATTTGTACGTAATTAATATGCATTGGCTCATTAGCAGTCACTTGATAAAATATTCCTTCAAACTTTAGGGTTTAATTTTTAATTCTCATATATAAACATATAATTAGGAAAGTATAATCTTATTAATGTTGTCATAATGTTTAATCATTCAATATTGTAGCTGTAGACCACAGGAGCTATAAAAAGGTAATTGTCCACTATTACTTTTGAACACAATTTGATTCATCAATATCTCCAGCTCTTCCAATAATCCTTTAATGCTCCTTGGATCCACCCTACAACTATTTCCACAAGTGACATTAATTCTTAAACTCACATTTCTATGGTTGAACTTAGTTTATTTTATTATTATTTCATTACTTTGAAAAATTGCCAATCCAAATTCCCACTCACTCCCCTCTTTCCATTTTTCCCACACACACTGCCACCCTTCTCCCCTCCAGTCCTAAGAAAAGGCAAGACCCTCCTTACTACATCTATGTTGAGCAAGGTATACATCCAAAGAGAACAGGATCCTGAAAAGCTAAACACGCAGTAGAGACAAATCTCAGTGTCACTGTCAGTGGCCCCTCAGTCTGCCCCAACTGTCAACCAAATTCAGAGGGATTAGTTTGATCCCATGAGTATATCATGTGTGTATGAAGGCCAGAGGGTAATGTCAGTTTTTAACCTATTGCTTTCCATTATTTCTATTAGATATAGACGTAGATGTATGTGTATGTACATATATATATATATGTGTGTGTGTGTGTGTGTGTGTGTGTGTGTACATACACATATATATGGCATGAAATAGTCAAAGACCACAGTAAGTTCTTTTGAGACTGCTTAGGTCTCAGGACTGTCATGAACCAATCAATGTAGGGCTCTCAGACTCATGTATGATTTCTGGAATCAACTAACAAGATGATTGTGCACAGTTGGATAGGAGTGACTGAATTCTTCTTCTGATCATGTCTGATACCTGCTTTGTCAGATGTTGACTTTGACAGCTGACTTGCTATTTGTCATCAGTTGCCAACCTTGTCCTGTCTTGCTATCTGTGAGTTAAACTAAGATCTCATATTTTACACACACCTGTGGTCAGCTTTTAGGTACCACCAACCCCTAGATAATGCTGGAATTGTTCTTCTTTTTTTCATAATTAACTTCTTATTTATGGGGACAAGAAGTTTAGTGGGTTCTTTCGTTCACTTCTTCTAAATGAAGGCATTTTAGAAGTCGGCTTTACTTACATTTATTTTTCTAATAAGGATATTAGAAGCACAATGTATGAAATGGTAATGATACCACCGTGTATTACTAAGGAAATGGCAGCTAAAGACCAGTCAATCAATCAACACTGACCTTGCCCCTCAGAGTCCTGTATGTCTTTTATCATAACCTCTTGGTTATCGCAGGGCAAAGAAAAGTTTTTAATCTTTTTCAGTGTTCTCAGCCTTACTATCGTAACCCTTCACTTCTTTTTAACCTTATAACCTGTTTTTATCGTAATATTTAGAAAAACTTGTATATTTCTCCAGAGGCTCTTTTAATGCCTTAGGTAAGCAAACTCCTGCCTCAAGTCAAGATCTTGACTTAAATATCATTTTAATTTTATATTTAGCTTCCTCAGTATAGCTTTTCTGCTAGGTTCAACTCTAAATTTTCATTTTCCTTGAATATTTAAGATGGTTCATGATTTGTAATAACATCATAATTCAATAATACTATTGTTCTGGAAATTTAATAACAGTACTAGCAAAATGATAACAATAATAAACTTTTCTGTGTTTTAAGTTATTTTGGTTTCGGTTGCTATGGTAAATCGCCTGTGGAAACAGACCTAAGAGGATTAGTGCTTGCCTTGTCTCAGAGCTTCAAAGATTTCCATGCATGGTCAATTGTCTTTGTTGCTCTGAGACCTGTGGCAAGGCAGAACAACATGGCACAGCACACTCAGCAGTGCAAACTATTCGCATCATGAATCCCACGAAAAAGAGATAGAGAAGGAAGATTACATCTCAGTTCGAGGGTGATTTCCAAAGACCAAGTGGCTTTCAAAAGGCTCAGCAATCTGAAGGTTTTATCACTTTCCCCTGCTTCCAATAACTCTTAAATAATCCTTTCCTGTCTGATCTTTCAGAGTACTTGAGATCTAAAATTTACCAACAAATCTACTAGAGAATTAATTGACATTATATTCATAACCTATTTACAGGACTGTAAAATAAGTAAGATTGAAAATGTGAATACATTTTACCATGAAAATTGCTGTAAGTAAATTTTGCTCATAAGTACAAATGTTATGAACCAATAGCTTTAACAGAATGCTTTGAAAATAAGCAAATATGCACAGTGCATCAGAAGTTAAGACAGCAGAAGTTATTTCTTTTCACACCACCTGCTCATCTTGCACAGTTTGGAGCTTTGCTCTACACTAACCGCACTCTGTGATCCCTGGGAGGGAGCGGGCCAAGTGTAGTGGAGCAATTGGATTTGTATCAGAGAAAGAAGCAACAATACCTTTTTGCATTTTTCCAGCTTTTAGAATGTTCATCTTGGTCAACTGTACTTTTCATATTTTGGTACCCTATTCACATCGCATTTTTACTACCAGGAATCAGAGATAAGGATGGGCCAGTTTTTAGTCAAGTTCTGTGTATTTACTATAATCTCTGAACTCCAAAACTGAATCTGTATGATTAAAAACACAAAGCACATCAGTTCAAGCATTTTAATGCAGGTTTCTAGTATTTTAGGAATTTTTTTTATTAGAAGTAGTCTTTATGCTTTATCCCAATTAAATATCCAGTCACTCTTTAATCTGATGCAATACTTGATGTCTTCATTTTAGGTTCTGTTTCTTTCAATGGTGGTAGATTCACTTTGAGTTGTGCATTTTTTTTTCATGCTAGAAGATGCGATCATAACATTTTTCTTTTAAGTTCAGCAACACACACCGGCTGTGTATGAGAAAGCCACTGAACTACTACCCAATGATGTGCTGAATTCCACTGTGCTGGTCATCCTACTTCTGCTCATTCCATATGGACGACTTAAAGGGCCTGTGGCGGATTTAAGTTACTCCTCCCAAACAGCCTTGCTAGCGCTGCAAATATTACAGATTATACCTTGGGAAAAACATGTCAACCTAAGGAAGTCAAAGCCAATGCTTATTTTCATGTACCATTGGCTTCACTTTCCCTCAGCTTCCCTTTTGAGCTCTTCCCTTGAAAGGTTAGTCTCATCTATTGCTTCATTTTGTCTTCATTATTACCTTATCAATGGAGATATATTGAAAAGAGAAGACAATTAGACTGTTTGGTGATTTGACAGGAGAGTCCTTGATTGTGTAATACTTTCCAGCTCAGTACTTTTTACTACATTTTGTCAGCAAGAACACTTCATCTGCCACCGGAGCAAGGAGGTGAATGATCTGTTTGACAAAAAAAAAAAAAAAAAAATCCAGAAACATCTGGTCTTCTGGGAACTCTGCAAGCAAAATACTAAACAGCATTTCTTAAAGCACTAAGAAGTAAAGGTTCCTGGTGTGTTCTATATTGATAAAATATTTGGCAAATGGGGGCTCAGTGTTAACTTAGTCGAGGAAGTACAATGCATTGTGCATTACACAATTTTTTTAAATTAACAGGAACAATGGCTGAATTACAAGTTTGTTTCCTTTTTAATTTACAGTTTCTACCAACTAAAGAGCAAATGGAGAAAAGGTGGCTGTACAAGGCTTATTTCGATGCAACTTAAATACAGACAATGTCCCGAAAAAAACTGCCTTTTATTATACAATCCTAATACTTGTGACATGGAAGAATACCCACATATGTACCAAAGGACAAATTCAAAAGATGTGTACGTATTAAATTGTTTCCATTCTCCTATCATTTCTTTATCATGAAAGTCATAAATAATAATTATAAAAAATTGTGAAAAAGGGAAATTATCACTCCCAGGGTAACAGTTTATAATTCTTTATTAAGTGAATTAATCAACTACATCTTAAATGTAGTAAAACAACTTTGCTGTGGAAAACTCATGGTGATAAAAAATGATTTTGCTAATCTTGACATCATACTTAGCAATAAAAAAATTAGAAATAAAAACAATTTATTTTGCTCTGAAAGCCAGAAAAAAACATCATTTTAATTATACTACTGAACACTTTTTGAAAAGTAGCCTTCATTGTATTGAGTAAATATTACTCATTTGAATTTTATTGCTTAACATTTCTTGTTTAATAATATAAATATTTGTTTCTAATTTCAACAATGATAAATCATATTGACCCAATTGGACTGTATTGTATTTTTAAGTCCACTAGATTAAATGCATTGTGAAAAATGTAATAAAAACATTCGCCTCCCAAAATAAAATGTGTAATCAATTAGGACTTATGGAATTGCTTGCCCATAATATTTTTACTTTATGTCCTCATTTTGTTGTGTCTATTGTTCCTCATACTCAATAAAAATTCACATACACTTCAAGAGAAATGTCTGAGGTTAGAACAGTTTCCTCTTCCTTGATTAAATGACTTATGTTTGCAATAATTTTCCATTATAAATTTTATTACTGCTTTCAAATAGATATGCTCAGACAAAATATCCAAGAGCATTCAATGTAAAATTAATTAATCCAAGTCCATTTATTCTTTCTCTATGCATTGCATATTTTATTATTCTAATTTATATAGTTTCTATTTTTTATTAGATTTTTTTAAAAAAAATACCAATCCAAATTCCCACTTTCTTCCCTCCTCCCATTCCCTCCACACACCCTCTCACCTCATCCCCCTCCAATCCTAAGAGAGGGTAAGGCACTTTGCCTTGTGGATTGTCTAATGCCCTCCCTACTACATCTAGGCTGAGCAAGGTATACATTCAAAGAGAATAGGATCACAAAAAGCCAGTACATGGAGTAGAGATAAATCCCAGTGCCACTGACAATGGCCCCTTAGTCTGTCCCAGCCATACAACTGTCAACCACATTCAGTGGGACTAGTTTAGTTCTATGCTTGTTCCTTCCCAGTCCAACTAGAGTTGGTGAGCTCCCATTAGCTCAATTAGCTCAGGTAAACTGTTTCAGTGGATGAACCCTTCATAGCTTTGACATCTTTGCTAATAGGGGAAGAGGAGAGAAGGGGAGGGTTGAGGAGAATGTGAAGGAATGGGATAGTTGAGATGGAGGAAGGAAAGATATGAGAGCAAGGAAAAGAGATATCTTGATTGAGGGAGTCATTATGGAGTTAGCAACAAACCTGGTTCTAGAAAAGCTCCCAGGAATCCACAAGGATGACTCCAGTTAAGACCCTAACCAATGGAGGAGAAGGTGCCCGAACTGGCCTTGCCCCATAGCTTTTATTTTTATAATCTGTAATGTCTCCTCCCACTGAAATATATACTTTACCAAAGAGACTATTCCTTGTTTTTCCCTGTTCAAGTTTGTTCATTAATCTTTCTACTCTATTTACTGAAATTTAATACAGAATAAATAATTCACTAAATTTGAAATGAACTTATGCAAGTAATCTGTCATTTTCAAAGTTATTAAAATGATGTATATTATTATTACTGTTTACAAATAATCCATGTTTAATATTTACTTACTTAAAGGCATATCACATAGATAAAAGTACTCATCTTGGTTTATAGAGCTGATTAACATGAAAAACAGCTGAAGATTTTTCTAATGCCTAATGAAATAATAACAGATAATGGCTTTATTAGCTTAGAACCCATACCTAGAATTTGTGAATTTCCAAGTCTCTGTTTCTCCATTTTCAATAGCTACTGGTTTATTTTCTTGCATTTTAATATAAAACTTTTTTATTTCTGTGTTTACTTGAATTTCAATCTAAATGTGAGACATGCATATATGTGCATGGGAATAAAAACAAATACTTGATTAATACTTGAGCAACAGAGTCAGAAGAATTGCATCACAGAGATAAAACCTAGTTTTTTTTGTTAGAAAAAAAATGTGACGCTCAACAAAATATCTCTCTTCAAAGGGTCACAGTTAACAAATTCTCCTTGCGTGACATTAAAATAATCTAATATTTCTTGATTATTACACTAAGATATGATAGCAGTCTTAGTTTTGATCCCAACTGACTGAGGGCTCACCTTTTGATAGTTGCCATTTTATGCCTTTTGTGCATACTAACTGCCTTGACATTTCTGGCACTGCAATGTGTCTGTCTTAATGTGAAGAAATCATCTGTGCATTAATGAACTGGTGTGATGTATCTGCCAAACCTTTCAAAGAAGCAATTAAGTCTCGGTACGAACTTGCACGAGTGGCATGATTTATTGTAATCTGAGAAGAAGTAGTATAAACAAAAAGTAATTAATTTTAAAGGTGGCAATCAAGGAATGCAGCACCACAAGTACATCTATTGAACTCCATCTACATGGAGCACAATAGCAACACGCTATTTTTTAAATGTCTCATCAAACCTCAACTAGTACGTTTGGGAAAATGTTCAACTTTATTACTGTTTTAAATTGCCAAATTAAAACCATGGAGTATTGTTTTCATAAATCATGGTAGGAAAAATAGATAAGGAAGAGCATGAATATTCAGGATAATGAACAGCATTATGAAGAATGGTGAAATTAAGGGCACTCGTTTCTCCTCTTAGCAGTGTAAGCTATGGTACCACTCTGTTGATAATTTTTCAATATGTGTTAGAAGCCTAAAGAGGCTATATACCATACTTTATAATGTGCCTTTAGTAAATAAACATTGAAATGGCATTAACACCTGAGGATCACTATGGCCTTAATTAAATAACTTTTTCATATTTTCCATTAAAGCAAATACCTCAAATTTCCAACAACAAAGGGATGAAGAATTAGACTGTGTTAATGCACCAAAGAAACTGCAGTTAGCACTTTAGGTTATACTTTATCACAAAAAATGCATTTTAATACAATATAGTGAACATTTTCTTCCATATACCATCTCAATGGTTTTATTATTTAATTCTTATGGGGGTTATTTCTTGTGAGATCTTATATTTTATCTCAATTTAAAGACAATGATTGTTTTGATGAAGGTAACATTTTCAGGGTCACACTGTTCATACTTGATAGAGCAAAACTCATAATAGACATGATGAGAAAAAGTCCATGCAATTAACCCCGAAGTCTTACCAAGTATTCAGCAATGTTGCAATAGTATTCTCTGAAAACTTACTAAAAGGTACTATGTAGGGGTTAAATGCTTATACTAGGCTAATATAGTTATCTCTATCTCCCTGACTCCCTTTTCTAATATTTTCTGGCTTATTATATATACTTTTTCTCATTATATTAGGAAATTGCATGAACATTTGAGGCATGTAAATACACAACTCATTTCCCTATCTATTGTTTGCTTTTCTCACTGTTCCAACTGGCTTTTGCTTTCCCCTTATTTTATAAAGTTGTACAATGTAGAGTTTTCTCAACTGACAGGCTGTCTCTTGATGAAGTTGTCATTATGGAGAAAAGAGCAATATAATATGTCACATATGCAGCGGCATCAAAACAAAGAAAGGTGTTAGTTCTTACATGATCCAATCCTAAAAAGAAGCTCGGATATACTCATGTCTATTACTTATGTCAAATAATTAAAATATTTTATATACATTCGGAATTTTTGGAGAAACTTTTTGTCTTTCACTTCTTTCAAGGAACAGTTTAATTTCTCCTTGGAAGTGACTCATAGGCAGGACCTGGGGAAGTCTTTCCTGGATTTTCAGATGTGGCTTTGTATCAATAACTGTATATTTTATCTAGTGAGCTATAATAGAGTGTGGATTGATTGAGAGATCTGTTTAATGTTTATTTCTTCAGAAAATGTGAATGCTGTGATTACAGGGTCCAAAGATGAATATCATTTTGTCCAATGCTTCACCTGGCGAACAAAGTGCCTGGAGAGTAACCTGCTTATAATGTATACTGCAGAATAAATTATTAAGTCAATGACTGGCTGTTCTATGCTTATAATAAATATGATGAAATTAATACATTCCTAATTCTGATTAATTTATAACTGAAAAATCAAATAAAGAAGGCAGGTATAAAAATATGATAATGACATTGCACATTTATAAGCATAAATAAATATATGAATTATGAAACAGGCAATATGAAATTTTACTGTTTCCTATAATACAAACAATACGATGAATTATCTCTTGGCATTTCCTCCATAGACATTTGTTAGGCCATATGTAAATACTTCTAGTACTGTACCTCACTAATATTTCAATGTGAATAGGATATGGACTACAGATAAAGAAATGTTTAAATATGTTTTCAACTGAAATAAGGTTACATAAGTTTTCCTCCTCTCCTCCCTCTACCCTTTGCAGGTATGTTCCCTCTAACATCACATTTAAACTTTTCAAGTTATTATATTCTTTTAATAAATGTTGTTACACAACAATACACACACACACACACATACACACATATATGTATGTATCAATGTGCATGCAGAAATTTGTAAATGCAACCTATCAAGGGTTTTGTTTGTTTGTTTGTTTCTGTATATCTGTATATATGATTTCTGTGCAATCCCATTTTTTTATTGGGTAGCCAAACTGGTCTTGCTTCTGTAAGAGACTAATTTTTCTTCTGCAAGTGGCTATTAGTTGCCCAAATTTCTCTATCCAGGTATGGGTTCTCACAACATTTTCCCAATTGCATGCTAATATATCCATTGATACTGTCATGGTTCCTTTCTTGTTTCTGCATCCTTTTCTAGGAGACAGAGTCTCATTGCATAATGCCTAATATTCTTGGTTTTACTTTTTGTTTCTACTCCTCTTCTGTGATGTTCCTCAAGCCAGAGATGAAGTAGATGAGATACAGATGTATCCTTTGGGCCTGGGCTCACCCAGGATCTAATGCCTTCAGCACCTTATCGAGCTGCAATTTTCTCTGATGGTCTCCATTTTCTATAAAATGAGACTTATTTTTTTAGGAGTGGGATTTATTGAACCTCTATGGATATTTATTTATTATGTATACAATATTCTGTCTGTGTGTATGTCTGCAGGCTAGAAGAGGGCACCAGACCTCATTACAGATGGTTGTGAGCCATTGCTGGGAATTGAACTCAGAACCTTTGGAAAAGCAGGCAATGCTCTTAACCACTGAGCCATCTCTCCAGCCCCTCTTTATGGATATTTTAAAAATATGTTTTCAATAGACATTGTTTTTTGAATGAAGATTCCAAAATTATTATTTGACATATATGTTGATATGTAGTGATGGATAATATCTTTGTCTAACTTTTATCTTCCATTATAAACTGACCTCCATATATACATATATATACACACATATATTACATATATTTTTTCACATGCATGAATACCTAGCCTGTAAATATATCTGTGTGCCACAAGTACTCCTGATGCCCACAAAGGCCAGCAAAAGGCGTTGTCTATCCTGGAATGGAGTCTCAAACAATGATCATCTGCCACGTGTGTCTCTGAAATCAAACCTTGATCTTCTGAAAGAGCAATCAGTGATTTTTTTTTACTATGGAGACTTCTCTACAGCCCCATTTGTCTAGCTTTAAATTTAATATTTAAACAGAAGAGTGCTATTTTTTCAATGTACTTTCCCCCAAATCCATTGTGAGAAATTTAATCTCAAGTGCAACAATTCTTAGAACAGAACTTTTCCAACGTTATTCAGTCGTGAGATTTATGCCACGTAAATGTACTGACATACTTGTCAAGGGAGAAGGTGAATGACATAGGGGCATGCCAGGTTAAAATATGAGTTTGACTCTTTCTCTTTCCTTTGCCTGCCTGATTTTCTTTTAACGTTGTTCATTCACTCATAAGCATATCTGTTAGTTTGTCCTTTCCTCTTTTACCATGGTTTGTTTCCAGAAGAATTTTCTTGCTGGGCATGATATTATCCCAATCTTAGATATCCTAACTGCTAGAATTATGAGTACTTACATATTGAGTATACTTAAAAACTACCCTATTTTGTATATAGTTATAGCTGCATAAAAATTACTATGATAAGCACTTACAAGATTCTCTGTAGTTTTCCAAAATGTATTAATCTATAAACATCTATGCATAAGTACATAGATATTATAATATATGTAGTCATGGGGAAATATTCCTTTTTCCACTATTTCATAGTTGCTTCTGTGTGTGTTGCTATCAACCATGGCATGAAGTTTACACACACACTAAAATTCACACACACATACATACACACACCTTGGATCATTTTTCATAATGCTTTTTACATATCTGTCTATACTTAATTATTATACCTGAAGTTGAGACACACCCAAAGTATTATCTACTTTTTTGGAATAAAATGTCATTGCACAAGCAGTTTAAGAAGAAATGGTTATTTTTGCTGACAGTTCCAGGTTATAGACCCCTAAAACAAGTAATTCTGAGCAATGGGAGCTTGAAGCATCCGATCACATTCTATCTACAGCAAAGAAGGAGAAAATTATGAACACTTTCTGCAGGTTTGTTCCCCTTTTACATTTATTCAGTAGAGGTTCCAGTAAGGGAATGCTGCTGTCCTTGTTTCTCTCCGGCAGCTAGTACAACCAATACAATCCCATACACACATGCCTAGAATCCCATGCCCCAGGTAAGTCCAAATTAGATCAACTAGAAAACACCCATCAGCATATCTAGTGAAGAACATCCAGAAATATAATATATTTCCTGAAAGTTTTGGTGCATAATGTTTGTAAGTCCATAGGCATGTATCAAGTATATAGCGTTGAGTCCAGTGTCTGCGTTGGACATAGCATCACAGGTGATATTTGCATACATTCTTCTACTCTTATCTTACTAACACTCTCAATCTGTCATGGTGGGGAAAGGGTGCCAGGTACAGCTGAAAGTGTCTGGTCACATGACTAACACTCTGGAAACATGGAGCTATAAATGCCAGTGCTCAACTTGCTTTCTTCAGTTGAATCTATCTCGGACTCTACCTCATTGGTGGTGTTCGTCTTCAGTTAAATCTTTTTGGACATAATGCAACAGAAAAACCTACCTGTAGATTTCCATATGACTGTAAATCCCAGCTTGGCAGTCAAAATTAACCACTAATTGCTGGGAGCCGATTTGAGTGGCTGCCATTACAAGATGGCATTTGACCCCGGCCTTGCTTGATAAATAACTCCATATTAAGGTTGCAGTTCTTCCACCAGAAAACAGGGTGAGTTGTTGTGATCTAACTGCCCACACTCCCCCTGAACGGCACGGAAACTTCCTTGTGGTCTGTAATTGACAAGGATGTTCCCCTGCTTTTTTTCCGGCCAGTGGGTCTCCAGAAAAGCAGTTAAAGTATCAAAGTATCAAAGGTTGCTGGGCAGACTCCCTATATAAGCAGCTGCAGCTCAGAGCTCAGGGCCCCTCGCTTCCTGCTCTTCCTTCAACCAAGAGGCTCCAATAAAGCGTAATTTGGGAAGAATCCTCGTCTGGTGGCTGTTCTTTCCTGCTGGTCAGGGGGTTTGCCGCACTAATGACTCATTAGAAAAGTGTTGTTTCAAATCTTGGGGGATATGATATAGATATAAATAATTTGCATTGGTATGGATTTTAAGGTCAATTTTATTACATGTATATGTATTTCTGATCTTGATTAAGTATTGTGATTGTGCAGTTCATTTAAAAATGTAACATATATAGGTTGTTAATGGATAATCATCAATAATGGTCAAGCTTATAGTCATGTTAGTTAAATTTTTTAGAGGTGCATAGATATATTTCAGATAATGCATTCTTCATATCTTTCAAAGACTGCAGAATATGGCATTTAAATATTTTAATAACTTAGGGTTTTTCATGACAATGAGACACGTCTGCTCCTGGCAGCACCAATCTACTTCGAGAGGAAGATAGGCATCAAAGAGGATCCTTATGGAGTTGGATAGCCATTTGGGCAAGAAACTGCTCTTGCCTGGACTGATGCATAAACTGGACACAAAGAACCCGCAGAGAGAGGACTGCTGAACTTGCCTAAAGGTGAGATGGTCTTTCGGGGTTCCTGATTCATGAAAAAGTCTACGAGACATTCTGCAGGACACAGCAGAAAGTGACTGAACTGTCTTTGAAATTTCCTGTTTCATGGAAATGTCTGCTGGATACTGTGGGCCTGAAGGCCGAAGATAGATGCCCCAACGGTACAAAGGAACTTTGGGTGACTGTCCAGGCAGCGAGATGTCTCTGTCACTTCTAGAGCTTTTGACTTCCTGTTTACTTAGGTAGTTTTATATCCTTCTGGAGTCTTTGATGGAGTTGAAAAATGGATAGTTATAGTTTTCCTTAGTTATGATAAAAGATAAAATAGATATAATTATTGTAACTGTAATTCTTGCTTGATAACTGTTTTGTTATATGTAATTTTACTATGTTAAAGTTAAAGCCGTTCTTTTTTGTTTAAACAGAAAAAGGGGAAATGATGGAGGTGGGTCTTGTATCTTATCTGTTGCTTTCATTGGCTAACTAATAAAGAAACTGCCTTGGCTCTCATAGGACAGAAAATTAGGTAGGAGGAGAAGACAGAATAGGATTCTGGGAGAGAGAGGCTGAGTCAAGGAGTCGCCATTATGTCCCCATGCCAGGCAGACGCAGGTTAAGATCTTCCCTGGTAAGCCAGCTTGTGGGCCACACAGAATAATAGAAATGGGTTAGATTAATATGTAAGAGCTAGCCCATAAGAGGCTACAGATAACGGGCCAGGCAGTGTTTAAAAGAATACAGTTTCCGTGTAATTATTTTGGGGCATATGTAAGCCATGTGGATGGCCGGGTGCAGGGGACACAGCTCGGCCGCTCCTCTTACAACAGGAAACAATGACTATTATGTAATTTTTCCAGATGAAATAGAATTTATCTTTTGCCCCTAATGGATAAATAGTTCTCCTTGAACGTAATGTTATTCTTCTAAACATTTATGTTCCAGCAGAATATACACTTTTGTTTATTTTATTCAAGTTTATAAATCTATGTGATTTTATATCATTTATTTCACTAGATGTCAGAGGATAAACTATAGCTGTATAAATGAGTTGATATTATTCATTTCAGTGAATCTTATTTAAACTAGTGCTAAAGTCCCTCATTCTTTTAAATGGGATTCTGTTTTAATAGCTGTCATTGCCTTCTGAAAACTTAGCCACAATTTATGCATACATCTAAATTTTTCATGTACAATTTGACATGGATCACATAAACATATTAAGTGGATGAATATAAGGATAATTGATGAGCTTTCACTAAGTTTAGGAAGACATGCAAAATAAATATCAGAAGTGGATGAATGAGTGGGAATTTAAGAGTTTAATATTGGCATTATTATACATGCACATGAACCTGTAATTCTATAGATAATTATAAAATGTCCCCAAAGAAAAATCTGTTAATTCACATGGAATATCTTAAATTTAGATGTAGCAATGAAGGGAGATTGCAAAACACTAATGGCATTATAAAATTATAGTGCCTTCTTTCATGAAAATACATGGTTTCTCAGCTCTCCAATTAACATTCAAAAAAGATAAATACTTTTATCAATACTAGAGATTGCTTTCTTTCTGGGGCATAGAATTACTAACAGAAATAAATAAATAGTTCTGTTATGAATCAATCTTAGTGACATTCTCTGATCCCAAAGGATATGCTTTTTTCAAAACACTGCCAGCAAGCCTGGAGAGATGGCTCCCTCTTCTGTCATACACTGGCACTTGCACATGTGTATGCATGTATAACAACAGATACACACATACACATAATTTAGAAAATAAATTAACATCTAGGAAAAAGAACAAATAACATGTGTCCCTTAAAATAGAAATATTCTCTCATAATAGAGACTTTCAAAATACCATAGATATATTTCTATAATTATTGATCATGAGGGAAAAACTAGTCAAAAATTTTTCTTCTAAAAATCACCATGCTTAAAATGTGAACTAAAAGATAGATCGTGAAACCAGGAGAAGGATATGCCATTGACTTATGTTAGTAACCGCGAATGTGTTTGTATTTTAAAAACTTCCACAGCTCTGTGAGTTACTAGATCAAGAAAGTTTCTACAGTGAATGAGGTAAAAGCAAACAGAAAGTAGAAGTTTAATTTTACTTAGAGAATAGAGGAAAACATAGAAGTATGTTTAGGAAATGAGGACCATACTTGGTTATTTTTGTAGGTATCCTCAGAACTCCTATAACTTCTACCCAGTAAAAAACAAACAAGTTTGCTAATGAAAAACCCATCTTATCTAGATTTTCTCTGAGAGACTGATGGTGGTCCAATTCTTTCATGGTCTCAGCCAATAACTGTCAATATACTCAGTACAAAGCTGAGTAAATACAACAGCTCCAGCTAGCATGAAAACATGACCTCTGTGGAATGTCCAACGACACTGCAGCTTCAGAAAGTTGACTCAGGGAAATCCTATGGACCTGTGTTGAATGTTTAAGATAAGACCAGGTACAAACAACCCTTGGTTTTGAAATGGGAGCTGTCCAACAAATAAATATAAACTTGGGGTCTAGAAGCTGAGAAGAAATTTAGGTTATGCAGTAAATATTTGTAAGTTACAGTCATTTGGAAATTGAAAATATGAAAATAAGTTAGATCATTCATGAATGACACATATATAATGAAAAAGAAATGTGGCCATAAATAAATCCCATGATAATATTCAATATTTGGTCGAAGTGCAGAAAGGAAATATGGAAAAAATGATGAAAAAGAACATAGTTGGCTAGAGACTTGCAAGAAATAGCACAAGGTTCTTAAAGTGCAGGGCTGTAGTTTATCTGCACTGCAAGTGCCCATCAGGATCTATAAGTGCCAAGTCCTTGGTGCTCTGCAGAAAATACGTGCTTTTTGATATAACCTTTGGGGGAGGCAGTTTATTCATTCTCCATAATCTATCCCTAGATCACCTCAGAACAGCTGAGGTTGCAAATATAAAGCACTTTATTTAGTCTGCTTGGAATAGTTTCATTGAAATACCTTTGGTAAGAGTCGTTGTGGGAGGCTATTACATGCTGCTTTATTAAACTTGCTCTCTACCTTCTGTAAAGTTGAAGTGTTAAAAATTACACATTTCCTGGGAAGACCAATACACTAAATGTGTCCTTGGTCACTGTAAAGGAAGCTATAGTGCTATACTGCCATAAATTTCCTATCCCTTTGTGGTGTTAGCATTCATTTACCTAAACAAAATTTCATCTTTATGATACACATAAGAGACCAATTAACAATCCACCTCAGCTACAGAGAAATGTCTCGCCATTCAGCCTTACTAGTTTTCATTCACCCTTTTGCTCATTTTTAATACAAGCTCTGGAAGATTGATTCAACAAACTGTTCCTCATTTACTTTGGCAATCTTTTGTGGGATGTTTCTAATAATTCCCAATTCACCTGGATCAATTCACTAGCCATACTGTGAAATATTTTTCACATGCTGTGATCAGTTGAACATTATTGCCACTGTAGTGTTAGACACTGGTTTTGGACTACATGGTATGCTATTCTGTTTTAGAATTACTCAAAGTGCAATTGCTGTTGGCCAGAGTAACCAATTTTGCTTTACCATGGCTAACATTTTCTGAGTCTGCTCATATTCTACCTCATGCTTTTTAATTCTCATGAGTCAGAGTCTAGAGTTGATCAGCTCCAAAAATGGACACCATTTTCTTGCCTTAAGTTTATGACAGTCTTCAAACTAAAGCGTTCATCAAGATGGCTGGGGAATGAGTAAGTACCCTTTTATTCTTAATCCTTATTTTATCATATAATGCCATTGTCATTAAATTACCTGTTTTTGTAGTTTATGTATAATCTGCATTTCCCTTTCTGACAAAAAAAATTCATCTTCTATCTTCAATTCTGTTGTTTAGTTGCAATACTTTATTCATTACTTTGATCCACTTCATTTTCTTTTAGGCATAAACATATTGGCACAAATGGTTAATGAAAACTAAAGATCAGCTATATATGATATAGAAGATATAGTTTCAATAAGAAGTACTCTTTGCTCTTCCCCAAATCCCAAAGGTAAAACCATGTGATTTTCAGCAACTATATAATTCTCCAGGTATAGAATTCATTAATTTTGTTTCTAGCATGTTTTTATTAGCTTTCTACTTTGCTCTTAACTTTTTCTTAATATATTTACCTACCTCTATGTAATATGAAATTATACATTTCAGAGTATTTTTTGTTGCTGAAGTATTAACATATTTATCTTCATTATCTTTTAATTTAAAAAGCACATGATTTTGTTTGCATCCAGGCATTTATATTTGTTGGTACAGAGCTTCCTATTTATCAAAATATGAAAATTCTTAGTGGTATAGGCCAATATCTTGAAGTACAAAATGGAGAAAGTCATAAAACTTCCACTTTAAAGCTGCTTCGTCTACTGTTACTTATCATGATTTAACAGCAACAACAAAATAATGTTTATTTAGCAGGTTTAACCATAGCCCCTAATCAACACTGTCTTCTGAAATTCACAGTTTATTTTTCACCTTCAATTATAACCAAGTTTGGTACGTGTGACCAAAAGCATATGAGAAGTGTAAAGATGTAAGTTTTCAAATGAACACGCAAGAAGCAAATCTCGACTCTCCTTTGCAATCAAAGAACAAAATAAAATACAAAGTAACTGACAAAATCAACTGTGTTGGAAAGTTGGAAACAGTAAAATGTTTCAGCAAAGATGTGAATATTAGTTCACAAAGAAAAAAAATGAAAGCAAAATATAACAATTGTGTTCCAATTGTGCAAAATACCTAGGCACAGTACTACTCTTGAGTAGTAAGATTCACATTCTAAGAGTGGGATCCAGATCCAAGTTGCAGGGTGGAGCACAAGAGACCATGTTTGCAAATTATTTTTCACATCTGTTCTAATAATTATAGACCTTTTGGAAGATATGATATACAAAGTTAATTTCGTCTCCTATCGTGTTTAATTAGGCATTTCTTGCAAAGACTAAAGATCAACAAAATACCCTGACCATTCTCTGTCAAAAAAATACAGTTGAAACAAACACTGTATTGCATGTAGAATGGGTCGAAAACACAGGGAGTTTAGATTACTAACACAGTCAAAATTACTTATGTATGAGGAAAGTCTTAGATAGAAACAATGCTTAGGCTCTGGGCAAAAGAAATGTACAGAAACTGACAAGAGATTTTAGCATTGCATTTGCTGCTCTCTAGATTTAATAAAAACCAGAAGATGTACTGAATGTGTCCTGCTCCCACCAAGTCACTGTTGTTGTCGGTTCCATTTAGCTTTGGAAATTCAGACATCTCTGTCAAAATACAACATGGGCACAGAAACAACCTGAGAAATTTTAGAAGCCATGCACATGAATGGAATTTGCCACCTTCCAATTTAGTGTGCATCCCAATGTTAGTCAAACTGAGGGATAAAATATAAGGCAAAATGCCACATATTAAAATTCTCATGGATGATACAGCAGTCATATGTAACCTAAGGTATATATCATTAAAGTCATTATATATATATATATATATATATATATATATATATATATATATATATATATATATAGCATGACCATTGATGTTAACACGAAGAATAATTGGCTAACCATAAGAACAAATCTGTTTTCTGATGTCTATTCTCTACGGGATAGCATAATACAGATACACAGAATATGAATAGAGGAAAGATAGTACATTGCAGGATGTGACTAATAAACCTTGTGTCAACCTTCACTGACTTATTATTCTGAACACATTTTCCCCCAAGCACTGCAATGCTTACTTTTCACATATAAAGACCGAAGTGTCTGTGTTGTCTTCAGTCTCTACCTCTGTTTCATTACTCACTCTGGAATAAGAACTGCAGTGTATGAAGGCAGCCTTGTGAAAAAGGTTGATGATAGAAAACTGAGACATTAGCCACCAGCCAACGTGAACCACTAGAGAAATAAGAGAAGGGATGTGGCAGTCCTAGCTGAATGTTTGTCTGCCACCTTCTGGGTACTCTGAGTCAGAAACACTGCAGGTGGACACTGTGTTTTATAGCAATCAATTTTACATGCATAAATTTTAATTTACTCATTATTTAAAATTAAACCTTTGAACACAGGAAAACAATCCTTTGTTTCAAAACCTAAACTACTTACTTAAAAGTGCTAAAAGGTCATAATAGTCATTGTCTTTGCATTTCATAAAAGAAAATGAATGCTTTCATGTATTTCTTTCCTATTGTTTCCCTAAGTAGAAAAAAATTGAATAGTTGCATTATACATGACTCAAAACTTAATTAAAGAATCCTAACCCCCACTCTTACTGTTAACTGAATTGTAAAAAAATTATACTAGAAACTCTAGCAAGTATTTGTTTGATAAAAATATCTGTTAAACAGTTAATCACACACAAACACACATACACACACTGCACAATATTCACTGATATATACTTTAAATTTTTAAATATCAAAAGACAATTTCACAGAAATAACATAAAGATTCGATTCAATTCAACATAAGAGTTTAATCTCCATGAACGTTTTTATTTTCTGCAGTGCTTGATTTCAAACCCAGTGTCCATTGTGTTCTACACAAGCATTAGCAAAGGAAGATCACCTATTAAGTAACAATTTTCAGTGAGATTGAAATATTCCATCCTGCCGGAAGGTTAACTACTCACAATAACTTTAACAGGCACCTAAAATTTTCCATAGGGCACCCCTCCCAAAGGAAACAATAAAAGATGAGAGTTACAATCAGATAGGAGGGAGCTAAGCTGCAGAAAAGATTCTCAAATGAGCCTAACTCTAAAGACCAGCTGCTGGGAAGACACAGAAACCAGCCATGCTGCCTGGAAGAGGTTTATACCAGAGTTTCTACTTTTCAAGGACACCCCCTCAACCTGTTGACATTCATGTAGGCTGTGCAGTGATCTTCAGATTTCCCAGTTTGGTAAACGGTCACCCATGTTGGGGCAGGCTTTAGTGAGGTAGCTGTTTGAGTCATTTCTGCTTCTCTAAATAAGCCCTCACCCCTCTTCTTGCTAGTAATTCTGATAAGACACACTGGTTCAACACACTGAACTTCGACAGCATCTGTTGTTTGGTCTGTCTTGAGCTCCTTCCCTGGGTTGAGTAGAAGTATGTGGCATTTCCCCAGGGGAAATTTTGTCACAGAACAGTACCAAAGACATACCATGGAAATTTTGATGATCTTTTGCAGTTTGTGCAAGGTGTTAATTTATACAGAATCAAGCAATAAATTCATATAAATATTCTACTAAATAGCTGTAAAGGTGAGCAATAAAGTGAAGGCTATTAATATAACACTCTAAAAGAAATGAAACTATCACAGAAAAGAACAACTTACAAGAACACTAAGTGCATTTCAATATGATATAATTTGCATAAAGTATCATGTAGTTAAATTTCTTAAACAATACTCGGGTCAATGTGCAAGAAAGATTATGAAACTCCAAGTTATAATTAATCTCTCTAGGATGCTGTTAATAAAATAATTGCTACACTTTATATCTAAAAATATAAACACCATACTAAACTTTCTTCAACTTTTAATGTATAATTAGCCTGTATCGTTTGTGAAAGTTTTACACTAACTCACTTTTAATTGGTTACAAGTACACAGAAGCCAAAATTGCTTTAAGAGAGGAAAGGTACTTTTAAGAGTACAACTGATGTCTATAGTGCTTGAGTGTGATAATGGTTCTCTTGAAATGTGAACAATGATTAGGTATTTAAGATACTGTTGGACATGTACATGGTAAGTAGTCTCCAAGAGACAGGAAGAAGATTTACTCAATGTTTCGCTTCTCAATATAGAACTTTTATTCAAGTCAGTAAATGCAACCTATAAAGGCACTAAAATTCTTCTGGTCCAAAGTTGTTTTTATTTTTTTTTAGCTTATTGATTTATTTTGGATGACTCTAGGGAGAATAGAAGAGGAAGCTAAACAAATGAAGTAATTTTCCACTCTGAGAAACTCTGGCTTCCAATCATTGGCATTGCTTTTTATTTTTTTTATTGAAAATATTCGTTACTTAAAATGTATCCTGATTATTGTTCCTCTTTCTGAATTCCTCCCTGATCCACTCTAATCCACCCAAATCAAAAGCTTTTCTTTCTCTCATTAGAATATAAGTAGGCATCTAAAATAATAATAGTAAATGAATTAATAATAGTACTACTACTACTAATAACAACGATAATAATAAAAGTATTAATAATGATGATGATGAAGGTAACCTACCCAGAATAGAACAAAACAACCCAACAGAAGAAAACAGCTAAAAGTAAAGCTCAAGAAGTACATATAGATACAGGGGTACACACAAAAATCACAAAAATAGCCCACAAAACCTGCAGCTATAATGTATACTAAAAGGATCTGTAAAGTTAACATAAACAAATGAATGAACAAACAAAAAATGTATAAATAAATAAAAGCCCTGCCACATAGAAGGTTCAAAACTTCCATCAGATTTGTTTTGTAGTGGTCATATACTCTGTGCATGGGGTCCTCCCTTAAAAGTGGTTTGTGTATCTAGGTTTTGAGGAAAACTAACTTTTCATTTATGAGCAGGTATTAATTGGAGATAACTTCTAGAATAGGATTGGGGACTTGTTTCCACTTACTCTCTTGTCGGACTTCATCTGGTGCAGACTCTGCAGGCCCTGTGCCTGCTGCCGCAGTCTTGGTGAGTTCATATGTGCATCCATCTTGCTGGGCTTAAAAGGAAATGGTAATGGAGAGACTTTAGGTTTCAAAACCCATGCCCTCCTCACTTGTCTCTGCCTCATGCCTGTGGGTTGGATGGATGCTTATAGCTAATGCTTGATGAACCTCATCTGCCTTTATCTCTTTTGAAGAGGATTAATATTTATCATATATTTTTCCTGTTTCAGAGTTAATCATTACTAAAACATATAAAGCAACAGTCAGAAGATCCAGTGGACAATTCTGGGGATACTGGGTGAATCTTTATCTTCATTCAATTCAGAAATCAAGCTGTGATTGCAAAAACAAAGCCAAACTTGTATGCTATGTTGTGATATATTTTGATACACATCAAAATATATTTTGTAAAAAGGAACTCTTAGCTTCCCAGTTATGTAAATACTAAAATTATGCCTATGTGTAAGGTAGATGATCAGTCTTATGAAATTTTAATATTAAGTTATTTGTTGTCATATTGCCTGTGGTAACATTATTTGCTCACAATAGCTGCATTATTATTTACATTGATTTAATTTGCAAAATGGTAATTTTGTTTGGAAGTCTCACCTTAGAAAACTAATTTCTATAATAAGTAATTATACAATTATATACTCATTATATTTTGGGGCCATTATAATTGTATATTGTTACAAATCATCTGTTTTATTCTCTCACTGTTTCATGTGGCATATTAATATCCTACAGTAAGCCTGAATTGCATCTTCATTCTAAATTTTAATGTATATTATCATTACTGTATAATAAATTCTTTGTTATATCTTTAAAGAAACAGCTAGGGTGATCATTCAAAGCTATTAGAAAAGTGATTTATATTAATATTTAATTTGCATATGTAAAACATTAATTGTAACATATTCAAATTATATATTATAGTGATATGTCTACATCAAACTGAGATACAAATTCCTTTATATTGTTTTAGAATTATTTTAATACATCGTGATTTAGATTAAACATCCATCTTACCATAATAAATCCGTGATATTTCAATAACTTGATATTTTATATTAAATTCTCTCTTAATTTATTTACTTATTTTTATTAGTGACTTTTGTTACAAGAATAATACATCATGACAAAATTTACTTATGAAGAGTTTACTTTTCAAATGTTAAATAACAGCCCCAAATAGTGTACCAAATCTTGCAATGTGGGACCCTATGGGAGACATCTTTCATTCAAAGTACGGTATTTCATTAAAAATCTCTCATAAGCTCAAGGGCATTTCAGCATGTGGAAAATACCCAAAATTTCAAGGTCTTCCATATTTCTTCAAAAACTAGCATGGCGATAGTTTTCTGAAGAATTTCTCCCTCTCTGCTATCAATTTCTGCATTAGTTATTATCTTTTGCTGTGATAAATCTCTTTGACCAAAAATGACTTATTGAAGGATGACTTTTATTAGCTAAATGCGAATCCATAATGATGAGGAAGACATGACAGCAGACAAAACATCTAAGAAATCATGGGTTCTCTCTGTATGTGTGCACTCCCCAGCGTAGGTGCCTGAGGATGCCAGAATCTTCAGCTCTAAAACTGGATTATAGATGTTTGAGTCGTGGATTCATAGAACGGTGAAGGTCCTCTGAGATGTCTCTCTAACCCCTTATATCCTTAATAAGAGAGTGAGATTTTCAAGAAAACATATGAACATAACAATATCTAACAGCTTTTAGTTCAATATTACCATAATAATATCCATTTAACATATTTTATTTAAAAATATATTCATTCAGTAGTAATAAATCCAAAGAAGCAATGTTTTTCTCTTCTATTTTTTATTATTGAAAATAGATATTTTAGTATATAGGATATTCGGATTACTGTTTCTTCTCTCCATTTTCCAAGATTGTGTCCATCTCCCCTCCCTTAAAAATCCCTACAATTTCTTTTCCTCTCTCATTAGAAAACAAGCAGAAAAAATAGATTAAAATAATAATAAAAATGTACAAAAAGCAAACCAAAATGAGACAGAAAGCAAACAGAAAACAAAGAGTCTAAGGACAAGCTCAAGAAATGCTTGTTGACACAGATACAAATAGTTAACACACATAGACAACCCATAAAAATACAAAACCTTAAATCATAATATGTATGCCAGGTATAAATAAGGTAAAACATTCACAACAAACAGTGCAATAAATGACTTCATAATTCTTCCATAAACATAGTGGTTAGATTGGGATATATTGCATAATTTGCTTGGAGACATTTAACGTTTTTTCTTTTGTTTTGCAGATTATATGAGTCAGTAACATTAATACAATTGAAACTACAGTAAAGCATTTACAACATAGTTCTATTATTCTTCAGTCAAAAATTCCCATCTATTTGTATAACCCAGAATAAGAGTGGTAAAATTAAGTGAAAATTTTTATCATAAAAATGAATTGGAAATCTTAAAGATATCAGAATTTTGAATAGCAAATTAAATAGAAAAAGTGAGCATAATGCATAGATAACATATGTAAAATGAAAACAGAGATAATGAATAAAAATTTCAAGTTAATTCAGTAAAATCACATTTTCTGTGCTTCACACTAATGCATTTTAAATGACTTTAATTGAGCATTAAATTACTAAGATGGTTACCAAACATTTATAAATTATGAGAATGAAATTTGAAAGTAAGCTATATATTAGCTTGCCTTATAACAATTTTATATTAAGTCCTCATGAGTAAGGTATGACTCAATTAGTCTCTGTCACTCCCAAACTCAGTCAGACATCCAATATTTTTTTCTGAGCACATTGTTTCTTACTTTTCTTGACTACATCAGGAATCAGAGTAACTTTTGAATTTTGCATGTTTTACCTCACATATTTATAGTAAAATGTCCTAAATAAATGCCTGTAGTAATGGTCTATAAATGAATCATTTTCAAAGACAAAAAGCCAAAATTAAAAACAATGGAATCCTAGCAGTCATCATCAGAAGGAATAGCCCAGAAAACTGGCATAGAACCAAACATAACTAGAAAAAAAAATCAATTAAATGATATTGTGTTATACTTACAGATTGATGCCCTGACCAATCATCATCAGAGAAGGACCAGGTAGGGGGAAGTGCAAAGAACCATAGGCAGAAATTATGCAGAAAGAAGGTATAATTTGCAAAACATGCAGCATCAGATACCAATTTACCATTTGATATATTGTCAGAATATATGAATGTAATAAGAATATTTAAAAATTTCTGGGAGACTAAAACACAAAACCAAAATTAACACAATTAACATTTCACTTTCCCTAATGTATTTCAGATTTATGCTATGGCTTCATGCTTTCAAAGTAGAAGGTACATTTTAAATGATTGGAAGTATATGTAATGTTAAATAATTACAGGTTAACTTAAGACATATAGAAATGAATATATAAGTGGCTACTTTCTGTATTGCCTTCTCTTGTCATTCCTCTGCACCTCTGTTGACCACTTTCATCACCCACGACCGCCGAGTGGTCCTCTTCTAACATCACTGCTAAAAATAATCAGGAAAGCAGATTACATTTCATAAAACTCATTTCTCATTGTATACCAGGCAGGCTAAAGAATTATTATGCTCAATCTAGTTTATAGTTCAATAAGGAGCTTGGAATTCTTCATAGCTGTAATTTGAAAGGTATAAATTCTACTTCATTGTAATTATCTGTGTATTTTAACACAATATTTGAAATTCAATTAAAAATAAGGGATTTATTAATGCATACAGTATGAAGTTTTTAGTTAAATTTGGCATTGAATATTTCCCAGAAAGGATTAAAGCTGTCTTTAGATTATTATTAATGCACACATGCTGAGTAGAGCTATTTGACTGGAATTTGATGAGTGCCAAGCATCTAATTCTAAGCAAGTCAACTTAAATTCCGCCACAATTAATCCTTTTAAGTTTCTACAAAGCATGTTTTATTCATGAAGTCACACAGCATAGTATTAGTTCACAGTAATTAATAGAATATTTATAAGAATGTGGAAAAGTACAAAAAAAATAAAGTGCTTACAATCCATATGTTCCTGCATGCAACAGAGGAAAAATGATTACCAGAATTATGAATCAGGGAAGCAAAAACTACATTAGGTATTTTATAGAAAGTTAAGATGTTACCATACTCCCTGAAATAACTTAAGAATTGTACTCTATTGATGAATGGCAGTCATTCTTGAAGAGGGTATCACTGCCTTGACAAAGTTCCCATCCTCAAACGAAGTTAGCTCAGTCAATATACATCCCCTTGACAACCAATACTTGTTCTTGCTTCAAATTATTTTGTAGAAAAATTTTCCCCTTTAGCTGCATTTACTGAGAAACTGTTAATATATTTATTATTTTATAATGCTAAACACTGAATACAGAACTCTGTGCATGCTATGCAAGTGCTCTCCCATACCTTACATACATGGCCCCCACTGATTACTTCAGAAAGGCATTTCGTTGATGGTACTATAAAACTACTTAATCATAATATAAGCTCCAAGCATTTTTGCCTTCTCACTTCAGTCATAGAAAATAATTAATATTTTATATAGAAAAATAAGCCAATAGAGCAATGGTAAAAAGCTGATTACTTATATTTGATATTACTGAACTAATTCTGTTTGTTTGTGGAGAAAATACAGGAAACATAGAAATGCTTAAAGAATAAAATCTACTATAATTTTATGACCAGGAACTGCTCAGGTTAATATATGTTCAATATGATTTTTTATTCATGCTTACATTAGAGATAACAGTAAATATTTATTATAAACAAATCCTATGTAAATAGTACTCAGAATAAAACTTATTGCAAGTAAGATTGCTAAGTCCTTGTATTTTTGACTGTAATGAAAATTAAGAAAAGAGGAATTGAAAGAAGGAAGGAAGGAAGGAAGGTGAAATTAGAATAAAGAATGAAATAGGAAGGAGACAAAGTTTAGAGTGTTAGATGATGTAGAGAGGTAGAGAGGGATAGAGAGAAAAGAGGGCAAGGGGTGAGGGAGAAAAATTGGACATAGCCTGTTAGCATACATGGGTACACAGTATAAAGTTCTATGAAGGTTCATTCATTCTAAAAAGTCTGCTAAATGATGAGAATCATATCTCTATCTAAATCAGCTCTGTGTAATAGCATACAAACACTGGTCCCTGCTTGTTTTCTTTATATATTATAAAGATAGAACATGGTTCTTTGGTTGAACAATATTGACAGAGCTCAATACCAGAATACAATAAGGTAAAATGGAAGATTTCTCTCTCTCTCTCTCTCTCTCTCTCTCTCTCTCTCTCTCTCTCTCTCTCTCTCTCTCTCTCTCTCTCTCTCTCTCTCTCTCTCTCTCTCTCTCTCTCTCTCTCTCTCTCTCTCTCTCTCTCTCTCTCTCTCTCTCTCTCTCTCTCTCTCTCTCTCTCTCTCTCTCTCTCTCTCTCTCTCTGTGTGTGTGTGTCTCATACACACACACAATCACATAATTCCAATGGTATCTCATATTTATACTAATGAAGCTCAGTAGTTCTTGCAAAACTTTTGCTCTTTGTATGGTGCAGTGATATCAATATTTCTTTCAGGCACTTAGAAATTTCTAAATTGTTCTACAGAAAGAGATAATATTCTTTTCATAAATTGTTCAGGATCCAATGTGTTTATGTAGAAAAAGACAAAGAGGCTAAACAGAGGGAGAATAAGTAAATATCTACAAATAAGTGTAAAATATAAAACTGATTAAGCTTTTAAAATAACATTATTTTATGTAATAAAACAAAAATATAATTTAGTAAAATATGGAAAAAATAACCAAATATGAAGATTGTATGGCTTCAACGTCCTTTCCAAAAATTCATGTTTAAATTTTTACTTTTTACCTTTTTTTTTGCTTAGCATAGGGAATTTAGAGTAGAGAATTACTCTAACTAATGTACTTGAGAGCAAGATCTTGATCTCTGTAAGGGAATATAGGTTAGAAATGACTAAAATCTGAATGCCAACCCACTGTCACATGACCGTTCTGGAGAAGGTAGAAAATTGGCTTGCTACATAATTCCTTGCTCAGACTGAGATTCTACAGAGACATTTCACCAGACGGACAGAATTCCTGGGGACTGAAGAGATGGCTCAGCAGCAAAGCTCCATCTGCTAGTATTTCAGAATACTTGAGATTTATTCACGGCACCAATATCAGGCTTTATTGTTGCAATTTACATTGGCTAAGTTTCTGGTATATTCTTTCTTTTTATTTGAAGATTATAATTCAATAAAAAATTCTCTCATGCCTTTACTTTTTCTAAATATTTCTATATGCCCCTCGTCACTATCTTTCATATTCATGGCTGCTTTTTGTTCAATAATTGAAATTGCATGTATGTAGGTCTTTGTCTACTTATATATATTTCCAAATATAAATGTTGTAGCTCTTATAATGAACCTATATCTGTTTTCAGGACTGTTTGGCACTGGCCAATCAATTTATAAGCTATTCTTTAAGGAATACAACCTTTCTCACTCCCAGCTTTCCTCAGTTACTGATAGTTCTTTGTATAAAGTTGAGTCTTATGGACTCTTCTCTGTTCACTTTTTCAATGGAATCATCCTGGTTCTCCTCATGTTTATGTAATTATGCCAATAAATTTTTATGCATGTATTTCTGTTATTTAGCAGACACAGTCTCAGCAAACTGTATGACACTCTGCTACTTTCATTCTTCCCATGTCCTTTTCTGCAGTGCTCCCTGAGCCTGAGGTGGAAGAGGGTTTTGTAAATTTATCAGGGGACTCAGTTCTACAGTCCTGCATATTGATTGGTGGTGACTTTCTGAAGTGGTCTCTTTCTTTTGTAAAGAAATCACCTGTAAGTTCAGCTACAGAAAATTCAAGTCCCTCATTTGACCTATGAGGATACTCTGAGATACACATACATACACATACACACACAGACACACACAAACAAGCAAGCACACACATACAGAGGGATCTAAAATATAATAATCTTAATGTTCATAAAAAGTGAGAGAACTTCCAAAGTAATGTTGAAATATTTTGAAAGTTGGAGCATTCAACATAGGAATTAATGTATTTCCCCTATCAATTGTTGTGTATATGGTATTCACTTATAGAAATCAAGAATGGACTGAGAGAGAGGAGGGGAAGGCTAATTATCTGCATCCTGTATACTCTGTAGATTATAAGAGCATGTGGTAGTTTGAATGTAACTGTTCCCCATAAGCCCATAGAGAGTGGCACTATTAGGAGTTGTAGCTTTGTTTGAGAGTATGTATCTTTTTTGGAGCAAGTGTGTCCCTCTCAGCAAGGACATTGAAGTCTCCTATATGCTCAAGTCACAACTAGTGAGACAGACTACCTCCAGTTGCTTATGAGTTAAAAATGTAGAATTATCAGCTCTTTCTCCAGCACCATGTCTGCCTTCATGCTACCATGACCCACCATTTTGATAATGGACTCAGCATATGAAATGTAAGCCACTCAATCTAATATTTTCCATTACAAGAAGTTTCCATAATCATGCTTTCTCATCACAGAACTAGAAATTCTAAGACAGAACACTTGTATAAATATTTATATAGGGGTATACTTATATATGTAGATAATAGCTACCTAGGTCTTGTACCATTATTTCTTTGAGAAAATCAACAAAGTTAACAAATTCTTAGCAAAATTAACCCAAAGACCAAGTGGGAATATACAAATCACTAAACTTAGAGATGTAAAGGATGATATTACAATAGACAATGAGGAAAGGCAAAGAATCTTAAGAATATATGTTAAGATACCACATTATATCCAACTGGAAAATGTAAAAGAATTGGATGAGTTTTTTGATAAACATAACCTAATAAAATTAAAAAGATGACATAGAAAATTGAAGAGCATTCACAATATGTACAGCAAAAAGAACAATCTTAGGCACCAGTAACAACTTAGTGTCATGGAGAAAACTACAGAAAGTAAAATTTTTTTCTGAACACAAGCATCTAGTCACAAAGGTTCTTCCGTGCCACAGTATAAACATTTATTCAACTATTTAAAGCTACCATCTTAGAAAGCCTTTAAAACATGAGCCTTTCTAAGCATGACTAAACAAGATCCAAGCTACAACAGTTTGGCATAATTGTTCAAATGAACATTTTTTTGGCAGAAAGAAACAGAACTAGCGTGTTTTTTCTCCAATTTTACTCTAGAATGTGTGACTATTCAAAACATAATAATACTAATATATACTGTGTGGTAATATTTTACTTGGGACCATGTGGATAAAAACAATGACCACTACAATAGAAATTTGCAATAATAGAAGGAACTTAGGGTCAGCTTCAGTTATAGTTATGGAGATGTATAAAAATGTGGTGAAGCACAATTATGTGGCATTAGTAAAAACAAAACAATACAGTGCAAAAATAGTAAAGAAAAACTGCAGGGTACATAGGAATTCCAGTTCTAACCTGATAGGATGAGCATGAGTCATGAATTTCAGTGTCTGTCACTAGAGATTAGTGTAAAACAGGCAACATGACCAGGAATCAAATAGCAAATGTTACTGAGGATGCAAGCTTCTGGATAATACACTGAGAAGAAGACTGTTACTACATTAAATTTCACCATGAAGTCACATAATGTCCCATGAACTTTTCAAATGTCTTATTGATGTTTGTCTGAGCAGATGATCTTTAGCAATGCTAAAACAAAGGTATAGTTAGTCCTACGACCATGTCCAGAGAACTCAAATTTGCTTCAGAGACTACCAGATTAGTGATGTAGATAAAATTTCTATTGTTCTATCTCTCCCTGCTTTTTGATTGTAAAGTCTGGGTAAATTTATAGCTACTGCACAGTATGTTACTTAGGAATTTTGGAATTACAGTATTGGAGACAGTACTAGATTTTGAATTTGCCACATGTGTAGTAGCACTATTAATACCACAAAATATCTCTTTTGATACTACAGACAAATTCAGATGTATAATCACTCAAGGATGATAATTTCCCATTAATAATTTCACATGAAGATATACAAAAGCATTCAATATAAATGAGATAGATAAATAACCACATCACTGTATGAGTAGATATAGATATAAATATGAAAAGTTAAAATGAATGGTCGGTAGATAAATTTGTCTTGTAAAGTACTTAATGATACTAAGTTTTGTTAACTTAAGAAAAATTATATGATGATTTTAATCAGCTCTTCAAGTCTGGATGTCTCTATTCCCTTAATTTTGTGAACTGTAACTGGGTGAGATTCTGTCAACAACTTTTTTCTTTGCACATCCAGAACTTACTCAAGCACATTTCTCATTTCATGGGTCAGTTGCTTCCTTTGTTCTCATCCATGAAGGATAAACCCAATGTTTTTTATTGGATTTCTGGCAGGTAGTGTGAGACTTAACTTTATTATGGATCTTGGCTTGTCACAGATGAATTGCTTCTCTTTGATACAACTGGGCCAATCTATCTAGTGTGGAGAAATGCTCTCTCTGTGGAAGAAGAAGCTCAATTCAGAAGAAAGAGATGCTTCTCTTATTTAAAATGAATGGAGACTACTGGTGGGTGACAAACTCACAGTCACCTTAAAGTTGCTAGTCAATTGTCTGTTGAATGATAGACAGTGCTGTAAAAACATAGACTATAAAAATGCATCATTGATAACTTCTTCTCGAGTAAGTTTATTAAATGTGAGGAACAGAGGTTAAAACCTTAACTTTTCTCAAGTAACTAAAGAAAGAATAAAATGTATATTGTATCTTTTTTGTTGTTGGCAAAAAGAAACTTAGGTATAGGATTTTGAAAACCTTTATAAATAATTTAGATGAGGCACTTAAGGTAAATTGTATGCCATGGTGTTTCTTCTTTCTTTATCCTTTTAAGAAAATTTTCACTTCTTTTCATTCTTTTTACAATCCCAATTTTAAAAATTCTTCCGGTTATGGAAAATGTAGAAATCATGAATCTCTCATATCCCTTGAGTTTTGTGTAATTTTTTCAACTTAAATTCAATAGTAAATAAGAATCCACTGAATAAATGATCAGATTTACAGTAGAAAATTAGGGAAAGCGCTAGGAGGTGGTGGTGCATGCCTTTTCTCCCAGCACTCAAGAGGCAGAGGCAGGCAGAACTCTATGGGTTTAAGGCCAGCCTGGTCTACAAGAGCCAGTTCCAGAACAGGCTCCGAAGATACAGGGAAATCTTGTTTCAATAAACCAAAAAATAAAGAAGGAAAATTCCTGTGAAATATGGTATTTAACATATGTATGCAGAAATTTATATTGTCACCGAACTTACCTATATTAAAATTTTAAAAATTGTATTTCTTTCAGAAACTAGATGTCATTTTTCTAAATAATTAAGTGTGTTTGAGAAAAATCAGCATGCACATGTGAATGCTTTATACATAAGCATTTCATAAATATTAATTTGCAGAAATTTATGTTTGGATGAAGTTCAGTATCAGTAGAATATTTTACCATAAAGATGTAAATAAAGGATGCATTGATATCGATAAATATAGTCTGTGTTATTCTTTTTTTTAAATATTTATTTATTATGTATACAATATCCTGTCTGTGTGTATGTCTGCAGGCCAGAAGAGGGCACCCGATCTCATTACAGATGGTTGTGAGCCACCATGTGGTTGCCGGGAATTGAACTCAGGACCTTTGGAAGAGCAGGCAATGCTCTTAACCACTGAGCCAACTCTCCAGCCCCAGTGTTATTCTTATATAAATAACTTGCAGTTATTTGTCCAGCACAATACACAAATTATGTTTTTAAAACATATTTGAAAACTAAAACAGACATAACAAAGTTGGGAAAATATTGAGAAAACATAAATGCAAATATACCCACATTTTACAGATTAACATGAAATTCCATATTTAAAATTTATGAAGCAACTTCTTATTCATATATAAGATTTAGTGGGTTGAGACATATAGAGAAATTAAGTGGCAGAATATAAAGTAAATATTTGATATCTTCTTTAATAAATTTATTTAATATTAGTTATTATTTTAGTCTTTTCAGAAAGAAGACGCATCTCATAATGCCATCACACTAATAATATGGGCTTGTTTATGAAATGTGACACTGGTTTAAAAATTTAAACAATATTGCTTCACCACTCGAGAGGAGGGTCTCTCCTTGTCTCAGTCCCTTCTCCTTTGGTCTGACACCATGGTTGACTCTGACTGGTGCTCTCCACGTGATAGCTGCCTGCCTTTGTATGGGAGGGGGGAGGGGATCTGTTGGGAGCCATTTCCCCCTAGAGATCATTGCAGGAACCATCACCCTGGGGAGACTGAGGGGAACCCCACACCCATGGTTGTGCTGGGAATGGTTCTGTTGCCCCACACCCAGTTGAAGCTGTTAATGGAGAAAAACAAAATAAATAAAATAAAATGGGAAAAAAATTAAACAATAATTTTTGAGAGTATTCAATAATTGTCTTTTTATTTTTCTTTGAATAGACACAATCATTAAAAAATATTTGTGAGCCGGGTGGTGGTGGCACACGCCTTTAATCCCAGCACTCTGGAGGCAGGGGCAGGCAGATCTCTGTGAGTTCGAGGCCAGCCTGGTCTACAAGAGCTAGTTCCAGGACAGGAACCAAAAGCTACGGAGAAACCCTGTCTTGAAAATCAAAAAAAAAAAAAAATTGTGAATTACAAAGTAGTATTTTAAAACTTATTTACTTTGAGCATACATAAAATTTATATGATATTTATCAAAAAATGAAAATATATTATTAATATATGTATACTTTTAATGTAAAAAATATTTTTCACATATCATAATAGAACAGAAAATGAATGCACAACATACCCAAACCTATGGGACACTTCAAAAGCTGTGCTGATAGGAAAATTCATAACACTAAGTACCTAGATAAACCAAGTGGAGCAATCTCACACTGGAAACTTAAGAGCACACCTATACATTCTAATTCCAAAAGAAGTAAACTCATCCAGGATAATTAGATGCCAAGAAATAATCAAATTGTTTGGTGAATCAATAAAAAAAAGATAACAATACAAAGAATCAATGAAACAGAGAGCTGGTTCTTTGAGAAAATCAAGAAGATAGACAAACCCTTATCTAAACTAAACAAAAGACAGAGAGAACTAATCCAAACTAATAAAATCAGAAATGAAAAAGGAAAGATAACAACAGACACTGAGGAAATCTAGAGAATCATTAGGCCATACTTCAAAAACTTGTACACCACAAAATTGGAAAATGTAAAATGTAAAAGTGTGGGGGGCCGCTACCACATACTCCATTACAAGATGGCACTGACAAGGACTGTTTACCTTGTTAAGCCAGGGCGCATGTGCATGGTAAAGGACGGTTTACCTTGTCAAGCCAGGGCGCATGTGCATAGTAACTTTCCATCCCTTGCTCTCTGCCTCTCCCGTGGCGTCATAGGGGTTGACAGGCTGCAGCCAGTCAGAGTTTGACACGTCCGAGGCGAGGACTGTTAAGCTATATAAGGGCTGAATTTTTGTTCCTTGGGGTCTCCGCTCTGTGCTCTCCCTCTCAAGACGCATAAAGCTTTTCTGCAGAAGGATCCTGAGTGTGCCGCGTTGTTCTTGCTGGTGAGATGGTAGCGCGGGACATAAAAGAAATGGATGTTTTTCTGGATAGGTACCACACACCAAAATTAAATCAAGACCAGGTAAGCAATTTAAATAAACCTATTACCCATAATGAAAGAGAAACAGTCATCAAAAGTGTCCCAAACAAAAGAAGTCCTGGGCCTGATAGTCTTATTGAATAATTCTACCAGAACTTCTAAGAAGAGCTAATACCTATCCTCCTCAAATTATGCCATACACTAGAAATAGAAGAAACATTACCAAATTCTTTTTATGAAGTTACAGTTAACTTGATACTGAAACCACAAAAGGACACAAATAAGAAAGAAAATTGCAGACCAATCTTCCTCATGAAAATTAATACAAAAATAGTCAATAAAATACTAGCAAACCAAATCTAAGAACACATCAAAAGAAAGAAAGGAAGGAAGGAAGGAAGGAAGAAGGAAAGGAAGGAAGGAAGAAAGAAAGAAAGAAAGAAAGAAAGAAAGAAAGAAAGAAAGAAAGAAAGAAAGAAAGAAAACCATCCACCATGATCAAGATGGCTTCATCCAGAGATGCAGGGATGGTTCAACATACAGAATCCATCAATGTAATCCAACATATAAATAAACTGAAAAGAAAAAAAAAGCATATGATCATAGCATTAGATGTTATAAAGTTTTTGACAAAATCCAACGCCCCTTTATGATAAAGTCTTGGAGAGATCAGAGATACAAAGAACATATCTAAACATAATAAAATCAATATACAACAAGCCAACCATCAACATCAAATTAAATGGAAAAATATATAAGCAATTCCATTTAAATCAGGACCAGACAAGGCTGTCTACTTTCTCCATATCTATTTAACATAGTATTTGAAGTTCTAGCTAGAGAAATAAAACAACAAATTGAGATAAAGGGGATACAAATTGGAAAAGAAGTCAAACTTTCATTATTTGCAGATGATATGATAGTATGCTGTGGGACAATGGTCTTTTATCCTGTCACTTTTATTATTTTTAATAAAATGCTGATTGACAAGTAGCCAGGAAGGAAGTATAGGTTGACCAGGCAGGGAGTAGAGGTGTGGCAATGAAAATTATGAAAAGAGGGAAGTTTCAGTCTGTAGTTGTCACCCAGACATAGAGGAAGCAAGATGTGACTGCCGTGCCAAGAAAGTTACCAAGGCATGTTGCTAACACAGACAAGAATTGTGGGCTAATATAAGTTATAAGAGTTACTAAGAAGCCTGAGCTAATAAGAATATCAGTTTATGATTAATGTAGACTGCTGTGTGATTATTTGGGACTTAATGTTTGCAGGACTGGGTGGGTGGGTCAAAACCTCAGACAAAAATAGTATACGTAAGTGACCCCAAAAATTTGACAAGGAAACTCCGACAACTGATAAACACCTTCAGTAATGTGGTAGGGTATAAGATTAACTCAAAAAATCAATAGCCTTCCTATATAAAAATGATAAATGAGAAAAAAATCAGAGAAACATCATCATTCACAATAGCCACAGATAATATAACATATCTTAGAATAACACTAACCAAAGAATTGAAAGATTTGAAGGACAAGAACTTTAATTCACTGAAAAACTAAATGGAGGAAGATATCAGAAAATGGAAAGATCTCTCATGCTCTTGGGTAGGAAGGATCAACACAATTAACATGCCAATCCTTCCAAAAGCAATCTACAGTGCCAATGCAATCCCAGACAAAATTCCAATTCAATTCTTCAAAAACTTGAAGAACAGTACTCAACTTCATATGGAAAAACAAAAAACCCAGGATAGAAAAAAAAATTCTGTACAATAAAGGAACTTCCAGAGCTATCACCATCACTGACATCAAGCTATATTCTAGAACTAGAGTAATGAAAACAGTTCAGTATTGGCATGAAAACAGACTGGTGGGCGTATGGAATTAAATTGAAGACCTTGATAATAATCCACAGACCTATAAACACCTCTTCTTTGACCAAAAATGTTTAAATTGTACAATGAGAAAAAGAAAGCATCTTCAACAAACTGTATTTCAACATGTAGAAGACTGCATATGGAACCATATCTACTCCCATTCACAAAATTCAAGTCCAAATGGATCCAAGACCTCAATATAAATCCAGTCATACCAAATTTCATAAAAGAGAAAATTGGAAGTAAACTTGAATGCATTGGCACAGAAGACCACTTCCCAAATATCACACCAGTAGTGCAGACAGTGAGTGTAACAATAAATAAGTGATAATTTCTGAAACAGAGAAGCTTTATAAAGCAAGGGGCATGGTAAATAAGACAAAATGACAACATACTGAATGGTAGAAGAAACAATCCCACATCAGACACAGGAATGCTCTTCAAAATATATATTTTGAAACTAGACCTTAAAATACCAAAGAATCCATTTTAAGAATGGAGTATAGATCTATTAGAGAATTCTCAACAGAAGAATCTCAAGTGGCCAAAAGACAATTAAGGAAATGTTAAACATCCTTAATCACCAGGGAAATGCAAATCAAAACAGCTCAGAGGTACCATCTTACACAAGTCAGAAAGGCTAAGATCAAAAATACCAATGACAGCTTATGTTGAAAAGGATCCAGGGTGAGGGGAACACTCCTTCATTGCTGGTGGGAACGCAAACTTGTAAAGCCACTCTGGAAATCAGTATGGCAATTTCTCAAAAAATTAGGAATCAGACTACCTAAAGTCACAGCAGTACTACACTTGGGCATAGACCCAACGGCTGCTCAATTGTACTATAATGACATTTGCAACTATGTTCATAGCAAAAGTGTTTGTAATAGCTATAACCTGGAAACAACTTAGGTACCCCACAACCAAAAAAAAAATGGTTAAAAAAATGTGGTACATTTACGCATGGTGAACTAACTACTCATCAGTAAAAGACAATGGCAGCTTGAAAATTTCAGACAAAAGGATGGAACAAGAAAATACATCCCGAGTGAAGTAACTTAGACTCACAAAGACAAACATAAGTGAATATTAGGCATATAACAAAGGATAATAAGCCTATAGTCTACCACCCCAGAGAAACTTGGTAACAGGGAGAACCCTAAGAGAAACAAACATGGATCCTCCTAAGAAGGGGAAATAGACAAGATCTCTTGGGAAAAAAAATGGAACCTTGGGATTGGGGAAGAAGGGAGGACAGAAAGGAAGGAGGAGGGAAGAAAAGAAGGGGAAAGGAGAACTTGAGGGAACTCGATGGTTGAGAATGACGAAAGACAGAGAGGGAGTGCAAGGAAAGGGATAACTTGATTGAGGGAATCATTATGGGGCTAGCAAGGAACGTGAAACTAAAGAAATCTACAAGAATGAACCCAGCTAAGATCTTAAGCAATTATGAAGAGCGTGCCTAAACTGGCCTTGCCTTGTAGTCAGATTGGTAACTATCTTAAATGTTAACATAGAACCCTCATCTAGCAACTAATGAAAGCAGATCCACAGTAGAGTTCTGGCCTGAGCTCCCAAAGTCCAGTCAAATAAAGGGAAGAGTGATAATATGAGCAAAGTAGTCAAGATCATGATGGGAATAACCTCTGCAACAAATTATCTGAATTAATGTGAGCTAACCAAATCTGGCCTTACATGGGAACCATCCTAGACCAAACTAGGTCTTCTGAATGTAAGTGACAGTTGTGTATCTGTGGCAGACTGTGAGACCACTGACAGTGAGACCAGAATTTATTCCTACTGCTTGTACTGTTTTTTCAGAACCCATTCACTTTGGAGGAGTACCCTGCTCAGCATAGCTATAGTGGGAAGGGCTTTTATTCAGCCTCAAAACAATTCACTAGACTTTGTTGAATTCCCATGGGAAGCCTTAACCTCTCTGAGGAGTGGATGGAGGCTGTGGTGGGGGGAAAGTTGGAGGGAGTGGGAGCTCTGGGATTTGTATGCAAAATGAGAAAAGATATACTCTTTTTAAAAATTAATTAATTAAAATGTAGTATAATTAAAAGAATGTAGTACAAGCATCAAAAATAGTAATAATATAAAACAAAAAGCTTAAAAATTCCAAAGTATTTAAAAATTAAATATTTCATGCTTGATGTATATACTATACTACTATTTCTATGAACATAAATGAGAAAATTTTCACTTGGAATACTTTAATTCTAGTATTGTTAATTCACTTTTTAATTCATAGTTTCTACATGCAGAAAGGCATTAGTAAAGAACAAAAAAGTAAATTCTTATAAGGAACAAAAGTTACTTTATCACAAAAAAAACCATCACTTTAATTTACACTTTGCTATTTTATTTAAGTAACTATAGTTTTTAACATATTATCTGTAGCTAATATTTCCTTAGTTTGTCTGCTTCCAGTCACCTTTAAGAGTTCATTCTATAAATATTGGACTGTTTAAGTATATAGAAAATTTTTTTAAAGATTTTATTTATTTATTATGTATACAGTATTCTCAGTATTCTGTCTGCATGTATGCCTGCAGGCTAGAAGAGGGCACCAGACCTCATTACAGATGGTTGTGAGCCACCATGTGGTTGCTGGGAATTGAACTCAGGACCTTTGGAAGAGCAGGCAGTGCTCTTAACCACTGAGCCATCTCTCCAGCCCCTACAGAAAATTTTTATTTCATGTTTTGATCCCTTAAAAGAGAGACTATACATTTTCTTAATGTCAAAACCAAAATAAAACACTGTTGATGTGCATTGAGAAAAAATTATGCATGTCCTTGTGCAATTAGCTCACAGAAGTTTTATCAAATAACACATTCCTTTCAGCGCAATCTGTCTTGTTAAAATTGCAAGAGCTAATATATCATATGAAGAATTCACAACACTCACAAAACACCATAATTGAAACAAATGCAGTAGGTTGCTATGATGAAAGATTAACAATAGAATTATTTGTTCAGTCCATCACTCATCTCATTAAGGATGCTACTGTGATAAATTGGATATAAAAATAAATATCCCTCAATTGTTTATAAGCTTTAGTTTGATTTATTAGGAAGACATTTGGAATTTTTTTAAAGAAGAGGCTAAAATGTCTTACTATTTGGAAAATATATTCAATACAATGAGCCAATCTCTTTAATATAATAGCAATATTATTCTGGGACTCTCATTTAACAAAGTTTCAAACTGAAATGCCATTGTCATGTTTCAGACAAACACTAAGTACTCAGAAACCATCCAAACCAAATTTGTTTAGAGTGCAAGGATTAAATTCCTATCCCCCATTTAAAATTTCAAAGAGAGTTCTATAATAGTAAAAATTTATGTGAGATTCTTTTGTATATGCTATAAGTATGTCTTATTACCATTGATCAATAAAGAAACTGTTTCAAGCAATGACTTAACAGAATAAAGTCAGACAGGAAATCCAAGCAGAGACATAAAGTGAGAGTAGGCAGAGCCAAAGGGATGCCACGTAGCTGCTGAAGGAGGCAGATGCCATGTAGTTTCCCAAGTAGCAAGAGGTAACAAAACATGAGATTCATGGTAAAATGCAAAATAAAGGAAATTTGTTAATTTAAGTTATAAGAGTTAGCTAGAAATATTCCTGAGTTGTTGGCTAAATAGTGTTATAATTGTAGTTTCTGTCTGTTTATTTGGGTCTGGGCAACTGGGAACAAAAGAGTAGTTTCTAATTACAAATGATGCTAGCAATGGCCAACTGCATCCACATAAAATGTGAAAGAGCTTGGGAAGGACTTCTAGACACAAAAGAACAGAGTTGTGCATGGCTTCTTGGTAGCTGCATTTTCTCCTCTGGGTCCTGCTTGCTAAAGGCCTTAAAAGAATTACATAAGCATAACTAGGAACAAAGCCAAAGACCAATAAGACAAAAAAATCTTCAAACAAGTCATATAAGACAAAAAAATATTATAAAAAGTAGCATTCAATTATTTTTGTGTTGGCTATCTTCTTCTCCACTTTTTATATTTCTAAATCACAAGCTCAGAAAACATTAGACTTGATGCTTTTGATTTTGTTAAATTTGTAACACTGTTTGAGTTTTGTCATACTTTAAAATAAACTAATAAATAAATGGGCAGCCATGAAGTTTGTATTTATTATGCTTTTCTCTTCTATTTTAAAGTATTTTTATTTGTTTGCTTTCTATAAATAGATCAGAGAGAGAGAGAGAGAAAGGGAGAGGGAGAGAAATGAGATGGAATTAGATGAAGGGGAAGGTTGAAATATTCAAGGAGGAGTTCAGGGAGGGAAAACAGTGATCAGGCTATATTTTATGAGAACATTTTCTATTAAGGAATAAAGTAAAGTAAGCAGATCTATTGTAACAAAAGAAACATTTCCATGTTCTCCTAAATATAAAAATTTTGTAACTGAGCCCCCAAAAGTCAGAAGGAGAGTGAGCACCTAATTATAGGTTAGAAACTCAACAAGAGATTTGAAATCTAGGATTTGTTTTAGTAGCAGTTCCTTAGAGAACATCGTTATTCTTTGGTCAGAAAAGAAACCATATAAGTACATAAATTGTCTTTATTAGTGATTGCATTAACATACTCTTCTTATAAGGGACAGTTACTCATTGTAAAACACTAGACTTTAATTCACTGTCAATCACTCTTAATATGTCCAGAATGGTCTTTATGCTCAAATAATTGGCCCAGGTTGCTAATGCTAAAACTGAATGGAGAGTCAGCAGTCATTCCCTAAGGATGTTGAGTTGGTCTTGGAAATTACTGTCTGAACCAGAGCTTCAAACAGTGTTGTTTTAGTGATAGGAGGCTAAGCAACAGGCAACAGTATATCACCCAGTGCCTTTACTCTGTATGGTATGATGTATTCAGCTTGATTGTTACTATTCTGAATTCCTGTGGCAAAATCTGGCCAGAGAAATAAGATTGCTGTGGAAAATAATGTTTGAGAAGGACCTGGATAAAAAATACAATATATTTGGATGAATTAAATCCTGATTATCCATTTCACTGCAAATTGAATGGTTGTGTAAATAATAAGCATGTGATACTGTACACATTTGAAATTAATATTGGGACCATGTGCTAAATTCCATAGCGAGACACGCAAACTCAGAGTCAGTTTTGATGGTATTCAGTGAAAAATATTTTGCTGCACTCCTAGATTATAAATTAAATATGGCATATATTTCAAATTTGCTGACCTGTTTAAATGTCACGCATTAAAAAAATGGTCCCTCCGGAATAACAAACACTTTTCACTTTAACTGTATGTATCTGTACATAAAAATGATTTAATATAAAAAGGTATAGGTTTTACTATAAACTTAGTGCTAGGGCTGTTATTATTGATATTTTCAATCATGAAAGTTTGAAGCCTTGGAAACTCTTCATTGTTTGCTATGTTTTTGAGTCACGTTGCAGATGTTTATTGATGTCTCTTAGAGCAAGTATGAGTCATTTGTGCTGTGTATTATTAAAGTAAATGTCAGGATAAAAATGGAGCAAGGTGAATGCAGAATAAAAAATAGTTGACTTAATAATGTAGCATGTGGGCAGATGAAACTTGTACAAAATGTATGGTATCTAAAAGGGAATAATGAGCTGATTAACAAAAACAGAAAGGCAAGATCACACACACACACACACCACACAAATGAGCAAATAGGACATAATTTTATTTATTTATTTATTTTTATTTATTAAAGATTTCTGTCTCTTCCCCACCGCAGCCCCCTTCCCTCCCCCTCCCCCAATCAAATCCCCCTTTCTCGACCGCCCAAAGAGCAATCAGGATTCCCTGCCCTGTGGGAAGTCCAAGGACCACCCACCTCTATCCAGGTCTAGTAAGGTGAGGACATAATTTTATAAATCCAAGATTTTCCTGATTATGTTCTCTGATAACAACCTTTCCAACAAATAGAGTATAATTTCTGAATATATTTCTTATCAGTAAATCCTATCCCAATTTCTAGCTGGTCCTAAGTATTCAGTACAGGACCCTAGAAAAAGCAATAGAATGAAATATTGAATGCTTGGTCCCCATATGGAAGAAAAGACTTTCAAAATTGGATTAATTTGATTGGTGAGAACGAGTTCTTAAAAGCCACATGAAGCCCAGTAATTGGATCCTTCCATTTTTATCCCTGTTGATTATATTTTGGAAGAATTATTTATTTATGCATAAGTTTAGAAATGATTTCCAAATGCAAATTTTAAATTATATTGGCTGGCAAAATAATTTGCGATACTGCATTCTAATTTTCAAAAATCACTGTATCCGATTTCTTGTTTGAAACTTCCAAGTTCCTCGGTCTGTTAAGAGAATTTGATGACTTTCACAGGTTATAAGACTATTTTCTAGCATGGGGAAGATCTGAGAAAAACTCTGCCATAAAAATTAAAGATGGCAATATCATACTCCCAATATTTCATACTTTATGGCATTACTGTTTGTGTTTGGGGCAGACTGAAAATCTATTTTTATTATGCTCTCTGAGATGGCACTTTGAATTGAAGCTCCATTTTCCATGGCTTACAGCTTTTCCACCAAATACCTTTGGGGCTAAACTTCATCATTCTGGTTCTTAGCTAGGATGAAATAATTCAGAAAGTTTGGGGAAATGTACTTTGCCATTTTGATTTAAGTAACTATAGGGAAATTCTTTGTGCCTGTTCCAGTATGACATAAAGATAAATTTTATCCTCTTATTCTTTGTACATGTCTATTATGTTAAGTAAAATAATAATAATAATAATATTTTCTATAAATAGTACTTTCTTATATTTAAAGTCCTTACACAAAATGACGGATGCAATAGCCCCTCTCTGACTCTCACTATTCCATATCATAAAATCTGTATGATATGCCAAATCTATCAGAAGGCCTGAAGTAGAGGCTTTTGTAGGAAGAAACTTCTTTTTTCAAACAAAATGAAAAGTCTTATTTGCAAAAATTGACTAGGCATCTTCTAAAGATATATGACTTTAGTGGCTATTTAAGGCCATCTCAATGGGTTTTGTGAGCTGTCAAATTTGTCCATTCTGCTTCCCAATGTATACAAATTAGTCTAGTTTCATACCTTTATCACAAATATAATATTTGAAAATATAATATAATGAAAAGAAAGCACAGAGGATAAAAGGGCTAAGGCCCACAAAGCAAGCAAGCTTCGTCACTTTGGAGTTCTCAGAGGTAAAGAGTAGTATGTGTAGTGCTTAAGTAGTCTTTGCATTAAAAGACCTACCTCACTTTAGAAGTGTGACAGTTCCTGTGTGTTTATCTTAGTCAACTATAGATAGTATCACTTCAAAGGGAAAAGAGAAGACTTGTACATAAATACATTAATTTGTTTCCTAAACACACACACAAAGTTGGTGTTTGTATATGGACGTGTATATATGTATATGCAATTAGGAAACTAATATATATTATTCATATTTTAATATATGATAAATAATGATGTATTCATATTTGATTTCGGTTTAACCCTCAATTTGTTCAATTATACATGATTATAGGTTTTATTAAAGTGTGATTATTTATACTAATTGTTTTAAATTATATAAAAGTTTAATAATTTTTCATCTTTTACTACTGAATATGTTTTATATATATTTATATACACACATATGTACATATATGTAAATGACTTCAATAATTTACAAATTTTCATTTTATACAGTTCATGATAGCTATTTTGTTAGGATTTTAGTAAGTTTCTCACTGTTCTTCTAATGAAGGCAACAAGAAAATAGAAAATAAAATTCTAAATAATCCAGTTTAAAAATGGGGCACAGAACTAAATAGAGAATTCTCAACAGGGGAGTCTTAATGACCAAAAGATGTTTAAGGAAATGTTCAGCAATTTTAGCCATCAGGGAAATACAATTCAAAACAACTCTGAGATACCATCTTACGTCTGTCAGAATGGCTTAGATCAAAAACACCAATGATAGCTTATGCTGGAGAGGATATGGAGTAAGGGGAGCACTCATCTATTGCTGGTGGGAATGCAAAATTTTAAAACCAATTTGGAAATCGGTATACAAGTTTGTCAGAGAAGTGGGTATCAACCTACCTCAGATTTCAGCAGTATTACTCTTGGGCATATGCACAAAAGATGCTCAATCATAGTACAAAGGCATTTTTTTTCAACTATGTTCATAGCAGAATTATTTGTAATAGCCTAATTCCCCTGTATTATAATCCTCTCTAAGGCTGGCATTGTAGTGGTGCACCACTAAGACTAAAGTCATGTACTTCCTGGGCCCTAGGGCAACTAATGTGGCTACTGGGATTAAACGTGTGTGTTTACTGCCTCATTTAAGGCTGATCAATTTGGCTGTTTTACTTTTCCAATACCCATGGAAGCTTTATTTATTAAAATATAATTGCAGTGCCACTACAAGTTTTCATACATTCAATGTTCCAATTAGACATCTTGTGTGGCAAAATAAAACTTCAGAATCATTTATATCCTCTTGAGTCACTGACCAAATGGTCACATAGACCCACCACAAGCGTTACAGGCTATTTCAAATGCTACTGGTAATCTTCTACAATCTGATGGTAACAACCTGTTGATAAAGACACCACATATTTTACCCCTACTGCTTACTGGTAAGTGCTATATTCAATATCAGAGAAGCAAAATAACCATTGATCTCACTTAGTTTTAAAAAATGTAAGCTATAGGGCTGGAGAGATGGCTCAGCGGTAAGAGCATTGCCTGCTCTTCCAAAGGTCCTGAGTTCAATTCCCAGCAACCACATGGTGGCTCACAACCATCTATAATGAGGTCTGGTGCCCTCTTCTGGCCTTCAGGCATACACACAGAAAGAATACTGTATACATAATAAATATATAAAAAAATGTAAGCTATATTAGCAACCTGCTTGTAATATATACCATTTTAATAGGGGCACAAATGTTAAGGGAATAACCAATCACCATTTAAAGTTGGACTCAGTGTCCATCCCATGAGATGGAATATTTGGTTAACATTGTTAAATTGGAAAAAAAAACTGATACTAGATAGGTCATAGCCCCAGGTGTAAATTTACTATTATTATTCTCCTAAAGTAAAATAGTAACAAAATTAATCCTAATTGAATATTGTTATACCCATAGATCTGACTCTCTCTCAATACTCAAAAGAGAAGATTTCCCTTGTTATAGGTGTTAATTAAACCAGAGATTTACAAGTGTCAAATGTAGAGAGAATGAGAGACCCTGGAGTATTCACCATTAAATCGTATGTCTTTTCCCCATGCCTCCTTTAAAATCACAGCTATCTATGTATAAGAAGACAGAAAGACTGTATGAACTGAAGTGGTGGATGATTCCAAGAAAGGAGTGTCCTCTAGATGCAACAAGGCTGATGGACATATGGATTGACAGAAGCTATATAAAAACACACAAGTCCTGTACAAGTATAATCCAGACAAAATTCCAGCACATAGAAGGAGAAGCACTAACACCTAGCTGTGAAATTGTTTGCAATTCATTGTTTCAATGAAAGGGAAAAATGGTTTTCTCCAGTGGAGTGGCACTTGGAATATCAATAAATCTGTGGGTCTGACTTCATGTTCAGGAATAGTTAGCTAATAGAAAACAGACTCAAATATTTTGTGTATTGTTTTAAAAATTAGTTTATAAAATTGTTTTGATAATGGAAAAGCTCTCCTATACATGAAAAGCTATATATAATATTATTTTGCACTAAAAGAATCTCATAGATTCAGAAAATATGCACATTTCAAATCAACAGCTTTTCATAATTATAATCAATTAAGTCATTTATGGAAATTAAAATTTGATTAGTTCTTGGCTTAGAAAAGCAGATATATTTCTAATATGCTATACATACTAATGTGAAATATTCCCAACATGTTTTGTGATCTTGGCTTAAATTTTGCTATGTCTTTCTTTGTAAGTTTTATAAGTATTAAATATAATTTTAGTAGCATAACAGACTATAGGGTGTTGTGAGATATTATGGAAAAATAAGGCTGATTCTAACATCTCCAACATGAAGATTAGAAAAAATATATAAACCTCTAGCAAAATATTTTAGTGTTTAATTCTAGAAGCAAAGTGTAAACTGAGAAAAAATATAGAATTATGAACCCTAAAACACTGCATAGCTACAGCACAGATTCACGAAATTTGTCTTTAGAAGTATTATTTATTAACAAGTTTATTCTAAGAAACACTCTACTTCTCTTGGGAGAGTGATAAAGTTCTCTTGCACTTCTTTAGATTACAGAGAAGCTCTGAAGCCTAATTAGAACAAAAAAAAATCATGTGGTAATGCATAAATCTTATAAAGGGGAGCTGGGATTGTTTCATTAGATAAAGGTTTCTGAGACAAAAATAATACCTTGATTTCAGTCAGAAATTTATATATTATTAACTATTATTTTTCTCAGTAAACTACAGTGCAAAAATAATGTCAATAATGACAGTTGTATACTTCACCTAAATTAGGAGTTCTTTTTTATCATCCATGGGTTTCCTGTTTATGTCCAATTTTCAGGAAAGTACAAAACAAGAAAAGTACGATTTTTATGAATTTTTAAATAAAACAAATTTTATTTTAATTACTAGTTACTTCACATTATTTGATTTTGTTATTGTTTACAAATAAGTATTTTTTTTTTGGTTTTTTGAGACAGGGTTTCTCTGTGGCTTTGGAGCCTGTCCTAGAACTAGCTCTGTAGACCAGGCTGGTCTCGAACTCATAGAGATCCGCCTGCCTCTGCCTCCCGAGTGCTGGGATTAAAGGCGTGCGCCACCATCGCCCGGCTCTACAAATAAGTATTTATGAAATATATTTAAAATGCACATACAAACATATCAATTGATTGGATTAAGTGAAATCAAGAAGGCTGGATATATAGAGTAGCACTTATTCCTTAAATTAATAATTTAAATTTATAAAAGATAAATATATCAACTTTGATAATACATGAGATTTTGATAATACATAAGATAACAACTTTTTTTGACTGTTGTGGGATCCCCCTCTGTATGCTGTGAATACCATTAGTTAATAAAGAAACTTCTTTGGGCCTATCAGCAGAGCAGAATAAAGCAGTGGAAATCCTAAGCAGATAGAGGAGAACTGAAGAAAGAGTTAGGTAGATGCCATGCGCAGGTACCAGTAAACCATGAGGCTAGTGATTAAATATAAAATAATAGAAATGGATTAATTTAAAATATACAAGCTAGCTTGAAAGACACCTATGCTTTGGACAAGAAGCCTCTGCCAACAGAATGGTGCCTACTGTCTAGGACATGGATCCACATAAGACCTGAAAAAAACTTTAAGAAAAAAAGAGCTTGTAGACCCACAAAAATGGGAGCCAAGTGCTGTTTCTTGGTAGCCATTTTTTTTTTTAAGATGGTCTCTTTTTGCTTGTGGTGGCCAGCAGAGATGCTGTGGCTCCTTTAAGAAAATACTTACTGACCTTGTTAATTTGCATGGTCTCTCTCTCCCTTTTGATTAGTTTGGATAAAGGTTTGTCAATCTTGTTGAATTTTCTCAAAGAACAGGCTCTTTGTTTCCTTGATTCTTTGGATTGTTTTCTGTGTTTCTATTTTGTTGATTTCAGCCCTCAGTTTGATTATTTCCAGTCTTCTATTCCTCCTGGGTGAGTCTGCTTCTTTTTTTTTCCCCTAGAGCTTTTAGCTGTGCTGTTAAGTCTTCAATGTGAGCTTTCTCCGTTTTTTATTTATTTATTTATTTATTTTTTAATGTGGGCACTTAGAGTTATGAACTTTCCTCTTAGCACTGCTTTCATAGTGTCCCATAGGTTTGAGTATGTTGAGTCTTTATTTTCATTGAATTCTAGAAATAATCTGCAATGCAAGAGTTGCAAGGCATAAGGGGTGATAAAGATATCAACTCTCAACACAGATGAGTCAAGCTCTTAGTGAACAAATATTTGACTTTGCTGTTTTCATCAAGAATTAATTAATGATTCCCTAGATATCATGTTTTTTATAACAACTTAGTCAACCATAGTAATGCCTTTTCAATTTACCATAAAATCAGAGCTTAAGGTCTGCACTTTATGGGGTTGACTCCTAATCTGCACCTATCCGGGACCAGAAAAAAAAAGCCACTTGTCATCAACTAATTAAAAACTATGACATTTTAGGGAACCTTCCTGAAATTCACTAATTTGCTTAAATTCACATTTGAGGATACATTCTTAGCAAGAATTTCTGTTTTATTGAATGAAAATATTTCATTTATACCGATGGAACAAAAGGCAAATAGATTCAGGGTTAAAACTTCAGAAAATTTCAAGTATAAGGAAATTTATCTAATGAAGTTAGCAATATGTCTTCCCAGTAAATTAACAATTTGTGTACTCTGAGACACACTTCTCTGTGCTTTTATTTTAAAAAACTATTTAATAGGGTCATAAAATGAAAATATAAGAATAAGATCTGTTAAAGAGTATTTTTTATCTATAAAATATTCAAACTGGAAAATTTGTCATTAAACAGTAGAAAATTAAAAAAGATACCATTTTCCTTGAGTCAATGCGCATGTGAGAATCAGTGAGAAAGCAGTGTCATGTGTTGTAACTGGATTATATATGACAATGCATAATTGGAAATTATAGGTCTTCATTTTCAAAGGTGTGTCTCTAGGAGTGGCATATGACCTGAAGAATGATAACATTATGGTATCTATTATTATGATAACAGAATGATAACAAATCTTACCTTTTATGTGCTTCGACCTAAGCTCATACAAAGCTGAAGCCCTTTCCATCTTAAAGGCATAATTTGGAATGATCAAAATGCCTGTTGAATCTCCGAAGTATTATTTTTCCTAAAGTAGCATATTTTGTTGTCTTATCTTCTTTGGAGCTTCCCCTTCAAGATAATATCATGACCTTATCTCATATGTATTCTAAAAGTGTTCTAAGCCATTCATGTAATTCTAGTGGCTTCTATATTGAAGTTCTAATAGCTCAGAATTACAAATGAATAAGTGAAGTGTTATGATTAATAATTAATACAATTTTTTATTTTTGCATAGTTGATTATCATCATTTTGTAAAAGTAATTTCCAAAAATGTATTGTTTGGTATTGAGAAAAGATACCACAGCTCCTGCATATTTGAATACTATGTACAGTTCTTTAAAATAATGTATAAATACCTTTCACAGAAATTTATATATGTAGAAAACAATGTCTTTAAAATTAAAAAAGTTTAGAAAAACAATTGCATTTTGAAATCTAGTAGAATTTAGGATCTTTGTGGATTTAATATAATGTTAAGAGAGTGGCTGACTTTTAGCATGGATGGAAGAGTAGTGAAAATGATGATCTGGCTATATTTCACAAGCTCAAGCTTAAAGCTAAGTTTTTACTGATGGGTAGGCATAAAAGCTCTTTTCTGGTCAGGAGCTGATTCATGGGCTATAACCAAGCAAATTCAATGTTTCTGAAACACAGTCAATTATCTTACAAACACACAAACCACACACACACACAAAACATACATATACATTCATGGACACAGAGACAGGGAAACACAAACAGCACATATACAGACAAAGAGACACAGACACACACACACACCATACATTGAAATAATTTAAACACTTTTAAAGTTTTAAAACATAAAGGCTTATACCTCATAATAGTGAAGTATTGTAGTTATTATCTTTCACTCAGACAACACAGCATCAGCCTTTAGACAAATGGTGTTTTCATGTTTTCTAGATGGTTTTTATTTCTTGTTTCTAATCATTTATCTTAGATACATTAGTATTTACTCATTGTGATCCAGAGAGCAAATTTAGTTTAGCAGTAACACTAATTTTCTTTACTTATTTTTGAACTTATATGGACTCCTCAGCTTTTTAATTATTCATTCAAACATTACTTTTTGGTTTATTATGACACTGTTTATTCTACATTTGTTTTTTCGAGACAAGGGTTTCTGGTTGTCCTGGAACTAACTTTCCTAGAACCAGGCTGGCCTAGAACTCAAAAAGATCAGTCTGGTCAGCCCCCCAGCCCTGGGATTAAACACATGTGGTACCACACCGGGCACTGTTTACTATCTTAAGAGAAATAGCCAGGTGGTGGTGGTGCAGGCCTTTAGTTCCAGAACTTGGGAGGTAGAGGCAGGTGGATCTCTTTAAGTTTAAGGCAAGTATAGTAAAAAAGAAATAGTTTCAGAACAGGCACCAAAGCTATTCAGAGAAACTATTTCAAAAATTTACATACATACATACATGCCTACCCACCCACGAAGGGTGGGTAGGCATGTATGTATGTATTTAAAATCCCTGAGTTTTGCATATGCCAATAGCTTTTAGAGTTCTTGCTATTAGTGCCTTGTATGATTAATATCCAGGTTATCATCTAATTCAAATTCAACAGGAAATTTGTTCCTATTAGTGATTGCTACCAAAAACTACTACTACTACTAACATATATTTTAAAATATTAATTATCTTAAGGATTTGATGATAATCACTTAGCAGTTTATTTGTGAATTATACAGGTGATCATGTTTAATGACAATGAATGAGTTGTCACATGGTTAGTAATCCCGCATCATTTCTCTAGTGAAATATCTGCCAATATTTCCATAGGTGATATTAATTTGGAATGCTGGCTATTAGCTTTCTGTATATTTTAAAAACAGTTCTTTATCAAAAGTATACTTTAAACATATTTTCTGCTAGTTAAGTGTTGGGACCAATTGGAGCCCTGGCCTTCAGCTGCTCTTCCCTGCTAGAGCCTTCTGATTGAAGTTACTAAAAGCTGTGCAAGCCTAGCCTAGAGGATCAGAGGATGGGATTTTCACCTGTTGACCATTGACTGCTGGGTATTTAAGCCTCCATGGTGCTGTTAAAACAGGGCTTTTGTACCAGTGGTTGGAGGTCTGTGTGTCTGTCTGTCTCTGTGTTTGTGTTCTCAACCTCCATCCCCTTGCCCGAAGCTCTATACTGGGTTCTAGAGCATAGGGGGAGGGGCGGCAGTGCGCTGTAGTTAAGAGCTTCAAAATATTTACATGAAGAAGTAGCAGGGCTATTTTTTTTTCTTTCCACCAAGAGCATGTATATACTACAATGTTTTAGGAAAGTTACTAAAACAAGATTGCAAATACTATTTCCCTCATTCTCTCATTCTTCTATAATTATTATGTCTATATTTGTTTGGTAGGATATTGAACACTTATACAGGTTTTATGTGAGTACGTGTCTGTAGTTATTCATATTGAAAATATAAGTGCAGTTTGTTTTCATATTTGTGACTTTGAAGAGTTATCTGTCACTTATTCTAATCCTCAGGGAATTAGGATAGAGAAGTAGGTAAATTTTCCACACATGACCGGATTTCTCCATTCATGAATCTGCGACAGTATGATTTCTCTAACAAATCAAATCTGCATACTGACAACACCAGTTGATTCGCCAGTGTGTACAGATAATATTTTACAGAGAAGAAATTGACTGACAAAGTGTCAATATAGGTGGAAATATATTTGAAATTTCCTGATTCATGGAAAAGTCTACCAGATACTGTGGGCCTGTAGGTTGAAGATGGGTGCCCCAATGCTCCAGAAGAACTTTGAGTAACTCTCTGGGTAACAAGATGTCTCTGTCAATTCTAGAATTTTGGTAGTTGCTTAAAATGCACTTAATGTTTACTTAGGTAATATTTTATCCTTCTGGAGTCTTCGAGGGAGATGTAGAATAGATAAAATTATAGTTTTCCTTAGTTTAGTTAAAAGATAAAATAGATCTAAATATTGTAACTGTAATTCTTTTGAGATACCTATTTTACCATATGTAATTTTACTATGTTAAATTTAAAATTTTCCTTTTATTTAGACAGAAAAAGGGAGGTGCTGTGAGATTCCCCTCTGTATGTTGTGAATACCTTGATATTAAAAAGCCTGTTTTGGGCCTATTGGTTGGGCAGGATATGCAAGGTAGAGATTCCAAGCATATAGAAGAGGAAGGAAGGCAGAGTAAAGAAGACTACATGTAGCCAACCAAGGAGAACGATTCCCATGCTGGTACCAGAAAACCACAATCCTTGTGGTCAAATTATAAAATAATAGATATGAGTTAATTTGAGATATCAGCGCTAGCTGGAAGGACACCTAAGCTATTGGCCAAGCAGTGTTGTAATTAATACAGTTTCACTGTAATTATTTTTTTTTTTTTTTGGGTGACAGGGAATGGACAAGTGACCTCTACCAACAATGGACCCTTAAACTGATTATGGGAAATAGGAAGAGACTTAATTTTCCAAGGAGAAATTTCATTGATATAAAAGCATTATACTATGGTTTGGAATGTTATTTGTATGTCTGTGTCAACATGATGATAATATCAATATACAATATAGACAAAAATACAGCATACAGATATTAACAGTAAAGATGGTTTACTGAATATTTCAGAGTCATAATTTTACTTTAGAAAATAAAAGTGTTAATAGAAGTTTTACAGTGATTAATGTGCCACTCCCATCAAGAAGGATCGATATATGAGCATCAATAGGGCCTATGAACTCAAATATATTAGTATATTTTCAGCTTCATCCATCTGCTTCTCCTGATTTTACACAAATAGTAAAAATGAAGAACATGACCAACAAAAACTTCCAATTACACATTTGTGCTACATTAACCACCAGCCACTTCAAACTAAGAAGTTATTAAACTTCCTAAGACTCAGTCTACTTGTTTAATAAAATGTAACCAAAATGTTTTACAACTACATGTTTAACAAATTTAAACACCAGTAGGTTTTATAATCAATTAAGCTTCCTGGTACTTACAGTTCTGTTTGTGCATTTCCTGCAAAAAAAAAAAAAGATGAGTAGCTGTTAAGTTAAAATTTTATTGCAAATGATATACCAGGTTGGATAAACATTTTGTGCTTTAAGCTTCTATTCCTTGCAGTACTTCTACACGTGCAGAAGTATGGTATAGTGTCTCACTGTCAAGTATTTCAACATTTTAGAAGTATATAGAAAATTTGAATGTAAATATTAATTGGACATTAACTTATTGTTCTCAAATGTCGTTTTCTTTTGTAAGTCAGATGATAATCTATCTTTTACAAAAGGCAACTAAAAAGTTAGGAAAATGATCAATTATGAGACCTGTGGAAGACAGGCAGGGCTTTGTAGTTTTATTCCTAGCATAGGAAAAAATGTTGTTAAATTGTTTCATGATATAGCACAAATTGTTAACATGCATGCATGTACATATATAAAACATTTATATGTATTCATTACATATATTATATAAATGCATAGCAAATGTGAAGCTGAATATTGTGTTCAATATTTGAAACTGTAAGTTAAGTAGTTACTTTTAGATCATTACTTTTTACAAGATCAGAGTTATATACTTTATGTAGTTAATTACATATTTGTATGCTATCATTCACATTTCCCTATTGTCCTCCAGTTAAAGTTAAGGATTATAATTAGATGCCTATTTTAGACTTTCTCTAAATCTTTATACCAATCAATTTTACCCTAATCTCTTTAGTTGCTCTAATTTATTGAAAGAATTTTATAATAATTAATCATCATGTTTTACTTCTCAGTATAAAAATGAATTTATTAGCCACAGTGTGTTTATTTTATTTCTCAAACAGTTATTAAAATGCAAGATAAATTAAAGTAAATTATAACTCTTACAGAATTTGAGGTTCAAAAATTGATGATAATTGCCAAAATTCTAGAACAGGTGCATTGGGAAAATTGTCAAATAAATTGACCCAAATAAAGTTTCATCTATCATACGAAATTATTAATGAAGAATTACTGCTGAAAACTCAGCAAAATTTTCGTCTGTTTATAATTATTTACAGTTGAATGATCATGTGAACAAAAACACAGTAAAAGTGTTATCTGTCCTGCCTATTTTTTCTTATTCTGTTTAATGAATGTGTTTTATCTTTGCTTTTCCTAGTAATTTATTACTCTGAATATTTCAATATATTTTTGAGTCATGATCCACAAATTCCTGACTTAAAAAAAACATTTCATACCAAATCTACAGAGAAATCTTGTCTTTAAAAAAAAACAAAAGAAAAGAAAAAAACATTTCAACAACTGTACCTTATTTGTTAGATGGATGAATAAACTCTTTCACGTTTTGTTATAATTTGTAAAGTTTTTTGCAAATCTTTTTTATATGTAACATTTGAAGAAAGAAAGGAAATATACTGTCATAATATTTCTGCACTTCTATGATGTATCTGATGGATAAAATTATTTTTAATTAAGTGAGCAGAATTTGGGCAGGCCTGCTTCAAACCTACCCATGATTATGTTTATTCAGATATTGATCTAAAATGTTCAACGGTTTTGTTCTTGCTTTTCCACAATACACTGATTACAATATTTGAAACTAGTGAAAAATAGTCTTTAATTTCGATAGCTGTTGAAGCTGGTGTCATGAGTAATTATTATCCATCTACCTTAGTTATTTGTATCCCGACTTTCAGACACAGTATGCCACCTCCTTCGTTTTCGTCTGCAAACAACATCATTCAACACTTGCCCACTTAGTAACTCGTATTGCTGGTTGCATTTATTATCTATGGTTCTTGTCGGTGTAGTGATAAATACTTCTCACAGTTGGATTCACAAAATTAAGTCATTTAATGGATTTGTAGTTCAGTTGATTGAGGTCCACAGGTCTCTGTGAACTTCTGGAAGCCATTTTATTTCTCCCATGATTGTCAGTCACTGTCATTTCCACTTGGTTGCTGTCCTGTGACTAGTCTGAATACAGTGCACTGAATGTGCTGGCAGAGTAGAGATATTGCTGTCTAAAGTTACCAGGAAATACGCACAAACTCATGCACAGTAAGCCTATTAAGACTCTTGATGGTACTTTAAATATTATTATCATTTTACTAAAAAAGTAAGACAATATTTTTATTACAAATAGATAGCACCATGTTGCTTAGTATTTAAGCACATGGAATAAAACATACAATATCATAGAACAGAATCATACCTAAAAATAATTTTAATGGTTTTAAATGCAAGGCAAAAAATCAATTGTTACAACAATGTATCTAACTCCATTGAGCAAATCTTTTCTACCTCCATGTATTTGGTAGTAGTAGTTCTTACAGAAGTAATGGTATTTTAGGAAAATAAGTTCACATCGTTTTTATTTCTCGAAAATGTACCTGTATTTTTTTTAACATTATCTTAGGAAGCAGATCACACCTTAGAAGGATGTTTGCCTCCAATGATTTCCTGTTAATAGTGCAGTGCTGTTATGGGCTTGCCAGGATGAAAGAGTTTGTTCTCCATTTTTCAATGCCAGCAGTTTTTGATTTAAAAATCACAAGCACAGCAAATTTTTCCTTGTATTGGCTCTGAGAACTTTAACAAATCTCAAATAAATAGAAGCTCTGTACTCCAGAAGAACTCTACAGAACAGGATACACTCCACATGGAAAATTCAAGCTGGCCACTGAAGTAAAAGAATGTAAACAAATATCAGAAGCTAAATGTAACAAACTCACCAAATACCTATTATACTCAGAATTTTCTTTGGAAATGGTGAAGTAAACATGACTAATATATGTAGTTTTAAAGATTTATGTATTATATTGCTATTTTATAAAGATATAAATATAAGATGAGAAAGCTATTTTTTAAAGCAAGAATATTAATTACTTTAAAAAATATTTTACCGAAATCTTCTATTCAGATGACAATATTATCTTGAAAAAAACTTTTATCAATAGTAAAAGCATCCATTATTAAGATATTAAACTTAGAAATGCTATAGCAAGTTTATAAGCGATGAAATGAAAGCAGATATAAAAGAGTTCAACAAAGTAGATTTGAGAAGACTGGTGGTTTAATTCAGTAATAAAACAAAGGTATAGTAAGCATGTGTGTTTAGCTGTAATCCTTAGGCTGAAAATAAAGGCAAGAAATTGAGAATATCAGAGTGGCAGAGGGTGCAGAGAGTGAGAACAGTCTACTACATTTTCACATTTAAAAAAAAAAACATGGGTGGAATGTGAGATAAACTGATGAACTATTAGCCAAACACTGAGTGACATATTGGCACAGTCATTAATTCTTTTATTTAGTTATTATATATGCAATGCAGGTTACTCTTGTTTAACATTGTAAGAATGACTACTTTTCTTGATAAGTGAATAGGCCCATTAGTAAGAATAGCAATAGGGTGATGACTCAGGATCATGTTTATAGGGAAGTCATATATGTCCATAGATCACAATCTTATCCAGTCGTCATCAAACTTCTTCCACCAGCAAATGGGAACAGATTCAGAGACACAAATTCAGACATTATGTAAGGAGAGATGCTAAATTGGAAGTCTCTTTCATATCCCTCCACTCAGAGCTCAGGCAATCCCACAGAAGAGAAACCAGAAAAAAATGTAACAGCCAGAAGGGATACAGGATATCAAGAGAACAAGGCCCACCTGAATCAATCAAGGAAAGTTAATATGAGCTCACAGAGAATGAAATAGCAAGCACGGGCCTTACATGAGTTCACAGCAAGTCTGCTACATAATTTTTGTCTTTTAGTTTAGTTATAACTCCTGACTGTAAGAATGAATGGGTCTCTGACTCTTTTGCCTACATTTGAAACTTTTCCACTCCTATTGTATTGACATGTCAAGCTTCATTATGAAAGTTATTGGTTCATCTTAGTATATGTGAGCCTAGATGAAGTTCAAACAGGTGGAAGGCATGTTATTACCCATGTAGTAACGGTCCTGGATAACACAAAAATTATCACATCACAAAGTCATATGTTCTAATTTCAAAGGAAATTCTGGGAGGCTATCAGTGTGATTTGCGTCATTTTGTATGAAATTTATCCTCAAGATATGTGTGGCACATGACGAATAAATCAGAGCTGAAGTTAAAACCTTAGGACACTGAGGTTCCCACAAATGTGGAGTTCTTATCAGGCAAATCTAAAGTCAATGAAATTAACAAAATCACGAAAGTAGCTATATAGCCTGGAATTAGTTAAAAAATATAAATGAAGTTCTATAAAACTTACACATAATTTAATTTAATCTGTAAATAAAAATGCTTTGACCTCTTCATTTCCAGTTTCTATCTCTTTCATCTCCTTCACTTGTTTTATTGCTCAAGATAAGACCTCAAGTCCTATACTGAATAGGTATGGAGAAAACAGCATTGTCTTTTACCTGACTTCAGTGGAATTGTTTTGCACTTCATTCGATTTAAGCTGATGTTTGCAATGGGCATGCTGTACTCTGCCATAATTTGGGCACTAAAGCAATTAATAAATAGGACCGCAAGAAGTTGAAAACCTTTTGTACAGCAAATGACATCACCATTCAGATAAAGAAGAAGGCTATATTATGCAAAAAGTTTTATCCAACTACACATCAATTTGAGGGCTAGTATGTAAAATGTATAAAGAATTCAAAACACTATCAAGAAAACAATCAATACCTCAAGGAAACAAATAACACAATTAAAAATGGATTACAAATCTGAATAGTATTCTCAAAAGAAGACATGAAAATGAGTGAAAAGGATTTAAAGGAATATTTAATATCCTTTAGTCATCAGGGAAATGCAAATTAAAACTACTTTGAAAATTCATCTTACGCTAGTCAGAATGACTAAGATCAGTGAAACAAATAAGAATTCATGAAGGAAAACTTGTACAGTAAGGGGAATATTCATGCATCTTGGTGGAAATGCAAACCTGTACAGCTACTATGGATGAAAATCACTTTGGCACCACCTCAAAAATGTAGGAGTCAATCTACCTCAAGATACACCTATGCCACTATTGGACATGTTCCCAAAAGATGCTTATTCCTACTGTGGAGACACTTGATCAACCATATTCATGTATGCTCTATTTATACTAGCCAGAAATTAGAAAAAAAAAGCCTAGATTCCCATCAATGGATGAATGGATAAAGAAAATGTGGCATGTTTACATGATGAACCATGGACATCTTCTCTTCATTGCCCTCTTCAGCAGCACAGACCAAGGACATCAACAATGCCTCTAGGACAGACCTGGCTACAGACATCAATATGACCCACAATGGGAGTTCAGCACGTGAACTCATGCAACAACATAGATCATGTACAGCACCATGGCTTCAGATGGTGGTACAGAACACAGAGATTTGCATGGTCTTTGGTAATATCTTCATCAGGGTTGCAGTAACGCCATGGACTCAGACAAGCTAGAGGAGTTGCATAGGCACTAATATCACATGACCTGAGGTGGCTAAATAGGTCACTCACATCCAATTGGCACTTGGTAACAGCATAGACCAGAGACATCAATTTGGCTTTCAGTGGCAGCATAGTAAAGATATCCACATGAACGTTAGATAATAAAACAGCTTGATGCCACAGCAAGACCATGGAACTAGAAATGAATTCAAGATGGAAAACAGATGTCAACATGTCTCCAAGTGGTTTCATATCACTTCAACATGGCTTCCTATTGCATGGCCTCAGGCAGTAACATAGGTCATAGATATTTACATGGCCCTTGGTAGTAACTTGGGGCCCAAACTTTGGAAATATGGGTTTCTCTGTGGCATTTTACTGAATGTAGACAATGTACTTCGATCCTATTGATTTCCCCATTACCCTTTATGTTCTCCTTTTTCCTACAAATGTTATCCCTTCCTACATAGTGTTCGCTTTTCTATTTTCATGTCTTTTCTCATTTCTCTTTTTAAATCTAGATTCTACACTAGAGGAAATAATTTGATACTAGTTTAATTTTAATTCTGTTTTTACACATGAATGCTAATAGAGAAGGAGTGTATTGGCTGAATTGTTCTTCACTTTTAACTTCTCCAATCCCTCTCCTTCAGCCCATCTGAAATAGTCTTTAAAATTAGGTTAACGGAGTTATTGATCTTGGAGGGGAACATACAGTCACAACATTCTCAAAGCAGTATAATTAATTTCCTAATTACATTCTAAATATCTGTTCTTATACCCATAAATAATATAGTCTTCACCCCTCATCAAGAAACTTTTGTGTTTTCAATAGACAGAGATCATTATAGAAAACCACAACCTCTTAAAATGCAAAGATGTGGAGTCTGGTTCAAACTGATATGTCCACATTACAAGTACTTTTACTACTAAGTCACAGAGATCTTGGGAGAGATGGAATGGAAAGAGTCAGAACATGGAGTATGCTGTCAGATTCTGTCTCCTAGCCATGTCAAAAGCTATATCCATAAATTATCACCAACAGTGTTGCCAAACCATGAGTAGAACAAAGAAAGTAACAATAGACATACTAATGTGGATGGGGTCAAAGTAGTTCAGGAGGCTGAAACCCATGAAGTCTCATAAATACGGCTGCCTAAATAAGATCCAATAACGAATTCTTTTAAAAATCATCAACAATTTGCTCTAAGAATTACAATATTCTTTCTATATATACATGATGTATTTATGAAAAGAAATCTATGAGCCTGTTTTTCTCATTATTTCCTGTTCCATATTGACAATTCTTATGTCTCTAATCACAAGTAATTTGTATTTGATATAAAGCTTATTATTTTTACAATGTATATATATATATATACATTATGAATAAAACAGGAAATTTATAAAAATGTAGTGTATATGAAATATCCATCTATATTTAAATATATATGTGATGTAGGATTTCCCTCTGTTTGTTGTGATTAACATTGACAAATAAAGGAACTGCTTTGGGTCTATAGCAGAGCTATAGGGGAACAGAGAGAGGTGGGGAAAACTAAGCTGAATGCTGAGAGAAGGAAGGGCACAGTCAGAGAGACACCATGTAGCCCTTCCAGAGACAGCCAGTAAGCCACAGACATGTGGCGTTACACAGATCAATAAAAATGGGTTAAAGTCAATTAGAAGCTAGAGCTTGTGGGCCACACAGTGATACAAATAATATAGTTTGTGTGCCATTATTTCAGTTTCTTGGCAGTTGGGAAACAAACAAGTGGCCTGCTCCAACATATATGTTTGATTTAGAATATTTATACTGAGAATATTTATTTACTCAATATGCTCTCATTTAAAGATTTCCTCAATTATAAAATGAGTTTAAAAAATTCTATACTACACAATTTCACACATAATCCATTTTTATGACACTACTTTTATTTTATTATCCAAAGATGTACTGTTATTTTACTGTTTCTATTTATTTTAGCATTAATGTAAGAAGTCCCACATAGAGGTATGGGTTCAGTTGCATTGAATGTATCTCAGGCTACCTAGAAACTGGTAATTCTGAGCATCCCTGGATTTCATTATTGATAACAAAAAAATTCAGTCTGGATCAGAGCACAAAATCATCAATTGAGGGTTCAAGTTAATCTAAAGGCATCCAAATGTGGATTTCCTTCATTGATCCTGACTGATCTCAGATGTGTTAAGGTCATCTGCATGGAAGTTCATTAATATTGGCAGTAACGGGCCTTTTTTCTTTTAAGATTACAGATTTACTGTTGACTAAGTAACACAGAAAACAGGGATTTTTTTTTCAGTTACAGAAGATAATTAATCTCCTTATATTTTTGACAGTCTCTTTGTTCACAAATGTTCTTAAAACACCAAACCATACAGAGATAATCGAACCCAGGAGATTAACAGTACCAGGTGTGAGCAGGGTGTGTGGAGTGTGATATTCTTATTCTTCAAAACATAAGCATAACCACCTCTTACTTTACTAGAGTTAATTGTCATTTCTTACCTAAGACATGGCACAACTCTCTAAATTATAACACCTTCCTTTGTCCTTTGTGCAAAAAAAAAAATCATGGAGTAGGGCTCTGCCAGGATGGAGTGTGAGAGAGTGCCTTGCTCTCTTTCTCATTCTTTATGCCCTTATTGGCCAGGCTACAGCAGGACACTCAACTGCTTTTAATGGCTTTCATTACTCCCTCTTATTTTCTGGGTTAATGACATATTGAAAGTGCTAATGGCATAAAATTTTCAAATAGCTCACACACTGTTCATGAAAGAGGCAGTATATTTTACTTTATATGCATATAATTTTTTCCTACTGGATTAACTGCAACATTTTGCTGCTGTGTAATTTCTCAATTTAATTGAGGGGAAAAAATAGTACAAAAGCATCGTGTTTCAGTACGAAGTTGTGCTTATAAAAGAGGTCACATTCCATACCCTGACCAACGACTGTGGGGTTGTCATAAAGGTAGGAAAAGTGAATACAGAGAATCACAGGCTTCAATCCCCTGACACTTTCATTTTTAAAATCTGTGGCAAATATACTAAGATTTCAAGAAGCCACTAATTATTGTACTCATAGGACCAGAAACTGTACAAAATTAAATTATTTGTGGGCAACAAGTATTTTTACCTTGAATTTCATATACTACCTTTCTAAGTAGAAATTATTGAAGTAATATTTAATTAGATTATATTATAAAAATTCAAAAATGGAAGTTTTAATTTTATAATTTTATGTTATTTATTTGAGGAACATATGATATCCCTTATGAGTAAGTCATTTTGAATCATATGTTCTGATCATTGTTTTTCTAGTACAAGATGAACATTGAAATTATTTTACAATATGATTCTTTTGGACTTAGCGTCAGCAACCGAAGAGGACAGCAATAATATAGCATGGCCATCATGTCAGGACATAATAAATGTGTCTTTTAAAGGAAGCCAGTTAGAAACTTGAGCTTTGTCAATTGTGTTTTAGGTCAAGATATAACTCAGCTTTAGGATCCCTTAATCTTGTTTTAGTAGTGTTTGAATGTTGTTCTAATGCCTTACATGTGTTTCCTTAAAAATTCCGGGGCTAATGACTTTTATCAGTCTTCAGTTGAAGAAGGGCTGTTAATAAAAGGAAATGAGGAAAGATGGGCAGGTCAGGAAAAAGGGAACAAACAGCAACAACATGGTCTGGGCTAGGGATTCCTTCCTTCCAGGCATACTGTCACATCGTCAGTGTTTATTCTTTAATTTCTCATCACTATGTCCTTCTTCCATGGGGATAATGATGACAATTAACAAAAGACATTTGTTTTTTTTAATTTTATATGCATCGGGATTTAGCCTGCACACCCTTATTTGTGTGCCTTGTGTCTGAAGTGCCTGCAGATCACAGAAAATAGCACTGAAGCACGTGGGACTGGAGTGATGGATGGTTGTGAACCATCATGTGGCTGCTAGGAATTGGACCTGGGTTCTCTGTAAGAGTTTTTAGCTCCTGTGCCATCTATCAAGAGAATTTGGTGCCTAAAGATAATGGCAACTGGGGTGCATATCCTGAGAAAGTCAATCAAATTGGCTGCAATAGCACATCACAGGTAGTCATGCATTTTAATGAAACATTTCTGAGTATAGGAAGAGTGCTTAGGATGTAAAGGGTTGCTGCACATGATGTCTGAGTTTTCCTGTCAGCTTGGGATATTCTAGAATAATCTAGAAAGCAAACTCAATCAGAGATTGTCTATATTAGGATGGCCCGTCAAATTATCATAAATGGAATCATTCCGTCCACTGTAGGTGATGTTATTTCCTAGGTTTGGGTTCCTGAGTTATGCAAGACATAAGAAAGCAAGCTGATCATGAACATGAGCATGAGTGCACTGGTTCTTTGCTCTCTGTTATTGACTGTGATATAATGTGACTACTTTTCTCAATTTCCTTCCACTGTGACTTCTCAGCTAGGAAGGAATATTATCTAAAGATGTGAGTCAAACAAATGCTTTCCTCTTTACATTGCACTCAATGGGGTATTTTATCACAGCAACAAGAAGGGAAGCTAAGACACCACGGAGGCATGAAGACCTATGTTAGGATCAGTGTAAAAAGCTGAACATGGTGGGGTACACATATGATCCCATCTCTGGGGAGGCAGAGATTAAAATATGTATGGGGCTTGTTCCCCAGCTTGTCTAGCCTAATCTGTTAGCTTCTTGTTCAGGGAGAGGATTTGTCTTAAAATAATAAAGTGGAAAGAGATGTCACCTGACATCAACTTTAGGCCTATACAGGCACATGCAGACATGGACTTTCACAGCCATTTGGCAGTCACCATCTGACAAACAGTATGTACACATAAAGAACGATAACTCCCCACCTATACACACACTCACACACATACTTGTACACACACACTCACATATGCATTCACAATCACAAACACATTCTCACATACAAATACACTTACTCACACACATACATACACACACATTTTCCCTTTGCTGAAACTGTATGTGGGCACACACATACATACTCTCTCATACACATACACTCACAAATACACACACACACACACACACACACGCGCGCGCAGCAGTATTGTTGTGATGGAACTTGTAGCTGTCAATGGTCAATCTCTTATGTTTCAAGAGATTCACCTTGTGTGTAGGCACAAACATGCTCTCTTAAAAAAAAGTGGCATTCAATTTTTCATCTTTGCTTTGTTGTTAATTTTCTTTAAATCAATAAATGACATATTCTCTTGAGACAAGCACAGAAAAAATGTCTTATATAATGTTTTCTTCAAAACATACCCTTCATTTAACTTGTCACCAAAGCCTTTGTAATTGTGTCACCTAAATTGTCAAGGACCAATGTCCTCTGTTTAATTTCTTTGAAGGTGGTCATCTTGTCTATGATCACGCCTCACAAAAATGAGAGCCTGGCACATTTGACACTTAATTAGCCTTTGCTTAATTAACAAACCGAACTCTAGGAACTGCTCCAAATGTAATACTTGCATTTCATTGACTTTTGTATAATTATTCTCAAAAATATCTACATCTCTATATGTGGAATGAAAATCTCATGAAATTAAGTGTTGTTCTTTTATTTATCTGTTTTAGGTTTTGTTTTATATCAAGAGTAATATAAATATTTCTTTAATACTTAACTCTTCTTTCTATGGTCATTTAATTACACGTATTCTGGTAGCATTCTTTGATGCGTAGCTCAGCTTCCTGCACTAATCAGTGTATAATTTTCTACTTAAGCCATCTCAGGGGATGGTAAATGATAAGCAGAAGAATTCATTAGTGATCTACTATATTGTTCCTTGAAAACAAAAGCATATTGTTATATCACTGGGGAAAGTATATTGGCAGTGCAATATGATATTTTCCATTCGGTCCCTAAATAAAAGCTATAATTCATGAGAGGATGCTGTGTTTTAGAAATCACATTGTAATTTCATGTCAGGAAACAGTTCTTCAACTTAATGCTGGCAAGCTTGATGTCTGAAAACATACAACATGGAGCTTAGATTTTCTGTTGATCTGCTATTATGTTATTTAGTCTTCTCAAGAGAAAACTGTCTTGAAAATATAGGCAAAAAACAAACGACATTTCCACAGACTGATGTATGACTGTGGTATTTTCAGCCCTAAGCATATACTAGGTTTAATGACAATAAGCAAAGAACAGAAACCATCTTTCAAGAGCAGCACAAAGAAATGCTGCACACATTTAAATGAAAAAAAATCTTTAAACATCTATCCTGTAATTTCATATATGCAAATACCTCCCAGGTTATCTTTGAAAATATTTTTGGTAGAACCATTAATGTTTAAAAAATGAATAGAATTAAGTTGATTGAACAGCAGGAAATTCAGTTCTAGACAGAAGCTGTCAGGCTTTTCTCATCCATCTTGGCAACAAGGATATCAATCATTGTTTCCTCCCTGCCTACAGTCACAGGTTCCTTACTCCCAGCTGTGTGTGGTATATCTGTTAATGGATTGAGTTCTTTCTGCCTTCTTTGTATTTTATTCTTCACTCCTTCCTAAGCTTCTGTAGAGACAAGGAAAACAAAACAAAACAAAACAGTGCATAACCCATCACAAACAGTCGTAGGAAAGTTCTAAGCCAATATGCTTTAACATGCAGAGAGCAATCTCCACACCTTCTTACTTGGATGATACCTACAAATAGGCAGAGTATGATTTTAATATGCATTTATCATATACTATGTTTTCCTATTTACTCTTTTAAAATATACATCAGTTTCACTTCCTGTAATACGTTCATTTCTAAAGTGAATATGGCTTGATAAAGAAGTGTGTACTACACAGCTTTCAGTCCTTTCTTCCCTTGCTATCCCACGTTTGTGATATTCCCTAATGACTTTTGCTTTTTTAAAATATTTATTTATTTATTATGTATACAATATTCTGTCTGTGTGTATGCCTGAAGGCCAGAAGAGGGCATCAGACCCCATTACAGATGGTTGTGAGCCACCATGTGGTTTCTGGGAATTGAACTCAGGACCTTTGGAAGAGCAGGCAATGCTCTTAACCTCTGAGCCATCTCTCCAGCCCCGACTTTTGCTTTTTTGTCACCAGAATTCCATTATACATTTTTTGACTTGTCTTTAAGTTTTATACCTTCCATCTCAAGCTTGGCTTTCTACTTAAATAACCTACAGGGGCATGCAAAGACACAAACACACACACACAACACACAAGTTTAACCATACTTACAGCAAAACGTGCCATTTGAAGTTTTGGATCTCCTTTATTTCATGTATTATAATGAACTTCAGATCTAATTTCCAACGAAATGTCAAAATTTAATTTATCAGCTTAAGAATAGGAAATTGTCTGTGCCATTATCTGATAAACACATCATGTTATATATTATGTATTATTCTTGGTTGCTTTTAAAACTCTTTTATAAGAAACAATTTTGTTTATAATCATTAATATATCTTATGTCATTAAAACAATTATTTTAATTGCACATATTAATTTTTCCTGGCATCTTACTTTTTTCAGTCAAAACTGTGTTATTAATAGAATCAGTTAGGCATTTATCATGTGTTGAAATCATGTGAAAAATTTTGCCATAATTTTAATTTTTGAATTCATATTTATACATTTATATTGTATACTACAACCAGAGGTGTGTAAATGATAATCAAATCATGCATGAGGAAGTCAGATTACAGCTTTTTGGAGTTTGTTGTATCTTTTTACCATAGAGTTCTAGGGTCTGAACTCAGATACTTGCTTGATGGCAATTGCATTTGCATGTGTGCAATCTTTATGGAGAATATTACATTCATTATTTTCGATTTTTCTGCTCAAGGATATCTGGGCTGGTAGTAATTCATAACTATTGTGAATAGTGCAACAATATGTTTATTTGAGAATCTGTGTGATATGTTGCCTTAGAAATCTTTAGTTTTTCACCCAAGAAAAAAAAAAGCTGATTTTTGTTTGTTTTTTATGGTTATGCAAAAAAGCCACTGTTGTTTGGATGGCAATTGTGTTAAAACTGTAGGTTTCTTTTGTTAATATAGCATTGTCATAATGTTGAATCTACAATCCATGATATTAAAAGACTTTCTGTCCGATATTGACTTTTCAAATCTCTTTATGCATTATCTTAAATTTTACTGTAAACATCTTTCCCTTTCTTTGTTATGGATATGCCTAGAAAGTTTTGCTATATTGTGGAATATTTATTTGTGTATCCAGAGTTCTCGTTCAGTGTAAAGACAACTTTTGTCTGTTGTAAAGGCTATCATTGTACATGGAAACTATACTAATTTTTACATATTGAGTTTTTATTGTTCTACATCCCTAAAATTGTATGAGATTCAAGAGCCTTCTGGTCAAATTTTTATAATCTGTTAATTGTAGATGATGTTTTCATATATAAATAGGATTATTTGAAGTCCTTCCTTTCATACTTGTAGTCTTAAATTAAACTGAATATATCTATATAATATTGAGTTACTTGCTTCTATGATACTATGCATTATGTATTATTTTTGTGTGCTATTAAAAGTGTTCCATGCAAAGCAATTGTATTTATAACCATTAATTTATGTTATGCCATCGAAACAATTGTTTTCACTCAAAACTCTTTTTTTAATATTATCAGCTAGGTATTTATCATGTATAGAATGCATGTTAAAAATTATAGGCATTTTCCAATAATAAATCAAATGCTCTACTGCTAAAGAAAAATTCCTCAACCCTTTATTTAATATTATAGTATTTAAATTGCAGAACAGTCATTAAGACAATAATAAAAAATGTAATTCTTTCATGAAATCTTTGTCTAATAATCATGCACACTCAATGAGTTCATTTGAAAGATGTTCTGCATCACAATTCATTATGCAAATGAACCTTAAAATAAAAATATATCAATTTTTAAATACAATTTTGACCATAGGAACACAATGGCAATGGCGTATGGACACAATGATGAAGAGGACTGAGGATATCCATGTGTCACTGACAGTGTAAAAGAGACTGTGATGGTTTTCAGAAATTAAACATATTGTTTTATGTGATAGTATAATTTATACTAAATATATAGGTAGATGCTATTAAAGAATGGAAAATGTGTCTAATCTAGTATAATGTTAGTAGATTTCATTTGTAACACTAGCAAAGTGTCTTTTTAGGATGATGATGTCTGCAGAAATACATTCACAGATCAAGTATCAATCACATCACATTGTTTATTGTATTAGCTCCTGAAGAGCCCATTGAATGAAAGCAATAGAGTCTTAAGTTTCATATATCTGAATTCTAGAATGTTGAAATCAAGTCATCCCAGGATAATAACTCCTGAAAAGTCCAGGAAAAAAATATTTCTGTTTAATTAGACCTCTTAAACATCTCAAAAAGCTCTTCTGTTTCTAGGTGCCCCCGGCAGCACTCTCTCTCTCTCTCTCTCTCTCTCTCTCTCTCTCTCTCTCTCTCTCTCCTCCTCCCCCCTCTGTCTGCCCTTCTGTATCTCTCTGTCACTCTCTCTCTCTCCTTCTTTCTCTTTATATCATCTATCTATCTATCTATCTATCTATCTATCTATCTATCTATCTATCTATCTTCTGTCTATCATCTATCTATCTATCATCTATCCATCTATCTATCTATCTATCTATCGTCTGCTGCTGTCTGTCTGTCTGTCTGTCTGTCTATCCATCCATCCATCCATCCATCTATCTATCTATCTATCTATCTATCTATCTATCTATCTATCTATCTATCTATCTATCTATCTATCTATCTTCTGTCTATCATGTATCTATCTATCATCTATCTATCTATCTATCTATCTATCTATCTATCTATCTATCTATCTAGACATAGAGAGAGACTTTATAATGAGACATTAACTTTAGCTTTCTTTTACCTTTTGTTGCTGTCATTGTTTTTAACTGTGGAGACTGCTATATGAGTCAAGTAACCCTGACCACAAGACCTGCCCCAGAGTGTTTGATATACAAGTAGGTGGTTTTTATGTAGGAATCAAAATATATACATATATGTATATTTATGATAAAAACAGGGGACTTGTGTTTCAAAATAGTGTAAATAAGTACACATATATTTATTAACAAAATAAATATATTTATACTCATTTTAAATATATATATTATATATATATGAATATTTATTTTCTAGAGTCCAGGTAATTGTAGTTGAGGTAGACTACTTTTCAATCACAAATTTGATTATAATTACTCTGTTTAATTTTTACATTTATTTTTATATTTATTTGTTTTTAAATTTTATTTTGAAAATGTCACACTTTTTTTGCCTTTATATGTTTTCTACTCTTCTGCCCAACCCTGCCCATATTTTATTCCCACTACTTCATATAATCCTATTCTTGTCATATTTTAATATTATAGTTATATGAGGTGGAAGTTTCTGAGCCTTTCTTCTCCTTGAAAGGGAAATGATCAAGGTTATATGGTGTAGTTCTTACTCAGGAATCTGGTGAAAACATACAAAAAGTTTACAAAGTTCAGCACGAAATTCAATATTACTCATACATCAATGAAAGAATGGATAAAGAAGATCATGCAACATGTTTCTAGATGGAGGAATAGCAAAATAACATGAGAAAAATGCACCCAATAACAGAATCGATAAAAAGAAGTGTTACAATACTCTTTTTTACTTTTGGGTTACAGCTTAGAATGAAAAGAAAAGCTGTCTTATTACAGTGTCAATATAAGCCTTCAGTATGACTGAAATTGTTCTGGAATCATAGTGATCCTTCAGCCTTATATAGTAAATTTTAATGTTTTGACATATTTCTTCTTGATAGAAAGATAGGTCTAAGATTATGAGTCTCTAAGAAGATGCAACAAAATCATTTAAGTTGCTAATCAATCTTGGTCTTCTGAAAAATAGCTTTGAAGTTATTATTTTTTACAAAAATTTGTAAAATTTTGTCTAAGATTTTGATATATATTATCATTGTCCATAAAAAAGAACTTCTAAAATGTTGAGTGCAGAATTGTGGTTATTTTAGGCATTAAATCTTTCCAATCATCCTGTCTTCAAGATAGCTATGAAAATTGACTTGAACTATTTCATTGTTTGCATTCTTATATAGTCTGGTTATTCCTCTCTTACACCCAATATATATATATATATATATATATATATATATATATATATATAGAGAGAGAGAGAGAGAGAGAGAGAGAGAGAGTATATCCATAAATCTGTAAAATGTTTGTTTAAGTACACACATATGTATACAAATTAAGGAATGGTGGATGTTTATTAAAAATTATGTCCACTTTGTGGTTGAGAGGTTGGTTCAGCAATTAAGAGCACTGGCTGCTCCTGGAGAAGATCTGCTTTCAGTTTCCATCATCCAGATGGAGGCTCATAACCACTTCCAGAATATGCGAAGGATATAAACACCCACAGGCACACATAATAAAAAATAAAATGTTTTTATAAATAAATTAAATAAAAATTATCTTCACTAAATTTATGCTATTCACTCAAATGCATTTTGGCAGTACATCACCTGTCAATCATTTTTATTCAAATAACATTTTTATTTTCATAATGAACCCTCTCCCCTATAACTGATCTGTGGAAGTTGATTAAGTATTTGCATTCTTTGATACTTGTCTCAGTGGCTTAGTTAGGGTTTCCATTGCTGCAATAAAATACCAGGACCAAAAAGTAAGTAGTGGAGGAAAGGGTATATTTAGTTTACACTTCCATTGATCTGTTCATCATTGAAGGAAATCAGTAAGGAACTCAAGTGGGAATATTCCTGGAGAAAGGAGTTGATGCCAAGACCAGTGCTGTTTACTGGCATGTTTTCCATGACTTTATCCATCTGCTCTCTTATCGAATGCTTATAGCATAGGCATCAACCAGGTAAGCATCACTCATATTGGGATGCTCCCTCCCCCATCAATGACCAATTAAAAAAAATGTGGTGTTGGGACTGTGGTCTATGTTCTGTCAATTATATTTTAAATAAGTGCTGATTGGCCAGTAGCCAGGCAGGAAGTATAGACAGGACAACTTGATAGGAAGTAGAGATTGGTCAATAAGAACAGAATTCTGGGAAGAAGGAAGCCCATTCCTCAGCAGTCCTGACCAGCCAGAGAAGAAGCAAGGTGTGACTGCCTTGCTGAAAATGATACTGAGTCATGTGGCTAACATAGACAAGAATAATGGGCTAATATAAGTCATAAGAGTTAATAAGAAGCCCAAGCTATGGGCCAATCAGTTTATATTTAATGTAGACCTCTGTGTGATTTCTTTGGGACTTAACAACTGCGGGAACTAGGCAAGACACAAACTCAGTCAAGAAAAATGCCTTTCAGTTATATCTTTGGAGGCATTCTCTCAACTGAGACTCCCTTCTTTCAGCTACCTTTAGCTTGGATCAAGTTACCTTTGGACTAGTCTGCACAACCACCATTTTTTCTTCTTTCACAATCATTTTCATCATTATGATAGGCCAATTTAACTGTGTATTTTCAAATAAATTATAAAACCTTGATTTTAATTCTAGGCTGTGTTCATTACATGAATCTCAACTGGTATATTCATTTCCTTTTATCACGTTAATGCAGTTTTCTCTAAACTTTACTCCTACCTTTTGAGTAATTGGAAATTAAACACAGGTGGATTTTAGTATTCACCGTAACTCTCTCCCACACTATCCTACGTTTTCTGCTTTATTATTTTCGCTCATGTCTTTGTAGTTTTTACTAAGTTTTCTGATCCCTAGGCCTCTACCCTGGCAAGTGATATTTTTGGCAAAGTTGGTCTCCGACAGTCTTCATATTACAAACAGCGCTGGAAAGAGCTGACCATACGCTGTTTGACTGAAGCACTCTTCCCACTTCATTTTGCACTTAGGAAGTTGGAGATATTTGCTTCCTTTTCCTTTGACTAGATTTCCATTTTTTATGATTTTAAAAACTGCATTCACATTAATCCTGTTTTCATGAACTAGTAACAAAGATTTAGGGAGTATTATTGATATTTTTGCTTTTATGATCAGCAGTATGTCAATGACCTCCAATATTCTAAACAGATTTGATACTCTGATATCTTGTTCAGACCTTTTAAATTCCCTTATAGGCAATATAGAGTGATAAACTACAAAATATATACATAGAAATAAATTATATACTCTCCATCAGGTTATGTTCATATATTTAATAGCAAATACACATATATACATATGTATATATACATATGCACATATAATTGTTAGTCTCCCCCATCCATAAAAATATTTCACAAATATAATATATATACATATACTTGTGGAGAGTGGGAGGTCAACAATTAAAGTAAAAAGAGAAAATTAATTTGAAAGAAAGGCAATGAGTTCTTGGGAGAATAAGGAGAAAGAAAGAGAAGGGGAAAATTATTCAACTATATTACAATCACAAATTAAAAATCATATACTTTAATCCTGCTAATGATCAAGTACACTTTAACCACACTGTTAAACCGCTCCCCTTCTCACATATGATCTACTACAGACAATCATCCTTTAATAATAAATTTCCAAAAGTTTAAGTCTTTAGATTAATGAATTTTATTAATTTCATCTACTATGATCTACTATAGAATGTGGACTCATCTGCTAATGTTTTTTACCATGCATTTTAATCCCTTGGGACAATAGTAGTCAGGTATCAAGTGCTAAGCAATTTTTTGCAACATAATAAGCAAGTATGTGTACTGACCATTTTTAAGAAAAGTAATAAAATTTGATTTGGATTTCATAATAAAGAATGATTGACACCTAAAATTAAAATCTAGAATAGAAAAATGAATATGTACATGATAATATGAATTACATGTAAATTCAAAGTGTATTCATATATTTTCTAATTTTGCACTGATAATTTATTAAATATGAATTCATTCTGTGACATTCTTTAGAAGTTTATTGATAGGCGATTTATAGGTAGGTAGATAGATAAATACAAGATAGTACATGATGATTACAAAATTATTTATGAGTGAGTGAATTAAGAATTGTCTGTAGTTTTTAGAGTAAGGATATTCAAAATTAGCATTCTAAATAATATTTCATGGTTATAAGAAGCATTTATAAGTGCATAAGCTTAACTGCTGAATTTTTCTGTTTAGATTGTTTTGCAAAGGAATCCTCGAGCAACATGTTGAAAAGAACATAAGAAAGGTAGAAAGAAAAAGAAAAATAGCAATATTAAATGTAATTTAGAGACATACAAATGATTTACCTCTAAGGAAGATGTTTGAAACTTTATCTAAGATACACAGATGTGCCTGCATCTCTCTAAACCTAATGATAGTGTTTCTCGTTCAATAGAACATGATAACATTCCTGTTAAATAAATTATAGTTCTTATTTTCTCCTAGCCATAGATTGCTACTGATTCTGTGGTATAATACTGTGATGGTCAAAAGGTACCTTGGCAAATTTATAGTGCTAAAACATATTTTCTGAAGCTGTACAATCCATAAAGAACAAAAGTTTTCTGTAAGTGCTCTGTGTAAAGAATTCCAAAACCAAATGTGATGTCTTAGAGGATCTGTTGTGTCTTTGAAATGTAGAGGTTCAGCATCCCTATACAGCATAAGGCATGACAAGAAATCTGTAAAGTTATAAACAATATTGCATAGAAGATTTCCTTTAAAATCCTTAGCCTTACTAATGAGTAAAGAGGTCAGAGACCAATTCATCCCACTCTCTAACTCCATCATGCTTACAACTCTTGATGAAAATAAGAACACGAGCAGGCAAACTGTGTGAACTGATTTCCAGCTTTCTCAATTCTTATTTATAATAAAAAAAGGCACTGAATTCCAATACTAATCTGAGACCTTGAAGTATCACTGAATGGAAACCCATTTTCTAATTTTGACAGAGGGAATGATGTAAAAATTTCTCCAGATGATTTTAAGCACTAATTTGTTTTCTCAGTAGTACTTGAGTGGAAACTTCTTTTATATCTAAAACAAAGACTCATATGAGGAACAAGATATGAAACAAAAAAAACTCGATATAGAACAAGGGGGAGAAAAGAAGAAAACGAGGGAGGGGTGAGGTCAAAAGCAGCAGCCCACCAGAGCCAGACCAGCACAGCCCTGTCGCAGGCGCGGAAGCACCAAGCACTCTCAGCAACAGATGAAGAAAGGGTAAGAGCAATGGGCCAAGCAGTGCTTAAAAGAATACAGTGTCTGTGTAATTATTTCGGATAAAGCTAGCCGTGCAAGCAGGGGGGTTGGGGACGCCCCCCCTCTGCTATTTCAACACTCATATAATAGTGTCATAGATGTAGGCTGATATACTATAATTATATATAACATATACAAATAATATATATTGTAAACTTATTTATATAATATACCAGACAACATATATGAAGAATTTAATATATTATATATGTATTTATGTGAAAGATTTATGTGCTTTGGAGAATTCATAAAGCCAATAATTTTGAAGTTTTAGAATATTTATTGCTTCCCCCATTTAGCCTGAGAAAAACTTTTTGGTAAAGTTTGCTGAGTAAAGTTGGTTATTACTTGTTAGTTGACACCAAAATATAGTGTTTATATTGAACTTTAAGTATTTGATAAATTTTATTATCAAACTCTTTGACAAATATGAATGTATTTTTATTGAAAAAGTAAAAGCAGACAAGCATGTACCCTGACACTGCCAACACTTAATCAGAACTCTTTATACTAAACTTCAGTGTGCCTGATACCTTCATTTTCTCTATATACAGATGCAATTATTTCCTTATTTTCATGTGGTTTCCATATTCTCAGATTCTCACTCAGAACAACAACTCAATTTTTACTTAGATAAATCACCTGTGAATTTGCTTTATTTGAACAAAACAATGCCGGATCAAATATATGTACTCCCCTACTGAGTCTGCACACAGACAATCCAGAGAGCTGTGTCAATAGCAATAGTGTCCAACTGAAGAAGGAAATGGCAAATTATCTAGATGGAAGTGTTTACACTGAATATGAGTGTATGTTAAAGAACGAAATTTTACCCAATTAGTATTTGAGTGACAAAACTTACATTTTGATTAATAAACATATGCTTTCCAATACACATATATAGTACAATGATCCATACTGAAGTTGTTTTTATGGAAAAGAAAAAGAAATTTGAGGTTGGTATATGTTATGTTTTTTATAGTAAAAGAGACCAAATCAGTTCCATAGTCTGAAAAATATTAATCAGCTCTATTCTTTTCTTCTATGTCAGCATTTACCGATGTAAGGAAGAACAGTGATATTGATCTTCTACTCACAATTGTCTTTCTCTTCATTTGCTGAATAATTTTTGTTCAGTCCATTATTAATGTTTCATCACAGTTTATCTTTAAGGATGAGCTCTTTATCTTTAACATTTGGCTGGTTTATATTCTCCTCCTTAACTGAAAAGCAGTTAGAGTAGATTGCTATGAGAAGCCAATAATAGACACAAGATAAAACAAATTTATGGATGATTTTTGAATATGTAGAATATTCAAATTAAAAAGAAACGGTCACTGACCAAGACACAACCCTATCTGAAGCTTTTTTCTAGAAGTGATTGTCCATGGGAATCAATGAAAAGACTGAACACAAGGCCACAAGGAAGAAAATGCTGTGTACAGAGAAAAGACACAATGAACAGATTTAATGCATGGCATTTGAGGAAGCTGTCCGAGGTCCTGAAAATGCAAATAAAATTGATATATGAAAGTACTGTTAAAAGATGAAGGAATTCTAAGGACACTGTAAGAACAGAGCATGGTTTTCCACAGAAATTTTTACATTTGCAAATGCTAATATTACATCAGTTGGAATTTGTTTATAAGTACAATTAATTCACAAGAACACCTTTATACGTAATAATGTAATGCTGATTAACTTCATCATAGAAATTGTTGTTGCATGTTCATACCAAAACAACTGCAATTTCCAAGGAAGGTGCCATGCAGTTCTCTAATTTCCTTCAATAAACTCTTCAAATGATTTAAGTATATATTCATTTTCATTAGTTCAATTTCGTGATTCCATGTGAATTTATGTACTTACAGAAAAGAAACTGAAATCATAAGTTATTTTATAGGCAAAATAACCCAAATAAGAAGAACTTAAAAGAACTATATGAGGAAATATCAGTTCAGTTGTGGTAAACTCAAAGTAAAGTACTCTAAGAACCACAATACTTATGCTAAAAATCCCCTGGAAAAACATTCCTTCTTCCTATGGCACACATGATTGTGCCATAGGCAAGTTCATTTCCAAGCCCCAGCTTGACTTGGATTCCACCCCATGGTCCTGGCAGTTCCTAAGTCTGTTTCCACTGTAATTTTGTCATCATCATCACTTCACAAAATTTCCTGAGGTACTTCTTAAAAGAAAAAACAAGTATTATTTAACTTATAAGATCCATTTTCCCCAGTTACAGATGCAAGAAACTAAAAGAAATTATTCTTCCCATAGTTCTATCATCAGAGTATAAGAAACTTTGATACCTCAGATTGCCAGCAAGACTAAAGACTTAAGTCGGTAAGTAGCAGGTATACCACGCCCCTTTTAATGGCCATACAATCAGAAACATTTATAAAGAAAAGATGCTCTTAATGAAGGCCAACATACCTGAAAGTTGAAAAGGGATCTCATGGAATGCAACTTTCACAAACCATGACCCACCATGCTACATTTTTGAATTGTATATGCTACTATAATCACATATTATACATTCTTGTTTATATAGCACCAATGAAACCACTGGTCTGCTAACTTGGACTTGGGAGGGTGCATACTTCACTCTGTCAATAGTGTTTTTCTATTGTGAGCAGAAATTTTTTCAAGTCTCCCCAAAAAGACATACAACACATTTTGTTCCCAGCATTCAGTATTGACACATAGAACTATGCCTGATAAAGTTGAGCATAGAGCACGTGGTAATCAATTTGGCTCTGTTTCTCTAGGTGCTATGAGATAGTGGATAAGACCACTTTCTTTCTGTTACTATGTTAACCATTCCCTGAAAAAAAATGTCTCCCAAATCTACCACACAAAGATTCTGTCTTAGGCAAGTTCATATCCACACCACAGCTCAATTTGCATTTCTTCCCATGGCTATGTCATTCCTAATATTCTGTTTCCACTATAATGTAGTCCTCATCTTCATGAGGGTCACCTTAAAGGAACTGCTACAAGTTGCTTACCTACAGCTGCTTTTTGATACTATGGGCCAAATCTTGTGATTTGCTTAAATCTGTACATACCCTACTTACAAAGTTAGTACTAAAAATGTCAGGGAGCCAGTGAGCTTCTTTTCAATCCTGCTGAACTCTTTAATTCTTACCACTTTTTTTTTCTTCCTAGAACTAGCATGAATACATGTTGTATTGCAGCCACACACTGAGACAATGAGGATGTTCTATCGGGAACTCACCAAGTCCAGCTGGCCTGGGTCTGAAAAAGCAGGGGATAAAACCGGTCTTGCTGAACATAGCGGACAATGAGGACTACTGAGAACTCAATAACAATAGCACTGGGTTTTGATCCTACAGCACATACTGGCTTTGTGGGAGCCTAGGCAGTTTGGATGCTCACCTTACTAAACCTGGATGGAGGTGGGTGGTCCTTGGACTTCCCACAGGGCAGGGAACCCTGATTGCTCTTTGGGCTGATGAGAGAGGGAGACTTGATTGGGGGAGGGGGAGGGAAATGGGAGGCGGTGGCGGGGAGGAGGCAGAAATCTTTAATGAATAAATAAATTAATTAATTAAAAAAAAGAAAATTCCCACCATCAGAAACCTCAGTCCACTAACCTTAATTCACCTTTACAGAATTTCTTAAGACATAAGAGGAAGGAATCTAGCCTCTTGATCAAAAATTATGAATTATTCCTCTTCTAATTCCCAATAAAGTCATTACCCACTATAACCACAAAGTCTAGGCTTCTGTTATCCTAAATGATGGAGAAATCAAGATGACATAGGAGCATCAAACAGTAGATGACAACACATTCATATTCAAGAGACACACAGTGAGGGAAACCTGAGGCTCCTCACTACAATTACTTTTTTACACACACTGGGAGTCCAGCCATAGTATGCAACTACATACTATAGCCTAGTCATCCCACCTCGTTTAACAGAGTTAAGAAAACCCTTCAAAGACATATGCATAATCCCTCCTCTCAAACAATTCTAGAATATGCCAGGGTAGCAAGAAATGCTACTCATTACAAATGCTGTTCTATTTTATTGTCATGGCATTTGCATTCTACCTGAGGTGACTAAGAAGACAAACAAGGAAGAATTACTCAATCCTTTAGGGGTGGTGAATGATGTATGGCCATTTTTTTTCTCATCTTACATGTAGCGGCATGCTTCCTTTATGAAGAAAATTCAATGGTTGAGTAAAGGGATGTCCCCCAAATGGCAAATTGACTCTAGAATACATTTTTAACACATGGTAAAAAAGATCCACTTATGTTGTGATAGGCATAAGTTGTCGTTGCTGTGTATGGCATCTTCCATTTGACAGTAAGAAATGCAAATGAGACTCAGCTGTGTGTATAGAAAAAAAAACAATTGCCAACTGTCTTAGTCTTTTGCTCTATTACTGTGAAGAGATACCACAGCTACAGCAAGTGATATGAAGGAACGAATTTAATTGGGAATTGCTTACAGTTTCAGAGTTTTAAATCCATTTTCATCATCGTGGGAAATATGACTGAACACGGTCAGGCAAGTATGGTATTAGAGAAGGAGCTGAGGAGAGTTCTATATGTGAATATTCAGGCAGGAGGAAGAGAGAGCAAGGAAATCGTTTGAGATTTTAAAACACTAAAACCCAACCCAGGGGTTACCCTTTCTCCAATAAGGCTACATTTGCCCCAATAAGGCTTCATCTCAAAATGTCACTCCCCAAACATTCAAATATATGAGCTACTTGGTGCCATTATTACTCAAACCACCACAACAACTTAAGTGGTAATTTGTTAACCCAGTACTGTGTATGGGTTTCCTTCCTAAGAACTTTTGGCTGTGCAGATCCATGACAACCAACAGACCATAAAAGCATTGCCAATGCTGTTGTTTTGATTTTTTAACTTACTGGTAAGCCACTGTTATGGGAGTCTACACGTTTGGCTGCAGGGAATGGGAAATCAGATTAACTGAGATGAAATCTGACTGACTTGAAAGTACCAATATGCAACATGTTGTCTTCTGGGAGAACTGTCACAAGTTAGTCTTAGGAGAATCCTTTTCCTTTTTTAATATTTGGTATACTACTGACAATCATAACAAATGCAGCTTCTGAGAATGAAAACTTTTGCTATGGCATAGTGGCCAAGTATTCAGTAATAATTGGAAAGTAAAGGGAATGTCTTGTTTATATTATCTGAGGCAAGATTCATCGGACAAGAAGGAGCAGTAAAAATGTTAAAAGCCTGTGTGAGTTTGAGCCTGCTTTTTCTCCAAGTTGAAAAAGTCCCTCTAAGAGGAAGGAGGGATGGAAAAAATCAATAGGGATCCAACAGAATTTACAAAGTTTATTAGAAAATGAACTTATGAAGCTTAGAAATTTGTAATAGATGGAAATCCCTACCTCTAGGGTTACATAATACAAAAAAGAAGTTTCTGGAGATATCTCAATAAGCTCCCTGCAATTGTGCTTCTGATTACACGATGAAACTTTAATGAGCGACCACACCATGATGAGAGTTTTGCTAATACAGTCGTGTTTAAGTCTACTGTCCTCTTCTACGTTATCCAGGATGAACTATAAGTGGCTCTTATCAATTCTTTTGTTCACTAAGTTGACTGATAAAGGAAATGCTTGCATGAAAGAAATGTGCCCTATATAAGGTGAATAAACACTTGTTTGTCTCACCAAAAGTCCACATAACTGTAGTCTTTACTTTTTAATATAACTTTTTAAATTGCAAATGTTGAAAAGAAGCACAAAGTCAAAAAGGAAAGTAGGAAATAAAACAAAAAGAGAAAGTCAGCTTTAAAACATTCTTCAAATGAATGATGTATCTTCAAAATAGCTTAATATATATTTAAAATATACCTAACATACATTTTAGGGTTCAGCCCTCAAACTTATAATATTCAATAAGAGTTTGATGCATAGGACATGACAATCTATATTGAAATAAATTCTTCTAAAATTTAAAAATTTCTCACATATACATATTACTAACTTTTAAAAAAGTTAAATAATACCAGAATTAATCATATGTGTATGATTGTTATAACCAAAGCAACTTTTTAAATTTTATAATATTTCACTTTGTGTGTGATGAATAATTGTATGGAGTTGATGAAGAGGAATATAAGACAAATATTTAATATTTTAACATTATTTAATATATTATATTTATGTTACATAAATATAGATATTATTTAAACATATAATATAAGCCACATATAGTATATGTAATAATTGTTTCTATAATAATAACTAGATAATATCTAATTTTAATAATAACTATAATTAGATATTTCTGCCTGATATATATCAGACTAAGTAAAGACAGAATGCACTTAGTTTTTACTGGATTTTGCTTTTTCATATTCCTAACTCATCTTAGTTACTATTCTGTTGCTGTGACAAAACACAAGAAAAAGACAATTCTTACAAAATAAATCATTTAATTGGGGCTTGCTTATATTTTTCGAGAGTTAGTCCATTATCATTACAGTGAGAAACAGACAAGTATGATACTAGGGCATAACTTGACAGCATTAGATCCTGACCCACAGGCAGCAGGGAAAGATAAAGGCATCAGGAGTGGGCCTGGAGTAGGCTTTTGAGTATATCCTCCAGGACACACTCCAACAAGGCCACATCTCCTAATCCTTCCCAAATAGTTCCACATATTTAAACATATGAACCTAGGACGTCGATTCTAATTTAAAACAACACGTTTTTTTTTTTCTTCAGCTGAATCTGTTTCTCTTATCTTAAAAGAGCAAGTGCTTGCAAAACTATGTAAAACTATGCTAGAAAATGGTTGACACAGATATCAGGATTTTTCTGTTTGCTTTTTTTTTTTTTTTTTTTTCCACAGACAGGGTTTCTCTGAGCAGCCCCGGCTTTCCTGGAACTTGCTCTGCAGACCAGGCTGGCCTCAAACTCACAGAGATCTGTCTACCTCTGCCTCCCTGGAGTTGGGATTAAAGGTGCATGCCACCACCAAGACAGCTGTCAGGATAAAGAGCAACACTGTAAAAGCAAGAATGTCAGACAGGTTACCCTCTGCATAAGCTTTGTAAACGTGCTGAAACCTCGACATAAGCTTTCCTTTGGTGGTCATGAGACTACCTTCAAATATTAAACAATCGTACAACAGTGTTTGCTAAAATCATGGGAGTTATAAAAAACTGCAGGATCTTCCAGACTTGGAAAGCTCTAGCTGTGGTCTAAGCAAGTCACTGGTAAGAGGAGAAGAAAGCTGAGCTCTCAAACCAGAGTTATGCTTACTTTCTCATTAATCAATTTTTATAGGAAAAACTTGTATCAAGTTGCCTCTACACATTTCCACTTGATATGAACCTGAGATAGGTGTTAATCACCTATATTATTAACTACATTAATTGCAACTTGAACTCCAGTGTCTTTGAATAGGAAAAAAGTTCTGGTTAATGTTTTTTAAGATAAAATATTTCTTTATTATAGATTTTAAAATTGTTTAAAAGATATTATAATTAAATCACCTATATAATTACTTATATATATGTATATATTATCATCTACCTATGTGACTTTCTATGTACAGTAATTAATAAAATTTTTAAAGATTTAGTTTATAAATATTAAGATTTAAACTTTGAATGATTAATATATACCCCTATGAAAAATAATACTTTATATTAAAAATAATATTAAGTTTCATTTATATTTCTGATGTTTAAATTGTGTATAGTTTCTTGAATGTGTCTATTACAGCTTAATTTTATAGATTTTGTTTTTTGGAGCTGAACATTTTCAATGTTTATTAGATTAAAATCAATAAATTTATGTGACAGGCATTGACAATGTACAATTTGTACATAAGGTATGTGTAGGCCACACAATGTTTTTGTAGCAACTCAGTAAGTGGTTTGGACATTTCAATTCTCACCCATAATAGTGTTTTTCTCTGCAATGTTTCCTTTGGCGATTATTCCTTCTGAACCCTCAAGGTACCTCATGTTTGTAATAGGTGCAGGTTTCTACACTATACTTACAGATACAATCAGAGTGGAAAGTATAGCAAAAATTTTAGTCAATATGTATGGAAGTAAGTTCTACATATCTAATCCATTTGAACAGTCAAATTTGACTGTTGTTGAAGTAGTTCAGCGACATAACATTTATTCCACATGCATGACCTGAGGTCCCATGCCTAAATCCACATACACAGGTAAACACACACACACACACACACACACACTCACACACACACACAGAGCCCTATACAAATTTTTACATTATTAATTGTGTTGCATATGTCCTGGGGCTTCTTGCCATATTCAAGATATGAGCCCATTTCTTTGAAATAAATTACTCTACTATTTTATGTATAGAAACTTTTGAAATACTTTAGTTGCCAAACGATGAAGAGTGCTCACTGCTTTTCTAAGATAAAAATGTCAGGGGCAGAGCACTGAATTTGGCTTCCATATTCATAATGTATTGTTGCCTTGAGATTCATAATGGAGAAATTTGTAGTTAAGTTGTAAATGACTTTTATTTTCTTCTCATACTTCATCATATCTGATTGCCAATATAAGCAGCTATTATTTTCTCTATTGCCTATATTTTTAGCGTGAAAAGTTGATTGAAATATTTCATTGTTTGCAAATATGAAATTTGTCATGCAGGATATATTCTATTTCTTTAAAATTATGATGCAGTTATAATTGTTATGTCTTCAAATAATGAAAACAAATGTCATGAATGGGTATGAAATCATAATTTTCTTTTTCATGAATACAAAATACATATATATGGAAGTATATCATAAAAATGATTTCTCTAGTAAACATTAAATTCTGGCTCATATAGGTGAGATTCTTTGTGTATATTTAGTTAACAGAAATATAAAATATTTGACATGTAGGTAAAAATATTCACATTACATTGTCATCAATAAAGATGGAAAGAAATAGATATTTGCTATAAGTTTAAAGCAGGAATATAGATAGTAAAAACACTATTAAGAATAGTTTGGTATCTGTCTTTTCCTCTCTGAAAAGCTAACAATTGCCATTCATTCCATGACCAAAGTGGGGCTTCATGCCCAACACCCATCCCCATGCAGATTTATTCTGCCCTTAGTCTTACATAGGTTTTTGCATGTGTTCTCTGAACTGGTGTGGGGTAATATGTGGAGCAGACATTCTGTGTCCAGAAGACAACATTTCCTGGTAGTGACGCACCACCTCCAGCTCTTACACTCTTCTACCTCTTTCTCCACAACAATGCCTGAGCCTTGCTAGATAGCATTTTGTATTAATGTTCCATTTAAAACAGAGAATTGTACAGTCATTTTTACTCTGCATTGTAGCTTTCAGTCATTGTTTATATCACCAGCTACAACAAATAGTTGAGGGCTGAAAGACGACTTTCTCTAGCATTAAAATGATTAGTAATTCAGTGTCACCTTAATACATTGGCAACTTAGCATCGTAGTAGTAGTAGTAAATTTTCTATACTGTATTTATTTGTGCTTTGGTTTATTTAGGTGAGAGAAAGTGCCTTTAGAGAACAGGAGTTTGGAATTCTCAAGGATCTGGACTTGCAACTGATTGTGATCTGTGCGGTATGCAAGTAAAGAACTGGACTCAGGTCCTGCATGAGAGAAATATGTGACTTTGACTACAAAACCGCTAACCTCTCCATCCCCTGGATGGTTCAACTTTAATAAAACAGCCACTTTTACCAAGTTTATACAACCAAGGAAAATGCAAAGGATACTGGATTTTGCAATAAGCAAACAGTGTGTAATGTTTTGTGTGATGCCATTAAAGGGGGTAGAAAGCTGCTAGATGAAAAGATTTTTTGGAGTGTCACTTGGTCGTGGAGAGAGGGTAAAGTTAACTTGAGGTTAAATCACAAAGGAAAAATTCACATTCCCCATAAAATGATAACACATAATTTCCTTCAGGGAGGATGAAAAATGGAAGACATATTAGAAAGAGATGGAAAGGGGACGCGTGCTGAAAGGTAGAGTGATAATTATTGAGTGTAATGGCTAAATATTAGAACAAGTCAGAAAGTAAAAATGAGTAGGCAACAGAAGAATCCCCAGAAGAGTGCTTTATTGTAAATATGATTTGCTTTGTAATCTTATGCAAACAATTTAGTGCCTTGGGATCTCATTTTCCATATGCGATCTATGGTTAATAAACATGAATGACTCATATACATAGCATTGTACAATATGAAAATATAGTGAGGAATAATGATACCTCCTCAGCTTAAAATGTAACCTGATATTATTTCTCTGTTTCAAGCTTGGAAATAAAAATGGCCAACAGAAAAATATTTTACAATTTTTATTTTGTCATCTTTTACTGTGCCGGGGTTAGTTGATATGCTGCATTTGCTTAAAACATTTATTTTCTTTCCCATTATTGCTTGTACCACTTAATGCCAGTTAGCAGAGAACATAATATCCCATTAAAATTATTCTCTGTTGGGATATTTTATTAAAATTACCTCAATCGATGCACTCCTAACAACTTTAAAATAAATTCCACTTGAATGTACCAAAGTATATGAAATAAAAGACTCTGTTAATTGTCCTTGTGCATTCATATAATCTGAGCACAATGTAAGTGGCCATAAAAGTTGCAATAGCCCTTAGGACACATACATGACAAGTAGCTTGTGGTATGCAATAAAGACTCAAGGGTAAGAATATGAATCAGTTTTCTAAATATTCTGTTCACAGTAAGACAGCAATAGCACAGAACATATTTGTATTTGTACATGCAAAGGAGCTCCTGATAATAAAAATGTCAGTATGTGATATTGCTAGAAATACTTCAACTCACTGCTCCTAGAGGAATTCATAACACACTAACTAGCAGTGTTCATTCTCTGCGGAATTCAAAATGCAAATTGATTTGTTCATTTTCCTAGTGTAGAGAAACATAATATGTCCCAGTTACCCATGAGATCCTTCAGATTTTCTTGACTGAAGGCTAAGTTCTTATTAATACTTATGAGCAAATACCCCCAGAGTCACACTAAATACATAAAAAAAGTCTCACTAGCATTCATTGAATAATGTTTAGAATGATTTGGAATTTCAAATGATAAAGATTGAAGATGTTAAACAATGCTTAAAATTCTAAACTAACCAAAATTCTCATTATGTTTCAATTCTTTTTCTTATAGCTCAAAATGATGCAAAGCTAAAACGGCCTTTATAATTCTTTCTTTAAAAGTATCTCACTGAAGCTAAACCTACTATTGAAGATGGTATTTACAATAGTATCTTAGATATAGATAGAAATTTTCTCAGAGCTATACAGAAAGTGACTGACTACCTTAAAAAGTAATTCTTAAGCACTTTAGGGCAGAATGATCCTATTCAATAACTATGTGTTCTATAGTCTATACACAGTACACTGCATAGAGCTGCTGAAAAGTAAGATTTAAAACACTACATTTTCTCTTTTGGAAAAGAGGGTTTTTCAGACGAGCATTGAAATAAAGTTGGCAGTCTTTCTTCTGTTTATAAATCCTATATTGCTCTGGGAAATATAAAGGTTGAAGCTTGCTTGGCATAGAAATATTTATATATTTATTCCTAGATAGAGATAGATGGTAAATATATAGATGATAGATAGATAGATAGATAGATAGATAGATAGATAGATAGATGATAGATAGATAGATATAGATAGATCGATAGACGATAGATATATAATGATGATCGATAGATAGATGATAGATAGATGGTGATGATAGATGATGATAGATAGATAGATGATAGATAGATAGATAGATAGATAGATAGATAGATAGATAGATAGATAGATAGATAGATGATGATAGATAGACAATAATAATGATGATAGATGATAGATAGATAGATAGATAGATAGATAGATAGATAGATAGATAGATAGATAGATGATAGATAGAAAACCACAGAAAATCATGTATGCATATTTTGTTATGATTTGATCAAGGAATGCACACAGTGCACCATGGAAATGAGCTAAGTTCATAGAGAAGAATGTTATAGAGAATGAACTGATTTTTTTTAAAAAATAAAGCTGACTGGAATAGCAGATATGCCAATGCTTCTGTAGCTGACTTAACATTTGATACATACTTTCATTCATTGGAAGATTTTAATATCAAACTGTAATTTGAAGTACATAAATTGAACTGATAATACTGAAATTTATGTTGTGAAAAGCATGCATGACAAGGAGAGAGACCCAAGGTTGTGATTTGTAAAATGTGATGATAAACATATGCAGAAAAAAATGGAGAATCTGGAGCTGAGTAAAATGACAGAGAGAGAAACAGAAACACTCACAGACTACGTCTCTCTGTATGTATGTTTGTGTGTCTCTCTGTCTTTGTGTGTGTCTTTGAGAGGGAAGTAGCAATATTCATCCCTTTGTATTTACTGCTGTCTACATAAAGTGAAGAGTTTCTTCATATTCTTGACCACACACCAACAGAACTTCACTCCATACCGTAACATGGTAACTGTTTCCTCAAAGCATTAGTCAGTAAATCCTTCCTTCCCTAAGGTGCTTTTCAGGTCCTTTTTCACAATGTTAAAACAAGAACAAAACCAAACAAAAAACAGCTTGAGGGAGGAATAAAGTGCTTGAACCCGTGGGATAGAGTAATTCTAAAGTACACTAAGCAGAGATTAACTAACCAACTTGGGCAGGAATTTGTAAGACAAGACTGACAACAGATATACACACCTTATAAAGACCCAGATAATAAAATTTCAAAAAGATAGGTGTCCACTGGGAATGAAAATAATGTCATTTATATTTCCTTCCTCAGAACTATTTTTGATGTATCGTGATGTGTGTGTGTGTGTGTGTGTGTATAAATTTTGAGTGAGGTTGAGTCTAGTTAATAACAAACACCTGACATCTGAATGATATTGGAGACTTTAGGATGTTAGAAATTCCAGGGCTGTGTTATCTATGTCCACTGAGGAAGCTACATATATAGAGTGGAGCCAGCTAAAGTAGAAGGCTATGTTTAGTATCCAGTTACATATTCATAGTATCTAACTTCAAAAAAAAAAAAAAAAACTTCCAAGAGTCCAAATTTAGGTAACTGCACAGTGTCTCAAAAGGCAGTTTGGTTTCCAGAGAATTTAAAAACTCCTATTAGCTAGAGCACTCTTAGAGATAGACAAGATGCATTTTTATAACAAGATGCGCATGTGACTAAAATAAAAGAAAGTTTAAAATTAAAATTTTAAAGTGATGTGCCCGAGTGTCAAGGAAAAAACATGTAGACACCTGATGTTTATCAATCATTACAAATTTAACTAATTTGTAATTACCTGGGAGACCAGTGCAGAATTAAGTCAGAGATCAACCCTGAATTTGGGCATCACCTTCTCATTCTAGGTTCTCAGGAGTAAATATCGACCACTAAGTGGACTTCATAGTTTTTGTGCCACTATTTGTTTGGCTATTATTCTTTTGTTGATTACTTTCTTTTTTTAATCAAATTTGTCTGTTTTGAATTTTGTTGGTATTTTAACTGTTTATCACTATGAAAGAGAAAAAGAGAACAGGAAATTTAGTAAGTAGGAACATGGGGAGACTGTGAAGAGTGAGGAATGAAAAAACATATGATTAAAGTATATTAAGGAAAAATTAAATAAAAATTAAAAAGATTGAAAAGAAAAGATTGTGAACTGGGAATCAATCTATCCTTACGACTTGACTGTGGACACAATGTGACCATCTGTGTCCTGATCCTACCAATGTCTCTATAGTCAGTTCAGTATTATTATACTTTTCACAGCATGATAGATTATACCTTCATCTTTGAGGGCAAATGACCACTTTCTTCTTCAATTTGCTGCTTTTCAATAATGTGTCATTACCACTTACTAATATTACAATTGTGAAAATCAAGTGCCCAGTTATATAAGAAGATTGACTATGCAAAGATGTGGTAAGATATGAAATTGTTGATAGCCTTGCAAGAGGTACAGCAAACAGCCTTGAAATTCTGGGAAAAGGCTCATTGGTTATCATTGTCATAGTGGGTGTGCCTTAAAGAGGCAGAGCTCCAAGGGCTGCAATTCCTGAGTACTTCATGCTGTTCTTGAGCACAGCTCTGTATATTGTTCTTCTTATTTACTGTCTCTCACGATCTATAAATTATATAAAAACTCTCAGTGGATTTCTAGCCCTTCACTGGACAGTGTCACTGTTAATTTAAATAAGAGTGATTGAGTTTTTCAAACATTGCTGCTTAGAAAAATTTCCAGATAGAGATTGTCAGTAAATTTAGGTGAAGATGCTTTTGTTAATGTCTTTGATGTAGAAAATTTTGGAGAAAAAAATGAATGCGTGGAAAGGCACACTTTTAATCCTTGAGCTAGGGACTCATTCGAGGTCAAGGAATAAGAACAAAGGTGGTCTGGTTCTTACTAGCTGACATGTATTTCTTGCTAAAGATGGGATGGTTACCACAGGCAACGATTAATTCCTTGTACCTATATTTGCCCAACACTTTATGAGATGACTTAATAAAAAATTGTTGGTGAGTGTGTGTGTATTCTGAGGATTTAATGTAGAAATAATCGATTGCTTTATATACAGAAGTTTAGATTTGTGATTCTTTTAACATTTTTTAAATTACATTTTGAGATAAGTAATTTCAAAAGGATTGGGATGAAATATACTTGGCTTGCTTACAGCTTTGTTAATCAACTATAGAGGAATCATTGCTTTGTGATTTAAGATGCTATGGTAAGAAAATTAAAACAATGGAAAATGTTTAATAACTTCTTGACAAAATGGTGCTGGAGGGTTGGCTATCTACATGTAGAGGATTGAGAACAGATCCTTCTCTCTTCTAATTCTCAATAAATAGCTTCAAAAGGCTAAGTGAGAAACTCTGAAACTGCTAGAAGGAAAACACTACAGGTAAGTAATTACTGCTAGGAAAAAATAATTAGCACATCAAGAAGATTAGCCTCCTCTTCTGTTTTCCAGTATAGACTGGTCATATGCACAGACTCACTACACTCTAGTTATGTGTTGACACATATGCATTCCTATACCAAAGTATGTATCAGTAATAGTCAATGGAAAAGAAACTATGAAGTTAAGAACGGAGAGAGATAAGAGGGTTAGAGGGAGGAAAGCAAAGGAGGAAAACTTGATATTGTATTTCAGTGAAAACTATCAAAAAACAAAGATAAGAGTATACTACATGACCGAGGAACAGATAATGACTTTTTAAATTGAAACCAATAGCCCAGGAAAAAAGTTACCCTTATAAAAATGAAACACAATTATTCCTGAGATAATAAATAAACAACTATAATTTTATTACTTAGCAATAATTTCAATAAGTCAAGAAATTGTTGATACAGTAAACTTCACAAGGTAACATTACAAAAATTAACTTATTGGTGTCAAAGTATCTGTGTTAATTAAAAAGAAAATAAATTCATAATGGTAATGTACTTAGTTATACACTGAAAATGTGCCTTGAATATGTGATGAAACATACATGAAAATTTACCATCCCAAGGAGCTAATATTCCTATACCTATATCTAATACATGCTTATTATAGTACACAAAGTATCTATGTTGTATTATTCACATATTAATACATAAATTTATTTAAAGCCCCTCTTTTACAGATAGAAACTATTTCAGAAGACTTCTTTTGTATTATATTTAGGCATAAATCTAGCTCTAAAATATGACTTACAAATAACTATAGCATTTGCATATTTTCTTGGGAGTAAAAATTGCTAAAAGCAAAGAATGAACTTAAATATAATCTTTTATTCTGTTTCCTAGTGTCATTTTTTGCAGTTATTAGTTATTAAGTATTAATTAGTAAAATGATCATGGGAAGCCTCATTCATTAAGAAAGATCAAGTCTGGATAATTGAAGAGTGCTCTGGGATTCTCCATAACAAGACAGTTTTCTAGTACCTTCACAATCTCTGCATTTATGGAGGAGGAGAATACTAAATTTAATTCCTGTACCTCCCTCTGCAACCTTACCATGCCATGTAAAAGCTTCAATTCATTCTTTTGACAGGGGGTAATTTTAATTCCTGCTAGTAAAATATTATCTAGAGAGAATACTGAATTACAATAATTTAGGGTGTTAAAATTTTTATCATATTAATTTGTTAGGAACTTTTTGATTGGGTTTATAAAAATTCAGAGCAAATTAATTGTAATAATGACAATCCTGTTTCCTTATGATAAAACTGAGGATCAAATCCCTTCTAGTATCACTAATTTATTTCTGTGTGTATGTGTACATGTGTGCTCGCATGTGTGATGTGTGATATGTAGTGTGTATGTATTTGTGGTTTGTATTTGCACATATATTTATGTGTCTTTGCATGTTTGTGTGCATGTGTGTTTGTATTTGTGTGGTTTGTAATAAGTAGTGTGTATATATATATATATGTGATATGTGAGTGTGCTATGTATATGTGTCTCTGTGTGTCAAAGCATGTATCTGAACATGTGTACGATAACTGAGTTAACATCCATGGTCTTCCTCTACAAATCTCCACTTCATTTATTAAGACAGAACATCTAAGAGCATTAGAAAGAGCTTGATGTTTTGACTAGATTGGATGTACAACCTGCTCTGGTGATTTCAGATGAAAAGCACCATGTTACATTTAGAGTATCATTTTTATAAAGTGCATTTTCATGTTGTGATGTCAGTGCTTTAAAGAACTAGTATTGGTTTGAATATGGGTAAACTAAAATGATAAATATTTATAATTATTCAGACAAATATATTTATAATATCATTGCTATCTCAGTAGGTTGTACATCCTTCACTGTGTGTATGCATGCAAGCATGAATATTTGTCTTCACAATGGAACACTGATCATTACATACACTCTAGCTTATGAATACAAAAGTTCATGTCAATGCTTAGAAACAGTATTCTCTTCATGTTTTTATTTTCTGTTCCAGTAAGGTAGAGATATTGTCAACAGTCAACTATGATGTCAATAGTAGTAATTTTTGATGATCCTGATTCCGTGTGTGGACCAAGTCACAGAGATGATGCTGGAAGCGTATATGCTGTCATCACATATATACTTCTATAGTATATGTGTACTATCTTGGAAGGAGGCCACTTGTTTGGCCAGCTCCCCAGAATCACACAGAAACTGTATTAATTAAATCACTGCTTGGCCAATTAGCTCTAGCTCCCTTTGGCTGATTCTTTACATATTAATTTAACCAATCTCCATTAATCTGGACATCACCATGAGGTTGTGGCCTACCACCCAGAGGTGGCTCCATGGCTTCTCCCTGACTCTGCCTCCTTTTTCCCTGCATTCAGTTGTGGTTTTCTCCACCTAGCTCTGTTCCCCTATAGCTCTGCTATAGGTCGAAAGCAGTTCCTTTATTAACCAATGATATTACCAGCACATAGAGGGGACTCTCACATCAGTACTAAACATGCAATGGTTAGAAAAATCTAAGTACTAGTTACAATGAATATATACTCAATAAGAAGTATATCTTCCCCCATTCAAAATATACACTACTACTGACACCAAGAAGATTTTGCCATATGCTTGGCTGCAAAAACTAACTAGACTACTGAAATATCTTTACAACTTTTACATTCAGTGTTTTGAAAAGTCTTACACAAACTTCAAAGAAAAGTCTCTAGATTCATTTATTATTTTAAGATTTTTATCTCATTTGAACTTAAAAACAATTACCTAGACCCATGCGAGATTATTATTGATTTTGGATATCTTTGATAGATCAGACAACAAAAACTATCATTTATATGAATTTAATGCAGTTCTTTTAATGGTAACTATAAGAACAAGTGCAATATTAGAAGTCAACGACTGGAAAACTCACCAAGGCTAATCTCCTTGGATCATTAATTTTACAATAATTGCACTTGAATTGTTCATAAAAATGCCTCAGTACCATACTTTAAGTTGCAGTGCAGACTTGTTCATTTCCCATTCTTTTTCATTGGAAAAAAATATAGTTATTGTATTAAAGATTTTGGAAATAGATATCCACCTTTAATAGACTTGTGGAGCTAAGAAAAGTAGAATGTATACCCTCATGTACTTCATACTCATTGAACACAAATAAAACCCAGAATATTATTTTCAGTAGAACAATTAAAATATTATAATGTTAACATTCTGAAATAATATTGTATGTTAACAGTACTGAAAATTAAAGTATTATTCCTATAATAACATAATATTAACTGAATAAAATATAAGTATGTTTATTTATAGGTAACAAATTGATATATAAATAGTAAAATATCTTTTTGCAAGAGGTTCCAAGAAAATAAATGTTATTATTTTAAAATAATATATTTAATTTTATCTTTCGTGTTCAGAATACCTAATAAATTGTGCTCACTATTTCCATTAGGCATATAGGTTTTCAGAACCTATATACCTAGTAGGAAAGCAGAATTAAATTTGACTTTCCTTAAGGAGCTGCAATGTCAGAATGAACCGAGTGTATAAGATACAGAAATCAAGATGTATATACTCAAGTCTTATTGGGGAGGGTCTTTTTGAACACAAAATTGACAGTAAACAAAAAAGGACTAAAGAAAACTTTAGGATTCACCTATTGCAATTCAGATTAACCATACTGCCAATATATTCTATGCTGGTTGAATCTCCATTAGTGTTAGAAGCAATACGAAGTCAAGTCTGTGTTTCCTGACCTTTAATTTTAGTTGGATAAGAAACTTATTATCAACATCTTTATTTACTCATCAAGATGATATTGTCTGTTGCATTGTGTTAAGAACTGTATTGAGAACACGAAAGAAGTACTTAAAATTGACACTCTAGGTTGATACTAAGTACATTAAAATTATTGAGCTCAGATCAATGCCTGGCTCCAGGGATATTTTACAAATTAAAAACATACTGAGAATTGCTAACAAAATCTTAAGGAAAGTAGAGATCAGTTATTATTTGAAGGTCATGATAATAATGGCAAATATCTTATATTTTGGTTCTCTGGACTATGACGGATTTATGATATGAGATGGTTATTCAGTTTCAAAGAGTCTAAGTTAGGCAATAGGCATCATAAATTGTTCAGAGCAAACTTCACTCTGCTTTGTGAAAGAATATATGCTATATTAACAAAGAATAGTATCGAAGTCAATGGTCAAGCCAACTGAGACTGATTAATTGTGTATTATAGATACAATGAATTCTTTATGTTGCCTTAAAGAGTTAAAAGTTTACTCAACAAATTATCTTTAAAAGTTATAGGGATAAGAAAGAAAATGATTGTTGGGTCTTAACATTACTACTTGTTTTGTCTCTCAGTGAATGAGAAGATACTGAGGATCTTCCAAAGCGTTGGATATAGAGTCTTGAATATGTTTTAGCAGGCAAATCCATTACTAGCATTACTTATGGACAAGGTTTGAGTGGAACAGCTATAGCAGCCGTGTCCTTTTGTAACTCAAAATTTAGACAGAGAAGAAAGGAATACAGAAATTGGAAGGACAAACATTTCATTATAAGTTTGATTTTCTGGCAATTGCCATTCTATTTATTTCAAAAATGCCAGCTCAAGCCAATGCAAGTCATAGTTTTTTTTCCCAAAAACTAACACTTCTGCTCTATTATCTTCTTTTATCACTAAAAAAACTAGATTTGTCTCATAATGTATAGACAATGGCATTTTATTTTATTTTTTTTCATGAACATCGACGCAAAAATCCTCAACAAAATCCTGGCAAACCGTATCCAAGAACACATTAGAAAAATTATCCATTATGATCAAGTAGGCTTCATCCCAGAGTTGCAGGGCTGGTTCAACATACGAAAATCTATAAATGTAATTCATCATATAAATAAACTGAAAGAAAAAAACCATATGATCATTTCATTAGATGCTGAAAAAGATTTTGACAAAATTCAACATCCCTTTATGATAAAAGTCTTGGAGAGATTAGGGATACAAGGGTCATACCTAAATATAATAAAAGCTATTTACAGCAAACCGACAGCTAACATCAAACTAAACAGAGAGAAACTCAAAGACATCCCACTTAAATCAGGAACACGACAAGGCTGTCCACTCTCTCCATACCTCTTCAATATAGTGCTTGAAGTTTTAGCAATAGCAATAAGACAACATAAGGGGATCAAGGGGATTCGAATGGGAATGGAAGAAGTTAAACTTTCGTTATTTGCAGATGATATGATAGTGTACATAAGCGACCCCAAAAATTCCACCAAAGAACTCCTACAGCTGATAAACACCTTTAGTAATGTGGCAGGATACAAGATCAACTCCAAAAAATCAGTTGCCCTCCTATACACAAAGGATATGGAAGCAGAGAGGGAAATCAGAGAAGCCGTTTCATGATAGCCACAAACAGCATAAAATATCTCGGGGTAACTCTAACCAAAGAAGTGAAAGACCTATTTGACAAGAACTTTAAGGCCTTGAAGAAAGAAATTGAAGAGGATACCAGAAAATGAATGGATCTCCCTTGCTCTTGGATTGGGAGGATCAACATAGTAAAAATGGCAATCCTACCAAAGGACAATGGGAGTTTAAATATTAGATTAGATTTAATCAAAGAGTGTTAAGAAGAATAAGTTTAAACAAGATATACTTGTAATTAATAGGCTGAACTCTGAGACAGGAATGTTAGTTACTGAGGTATAATCCTCTGTAAAACTGATAGGTTTACAACATGTAGTAGGTTTTTTAAAAAATGGTTTTTCAAGAACGGGTTTCTCTGTAGGTTTGGCTCCTGTCCTGGAACTAGTTTTTTTAGACCAGGCTGGCACTGAACTCAAAGAGTTCCACCTGCCTCTGCCTCACAAGTGCTGAGATTAAAGGCATGCAACACCACCACCCAGCCATTTAGCAGTTTTTCTACACAGAGCACATGGGATTGGATCTAGAAATTCTCATGCATATGATCACCAAATACTTGATTATATTAAATACAGTAGTGTGGAATTTGTGTATGATATGAGTATTTTTTACTTGAAATTGTCTATAAATTACTGGTCATATCCAAGCATAATATGAAATCTATGCTAAATAGATGGTATACTTACTGTGTTATTTGGGAAATGACAAAAAAAAAGTGTGCACATGTTCAGTACACAATTAGCTAACATAGACTGAGCTTCAAAGTTTACAGAGGAATTCTGGGGCTAGCATTGCCCAAGAAAGCACTGGACAGAGCATGGGAATTGAACAAAAGATACTTCCAGCTAGACTTAAGCTGCAAGACCAACCTCTCTTCAAATTGTTGATCAGGGAGGTTTAAGAGACTTTCAAAATAATATTGGTTATAACCATTGCCCTTAGTTGCCACCCCCAAAATACAGAATGTGGAGGATTTGAGCTGGAAATGACTTAGAATATTCCCACCGAAAGACTAGCTTTCATAGCATCTAAAAATATGATACAATCTATTAAAAATAAAAAGCAACTAAAAGCTATACCTACTCAGATGTGAAGCCTACAAACTATAGTGATGAGCAGAACTGCAGGATATAAGAACAAGGGCAAGAGGGATACATATATCAGCCATAAGCAACAGTCACCTAATTGAGCAGGACTCTCCATAGAAGGGATTTCATGACTATTATTGTAAACTTAGACAACTACCTATGGATGGTAAAGTAATAGACCCTGCAGTATAACCTACTATTGCCACATTCCTAAGCCAGTAAAATTCCCAACTACATTCTAAATACCTGTCTCATATTCATAGGTAAGTGTAGCTTTTGCCTTCATAAAAGAATTTCATTTTCCACCTACTAAAGCCATTAATGGTACATCTGCGATTCATGTTCTAAAAGCAAAACTCAGATAACACTGAAGAAGGGTATGTATTTGAGTCAGAGGACCAATACACTTGCTGTAAGATAGTGTCTTTTCTAGACATAACAAGGAATAACCCAGGAATCACAAGCATATGGTTGTTCAAACCATACACCCATAATCAGAATACAACATGAGCCCATCCTAATTGAAAAGCTGGAGACTATCACAAGGTGCAGAAACACAAACAGTTTATTTCAAGGTCAAACCTCCTTATTGGTTACTTAATTCAGTGAGATCAGCACTAAACACTTATGTATATGAATACTACTTTATGGAGAAAGAGAGAGAGAGAGAGAGAGAGAGAGAGAGAGAGAGAGAGAGAGAGAGAGGAGAGAGAAAGTTTGGGAACAATTGGGAAACTGAGAGTTTATTAAGAGTTTTATTGCTGAATGTTTTCCACCTAAATTTGTTTATTTTTCTGTAAGACCTTATTGTAGGAATTTGATTGTTAACTAAAAGTAAAGATGAAATGCTAATTATCTAAGTGTACTTTTCCAAGTTATGATTAATCTTTAGATTCATATAACACTAGTTAAATCATCTTACTTTTTTGATCAATAGTTCACTTTTAGTCATAGTGTTAACTCATATCCACTTTTCTTTTCTTTTTCTTTTTTTTTTTTTTTGGTTTTTCGAGACAGGGTTTCTCTGTGGCTTTGGAGCCTGTCCTGGAACTAGCTCTGTAGACCAGGCTGGTCTCGAACTCACAGAGATCCGCCTGCCTCTGCCTCCCGAGTGCTAGGATTAAAAGCGTGCGCCACCATCGCCCGGCTCCACTTTGCTTTTCATTCAACACTCACTTCCAGCTAAATTTCATAGTCATCAGTTTGTGTAGAAGGCAGGGAAGTCTTTAATATATATGTATGTGTGTATACATATATATTATAGTCTATCATAATGTTTTCTGTTTCAAGTACAGATAGATAACCTATAAAAACTCTGACATATACGTTACATTCCATTTGTCAGAAATTTAAAAAAATATATAGGTCATGAGTCTTTTCCAGTAATAGCGTTGTTGGCAGAAGGTGGAATCTTGCCAGATTTGTATCAGTTAGCTTTAAAATCCATACAAATTGCAGTTTGGGAATGTGTTAGCTACTTTCCACCACATCTGAATACTGAACATCACTCTTGTATCTAAAGCATTTACTATATCTTTAACATTTAATGCCCTTGTGCATCAACAAAGTGTTCTTGGCATTATGTGAATATAAAATGAACAATGGTTTATTCTACAGCTTTTCATGGAGCTCTATTTCATAGTACAGAGGTCAAAACACATTCTGTACTTTAATGAGGTTGCTCTGCAATATTAAACACAAAACCTGACCAAAAATTTAAACAACACAGATGCAAATATGTGAACATTAACTTCACTGGCATGTGTATTTTGTAATTAGTCATAAAGTTCATGAGGATAAGGTTTTGAAGCATACTGAGGATAAAAGAAAGTTGTTCTTGTGAGGAAATGGACATTAATACTTTTCTTCAGAAATAGTATGATATATTCATCATGAGAATGAGGGAATAGAAAAAAATCTGTGAATTATTGCTGTTTGAATCATTGGTCAGTACCAGTCAGAAGATCAAAAGGATAAAAATGGAAATACTTGAAGAATTATAGATTATTTAAGTATTAATTTCTCCATATAGCTAAAAATTATCTTATATACATTTTCTTTTTACTATCAATTAAGTTTATTCATTTATTTTACATCACAACCATAGTTTCCCCTCCCTCCTCCCTTCCCATTCCCTTCCCACTCCTTTCCCACCAAGCTCCCAAAATCAAATCTTCTGTTTTTGTTTAGAAAGGGGCAGGCCTCCCATAATTGTCAACAAAGTCTGGCATATCAAGTTAAGGAACAGGACTAAGACAAACCCCTTGTGTTAAGGCTGGGCAAGGAAAATCCTTGTGAGAAATAGGTTCCTGTTAATCAGCTGAAGCATTAGAGACAGGCCTTGCTTCCGCCACTAAGCCTAACAATTATAGGTATAGAAGGAGAAGTTCAACTCAAAAATACAGAAAATATATTTAAAAAAAATATAGAAGAAAACTTTCCCACCCTAAAGTAAGATATGCCTATGAAGATAAAAGAAGCTTAGAGAACACCAAATAGACTGGATCCAAAAAAAGACCCAGATCATAATCAAAACACTAAACATACAGAGTAAAGAAAGAATATTAAGAGCTGCAAAGGAAAAAGGCCAAGTAGCATATAAAGACAGACCTATCAGAATTACACCTGACTTTTCATTAGAGACAAAGAAAACCAGAAGGTCATGGTCAAGCATTACACAGACATTAAGAGACCACGGATGCCAGCCCAGACTACTATACCCAGTAAAACTTTCAATTACTGTAGAAGGACAAAACAAGGTTTTCCATGACAAAACCAGATATAACCAATACCTAGTCGCAAACCCAGCCAGACACAAAATACTAGAAGGAAAACTCCAACCCAAGGAAGTTGGCTATATCAACAAAAACACAGACAATTGATGGTCTCATAGAAGCAAATCCCAAAGAAGCAAAAAATGCATAAATGAACATCACCACAAATGAAAACTAAATTAACAGGAGTTATCAATCACTAGTCATTAATATCCCTTAATATAAATGGAATCAGCTCATCTATAAAAAGGCACAGGCTTACAGATTGGATACAAAAGCAGAATCTATCCTTTTTCTGCATACAAGAAACACACCTCAACCTCAAAGACAGACATCCTTTCAGAGTAAAGGATTGAGAAAAAATATTCCAATCCAATGGACCTAAGAAACAAGCAGGTGTAGATATCCTAATAGCTAACAAAATAGACGTCAAACTAAAATCAATCAAAAGAAACAAAAACCCGATTTTTGACAAAGAAGCAAAAAAATCAAATGAAAAAAAGAAAGCACATTTAATAAATGGTGCTGGTATAATTGGATATCAACATGTAGAAGAATGAAAATAGACCCATATCTATCACCATGCACAAAACTCAAGTCCAAATGGATCAAAGACCTCAACATAAAGCCAGCAACACTGAACGTTATAGAAGAGAAACTGGGAAGTACACTTGAATGCATTGTCACAAAAGACCACTCCCTAAATAAAATCTCAGTAGCAACTGAGAAAACAATTAATAAATGGGACCTCCTGAAACTGAAAATTTTGTGTAAAGCAAAGGACACAGTCAACAAGACAAAACAACAGCCTACAGAATGGGAAAAGTTTTTCACTAGCCCCACATCAGACAGAGGACTGATCTCCAAGATATACAAAGAACTCAAGAAATTGGTCAACAAAAGAACAAATAATCCATCCAGTAAAAAAATGGTGTACAGACCTAAACAGAGAACTCTCAACAGAAAAATCTAAAATAGCTGAAAGACACTTAAAGAAATGTTCAACATCTTTAGTTATCAGAGAATTGCTAATCAAAAAAAAAAACTGAGATTCCATCTTACACCTGTAAGAATAACCAAATTCAAAACACTGATGACAACTTATGCTGCAGAGGCTGTGGGGTAAAGGAAACACTCCTGCATTGCTGTTGGAAATGCAAGCTGGTAAAGACCCTTCGAATGTCAGCATTACAATTTCTCAGAAAATTAGGAAACAACCTTTCTCAACACCCATTAATACCACTTATGTGTATATATCCAAAGCTAGACAAGATCCTTTTGAGTGAGGTAACCCATATCCACAAAGACAATTATCACATGTACTCACTCATAAGTGTTTTTAAACATAAAGCAAAGAAAACCAGCCCAGAAATCACAATCCCAGAGAAGCTAGACAACGAGGTCCCTAAGAGAGACATACATAGATCTAATCAACATGGGTAGTAGGAAAAGACAGGATCTCCTGAGTAAATTGGGAGCATGGGGATCTTGGGAGAGGGTTGAAGGAGAGGGGACAGGCAAGGAGGGGAGCAGTGAAAAATGTAGAGCTCAACAAAAATCAATAAAAAGAAATAGAAACAACAAATAAATCTTAACTTTGGGTATTTCTCAGGTAAATTCTAAACTTTAAAATTTCAGGAATTTTGACTACAACTTAATAGCCTTTTTTAAAATATTTAGTAAATAATTTGCTTTATTAGTCACTATATAAGAGATACATCCTAATGTGTCTCACATATTAGTCTGATTCACTTTACATAATTAAGCTCTTCAATGTCTTCACAAGCTCTCACCTCAGGAATGAAGTTCAACCCAAGCATTGATCTGTGTGCATAGGGACTGGTTACTGCTAAGGGGTTCTTTGGTAAACATAGATGATTAACTTGTAGTCTTAGATTTTGTGTTCCCTAATTCTCATTTACTTATTTTTACATCTCAATAGAGTATTAAATACTCCAAAACCCTTGATAATACATGTTGCTTATCAGTGCTTATCCAACTGTGATATTTTATAGGACACAAATTATTTTACTTTGATTTAAAAAAAGTTTCTACACCTCAGTCTGTTTCCCTGTCATAAAGATTCCATTTAGTTCTGCCTGTAGTAGGGTATTAACCATGTATGAGCAACCAAGCAGCAATTTCTAAGAACAGTTATTCATCAGTAAATGTTATAATATTTATTACTTTAGATTTAGTATTTTCTGTTTCCCCCTGTTTGTATTAAAAGGGCTTAAATAGTTTCACTGTAATTAGCAGTCATTGAAAACTTATGGATTTGGAGGTGAGGTGAATAAAATCTGGCCGCAATTGTAAACCACGAGAAGAAATCAGCATACTTTGTCCTTGTGTTAGCTTTGCAAATATTACTTTATAGGAAAAATGAATGCTAGAAAACAACGTAAATACAGTGATTTCAAGTGTGTTGTATGTAATTTTGTCTATAATTTCCATAAAATTGTTTCAATCTAACTATAGCCAACAGGGAATAAAATAATATACATGTGTTTATACTTTTAACATCTACCCCTGACTTAGTTTACTGCAGCTGTGATAAACTAAAACTTTCACACCTGGAGTTATATTTTTCAGTCAAAAGCAGTTTGTCATAAGTAGAATGTAATAAGTGTATTTTGTCTTACTGCCTTCTTAAGAGTCATTGCTCAAGGCTGTACAACTGTATTTGTATACTTGTATGGCTATTTAATATGTAAAACCTATTAAATTTTGTTTCAATCTCCTCTTGCATCTTTCGGCATAGAAGTTTTGAGTTTGAGTCCTAACACATTTGTCTCCATTAAGCTTGTAATTTCATTGCGCATTTTGCATACTACTTCAATTAAAAATATATATATTGCTAAGGTGAAAAGTTAGTATGGGGATTGAAAGAAAACATCCAGGATTGTGGTAGAAATAAATGACAGTAGCTTATACATGCTCCTATTGCAAAGGTGGTGTGCTGTACGTGACTACACACAGGGGACATCCCTAGGGATTTACTGTAGAGAAAAATCAAGTGATGTAAGTGAGCTGAGTAGTACTCCAGGCAGAAAATAGCAGACTGTGGAAATGAGAAAAGTATTGGTAAAATTCAGAATATCAACGAATAGACACTCAAGAATCTGCTCGGCATGAAACAGCATCTTCAACATTTTCTGACAACCATCAACTGAGAAATGACACTCACATATAACTCAGTGGCTCTCCATGACGTGAGTTCTTCCTATTCTGTTGAAAACAATAAAAGAAAATTGTGAGAGCCCACAGGTTTTAATCCCTTCTTCTTGACTAAAGGTCAAAGAGTTCAGACTTATTCTTGCTCCTCAAGGACCGAGGACAAACAACAAGATGTTTGATCAAGGATGTGGTGACTGATTGCCTTACTCTTCAAAGTTCAGTGAACAGGATGTTATGACATAGGGCATGTTGCCAGGTGTTTGGATGTAAAGGGTAATTACAATTGCTTGTTCTTTGTATTCTAAGTTTTGTGACCCCCCCTTTTGGTTGGGATATATAAGAACTGAGAGTAATAAATTCATAGTTTTTGGCACTTTGCTTTTTGCTTCAGTATTCACTGGAACCCCCTCCTGACTCTATCTCTTGTTTATTTCTTTCCTCAATCCACACTCTTTTTTTCAGGAATGTAAGGACCAGTCTGGTTGAACCTGACATAAAACACTAAAGAGTTACCTCTGAATGCTTATTCAAAATTGAGAAAACTTGTACTATATATTGCATAAAAGTCATTAAAATGATAGAACATGGAGAACTTTAAGTACGTGTCTTCTATTTATATACATATAAATGCATATACACACATACACATCCATAACATTTTGCCACCATGCATGGAAAAACAAACTTTTAGGCATGTTTATGTATTTTCATGCTCCTCCCTGGTATAGCAGATAGGAGTGAGTTTACTTCAAATTAGTCATTACAACCAGCTGTTATTATTTGTTTATATATCTCCACAGATACACATGGTTTGGCTTCTCTGACTCCTGAACTGGTGCTTGTTATTAGACACTTTACTTATGTGATACCTCATAATCCTCAGATTGTAAATAATATGACACTATAAATAATGTTGGCTATTTCATGAGATTTAGTCCGCCTCGTTTTATTGGCTCCACTTGTAGGTTCAACTGTCAATTGAGAGAAAAGCATATAATAAGTAAATTTACACTTAATATTTGTATGATAAAGGATGCCATTTGTGAGGTATTAGAAAATATTTAATGTTAATAACAGGAAACAGGTAAGGTGTTAGAATATGGGAACCAAGAGAATGACTAATGTTGTTATATAGACCACTACTTATTTGTAAAGTAAGGCATTGATGACTTTCTCCTGGTGGCTGTCTAAATATTTTGATATTTTATGGGAAATCGGTATTGTTTGATAATGGACAGAACACATTTTTAAGTACAACACTGAGCAGCTATTTTGTGAGGGTTCACAGGTGTAATCCTGTTCCACGATGACTAAAGGGCAGAGAGTTCGAGCTTACTCTTGCTCTCCCAAAGGTTTTGAAACAGGTGTGACTACAAGCAAGGGATCCTGACTTAGAAAGTGGTTAATTAGTACTTTGGGTATAGAAGTGGATCTGCTTCACCTCGACCAAAAGTGGAGAATTCAAGTCTATTCCTTAAATCATGTCAATGAAGTCTGTTGTATCCCTTCTCCCCTTTTGGAATCACATATATAAGATGTGAAAAATAAACATGGGTGATATATTATTCACTGAATTTCCCTCTAAGAGCCGTTCTGTGTTTCTGTTGTTTATTTCTCTCATATATCCATTCCTTTTGTTTAATAATTCTAATCCTCGAGCTTCTACCCTGGAACATGCTAATTTTGTTAAGAATGACCCCGACAATATTGGACTGGTATCTGTTGACAATTGAAGATGATTCTAAAGGGAGGGTTGTTCTCCTTGCTGATGTAAAGAAGCAGAAATGTTGCAAAGCATAGTAAAATAAACTAATGAACAAACAAAATGCAAAGTGAAAATATTTCTGGCATCATATGATCCAAACATGTCTTGAAAATGTCTTCAGGTTAGCATACCTTCACACCATGTATTTATTTCATTCAAATAGCACAGCTGAGTACTGGGAGTCCATGATTTTTTTGCAAAGTTGGTATTTACATCTTAAGTTTCTATCCATGATTAAAAAAACTTTGATTACTAGAAGGAGCAATTAATAATTGAGTACTATAGCATGCCAGTCTTCAATGCTATGAAAACATGTTGACATAAAAGGTCAATTGGAGATAAAATCTGACTCACAACACAGTTTTAGATGAGACCTCTGTGCAGCTTCCAATTTGGTGGGCCCAAATCACTTTTCCCACATAGTAGACTTGTTTTATATTCTAGTTCTAAAAATCAATTAGTCTTGGAGCAGAGTAATTAAATGAACTAATTACATGTTGATACAAATTAGAACTATACTTCCTTGGCAACATTCTTGCACTAAACGGTGACTATCATGTGTATTCCAGGATGTTTCTCCTGGTGTTTCATTGTTTTCTAGAAAATACACTTCTGTAGAAAAAAATAATGGGTTATATTTTATTTATTTACTATTCTTGCTTTCCCAAACTTAGGGTGTTGTTATAAGTTTAAATTCACACAGAAGTTATGTTGACTACACAGATTTGCTGTCAACTTTAGCACATAAGTTAATCTTGTTTTATTATTTTTGGTACATACAATACTTCAAAATGATTTGAATTTCTTTCTGATGCAGCTCTGAATTATTGTGTTCATTCCCAGCTTATATTAAAGTGTGCATTTTGTCTAATATTTTTGCATTAGTTTATGATTTCCTTAAATCCTTATCTGAATTGATAATGTAGCTGTGTTTCTCAAACACTATGAAATGTGTAATGCTATTAGATACAAAGTCAAAAGATATCACATCGCAATGAAGAATAAAGCTAGAATAAATATATATTATTGTATATGACTAAAGAGATTACAGAGGTTTATTAGGTTTTATAATATCATTATATTCAGATACATATTTTCCTCTAAAAAATATCTTTTTACTTCTTACAAAGATAAAATGTTTAGAGGTGAAAACAGATGACAGGGTGGATTCATTCAGCATGGCACGCATCAATTAATAGACCCTAATTCAAACTTGATGCAGAGCATTGTTCTTTGATTTTAAAGTGCTCACGAATATCTTAATGGGAAGACTAATTTCTCATCTCATTTGTATTTATGTTTATGGCTTCATATATTTTGGACGTATGATCCCATCATTGCTAAGTGGTGAAAATGTGAAGCGTTAGATTGTCCTGATAGTCAGCATCAGCTTTTGAGTGCAATTTTTTATGTCTCTCTCAATCTGTGGGCAATCCCTTGGTTCTATCTCTGCATTATCATCCGGGAAAAGAATGTTTCATTGGACCTTGATAAAATGTAATCTGCTCATCTCTTATAACATTATTATATAGGTATCCAATATGTCCAATAATCCTTTGCTAAGCTGCTTTAAGCCTGTTTCTTTTTTTTCTATTGTGCTTATTTCATAATAGCATAAACCCTGAAACACAGCGGTTCTTTTGTACAGGTGATAGAATTGATCACAGGTGTTTGGTGGCTTTAATAAAATAGCAGTAGTTGTGTATAATCTCCAAGACTTTGGCCACAGAACCTGAATAAATTTTTGAATGCTTACAATATCTAATATTGTACAAAACTATGTAAATCATTATGTGATTCCATTTTAATGAATCTATGATAAAATGTGTAGATATCTATCAATCTATTTATCAAATATATACATTTTGAATATACATATATATTCAAAACAAATATTCATTGCTTTCCCAATGTTCTGTACACAAAGCTGATTGAGTTTGTGCTATCCTTGCCTTGGGACTTTCTTCTTGTCTCCTTTCCATATGACTCAGACATAAATTATAAGACAAAGTCCCAACTTCCTTTTGTTTCTTAATGAGAATTATACTTAATATACTTACTGCATATTTATTTTCTTTTTTTTTTTATTTATTTATTTTTTTTTTTTTTTTTTTTTTTTTTTTTTTTTTTTTTTTTTTATACAAAAACAACCATAACCATTCCCTTTTGGGTTTTGGGGGTCTCTTCCCCCCCCGGGGTTTTGTTTTGTGTTTTTTTTTGGGGGGGTTCCCCCCACCCCCCCCCCCCCCCCCCCCCCTAAAAGGGGGGGGGGGGAAGGGGGGGGGGCCAGGGAGGGGGAAACAAGGGGGGGGGGGGGGGGGGGGGGGGGGGGGGAAGGGGGGGGGCCTCCTCTTTTGGGGGGGTGTTTTCCCCCTCTCGGGGGGGGGGGGGGGGGGGGGGGGGGTTGGGGGTTGGGGGTGTGGCTTTTTTTTTTTCCCCTCCCCCCCCCCCGCGGCCCCGGGGGGTGGGGGGGGGTGGGGGGTTTTTTTCCCCTCCCCCCCCCCCCCTGGTCCCCCAAAAAAAGGGGGAGTTGGGGGGGGGGGGGGGGGGGCATCTGGGGGCGCCCTTTTTTGGGGGGGGGGGCTCCCCCCTCCCCTTTTTCCTTTTTTTGGTGGGTTTTTTTTTTCCTTTTTTTTGTGGTTTGGGGTGGGGGTGCACCCCCCCCCCCCCCCTTTTGGGCCCCCCCCTCTTTTTTTAAAAAAAAAATTTGGGGGGGCTCCCCCAAAAAAAAATTTTTTTTTTTTTTTTTGGCACCAATAACTCCATCTCCAGATAAGAAGAAAGGGATTTTCATCTCTGCATATATCCCTTTTCAATCAAAAAATCTTGTTTCCAAGTCAAACAAAACCAAAACTTTACACAACATCCATAACACACAAATGCTAAAACTGTTAATTAAATATTTGGGAAAAAAATCAAACTAAAATTTAAGGCAAGCCAGAAGTAAGTTTATAGCATTGCCACATGTAATTGGAAATCGGGGTTAAACATTTCAGTAATGAATAAACCTAATTTTTCTGTAGATCTGAAAGTTAAACTTTAGGGTGAGTTATCCAAAGCACAGAGAATTTGAAATGTTCAGTGAAGGAGGATTGTGGCCCTATGACTTGGACAGTGATGGCTATGTACAAGGATACACATGCTCATGTTAAAAGCGTTAAGACTATTACCTCATAACAGTTAAATTACATTGTTCTAACAAGGCTTAGAGAACATCAGTAGCTTGCAGAAAAGGCATTCATTTTATCTGCCAGTTAAAGTCCTCATATGGTTGAAGAAGTCTGAGTTCATCAATAGGAAAGATGATTTGTCCCAGGTCTATAAATTTTAAAAGAAATATAGAGTGCAAGTTTGGAGAAAGGTAATTTTTAGTGGTGTGGGACTGGTCCATATTTCAAAGATTATTTGTTTTACTGGCTGACTCGTGCCTTGAATTCTTTGCCACTTTAACATATTTCATTTCATATTCTTCTCCAGAAGTCTGCCACATCCTGTTGTGTTTGGCAACAAGAATCTTTAAATGCCATACTATGAAGATAAGTAATACGGCGAAGTTTTTAAAACATCACTCATACATCAATAACTTCAGTTTCTAAAGCATCATATATATTTAAGTATAAGGGCTGGGCTTTAAATATATCTCCTAATGCATTGCTGAGTATTAAGTCAATTATTATTCCTAATAGACTTATTCTTATTGGAATATTCTTATAATGAGATCATGCTGGGCTTATCTGAGTAAGTTGTAATATGATCAACCAACAGAATATTTAATTAAAATGTTCATTCGATCTAGATAATTCAAGTAGGAAAATTTTATTTCTCATCAAACTTTTCTTCTCATCTCTGATTTCTGGACAAATTAGTGAGACATGCTCCTGCTGTAAATCACATTGATTTACAACATTGTAAATATTGATGTCTAATGTTGTACACATTGATATCTAAGCTACATCATATAATTATCGAGCAGTGTCTTCTACATGTGAATATTCAATTCATCACCATATGATTTCCACAGTTAGAAAATAAAATGAAATGCCTTTTAAAGTAAACCAATTATGTTTTCTAAATTCTGAATTACATGAATGAGATTTAATTCATATGAAGGAAAAATTCAACCTTATTTGACTTGGTAAAAGTATTATTTCATTGCAAACTACTTTATTAGTTTCTAGTACACTAAAGGTAAGCAAGTCAGGAAGAAAGTAAGAAAGAGCAGATATCTGCAAAGGACTGAGTATATAAAATTATAAAATTTATTTTAGCTTAGAATACTGGAGTACAATTCTGTTTGTATTTCACCAAGTAAAAGAAAAAGAACTACAACAAGATGTAATAAATGAAACATCTTGAATATGGTTTATACAATGTCATCTATCACTTTTAATTCTGTAAAGTTGCATATGTTAGAATGTATTTTTCCTGTAATGAATATATACTTTTTTGAACATCAAGTTACATCTCTAGATGAGTACATTCTGAACTAGTTAGTTTTGATCTTTACTTTCTTTCTCTTTCTTTTTTCTTCTTGATTCAAAGTAGTATCATTCTCAAAGATGAGCTTAAATTGAGAAAAAACCTTCACAAGTTTGCACTGTAATATGACTATGAGACATTTTCTTATATAGTTATAAATGAGGAGGCCTAGTACACTGTGGGGATTGTAACTCTAGGTAGATACTCATGAGTTTTATATTAAAGCGAGATGAGTAAAGGAGGCATGTGAGCTAAGGCCTCTGTTGTATTTCCTGCCTTGAGTTCCTGTCCTGACTTTGCTTAGTGATAGAATGTGACCTGAGACTTGCAAGAAGAGATAAATCCTTTTTATCCCAACGTGATTTTGTCATGATGTTTTATTACAGTATTAAAATGCAAAGTAAAACACATGCACACAAAGTGCTAATGCATTTAAGCTCAAGACTGTTGTTATTGCTCACTTGATATCACTTCATCAGAAATTCAAAGCAATGAAGATTGCACTATGAACTAAATATTATTCTTGTGTGTGTTCAACTTGGCCTTTGTAGAAAAACAGACAGGGACATAATAATAACCTCTTATTATATCACCAGCTATTTCTTTGGACTGGAGGTATGGAGGTTACTTTTATGCCAAATAAAAGATCTGCTGTTGTTTTTAACTATAAAGAAACGAGCTGCTGTAGAGCTTGTTGGAATACATTGCTGCCTGTTTAGTGGTTTCAGTCCACCATATCTTGGCAGCTTGCTCTGAGCTCGGCAACATGGAAACTTCCTCTCTCCCAACAAGGTTTCCTGCTCTCTACCTGGCCTTATCTGCAGAATGTCCCTGGCCTTAGACTACTAACCTTCTCTAACAGCTGTCTCTAAATCAGGCAACTGCCTGATTCTTCTTTGGTTGACAATTGACACAGATCCTTGCTAAAGTGGCTTGTGTTAGACACTCTGCTATTGGAACCTACTGCTACATACAAAGAATTGTGATAGGAGTGTGCCACTTAATGTAAATTAGGGTTTGTCCTCAGACTCTCCAATACTATATATTGCTTATACTCTGGGATGATTCACAGAACTCTGTGTCATGGAGGTTCCCTTCTGTTCATGCATACAGGCCCTGTACAAAGTTTTGTCCCTTCTGTCTCTTTCCCCTTTCAATCTGATGGCCGACAGGTAGAGAGGGAAAGAGGATCCTCCAATATAGCCATGGTATCTCTCCTCACTAGTATTATATTGAAATGTGAGGAGTATAGTTGATACTTGAGGAACAATAGCTCCTCTTGTTCATGAATTATTTTTCTATGAAACTTCACACATTTCAACGTAAACTGTCCCCCACCCTCCCAGGGCATGGGAGATGTATTGTCAAGAACATGAAATATACAGGGACGTGGGATGTGATCTTGCCTTCAGTCTTTAGAAAATGCAGTGTGTCTAATAATGCACCATTAAAATAAATACTTATTTTTATCCATGAGCATAGATGTGTGTTTGTGTAGCTGCATGCCATATATATGCCATATATAGCCTACCTGGTCAGAAGATGATATAGGATGCTCTGGAAGTATGGTTGCAGTTGGATATGAGCCACCATAATTGTTTAATGGAAGCAACATTCTGGCCCTGTAGAGGAGTAGTAAATGTTATTAACCATTGTACAATCTCTCCAACCCCACAACTCTAAATTTATTGAATAATTTACATCCCCTCTTATCTAAATAATAAAGTGCATTATGTTGTGATTTCAAATGAAACTTTCACATATGTTTTCAACAAGTGATGGAGATTTTCTTTGAGATACAGGAGTTCTGTCTAAATTTGAATGTGCTACACAAAGGACAGGTCAGTGACCTTCTGTCCAGAAAAATTAACTCTCTCATATTTTCATCCATAGTGTTTCTACTGAAATTAGACTCCAACTTTTCCGTGGATACTGGGACATAGAAGAACTTCTTAATATTTACATTTCAAATGCTGATTCCAGGTTCTTGAGAAAGATGTTTCAGTGTTGTGAGACACACAAGAAGCTTTTGGATGTATTTACATCTATCTCAAAGGGTAAAGGAGGAATTTGCAATTAAATGTTGTCTAAACATGTTTAATAGAGGTAAATGAAGGCCAGCAGGAAAGGCAGGACCCATTTCGAGCTGAATCCTATGGAGTGGAAACGCAGCAATCATTAGCCACAAGGGTCACAGTGCTTATGAAATGTGCTTTTGTGACTGAATTATTTAAAATTTACCTCACTTTAATTAAATTAATTAAGGTAAATTAAAGTGTAATCATCTATATACAGCTACTTGGTTAAGTACCGAAGAGTGTAGAAAACACAGATCCCTAAAATGGTTATTTTCTTGAGCAAAGGTAAAAGTTCAGTTTAAAATGCAAAGATGTGATATAGAAGCTTTTGAATTTTGGTCTGAGATATTGCATGCACCCATTTTTGTTGTTATCTTCAACCCATATTTATTGGTTTTTATATAAATCTAGTAATTGTTTTGGAATATGTACACTGTCTTCCCAAGTTTACCTTGTTACCTGTCACCATCCCCAAATCCATTGTTCCAGTACACAGATTAGTCCTCATGTCCTATCCAAGTTTAAACATCAAACCTTTATACCTACCCTCCCTTGCATAGTCTAATGTCCAAGTAAATTACCCTATCCAGGAAGCAAAGACAGGAGAGTCAACAAAAGCCAACACAGAAAGAAGAGTAGTACTCCATGTATGCTTTAATCACTGCTTCTATTTATTTACCTCTATGGAACTAGGGACGGAATCTACTTCTTCATATTGGGAAACAGGTGCTCCAAGACTAAGACATGTCTCCAACCTTTTATTATTAACTCATAACACGCATATACTTTGGTCATTTGTTTAGACTATTAATCAGTTTACTAAGTCAAAGGAGATAGATATGCAGGAGTTTAGGCAAAACACCTAGGAAGAGAGTACCTCACGCAGTCAAGAGACAGATCCTAGGTCTCAGCATGGTCGCCCCCTCACAGCGTCAATTTGAAGGAATCTGTGATTTCTGTGTACTCCCTTTTCCCTTATAAATTGTAGTGGCACTAGTGTGTTCCCAGGAGTAAAACGGATTGATATACAGTAAATTTTTTTTTTTTTTTTTTTTTTTTTTTTTTTTTTTTTTTTTTTTTTTTTTTTTTTTTTTTTTTTTTTTTTTTTTTTTTTTTTTTTTTTTTTTTTTTTTTTTTTTGGTTTTTTTTTTTTTTTGTGGTTTTTTTTTTTTTTTTTTTTTTTTTTTCCTTTCTTTTTTTTTTTTTTTTTTTTTTTTGGGAGTTTTTTTGTGTTTTTGAAGGGAGGGGGGGGGGGCCTTTTTGGGGGGTTTTTTTTTTTTTTGGGGGGGGGGGGGTTTTTTTTTTTTTTTTGGGGGGGGGGTTTTTTTTTTCCCCTTGCAGGTCATATTCTTAAGTATGGTTGTCTGAAACATGCTCAATGTTATGAAATTTTAATATTAGACTGAACATGTTTGTGTGTTCATGCTCAGTGAATACTTGCTATTCATTTTAGTGGATATCTTTCGAAGATAATTCTTAGTATCCTTGCTTTTAAACAGTCGCTTCTCTATTCTGACTGCCAAATCTTTGCTGTCTCTCATAAAACTATGTAATTTCAGTCTCACCCATTGAGTCTCACCCTACCCGCTTTGTTAACATAGCACAGTGGTTGTTGTTTGAACAATCGGTGTATTAAATATAAAGTAACCAGCAATTTGCCTTAATTCCTGTACATCAAAACCAATACTACCCTTTGCTTTTGGATTTTCTCCATTGTCAACCACCAATTTTAAGAGATACATATTTCCACAAAATTTTATAAACATTTGCTTTCTGTTGTTCACACAAATCATGTGGCTATTCTTAGTATTAAATGAAAAAAAAAGACAATCATCTCGGTGAGAGTTGCTCATGTCAATGACTGAGGGAAGACAATCTGTCTCAGCAAAATGTGTGCTTAGTAGGAAGTAGTCTAATTTCTCTCCCTGCAAACTTAATTATCCAACCTATGGTTTGATTCTGCCTATTGTTTCCTGTGCACTATGAAATTTTCTTTGATCTTTGAAGTTTCCTAATTAATCTCCTATTGCTTAGCAATCATCCATTAGGGCTCTTTTACTAAAAGCCATAGCTCAAAAATGTCAGTTGGTTTGCCAGGCTTCTAGTACCATTAAATTCTACTTTTTCATTCTTCTAAATTTCACTCTGTTTTGCTCTCTTTATTCTCTGCTGATGAACAATCTGATGCTTTCCAAAATATGAGGATAGATCTGTAATTTCACTTGGTCACATTGGTTATTTTTTTCTTCAAATGGCTTTCTCTATCTTTCAGATGTCAATGGTTTTGTTTCTTGATGATCTAATTAAGTCAACATTGTGAGAAACTCGCATCAATCATTATTTAAAGTAAAATTGATAATTCTAAAGTTTATAAGTATTGATTTTTTTCACTTTTACATTGAATTATAAGTTGCTGATATCAAGGTATAATTAAAATATATCTGTATATTCAATTCCTTGGTATGAGTATTTTCCTTTTTCTTTTATATCCATGACAAATTTAAATTCAATATAATACAGAAAAATATCATATTGTATCTGATTTTTGAGATGACACCTTGTATTTAGTATAAATTCATTTAAAACATTTACCTCTAAGCATTAAATGTGACACTAAAATAGTTAATAATATAACTAACTCCTTATTTCATGATGTCATACTATGCAATATACTGAAAATAGTTTTATTACAGTATAGAAAAATTGTTTGCCTTTGATTTTTCTCCTTTTTTTAGATACATTTTGAAAACATTTCCTATTCATAGTGAGACCTACAGATGTGTTCTTTTAGGTCATATATCGCCATCTGGTGGATATTTCAAATTTTGGAGCAAGGATCTAAAATAGCTTTCCTGTGTGGGATGCCATTGAGCAGTGTGTTAATAAACTTCCAGTTGTTCACCAGACAATACTCTCATTTCAGTCAATGAACTGAAATATACTATAAAATAAAAACAAATAAGTTTTTTTAATTAAATGACTGCGGGTTACTGCTAGAATTAACAATGTAGTCATACAACAAAATAACTGCCATTGTTAATATTAATACCATAAAACTCAGGAAACAGACAAATAATCAAGTGATGATTTTATGATTATATTTAGCATTTAATCTCAGCATGATTAACATTTACATCCATTAATATTGGAAGATAACAAAGGAGTTATTTTTTTAAAATATTAGCAAGGCTAATTCTTAAACATTTTAGAACTAATCATAGTTTCCAATATGATAAATTGATGCTAATAACTCCCTTGGTGGGTAGAGTTGACTTATTATAGTATTGATCATGCCCTTAATGTAATTTTTGACACAAATTAATTCCAAAGGTCTTTTCATCTAATGAGTGTACTGTTTTGTTTGGATATTATTTATTTCCAAAAAAATTAAAATTTAATCTCACCATAATAGAATGTTTACCCAGATATGCTAGGCATGACAGGCATGATGTATGGCTTTGAAATATAACAAAATTGCACAGAGCCCTTGAGGAACCTTACAGCAAACTGTAAACAATTGTTAAGCAATAAAATATTAACAATGAAGAATTTAAAACTATCTTTATCCACTAGTGGTTCTTAAAGCTTCATATCACCATGGAGTTGAAGAGTCTCATTCATTGATTCCCAGTAATGTTTGCTGAACATTATATGTTATTTAGAGTTTTATTCAACCTCAAAGAAGAATGGGATCATACCACGTAGGGAAATGAATGGAACTCAATGTTATGATAAGCAACGGGCCAGAACAAAAACTAGAATGTCATTTCTCTTTTCTGTGATAAAAATTTTTAAGAGAAAAAAATAAAAACCAGATAACTGGGGATAAAGAGGGTGGACATTGGTAAGGGAGAAAGAGGACAATAGAAAGAATAATCCAGAACAACGTAAGTATGCAAATATTAATAACAAGATGATCATAATTTATACATGATATATGTTGTAAGAGGCCAGCTTATTCTTGCTCATTTCCTGGTAGCTCAGACTCCTGGAATAATTACACAGAAACATAATATTTAAATGACTGCTTAGCCATTGACCATTGATTTAAGTGTATTGCTAGCCAGCTCTTGCATCTAGAATTTGACCAATTTCTATTAATCTGTGTATTTCCATGTGGCTGTGGCGTACCAGGTAAAGTTTCAGCTTCTGTCTCCAGCAAGGCTACATGGTTTCTCCTGACTCTGGCTTTTCCCCCAGAATTCAGTTTAGTTTTCCCCGCCTAGCTCTGCTCTACCCTATCATAGGCCCAAGACAGTTTCTTTTATTAACCAATGGTATTCACAGCACAAGAGGGGAATCCTATATCATCTTCCCCTTTCTGTTTAAATCAAAAGAAAGGTGTTCATTTTAACCTAGTAAAATTATATATAACAAAACAGGTACCAAGTAAGATTTATAGTTACAATGCTTATATATACTTTATCTTTTATCATAACTAAGTAAAACTATAAATATAGCTATCTATTCTTCAACTTCACCAAAGACTCCAGAAGAATATCATGTTACCTAAGCAAACAGGAAGTGCATTGTAAGCAGGTTCCAAAACTCTAGAATTGACAGAAACATCTCGCTGCCTGGACAGGTTACCCAAATTTCTTCTGTACCATTGGGAAATTCATCTTCAGCCTACAGGCTCATAGTGTCTGGCAGACTTTTCCATGAAGCAGGAAATTCCAAAGACAGTTCTGTCTATTCTGGCAGTTTGTCAGACACGTTCTTCTTTACTCTGCAAAATATCTGGCAGACTCTTTATTGAAGCAGGAACCCCGAATGACTGTCTAACCTTTAGGCAAGTTCATCAGTCACTTCTTTGTAGGTCCTGCATGTCCTGTTTATACAGCATAGCATCAAGCAGTCCAGCCAAGAACAGTTTCTTGCCCAAATGGCTAACAAACTGCATAAGGAGCCTTTTCAATTCTCATCTTCCTCTTGAAGTAATTGGTGTTTCCAGAATGTATCTCATTGCCATGGAAAGTCCTAAGTTCTTAAATTATTTTAAATGCCATATTCTGTTAGTCTTTGAAAGGTTTGAAAAACACCTATGTAACTGAAATATATCTATATACATTTAGAAAACCTAACTAACATGACTACAAGTTTGACTATAATAGATCATTATCTATTAACCTATATTAACCATAATTACATATTACATTTTTATACATTACCTTTTCAAATGAGCTGTATACACACAATACCTTAATCAAGAGCAAAAATATACATATAATAAAATTGATCATAAATTTGTATCAATTAATCAAGATCCATATCAGTGCAAATATCCATAGCATCTTTCCCTTTAAATGTATAAAATAATTTATAAACAATAATTGTGAATATGGGCATAGATCTCTCTAAACTGCTTCCTGCTTTTTGTTGGGCTAAGTAATTTTTGAGGGTGTTTACAGTGACCTTTCGAGGGGTCAAGGTCCATCAGACTACATTAGTCTGGAAAGAATCTACAGGTTCTCATCATTTGTGGAAACAAAAGAAGAAGCTCTTTTACAAAGCAACAAATCCTTAGACTCATATTTTAAAATCAAGATATCTTTAAGTCTCTCTGCAGTCAAAAAATTCAAAGAAAGCACAATAGTATACATAATGCAGACTCCTTAAAGAGCCAGAGTTCATTCTGGCAGCATGGCCTCGAATGCTGCTGTTTCCAAACCGCGAGGATTTTGCTGCTGCTACTGAGTCAGGAAACTTTCTCTTAAAAGAATCGTGCCTCCACTTGCTTCAAGAAAACAGAGCCCACTAGAGAAAATGTGTAACTTCGTTTTTTGTGTGTCTCAAATTCCTTTTAAGCTTTCTCAGGTTTTACATGGATTTATTTGACCATGTTGGCATGCCAATTTGTTGTAAGAGGCATGCTTGTTTATTTCCCAGCCACCCAGACTCCCAAAATAATTACAAAGAAACTATATTATTTAAAATCACAGCTTGGCCAATGACTTAAGTGTATTGCTAGCTAGCTCTTACATCTAGAATTTAACCCATTACTATTATTCTGTGTATGGTCACGTCGCTGTGGTTTACCAGGTAAAGTTCCGGTGTCTGTCTCCAGCAGAGCTACATGGTTTTTCCTGACTCTGCTTTCTTTCTTCCAGTATTAAGTTTAGTTTTCCCCTCTTAGCACTGCTCTACCTATCCCAGGCCCAAAATAGCTTCTTTATTAACCAGTGGTATTCACAGCATACAATAGGGAATCCCACATCAGATATACACAGCAAAGCATTACTGAAAGATTTGATGGGAGAATCTGTGATATCAAAATCAAAAATGAGCTCATGTCCTGATCTCATTTCCTGGATCTGTGGTTATTTGAGATTATACACTCATCTAAAGTTTCAGAACTGGAATTAAAAACTAAAAGAAAACATAAGCATTTATCTAGTTCTAGATAATGTCACTTGCTGTAGTTTTTTTCTAGTTCCATGTATTTCTCTGCAGATTTCCTAACTTCCTTTTTCTTATGGCTGAATGTAATTCCATTGTGTATGTAACTATATTTCCCTTATCTTTTCATCAGTAGAAGAGTGAATGCCAGATGAGATTTCAACACTGATTGTGAGGGTTGCCTCTTCATACAACCCATGATCATCTGCATAAGTTAGCACTGTGCACAGAAGACAGGGTCCTTCCACAACAATTATGAATTTAAAAACTGGTTCCACATAATTGCTTACCGAGAATCTGAGGGAATCAAATGTAAATCAATGCCTTTCCCTTTTCGCAGATGACTCGAACTATTCTCAAGTTTACAAAAATTAACCATCATACTGATCTGCTGGATTCAAGAAACTCTGAGAATATTTTCATTACACAATATTCATGTGAACACCATATGAGTTTTCTGTTCCTTTCTTGTCTCTAAACTTTCTATATTAAAGTTTCTCTATTCCTCTGGTTTCATACCTACTATATATAGAGGCACAAAAATTATGGTAATAACTACCTAATTGGATTAGATGTGTGCTCTACAGAAAGGAATTACTGCCTGGTATTTTAAACTTGTTTTAGGAAAGAAAGAAAAATATGTCTGGAGAGTTCACATATCCTGCTGGAGACAGAGAACTTAATACTGTTGTGCGTGGAGTTTGATACATCATCCAGCTCCCTTTCAATATTATAGTTTATACTCATAGAAAAGCATTACTCCTATAAACCTTGATCAGTGAGCTTCTCTTTGTGTTGAATATCCATGAATGCAAAGAATCATGAATACTTAAGGAAGTACAAGCAAATAAATGATTGTTGAATACTCTGCCCTAATAGTATTTTTTTTTTACTCCCTCTAAGACTCAAGGAACACAGTTGAAGAAGGGGTCAAGGGAACGTTAGGTCTAGAAAACAGGGAGCTAGGCCATAGGATATTACCTTTTGGACATGATATATTCATTACAATCATAAATTCACAACTTCTGACATGGATGAAGGAGAGGCTCCTGGGATCCTAGTCTTTTCTACGAACTTTTTGGTTTTTGATGGCTGTAGTTAGTATTTTCCTGTGTAACAAAGGGTAAGTCAACCAGTCCCCATGGATCACTCCACATTCATAGTTATGCTGATGGACTTAGTGGGTAAGAAAAAGAAAAAAAAGACTTGAATGTATGAAAGAGACTTTTGTATATATGGTGGGGAGAGGTTAGGGAGGATATGGAGAAATTTATATTCATTGAAATTGTCAGGGGATAAATTTATCAGTTAAAATTGACTCATGATTGAATTAATTTCAACCATAGGATCTCTATCAATACCCAGAATTAACATAACAACCATACAATGAATATTTCAACATAGATGAACATATGACATTGAGAAAATTATATTCATATTTCAGTCATTCAGTTATGACTCACAGTTTCTCTAAACTTAGTAAATGGTATTACAACAATCTTCTATCATACTATTAATTTTATTTCTCTTTGTTGGAGTAGCTAACCATACTTTTTAAAGGTCTGCATCACATGTAAAATATTCATTTATTACCCTTTCTCTTTTTATTATGGCTATTGCCTTAATTAAGATAGTACTAGATATTTCTTTTATAACTCTATTAACTTCTCAGAGAAGTATTTCATAATTAGTCTACTATAAACCAATTAAATTTCTATCCAGGCTCAACTATTCTTCTCAAAATTCTCAAAGATCTAGTCACTTCTAAACTTAAAACCCTGCAGGCAATTTCCTCTGCTTTAAGCCTTGTGTCTAAAATCATCACCCGTGTCTGGAAGGCACTGTCTCATGTCTACTTTTGAGCTTTTTCTCTTCCATTTTCAGGACTCTGAAGCAGGCTGCTGTCACTCTGGCAAGGTTTACTCTCTCAAGTGTGCCAGCTTTCTTTCTACTTGCCGCAGGTCCTTTATGCATATTTTTCTTTTGCCAATTGATATGTTTAAAGGAGGGGTCCCTGTTTCAATATTATTGTCTTTGTTTCAGCCAACATGTGCTAAGACTATGTCCAAGTCTAGATCTGTAGATAAAATATCAAAATTGTATCTTAATGTATCTAAATGGTTTTATATGTTGGTGTCTCTGAGTAAGCAGAAAACATGGAAAATTGTAGGGTATTTTTATGTACAACTCTCAGTAGATAGTAAGTGTTTAACCTCAGTACTTTACATCATCCGGGTATGAATTTACAAATCATTTTAAAGTTCTTAATAAGTTCTCAAAAATGTCATACAATCTGTCTGAATCACATTGACTTCTCCCACATCTATGGATATTTTTAATTAGTCACAATTCATGAGAATATACTCAGACAGAATTTGAACTCTGTAAATACCTAGCATTTATAGAAAGTATTGAGTTAATTCTTTTGTTTTTTAAAGAAGATGGTATTAATCATTCAGTCTTTAAAAGTCAAGCAATTTCTAGCATTCCATTTTTGAAATCACTCAATCTAAGCTTTCTTTTCCATTTTCGTTACCTTCTGTATATCATTTAATGGCTGCATCAGATTTTTCTTATCAATGTCAATCTCCAAAGAAGTACACATCTCAGACTTGTTTTAATGCTCTGATTTCTCTGTCATAAGAAGTGGACAGTATTAGTTAACATTTACACCTTGACCCAAGAGATGCCCTATCATACTACAAATGCATTCGTTCATTGAAAGAGAAAATGCTGGTCTTTGACTCCAAGGAAACAGTCTTGCAGACATGACAGTGTTGATACTTATAGGAACTAAACATCTCTGACAAAATGTTCAATACTTACCAGGTTCAAATCAAAATCCTAGCACTGGGAAGATCATGTAGAGGCATAGTACCTTGGGGTAAAAATATTTCTTTCAAAAGTCATGAAAACTGCAATAAGAATCCCTGGATCAGGCACAGAAATCATGCTTTTGAGTTGTGGTTCAATAGAGTCCAATAAACACCAAAACAATATTTGCTGCAGACATGATTGTTTCTTCCAGAAATTGTTGCCAAGATGGTATTGCTGAAGACACCACGTGCTTCTGATAGAGGACTTGAATATATATATATATATATATATATATATATATTCCTAGGGTAGAAATGCACACACACATACACATGGCACACACACATATATATGTTTGTGTGTGTGAATACACATGGGTGTAGACATCAACTTATATATCAATATTTGTAAATATTTATAAAAGTATTACAAGTGGAACAAGCAATATGATCCTTTATGGCTTTTTTAATAAACCTTGGAGTTATTTATTACACCCTCCCTTATTCTCCATCTATGTGGTCCTCCCCCTCCCCTCAGATGCATACAAGGGACTCAGCCTGAAATACTTTTATACTTATACTTATTATCATTATTAAATGAACTTAGCAGGCCAGCATGATTTATTTATTAAGATATCTGTATATACTTATATGTATTTCAGTGTGTAAAACCATAATAATTAAAGAATAATAAGACATACATTTGAGGACTAAGGGTACATGAGAGAAGTTGGTGGGAGTTAGTGATTTAATAAATATTCAAATATTAAATTTTCAAAATTAATATATTAAACAAATGTAAATATAGTCAGAAAACAAAGTTACTTAAAGTCTAAAAATATGTGCTGCAAATTCATGCTAATAATTGTAACCTAGATTTCATGTATTCTTATTACTAAATATTCATATCATGAATATATATATATATTCAAAGTTTTCTAGAAAGGAACAAGACAACCATGAAATTAATTTACCTATACTCATTAGGGAAAAGTACATACAAATCTCACTTTTCCAGAGCAATGACTCACTCTCACTACTGAACAGGAAAGAAAGCTTTAGGTGAAGAAATCAATCATTGTACTTGAAGTTGTCTGTTCAGAAAGGAATAGAGCAACAGTCTTATGCAGGGCATAATGTATCATTGTAGAGTTCAGCTCAGTCTATTAGGAAGCTTATGACTGTGAAAACATTGTCCTGTAAAGAAAGATGAAAACATATGTGGAAATCACAGAGTTTTCAGGAATAAATGTCATCCCAGCCCAAATTCCAAACATGTTGAGATTGTTCAATACCTGTAGTTGAAGAAAGTGCATGAATTCTGCATGGGAGTGAGTTTCTAAGGAGAGTACACTAAAGAGGATTTTCAGATGGCTTAATAGCTTCAAAGTATAAGCACAGTTGCTTAAAATGAAAATAATATGCTAAGAAGTTGGTTCAAGGGAATCTGTTTATAACTAAACAAGTATGATAATGAGTTTTAGAATTCCCTTAAAATTTAATTATTTCAATCAAGGAGCTTTGTAATGAACCAAAACAAATGTAGCAATGGGAAAACAGACTAAAGAAAGTAGCACAAAGAAACTGGAACAGGAGATATGTTGCAAGAAGGATGAAGTTAATGAGACAAATATTAACATCTGATTAATTTAATAAATGAGAAACGCTATTAATTTTACTTTAGTGGTAAATATATGTGATTACACACTGTCTGATACTCATAGTCTATAGAAAACTGAGTGAGCACTGATGTACCAGAATTTTCTCATCACCTGTAATTAGATGGTTAACGAATGAAAGTAATAGAATTAGGAGACGTCAAAGAAGAGCTTGTATAATCAGAGTGGTTGTAACTCTTTACTCTGTACTCTTAGTTTATAAACTTAAAATTTCTCAAAAACAGTTCAGTAGGACAAAATGAAGTTTTCATAAACTGAAGGAACAATGTGTCTTCATGGGAGGAGAAACTAAAATAATGAATACCAAATGCTTTAGTAGGATAGTAAACTGAAAAGAGGAACATATTTATGTACACTAGAGGAAAGACAATGTGTGATACAAAGTTATAAGTTACTAAATTGGAATATAATAGATTTTGAAAAGAGGGAATTTTTGAAAATGAACTTGGATATTTAGATGAATAAAATTTCAAAGTATAAAATAAGCAGCCTGGGTTTTCCATTGATTTTTAATTCTTCTAGAAGGCTTAGGTAAAATAGAGAAATTGCTTGTCTAAAAGTAACTGATATTTGGTTTTGAAAATTCTTTCCTAATTCCATTTAAAAATTGAGAAAAGATGTTTTGGTAAAAAAGAACATATAAAGCTTATTGGGCAATGTTTAGGAAAGCTGATAGGCATGTAAGTTAAAAGTTTAAAACAGGTGTTTAGTTATTTGGAAAACGATACGTAGGGACCTTTAAAACCAGGAGATTGAAGTCTAATGAGTGTTAAGATAACTGACAAGACTTATGACAATTTTGTAGTACTAAATAGTGTGACTCAGAGAAGGAGTTACAAAGAAGATAATATTAAGGTAAAATGGCACTAAAGCTAGAACCATGGAATGAGAGGCCAGCACTAGCAAAAAGATAAACTGTTACTAGATCTTTCCAAGGTAGAAAGGAAAGAGTTCCTAGCTGTAGCCTTAGTGAATGGATCATCAAAGATAAATTATCTGTCCATTCACACGGTGGAATTTGTTCTATTAGTTTCATACACGTTGAAGATTCAAAGCCCATATTATGCTTCCAATATCAAACTTTATCCTGTGTAAATTCTAAGTCACTATGTGATAAGTCCTGTAGATTTATCACAGTATAGAAGAATAAAGTTATCAGTTGAAAAGTTTAAAATACATGGAAATTTCAAACAATACTGATGAAAGCATTATCAGTTGGAGATCATTATTGGGATTATGACAAACTCATATGGATTACAACAGATATTGAATTTAATAAGGTACAGTTAAATAGATAAAGATACATATTGATAGAGGAAGCTTATCTGAAGAAAAGAAAGATTTCAGAATAATATCCTGAAACCCAATTAAAATTAAAAGAATCATTAAGAAATACAAACAAGTAAATAATAATGCTAAAGAAAACAGAAAATATAAAATGAAGATTACAGAGATAGCTGAGTGGTTAAAAGTAGTTATAGCTCTTGCAGAGAACTCTAGTTCACTTCTGAGCATCTATGCTAGACAGAATAAAACTCTTAAAACTCCAAATCTATGGAATCTGACTCTCAACTTGTTGGGAACATGCATGTGCTTCTACCTAAACAGATACACTTGTATGATTAAAATAATAAAATTAATAGTCTTCAATATAAATGTCAAATAGCCATGCCAATTTCAGAGGGAGAAGAACCAGCTTAGGACAGCATTACAAAATTACATAATACATAATCTCTCTCATACTGCCTTTATAGTCTTTAAAATACATTTCATTGTTCAAAAACATCTGTCACAGTCATTCTGATATAAATATGCTACTATTTAAAACTTAAATTTTTTTTTTTTTTTGGTTTTTCGAGACAGGGTTTCTCTGTGGCTTTTGGAGACTGTCCTGGAACTAGCTCTTGTAGACCAGGCTGGTCTCGAACTCACAGAGATCCGCCTGCCTCTGCCTCCCGAGTGCTGGGATTAAAGGCATGTGCCACCACCGCCTGGCTAAAACTTACATTTTTATATACCTCCAAAATTCTTGTGAGTTCCAGGGAGCCAAACTGAGGGATCCACTTTATTTATTTTTTTTATTCATTTATTAAAGATTTCTGTCTCTTCCCCACAGCTGCCTCCCATTTCCCTCCCCTCCCCCAAATCAAGTCCTCCTCCCTCGACAGCCCAAAGAGCAATCAGGGTTCCCTGCCCTGTGGGGAGTCCAAGGACCTCCCACTTCCTTCCAGGTCTAGTAAGGTGAACATCCAAACTGCCTAGGCTCCCACAAAGCCAGTATGTGCAGTAGGATCAAAAACCCATTGCCATTGTTCTTGAGTTCTCAGTAGTCCTCATTGTCCACTATGTTCAGCGAGTCCGGTTTTATCCCATACTTTTTCATACCCAGGCCAGCTGGCCTCACTTTAAACAGTTCACATAACAGCTCTCTCAATTCCCCAGTCCTATTTTTTTCCCTAAACTTAACTTTATTCTCTGTTCTGCCAATACCTTAAACAGGTATAAGAGATATCAGACATTTCCATACCACAACCACTGGACAGGAATAAATAGACCAACTAACCCAGGATATGACCTACACCAGTTTTCTCAGCCCCCTCCCCAAGATGATACCCACAAATAAACAGAAAGCAGTCTTGAGAATCAACCATCCCAATTACTTTAGCCTGTTGTTTCTAACCTCCTGCCTTTTTATTATAAAAAAGAGATGGGAAAGTAATGGTCTGTCCTGTCCCTTAAAGAGACAAGCCCCGCCCACTCCCTCCCTGCCCAGCCTGAGAGAACAATGTTGGGAGAGAGAAATAAAAGCCACTAATTAATTGATATGGATTTATGTATAAAAATACAAATAACTCTTAAAATTCAGTAAGAAAGCTACAAACAACTACAAAATAAACACAAACATCAGAATGGGCACCCTTGCAAAGTAAATGCACAAATATCAAAGGGTAAATGAAAACGTGATTATATGGCATGCCATTATTGAATCAAGGCTTAAAAGATCAAGATACATAAATTTCACTAGAAGGAATAAAATCCAGAACCATGCCAATACTGTGGAGGCCCGAAAATATGAGCCTTTTTCCACATTGACCAAAGGTCAAAGAGTTTGAACTTACTTCTAGTTCCTTCAAGGTTGTTGTGCTTCTACCTCAAACAAAGTCCCACCTAGACATAGACCAGAGAGTTCTGCTCTCTCAGGTTTAATCTCAACAGGTGTGGTTAATAGGCAGACCTTGTACTTCAGGAATAAAGAAGTAGATCTATTTCTATCTCAAACAAAAATCTATGGAGCCATCTAAGCTCCAGTTTCCATAGGGAGATAACTTTGGATGCCCCCCAGAGAGTGGTTTGCCAACAGAATGTTTTGGTCTAGAATGTGAGCATGACTTACTTTGTTCTAGAAACAGAATGTTTAAACTGTAGATGTAGCCTTTGATCATCAACTGGTATGGTCATTTCTTGTATCATGTTAATGAGACCAAAAAGAAAACCAGGAGCTGTCAATACAGGGAGAAATCTTGTCTATTACCTTGATTCAGGAAACACGTCATAGATGCGTTTACTGTTCCCCTATTCTCTACAACGTGTGTAAAATCTTTTGACTTCAAAACACAATTTGAATTAAATGTTTACTATATTCCTCAGATTTTCATTACAAATTTGCAACACAGAATTGTTGATAGTGAAGTCAAATCTTATTTCTCAATTCTTTGATCTTATTATTTAACTGAGGACCATATTGAGGTTCTAACCCTTCTGACTTCCTCTCCAGAGTGCTATTGGAGTATGGACATGGACCACTGAGTTTGGTTTATATGATTATGAGCATTGAACCCAGGGCTTAAGTATTCAAAGAAGTACTCTGCCAGTGAGTTCCATCTCAAGCTTCATTTTCCAGAATATTTCTCCTATTTGTTAAACAACTTTACTTACATTGGAAAATGCCTTGATACACAGCGGCTGGAATGATGACTAAGCTGTTCAAAGTATCAGTTATTTTGACCCAGGATTCAGGTTCAGTTCCCAGCATACATAGAAAAGCACACAAATAGCAGTGACTCTACTTTCAGGAATTCTGACTAGTTCTGACCTCCGTGGAACCAGAAAGATATGTCATAAGGATATATGCATTCAGGTAAAACAGTTGTACACATAAAATAAGTTAAATCTAAAATTTAAAAATAGCTTAAAAGAAATTTATGTAATTTTTTCAAAATGTTTTGTAAGTAAAATACTCTAATACTTTCCCTAAAATTTTATGTTCTCTCATTTATCTTTTTATTTCTTTGTTAACAAATAACATAATTTATTAATAAATGTCATGTTATATGCTTAATTTGGATTTGCTAATATGTAGGTTCCTTATTAGTTATTATTAGTTCAGAAATATTGACCTAGCACATATAATTTTGTGTGCATGCATTTCAATATAAATGCAGTTTTCATGAAAAGAATAACTTTGGCACAAATATCACAATGTTTAAAGTAATAACTTGGGTGTCTTGCCAGTTGACTTTATAAAAGTCTTAACTTTCGCTGTGACAACACGCCAGTTAAGATGATTGTCCAAACTACTTTGATTAAAGAGTTCTCTATCACAGTTGCATAATGGTTTGGCTGCCATGAATATGATCTAGGCTAAATGAATTGGAGTTCAAGAACTTAATCAGCTTTATCTTGTTTATATCCAGGCTCCTCTCCAACTCATCAAGGTCATTTTGAATTTTTATCCAGCTTTTAAATGTGCTAATTGTCCTACCAAATTGGTGTCATCAGCAAATTTAATAAAGATACATTCTGGTTCATCACCCCAATCATTAATATTAAAAACCTGTAATAGTAGCCTACTAAGTAATGACCCTGAAATACTATACTGAGTACTTAAAGTTTCCAAGATGATGTTGTACCATGAATCTCTCGACAGCTTGATATTTTCCTTTGGCTAAATACTTGATATGTTTTAATTTGTTAAATAATCATGTCATGTTCATCTGTGTCTAAAAGCTATCATCGGGTATTTTAAACTTTGAAACTTAATGTAGGAGTTCTAGCTGCAGGGATCACTTCTGCAATTAGCTCAATATCACTTTTATCTGAAGTATGCAAAATTCCTGTGTTCTGCCTGCCATCCCTCCCTCTTCCTAAAAGACAATATCCTATGTTGATAGCATCCTGTTCTCACTTAAATGTTAGTATATTGTATTACAACATTTTCTTACAGCAGTCATTCAGAGCATCATTCAAAGCATCTTCCAAGATCTGTGGACTTCCATTCCACCTTTCTGTATACACCCGTTTACATGATCATATTTTAACTTTACATGTTATGTGACTAAATATGCAGAATTTTACCAAATTCACTTGGTGGTTATTTTATCTAATTAGAAAATATTGTTCAATATAGATCTTACATAATTCTAATAAAGATATCATATGTTGCAAAAGTATTTTGTTGACATTATTATTGGAAATACCAAAATGCTTACCATGCCAAAAATTATATTTCTTATCAGTACCACAAACATCAAGATAAGCTTATTTAATATTATGACAAGTCATGAACCTTATTAGCCTTGCAGATTGACCATTTTGATGAATCTACAATAAAACTTCTCACTTCACTTCAAATGGTTATTAACAATTAATTACGAGGAGATAAAGCCTGATGAATGGCTGATGATGATGTGAATTAAAAACATATGACATACACAGCTGGTAGAATGTAAAAATTATTGCCATTACTTAAAATTCTACAAATGGGACTAATATGATTCAGCTACATGATTTCAGTATTTATTCAAAAGAAATGATGTGTTCCTACAAAAGAAATATCTTTATGTTTTGTCTGTACTAGCAAAAACTAAGAGGAATATTTTATAACTTGTTTGTGTTGCCATAATAGCTATACAACAAATTAAATTATTTGTAAAAATTAGAACTGTACTTATAATACTCATTACATATGAAAAATAATTTAAATGCATGTTTTCTAAAAGTGCTTAAGTTTACTTTTATAGCAAATATTTAAGTAAAAATATAAATAAAAAATGTTCATGAATTTCAGAATGAGCAAAGATCTTAAAACATAAAATATTTTCTTTTACATCATGGTATTTTTATTGATTATTTGGGAAGTTCACACAAATATACTCTCTCCCAATCCACCCACCCTCATGAACTCTTTGATCTATGTGTCTCAGTATGCTTTCTACTACTGTGGGAGAGCACCATGATTCAAAACAACTTGAGAAAAGGAAAGGAGGTCAGGTGTGGAATCAAGGTAGTAACTTTGAAGCAGATTTGAAACAGAAGCCATGGTGGAATGCTGCTTACTCAACTGCTGTTCATGGGTAGCTCATTCTGCTTTCTTTCGTAACCCAGGACACCTGCCCAGAAATAGCTCTGCCCCTGTGGGCTGTTTTCCTCCTACATTAATCAGTAATCAACAAAATGCCCCCACAGACTTGTCTGCAGATCAAACTGATGGAAACAAACACTCAATTAAAACTCTCTCTTCCCAAATCACTCCAGATTGTGTCAAGTTGATGAAAACGCCACTCAGCACACTAGCATAATAAGTGGTATCAATCATTTCAAAACCATCTTTTATTAGGCAACCAGAAAGAATGCAGATGTGAAAGCATACCTTATGATTTTACAAATGTAACTTTCAAAGTATTAATGAAGTACGATTAAAATCATAAAAATTCTGAAATTATAAAGGGAGGTCTGAAAATTATCAAATTTGTTTCACAGCCTTCTCCAAACAAATAAATAGAAAAGAGATAAGACAACTCTCTCTTATAAAAGAATATACTATATTTTCATCTGATTATTTGGTACGAGATAACAAATTGATGTCCTCTTTCCTGAGGATGATTCTCTCTCCCACTCTCAGCCTTCTCAGTATTGCTTAGTTTTCTGCAGTTCTTTATGTAGGACTGAGACCTCATTGGTTAACCCCTGTTACTGTGACATGTCTATTCCTGTTGTCCTCGTATAGCTCATGTTTAGGAGTCATTTTGATGCAACATTATAGATATAGCTTGTTAAGTTACTGAAAGACACAATCTCATAGCAAAGTGTCTGATCCTCAGGTACTTAAAAACATTTTTTTATTAATTTTTCATTCCCAAATTTTAGAAAATAGATTCTGTTTTTTGTGTGTGTGTGTGTTTGTATGTGTGTGTGTGTGTGTGTGTGTGTGTGTGTGTACTTACTTAAAGTTTCTCAGAATGACAGACAATTGTAAGATGTTATTTAGCAGACAGAGTAGTTAAATTCAATTGCATTTGGTTTTCTCTGTCATGTACCAAGGGTTGTTGTGTTTGACCAATGCATACAGAAAACAAAGCCATATACACTGCACATCATTTATGGTACATGAAGATCATACTGAACTTCTGAATAGAATTACAGCGTAGACTGTTAGAGTCAGTACATTCCTTTTAACTAGCTAGAAAAAAAACATACAGTGTGATATTAATTGAAATCTGCCCTCATGACCTTAAAATGGAAACAATCATAATATATGATTTTTGTCAGTTCTGCAAAAACATACAGAGTAAGTCTGTTACTATTGTGGCTGACAAATAGTAAGACTAGTGGGAATAAATATGGGCTAACATATGTCAATACTAATGTCTACTTCTTTAAAATTAGTTTGAGATAGAGTATGTTCTGACAAATACATCTCAAAGCACAAAAGCCTACCCTTTTAAAAATAATTTTATCCAAAACCTGTTGTAAGTTTAATGGCACTGCAAAAAACAATTTTGGAAGAAATTGAAAATAATGTAATCACTGAATGCTACATTGAATTTTCAGTCAGAATGAATTATTGGACAGTAAAACTTCAATAATAAAAAGTACATTTTACAATATATAATATGTGCACCAGTTACTTATGTACAATAAATTCATTGATAAAATAATAATTATTTTAAATACAATACTGTGGGCTTGGTGATTTAAATTATGCTAAGTTAAATTCATTGTATGTATTGAATGACTTTAGGTTAGCGTCTCATGCATCTATAGTGTACTAGTTGGGTGTTTTAAGGGCTACTTGGTCTACACTGACATATGCTGATCTGTCATCTGTGTTCTGTACCTCTATCAAAGTGTTCTGAGAATTTACCAGGACAAAATTAGGGTTCTATTGATTTTCTATAATCAAAAACAACATTTTTATAATAGGAAAGGAAAGTCAGCTCTCAAAAATTTACAAAGATGAGAAACATACATTGGTTAAAAAGGAAAGATCAGTGTACAAGGGCATGGATTCAGAATTTTGACTACTAAAGCAATTTAGAATAATGCTTATTTCAAATTCTCTCTCACACACATGTATCTGCAATGTTTTTACTTTTATTATTTACTTTTTGAGCAGTGTGATATTTTTGAAATATTTTTTCAATAGAGTAACATAAAATTTATGGAAACTACACTCAGTATTTATTATATGTGTATGTAGGTTGAATTTCTGATGTTTGAATTTAGATAAAGTTTTATCTTTTTGAAGCTTTACAGAAGAATTCATTTCCAGAATGCCAGTGATGCTCTTGTGCTCTAGAATTGATTAAATTAATGTCTTACCTCCATGTCAGTCCTCAGTGTTTACCTGAGTGCTAAACCTCTTCACATAACTCCTGTTGTGGATGTATAAATTGGGACTGGTTACCTACGGTCACTAATTTTCTACATTAAGATTAGTTGTTGATCTCTGTAATGACTTTAACTGCTAAAAACAATAAAACTTTTAAAATATCAGTTGAGAACTCTATGTCTCTATGAGTATGACCATAAATATTTAGAATACATTCATAAGATATAATGATTTTAGAAAATGACAGTAGTAGATACTTACAAGTTTATGAGATCTCTCTAGCCTTTAACAGTCTGCTAACTTTACAGTACTAGTCATAGATTTCCTCCTATAGTGCTGGCTTTAACATCAAGATAAATATTCTAGTATTGGACCAGTGAGGATAGATTGCCAAGCTACTAATTATTGTGGTTCATAAGCTTTAGAGCTTGGTTACTCTACTGATTATTTCCTTCCTTGGAATCTGTCAAACAGACTTCATATACATTGAGGGCTATATCTCAGAGAGGAAGCTTTGAGTCAGCTACACCTTGGTTCAAACATTACTCTGTTAAAAAACCTATACTGTATTTGGAAATAAAGTCTTATTCTCAAGCTTAGAGAAGCAATCAAGGACAATGAAATTATTGTATTTGGAGTCTTTTGGGTCTATCTAATCAACATTTCTCTTGGACCTGTGATTATGGATGGTTGTGAGCCATCATGTTTATGCTGGGAATTGCAACCAGATCCTCTGGAAGAGGAACCAGTTTTCTGAACTATTGCGTCATTTATCTAGCCCCTTTCTATGGCTCTTCAAATATCCTCAATATTATTTATCTTTTCTGCACCTATAAATCTTGTTATTGATCTCCCCAGTTAAAGTCATTCCCTAGTTCACTTCCCCTTTAATAGCTCATATATCTTCCCACCCTGTTATCGAGACCTCTAGATGTTAACTGTGTTTAAATGAAATCTCCCATAAGCAAAGAAAACCAGCCTAAGATTCACAATTCCAGAGAACCTGGACAACAATGAGAATGCTAAGAAAGACATACACAGAACTAATCTACATGGGAAGTAGAAAAAGATAAAATTTCCTGAGCAAATTGGGAGCACGGGGACCATGGGAGAGGGTAGAAGAGGAGAGGAGAGGAAGGGAAGGGAGCAGAGAAAAACTTATAACTCAATAAAATCAATAAAAAACCTCAACACTAAAAATAAATCAAGTCACTTAACATTTTTTGTATTTTATAAGTGTCATTTTTCTTATGATATAACTACTAGAAACATAATTTAAACTTCTCATTATTCAAATCTTAATTAAGCAAAAAGGAAATTGATATAATCAATAACTTCAGAAGGAAGAAATCACATTCTCAATAATTTTAATAAAGTTCTCTTTCAAATAAGCCTTCAGAAGCAATAAGCAATAAAATAATTTCAGTATGTAGGCATAAGCATGAAACATTTCCTATCACTCGATTAGAGGATATTATTTGATTTGGTTGCCTGTGTTTTTCTAGTCCTCAGAATGTGTTAGCAGCACTACAATTTAATAATACAGCACAATTCAAATTAAATTGTCTGTGATATACTAATAATTGTAGTGTCAAAATACAAATAGAGCAAGATTCTGTTTAAACTATAGCTAAGAAGATAAAAGGTTCTTACTCCCTATTCAAATTTAAAGCAATGTTTTGCAAAAATTAATATGTGAATATGGTCATATTGCTAAGATGTTTATATACATTTTATTTATTAGTTGACATTTATTTACATGCATAATAAAGAAAATATTTCTCATTTTGAGATATATTCTCAGACATTCTTTCATATTCATATTTAAATGTATTATGAGAGTTTTATATAGAGTTACTATAATTAAATTTTCCATCTCACCCTTGTTCTTTCCTACATATGCTCCCGTAAGCCTCCCACCTTTCTAAATGTGTAACTTCTTTTTAATATAAATAATATATTTATATGTTATATACACATATATTATAATATATCCATAAATATATTAATTAATATATTATCATATATTACCCCTCTCTCTGTCCCCTACATATATGTGACTTCTGCATCCAGTTGTTGTTTATACATACATGTGTTTTGGGAACTGTCCTGGATTACCTTTTGTGGGCTCATCCTTATTAAAGGCTAATTCTACCTCTCTTACATGCATGAAAAAAAATATGAAAGTACAAATTTCCAGAAAATGAGTGGAACTAGAAAATATTATATTGATTTAAATAAACCACTCACAGTAAAACATATGCACCATTGTCTCTTTCATATTTAAATGTCAGCTCTAAATAATTAATTAACATGGCATCACATAGAGTGACAGCATATTAAAAGAAAGTAAGAGGAACCACATATGAGTTAAAGAAATTTAAAGAAAGGGGGTTGTAGGGTATAGGTTCTCTGAAGGAGGAAATGAAGAAATGAGTTTGGGACTTTTCTGAAAAAAAAAAAGGAGGGTTGTTAACACAGAAGGAGAGAATTTATATGATGATACATCACTTCTGTCTGTCACAATGTGCTCTTAAGATACATTAACTAACAATAACATCATAAAACAAAACAAAACAAATATCAGGCCGATTCATGTGGAGCTTGATTAAGAGATGTTGGTCAAGGGAGGCCAAAAGATGCAAAACAATGTAGCCTGTAGCTACTTTCTCAAGGGAGAGGATGTGAATGCATGACATAAATGATATAGAAATCAGGAGTCCAGGGAATGGGATACAGCAGACTCGTTTAGTTAGCAATAGGCAAGAACATATACACCCTTTTGGCATCCAGGTTCTTCCACTCATTGACTTTTCATGGTCACCCCTCATGTGTTGGCACAATCAGAACTTCGGACAGCAATTGTTGCCAAGTCCCCTGGCAGCATGGCATGGGCTTTCCTCATTGGCTAGACATGATCACCACCTCTGACAGCACAAGGCAGACTTCTGGTTGAGTCCTCTTTGGATGGTAGACCTCATCTTCCTTCAGTAGCCTATTTTAACCCCTTTGGTTTCCCTCTGAAAATAGAATACAAGACTTTATTGTAAGCAGCCTAAGGTGAAACAATTAAAAGTTTCGTCCATCTCTAATGTTTCTGAAAAGCTATATGGATCTGATTGACAAGATACCCATGAGGTACGATAGCTGCACTTACATACTGGCTGTAACTAAAAGTTACAAGGAGGAAATTCATCTTTGCTTCTGTACACTTAGTCAAGTATAGATGCTTGGTGAAGTCATGGATGTTATAAAAGAACATAATGCTGACACTTGATTGAACCAGTGTAATTTCTAACTGTGTTCTCAATACTTATTTTCACATCAACACATTTGTGGAGCTATCACCCCTTATATTTTTGTAAAATACAAGAGACTGATAAAGAAATATATAACAAATCAAAAGATAGAGAACAGTGGATTTTGATATGTTATGCAGCATCAACACCACCAATACAACCCCCAAACCTAAGATTTCCCGACATTGTACAGGGAGGGGACAGAACATAATTGTAAGTTACAGAAGACCAGAGTTGAACATCTGCTGGGAGAACATGTCGTCTATATATGATTAAAAAAAAAAAGGTGCACCCAGGAAATCTCAACAGTATGGTTGCTTACTAGGACTTCAGTTAACAGTAAAAACTCAATCCCTAACATGCATGGAAAAATTCTCACTGGGCTTTGTCTAGAAGACTTACAAATAAATGGTTGTCAAGAGGAGAAAAAGTTTTCTGCAGCAAAACCACTAGAAAATGAATATTTTTGAAGAGGTCAGCTTAAAACACATATGAACAACACTAAATCATCTCATGAGACTATTTCTAAAACACACACACACATACACACACACACACAAGATATAATGGAAGAAAAAGAGATCATAATGTTGAGAAGGATCAGAAAAGGCACACAATGAATAGGAGGCATTAAAAGGAAGGAAATATTTATATAAGTATATATGCATGCTTGAAATTCTCACAAGTAAATAAGACTAATAATATTTTTAAAATAATATTTCTAAATTCTCTGCAATATTTCTAGTGAAGCACATGACTACCTCGATACATATGAAAACACCAACATAAAAAAAAGAAAACACCAACATACACAGAAATACCCAAGAACTAGACAAAAGAAAGAAAGAAAGAAAGAAAGAAAAAGAAAGAAAGAAAGAAAAAAAGCCACAAGAAAGATGCTAACTACTTTGTGGATACAAAATAATATGTATGCATAAATAAGTATATAGCTTATTCTTTAGAGTATTGGTGTTTTTTGATTGAGCTCAGTTTTCTAATGAGCAAAGTGAAGGCTCCTTCTATCTCTGCTTTCCCAACTCCTCAACTTTCAACTTAATTTTTAATGCATGATTCATGTAAGAGGCATAAATTACTTAGTAATTAAGAAAGAGACCAATGTTGATATTAAAGGAACTTTACAAATTCCTTTAGAAATGCATTACTAACCAAGTACATCTTAAAGGGAATTGTTGAAGTATTGTTTCATTGTAAGTTTGTTTTTTTGATTTCTTTGCTGAGACACATTATATTAAGCTGTCTCTATGACATCAATAAAGAGACCCACGAAAGATCTGTTTGCAGAGTAGCATCCTCTGGCTCAGCCGGGTGCTTTCACTATTTTATGCATCCAAGCTGAGTTTTCGATTCCTGAGGTGTCCGGAATGTGTATCACTTTCATCAGAAACAGCTCAAATCTAAGGGATGTCACTTTAAAAATCACACTGACTATAAACCATCTACATTTAAGTGCTTGACATTTTGGTAAAATACAACAGCTCTACAAAAAAAAAAGTCTTCAAATATTTGACTTGAATCCATTTGATCTTTTCTTTTTCTTGTCTGTTTTTATGGGGCAAAGGTTCAAAAAAAGCACAGTTACTGTTTAATGAAAACAGCAGGCAATGCTTTGCACAAACAGAGAACAGCTCTCCAATTCCCATTTGAAAGACCTGAATTTTAAAAACACAATCTCTCCTTGGAAGTCATTCCACTTTTTATTCAAATTGCAAGCATTCAGGTTACCAACTGTTTGAAGAATTAAAACAGAATTTCAATTTGAAATTGACATAAGAATCCTTTTGTCTTCCAACTGGGAAAAGAAATTCAGGTTGAACAATTTCTATTCATAACACATAATTTCTTAACAACAAAATGTATTCTATAAACCTTCATTTCTTTTCTTTCTTTTCAACTTTTCACCCTTTTTTTACTTCTTTATTTCCTCTGTCCTGATTTCCTCAGTTTTCCATTGCTTTCTTTTATCTATTTTTTAAGATAATATTATCAATTTCCCTGAATCATAAATATTGGGAGGTATCAACTTCATAATCATCTGCTGCATAATTGTGTGTGACTGTCATGATATGCACCATACACCATTCAATATATTACATATTAGTTTAAAAGAATTAAGATGAAATTAATTTTCTTTTATTTTTCATTTTATTTCTTTTTATACTTTTTATTTATTCTTTGTGTCTTTCACTTCATTCATCAGGATCTCATTCATTTTCCTCTCCCTTCATATCTACCTTGCAACTTTCCACACCAAATAAATTTTATGAGAAAAAAGAAAAGAAAAGGTAGAAATAAAAAAGGAAAAAAAATGTCTTCATAGAAGCTGTAGTGTAACATGGTGAAGTGACAGAGTAAACACTTTTCTCCATATTTCTTTACTTGCAAGTGTTCATTGCAAAGAGTCATTGGTCTGGTTTAAGGCCTCTATTTTCTGCTACTCTATCCATGTTGGACTCTCACTGCGACTCCTTTTAGACAGCCTATTGTTGCCCTGCATTGTGAAGTTCCTGTACCTTAGGGTATTCAGGGACAGTTCCTTCACAGGCTCTAGCAGAATATAGATAAGGTGGATTTTGTGATGTGTCAACTCATAACACTGGTTCTGGGCCTGTGTAGTCACAAGGTTGATCAGTCTGCCAGATCTCCCCTGTCATCACCATGAGGGTGGGCTCCAAAGAATTACCCAACCTTGTTCTTCTCTTGCAATAATAAACAATGGTTTATGCCCATTCACCAGCTCTCATGCCCTCATGGGAAGTTTTTCCACACCTATACCATCAGGACCAGATCATATCTTTTTCTGTATGCTGCCCTTTCCTCCCACTTTCTAGTATTACTCCATCATGCCCCATTTTCCCCTTTAAACATTTATACCCCTTTTAAGGAACATCCCTATCTAAGGTCCTTCAATAATTCACTAACTTCTGATATTCTACAAAAAGCCATTTGAATCAATACCTCTACTAGACACAATGACTAACAAAGTGTGAAGTACCAGGAACAGGTTATGTCTTTTTGAGTAGCTGGCCAGTGAGTTCCCACAGATACCCAAATATTATGGGATATTATTGTCATTGCTCTTGGTCTCCCCCACCATGCCAGTCCTAGAGATTAGTGCAAGAACTTAGTGCTAAAGGGAACACATAATTGAATCATAATAAATAGAAAAATCAAGCTGAAAGCTTCATACTACAGGCTATTTTTCATAGGGTTGGGAGATGTTATCTACACTATAAGAGTGAAATAAGTAAGTACTGATTTACTTAATTATAAACACTATGAGTTACAATTACCACCAAGAAACCTGCTGATGAAATACTGAAATAAACTTCATGGGAATAAAAAACAAATCTTTTTTTTTAATATCTTCTCTCACATCCCTGAGAAGGGATCCCTGTAAGCCGGACTTTTAGCTTCCCCATTACAACACATTCTGACTTAAGCTATCCTTCCTCCAACGTCTCCCATTCTCCTACCATCTCTCCTTTCCTCTTGCTCCACTGCCCACTGTCTCCCCACAGAAAAGAGTAAGATGCCAGGAATATCAACTTAACACAGCCTAAACAAATGCAATCATAACGAGGGACAAACCCTCACATAAAGGTTGAGGGAAGCAAACCAAAGGAAGACATTGATCAAAATTGAAAGAGAAACAACAGAAATTAAGTTCCACTCACCAAGATGACATTCCCTCAAATGCAGCACAATTTTCAAGATAAGAGCCTATGGTGAGACAATCCCTAGGACCTAGGAGATACACAACTAGTATTTTATTGTTAAATAGGCATAGTATTAAATGGATCATGATAACTTATTATTGCCCCCATAGTTTTATGTATCCCTAAAGTATCTTTAGAGTGTTTGCTAATTGTAGTAGATAATGCATAACATAGAAACCCATAACTAAACAAAGAACACAAAATAAGAAACTATAAGATTCTTAGCTCTAAATGGACCATGTATATGTCAAATATTTCTTCCTATGATTTATGGAAGGTTTGGAAGAGGAAGTGAAAAGAGTATAAGAACCACACTTGGAAGATATTCCAAAAAAACAGTGCTTTCTGGACATATTAGGGCAGCTACACTTATGAATTCACAGTGGTTGCAACAACATGTGTAACCTGTACAAACACAAGAAAACCAAATCCCTGCATAGAGAAAGGAAATTAGATATGAACTTCTGCTGCTAACCTAAACCTATTGGCAATTTTTAGCTGCCAGGAAAGAGAGAGAGAGGCAGAGTTAGAGACAGAATTAGAATGTCAGTTTTTCTTAGTGCACCCAGTGTTAAGTCAACCAAGTTTCAGTTGAAATTCACTCATCCATGAATATTTGGGCAGATGAAGTCTCAAAGGTTTCAACTTCTAAAAGAGACAAAATGATGGGGGGTTATGGAAGTGTATTTATCTGGAAAGAGTTGAAGGCATGATTATAAACATGGTCAAAATGAATTCTATAATATTAGAAGGAATAAACTTCTGAATAATCACTTTATTAAGTGATTAAATTTTAATTCTTATTTTGGTAGACATTTTATATTGTATGAATGTATATATTTTTCATTCATTTTTAAATAGCATATTTATTAATGATAAACCATAGTATTATATCAAGTAAATAATCTATATTATTTAGTATTTAGATACATATAAATTTTACAGATAAGTGTGTATCTTATTACATATTTAAAATATAAATGAATTCAGCTATGGATTAGTACATTTGAATTTTCATAAAGGAAAACAAGTACATTACATAAATGCCATATGCATTTGTATTCAGTTTATCAGACATGTATAAAGACTTCTAATTCCAAATAACATGTAAATATACAAATGTATGGTAAAGAAGGTAATGTGGTTGGGGATAAATAGCACTAAATATCTTTTGAAAAATGATATGGAAATATACTAACTTGACAGCAATTATAGTCTCAGAAAATATTAAAAATAAATGTTCCCCCATTGCTTTATCTCTGCTTCTCTCTCTGTCTCCCTATTGGTCTGTCCCTTTGTCTCTCAACTATGTTTCTGTATCTCTCTCTATTTCTCTCACTCTTTCTGTTCTTTCTCCATCTATGGAGAAATTGGTTAAAAGTCACTACTATTGAATACATGGCAAACATTTCACCAAATATGGAGTAATGGAACTGGTCTCAAATGGAAACTTCATCCATAATGACTATAGTTCACAGTGCTGAAAAGTACAATACAAGCAACCGGCGGAAAAAGTGCTCATCAATTTCACTCAGTTGCCAACACTTTGCATTTTATTATTATCTAGTCTACAAGATATGACACCTTTTACAATGATAACACAGACATTTTGAGTTCCATAACCACTTTTTGATTGAATTTAAGTTCTGTTTCATGAGATGGAACACATACCGCTCATTATTAATGAGTCCAAGAATTTGTAACCAGATAGGCTATGAGCACTAGAGGAAAACCTAATAGTATTATTCTACTAAATGAATATAATAATAAAATGACTCCTAATGACATTCTGCTATGCCCATGGATCATACAACACTGAAACCTCTTCACACAAGCTCCTACTAGCAATATAGGGTTAATTCAAATGGAGACTAAAAGGCAGGGAGTAGAAAATTATAAAGCTCATTCATAAATGGGATTCTGTATCATGTTTCTCCCCTCAAGCCTCGGGGATCTTTTCAAAAGAGGAGGCAGAATGATTTTGAGCAAGATTTCAGAGACAACTTTAAGGAAACAGAGTTTTCTAGACACAGCAGAGAAGATACACATAAAACTCAGATATTATTACACCTTATTTAAAACTTGTACAATTTCAAGTGGACAAAAGTCCTGATTCTAATACAGAAGCTATTTACAATTGATTGCTGTGGGGAGAGGGAAAAAAAGACTATTTCCTTCACTAGAGCAGCAATGTCTATATCAATCTCACTCCAGGAAAACCATGGCCACGAGTTGCTGGCCAGGACAAAATGAACTTCATGAGTTTTTGGTTTTTGTGTGTGTGTGTGTGTGTGTGTGTATGAATGTGTTTATTATGAAATTTTTGGTTTTGGATATTTTTCTTTTTTATCAGAGAGAAAAAATGGAGTTTTGTGTGATTCTGAGAGGAATAATACACTAAATTCAAAAGTTATTTTCATCTTTTAATACTCTTTATATGATATTTTTATTATTTAACAAAATTTTTACTTTATATGTTGGTCAACTACTCATGAACATGAATACTGCTCTGGAGTGGTTGATGTACCCAGTGTTACTCCCTTGAAGAAAACCGATTTCCTTGTCCCAGCAGGTACAAATGACAGTTCAGTTGTAGCATTTACCCTGTGACTAGGTTTTCATGAATTCATTCATTCATTAAAAAACTATAACAATACAATATTTAATAACATAAAACAAATTATATTACAACAAAGTTGGACAGAACAAACTGAGAGAGAAGGACCTGAGTGAAGACACAAGGATCATACACCCATTTGCTAGCACACCCAAGAATCCCATAAAAGCACTAAACTGGAAGCCATAATTTACAGGTAGACCTGGTGCAGACCAGGGTAGACCCTGTGCATGCTGTTTTAGTCTCTGTCTTCATATGAGCATTCTTATGTTAATATAAAGGGCATGTTTCCTTGGTGTCCTCCTTCCCCTCTGGCTTTTACACTCTGCCTCCTCTTCTGGAGGATTTCTGAACTCTGAGGGAAGGGATTTAATGGATATAGTCTTTTAATACACTTATATCTGTGTCTAGCTTAATAATTATTTTTGATTAACATTCAAGTTAATGGTATAACTTTTTTTAGAAAATTAGATCTTCATTCGAGACTAAGAATTTTTTAAAATTACATAAAAATTTTCACCAGAAATCAATTATAATTCATTTGAAGAAATGGATATATAAAATATTATGGCAAGGACCCCATTTTTATACACCACAATGAAGACTCTCTTCTAAAATATTCAAGACACAACAAGAAATTCACCTTATATAAATCTAGTGCAGGACAAGTAAACAAAATATGGGCTATTACGCCCAGTAACAATGTATGTTGTGTTATTCACAAACAGAGATTTGAGGGGCTGTTGAACAGCCCGTGTTGTTTTAGCAGCATCCAAAGAAGCAGCTTACTATTAGGCAGTTGACCCTTCCCAGTCATAGCTTAGGCAAGAATATTCTTGAGACTATTATTCTTTCAATTTCTAAATAAAAATATAATGTCGTTATTTTACATTAGTCAAAACATCAAGAAAAAGCATATATTTGCATAAATAAATGCATTTTTAAACCATTTGACCTTCATATGGGGTTCTTAAAAACTAACCTGCCACTTGTTTTAGAAATCCAACACAGCAACCATTATTGTGGTGCAATTCACAGCATAGAAATGCCAAGGTACTCGAACTGATTCGAGTATGAGCCAAGTATACTTGAAAAAGTTGTTTGATTTACATGAAACTGATTTTCTCAATGAAAATCTTGGAGACGCAGATTTCAGCAAACTAAATGAAATAATAATGTAATCTCCAGTTGAAGAATATGATGGTCAACTAGGTGTCAATGCCAAGGTACAAACTCATATCATTAAAATGAATGTGTTTATTATATGATGTTTGAATGAGAAATTGATTCCAGATTTAAAAAAAAGTTCATGGTATTAACTACCTAAAATGAGTAGTGATTTTTTTAATTTAAAATTAATATAATTAATCTTCATTAGTTGAAAAAAGTAATAGAAATAAAATTAGATGAAGATCCATAAAATGTGTTCATTTTATTTTGCCATTGTATTTTGTTTTCCGTGTTTTAAAGTGTTTTGCATTATCTATTGGCTAGGGAAACTTAAAACTATTCTAATTTTACATAGTGTGTGCTCTAAATATTTTCTTGTGCCGTTACTTTATTCTTTTTTTCTTTTTGCAAACTTCAATATCTTTTATGTATATGGATAAACAATACAAATGCAGTTTCTTATTAAAATATAGTAAATTATGCTGATTTCAGGTAGTGACAGAGATTAATATATCTCAATATTGCCAGATTTCCATATCCTAAATGATTCACTGGACCAAATCTTTTACTTGTTGCAACTATTATTGTCACAGAGCCTGGAATTTCTTGCTTGCCGCACACGGCGCCCTCGTGTCTGAGCTCTGTGAACTAGAACCCAGTTCGCAAGCTTCGGGCAAGGGGCTGGAGGTTGAGAATATACACGCAGAGACAGACTGACACGCAGATCTTTTAACACTGATACCAAAGCACCCAGAGTGTCCCTTTATTGTGTTTAGGGGCAGATTATATAGAGATAGCCATGCTCAAGCCGAACCCACCAGAAACCACTCTCCTGACATCAGGAACTCCTGAAGGTCTCATGCTCAGAGCAGCTGTAGGCACTCAGATCAGGGGAAAACAAGTTGTTTACAAGAAATCCAGGACCTGGGGTCTCACTGCTCCCAACACTTGCTCACATAGCATTTGTTGTGGAAAAATACTGAGGTCAATTCCAACTTTTCAACTGATGAAAAACACATAAGGCACCCATTTATTTCTTATTTAGTCTCTAAAGTATTCTATGTGAAGGAATTTACATAGTTGGTAAAATGATGGGTATTCTAGACCAAAGACTAGGTTAAGGAGTATTCTACTGCTTTCAGAAATAAATTACATTTTTGTAGAAATGATGTTAATTTGTATATCTTTGCATAGATGTACATCTGTATGTGTTTATTAGCACACAATCTTCAGAAAATGATTAGTGATTGATGACTATCTGTCATGTTTCCTTCCCTATTGATTGAGAACATTTACTTGACTGGCCTACTAATTGAATCTTGTACATTCAAACTTCATTGTATACTCATTTGCACATTGTGGGTTTGTCCTCTTTTTGAAGGTGTGAGTAGTAGCAAAGATAGTAGTAGAATTCTTGGAAGAAGACAGGAAAGGCAACTGTATTATGTAAATACATTGAAACTTAATGATTACATTTTAATATTATATCTTAGAAAATTTTAGCAAAATAAGCTTTTCATATAGCACAATTGCATAAATCAGTTCTAAAACTTTATTCTGCTAGTGTTATTTGTTATATTTTAATTTAACTTTTATCATTTTGCCTTATATTATTAGTGTTGCAAAATTTAAATACCTCACTCTTGATCAGTATTTTTTAAAATCTGTTCACAAACTCTGCAATGGTATGATTTGGTTTCCTTAGAGCTGTCAACTGATTTTAACACACAGTGTGAATCTACGTTATTCTATATCAACTAGGAATCATACCTTTTACAATAGAAAAGGTTATTACGTTATATTATTTCTAAATAATATTAGGTAAAAAATAGTATGGGCTATATGAAAAAGGGTTCTACCAAATCATGAAAAGTAGAAAATTTAGAGAAAATATTTCTAAATTAATATAAATCAAGTAATAACCCTTTATCCATATATTTGTAAAGAACCCAAGAATCAAGGTAAACATAAAAGAACATCAAACCCTGCTAAAGCAGAACCACATAATTCACTTTTGTTCACTGTGATTTCTATTCCGAGTTTTTGTCATGACTCACAGCAGCTATAAACTTCAAGGAAGAGGCTATGTATAGAAGTTTCTTTGGGAGAAAGTTGAAGGAGAGGGGAGAGGCAGGGAGGGGATTAGAGAAACATGTTGAGCTCAATAAAAATCAATGAAAAAAGAAGTTTTCTGAATCATTTACTTTTACTGTGGTAAATAAAAACAACGTTATGCCATTATTCAAAAGTTATGAAAAAAATAAAAACATATTCCATAAAAAATAAATAAATACATTAAATGTGCATATAAGTCATAAAATTGGAAATTTAGGTGTTTCACTACAGAAATTGTTATATAAATAAACAATAGATGCAACTTAATGAAAAATCCATGTGAAAATATGACTATTACTCAACATAATAAAATATACATATAAGAAACTAAGAGCCAGGGAGTGGTGGCACATGCATTTATCCCAGCACTCAGAAGACAGACAGGCAGATCTCTGTGACTTTGAGGACAGTGTGGTCTACAGAGCAAGATCTAACACACACTCCAAAATTACAGAGAAACCCTGTCTCAAAAAAAAAAGAAAGAAAGAAAGAAAGAAAGAAAGAAAGAAAGAAAGAAAGAAAGAAAGAAAGAAAGAAACCAGGCATTGGTGGCATATGCCTTTGTTTCCTGCACTGGGGAAGTAGAGGAAGGCTGGTATCTGTTAGTCTGAGTGAAGCCTAGTGTACAGAGAAAACTCTAGGACAGACTACAAAGCTTTAGAGAAACCCTGTCTCAAAAAAACAAAAAGAAAGAAAGAAAGAAAGAAAGAAAAAAAAAAAAAAAAAGAAAGAAACCCTCAGCTAATATTATTTGAAATGGAGAAAAGCTTGAAAAAGTCCCACACTATCCCTATTCCTTTTTAATAATGTGCTCGAACAAGTAGCCACAGGTATAAGGCAAGTGAAAGAAAATAAACATGTTTAAATTGATAGAATATTAAATTATTCCAATTTTTCAGGTTTCACACACAAAGAATTTCAAAATTTCAGTCAGAAAGTTTATATTAACAATAAAAATTATCATTGAAGTGTGAAGGTACCAATTTAACTGAAAAAAATTAGAGTCTCTTTTTATACAATATCAAATACACTGAGAAAGTGATAATGGACCCATTTCCATTTATAAAAGCAGCAAAATTAGGGAATATATTGGAATAAACCTAACAAAGTTAAAAACCTGTATAATGAAAACTCAAGGACACTGGAAGACAGAAAGATGTCCTGTGTTCATGCACAGGTAGAATTAATATTGGAAATGACCATACTACCCAAAATAATTTATAAATCAAGTGCAATCCAAACCAAAATACCTGTAGGATTCCTCATAGAAATAGAAAAGTAATCCAACATTCTATAAGGAACTAGAAAATACTCTGGATACCTAAAGCAATCATGAAAAACAAAATGAATACTAAAGCAGGAATTGCCATCAGACTTCAAGATATATGGTAAAGCTATAGGACTGGAACTAAAAGAACTTTGCCACATAAACAGGCATGTAGACGAATGAAACAAAAGAGAAGATAGATGGTAAGAACAACTTACCTACAGCCACTTGCTATTTAACAAAGAGGACTAAAATATCATGGAAAGAAGTAGCATTTTCAATAAATTGTTCTAGTAAAAAAAAAGATGTCTATATGCAAAGAATGGGAAAAAATTATCTACTATCTGCCCAAATCTGTATCTTCATTTTTCTTAAATTCATGGAGTCTATTTATTGCTTTCTGTATAATTTTAGGTATGTGACCATTCTCTGGAGCAGATCCAATATCCAGTGGCAAAACTCTTCAAAAAAAAATGCAATTATACAACTCCCAGCTCTGTTGTAGACAGAGCGCACTGCCTTCTCGGCCCAGCTAGCTTAACCCCTAAAATAAACACACGGAAATCTGTATTAATTAAATCACTGCCTGGCCCATTACCTCTAGCCTATTATTGGCTAAATTTCACATCTTGATTCAACCCATTTCTAAGAAACTGTATGTTACCACGAGGCCGTGGCTTACCTGGAAAGATTCAGCATGTCTGACATGGCAACTTCATGGAGAGCAGCTCTCTGTCTGACTTCATCCAGAATTCTGTTCTGTCTAGTCCACCCACCTAAGGGCTGCCCTATCAGAAGGCTAAGGCACCTTCTTTATTCAACCAATGAAATCAACACAAATGCAGAAGGACCTCCTACACCACCCAGCAGCTATCAATTAGCAACAGACTCTCACCTAGTAGTTGGATTTCGTAGCCAGTTCTTCCCATTCTTCTATGTTGGCGTTAAGATTTTACTAAAATGATCCTCAAGTGTTAGTGTGGACACTGCTCTGGTAACCTATTTTGAGATCAGCATTCTGAAGCCTCTTATTTCCTACACCTTGACCAACTCGGGGTTTCTGTGTTAATCGGTGTCTTTAGTAAACCGAAACTCCTTTGATTAGGTTTGAGAGCTTTACTCTGGTTCTCCTTTCTCAGGGATCCTTGGCCACCAATCCACTATGGTGGGGCACAAATGCAAACAGGGTTTGGAAAGCTGTAAATGCCATAAAATATCTTTCCGGTATATGACTTCAGTAAAGCAATTCAACTTTATTAAAGACATAGCAGAAACTGGAAACAATCTAAATGCCCTTCGACTATAAAATGGATAAGGAAAATGTGATCCATTTACACAATGGAGTACTATCTTGCAGAAAAAAAAAGTGACATCTTGAATTTTTCAGGCAAATGAATAGAGCTAAAAAACATCATTTTGAGTGGGGTAACCCAGACACAGAATGACAATTATCACATTTATTCACTAATAAGTGGTTTGTAAACATAAATCAAAGAAAACCATCCCAAAAATCACAATCCCAGAGAACCTAGACAACAATGAGGACCTTAGGAGAGACATTCATAGGTCTAATCTACATGGGAAATAGAAAAAGACAAGATCTCCTGAGTATATTGGGAGCATGGGGACCTTGGGAGAGGGTTGAAGAGGAGGGGAGAGGGAGGAAGGGGAGCAGAGAAAAATGCAGAGCTCAATAAAAAAAAAAAAGTATGTGGAATATATAGGTTTGGGGATGGTTGATGGAGAACCACCTGATTTGCATTAAATAGCATGTTCTTTTCTTTAATCTCGGTTAGTGACATCACAATCTTATGATAAAAGCTGAAGCATGTTATTAATTACCATGTGGTGTGGATGGGAAAAGCATTTGCAGGGAACTATATCAAGGGTCATCCTTGAGATAAGTCAAGGCATGTGGACCAGGAGATATACTCCAAATAAGGGCAAATTGCGAGCTAGAAGTCTTGCTGGGGAAGGAATCCTTCATGTTGTTGAGCTTGGAGATAGCTGACAAGCCATAGTAGACTGCAACTTCTGACCAATAGGGCCTCTGAACACTCTACTGACTTAAAGGTATGCATCAAAATATGTTTTATGCTTTTGACTTCATCAATATTTTATATAGAGACCCTGACCCAAAATAACTCATTGTCTGATGGTGTATCCCCATTACTGTATATTTATTGTATGTATGATTTCCTAGGTCATAAATCCTGCTGCCAACAGTACCCACCCTTAGTAGTTTATAACCAGTACACTGTTGTCCCCCAACATCTAAACAGATTATACTGTATATTTAAGATGATGACAATTACCATTTGAACAAATCTTGTGCCTTTTCTACTAATTATGTAAGTGCTTTGTTCAACACCAATATCATATTCTGAATTTGATTACATACAGTTTTCCACTTAACAATTTATCCATTATTGTTTTCCAAATGTATAAAAGTAATGATTAAGAAAATTAATAATTTAGTGACATTTATGTCCAAAGCTGTATTTTTGTCAAAGCAGCAGTGTATGGATGATTGCTATATACAGGAGGTGATATTCAAGCAAATGTTTTTCTGAGTAAAGAATCATTTAATTTCCAGAATAATTGAGTCCTGAAAGAATCACAATAAGTTTAAGGCCAACCTTGACTACTTGGCAACTTTGTACATCTGTCAGTTAGCGAGCCTATACTTGGTATATTAAATCACCCTAAGACCATTTTATATATGATGCTTGGTATATTAGATAATTTCTCAATTTGATAAAATACTGACAATATTGAAGGCTACATCTCACTTTCTCTTCTGTTATGTTCAGTATGGTCAGGTTTATATTTGGGACTTTAATACATTTGGATTTGAATTTTTGAATTGAATAGATATGGTTGTATTTTCATTCCTCTACATGTTGACATCCAATTATGCCAGCACCATTTGTGGAAGATGCTTTCTGTTTTTTTCATTGTACAATTTTCCTTCTCTGTCAAAAATCAGGTGTTTGCATTAATATTTGGGACTTCAATTCGATTCCATTGGTCAACCTGTCTGTTTTTGTGCCAATACCAAACTGTTTTCATTAGCTTTATAATAGAGCAAACACTCTCTCAACTTCATGACTTCCTTGTTGCTATTGCATATTTTCTTATTCTTTAATTTAATTCTGTCATTTTATGATAATAACAATAAATTGTAAGTTTTATTATTAAACAATTACATTCTTAAAATATAAACAAATATTGCCTTCTTCATTACATACGTATTGCCACTGTAGTAAGAGAAAAGTAAATTGAAATATAAATAAAAACACAATAAAATTTGAAATGATGAGATATTATAAGAAAAAATTTAGTATTGCTTAATTTTACTTTTATGCCCTTATATCTTTGATTGTTTCAATATTACTAGCACATTATTTTTGAAAATGAAGGATGGTCTCTATTACTTGATATCTGCTCAGTACACAGGTGAGTTTGGAGTCACAAAATGTCTTGACATGTATAGGTCATATATGAAAAATAATTGTATTTAATAGAGTAGTAAATTAATGAAGAATATTGGAAAATAGCATTGAAATAATGTTTGTCATAGATTGACTTCAATTAGTATTTACATTCAAATTCTGACAAGCTTGTTGTAATTTTATTTTTTACAGTTATAGAAATCATGCATCTCTTGAGAAACGGAACCTTAAATTATCAGCAGATTTTGTTCAATGGCCCACACATGCCATCTTGTGGTGCAACAGCTTCAACTCACTTTTATGCACATTCATATATATATATTGCACTTTTAAGTTTTCAAATTAAAATTTGAGGCATCAAGTAAAACATCATTAGTTTAGATTCCTAATGTTTGCTATAGTGGTATTTGTAGGTGAATATTGGTTACTAGCATTGGAAAATTTGAATTTTAAATAATACAAATTAAATCATGTAGGAAGATAACATTTAAATTTCTGAGTAGTATAATTTATCTTATGTGTAGCTATTTATATATTATCTATTTTGTCTTCATTCTATCAATAAACATTTTGACCCTAAAATAGTTATAATACTTTTATTCTTGAGGCATATAATACCCATTCACATTTCAAAATTGAAAGGAATAATTTAGCTTTAAAAATTGTTTAAAACTAAAATTAACAATCTTAACAAAGTCAATTTTTCACTGTTATCAAGTAATTATTTTCCATAAATTATATTATCTGTGTCCAATAAAACCCATTACTACCAACATTATTTTAATAGTGAATATAGTATACAGCACTAAAAACTTTAGATTTTATTTGAAAAAGTAAGAAAGATATAACCATATGAGAAGAGTAAAATAATATAGTAATTCTGAAGAAAATACCAAAATTATGATAGGAATTTTTATCACATGACACTATTATTAGAATTTATGCCCTGGCAATACTGAAGCATGCATGGACCACCTGCATATAGTGGTTCTGCTGAACCTGCCCATATTGAGTGTCATTGTCTAAGATTATGGGGATGAATGACTATGTCTCTTCCTCAAGATAGTACCAGATCTCATTACAGATAGTGGTGACCTAACCTGTGGTTGCTGGGAATTGAACTTAGGACCTTTGGAAAAACAGGCAATGCTCTTAACCACTGAGCCATCTCTTTTAAACTCAAGTCTTTCACCTGTGACATTGAATAAAATATGAAAATGTATAAGAGCAAATTCCTAAAATATGATAATAAAGGTCAAAATTTATATGAGTGATATGAATATTGACAAAAGAAATCAACTCATGAAATGCTGTTGGAATTATAAAAAGAATATAATTCTATATTATTTCAGTGAAAGTCAACCCTACATTAACCGATAATAAATAAACACAATAAGGAAAACACAGTTTTAAATGTTGCATTATTGTACCCAAATTCTAATTTAAAAGCAAAATATGGAAATGATGTAAAAAATCACAGACTATATCTAATTCAAGAGGAAAACATACAAGAAAAATTGTCTTCAAGAAGCCAGACATTGAACTGACTGTGTACCCTTTCTTATCTCCATCTATTGAACTAAAACACAATATAGATTAGAATTATTCAAATCCAGAGCTCAGTGTGGCCACAAACAGCTGTTGTTTTCAGAACGCAGAGGGCTAAGATGAGTGTGCTTTGTCGATCTACAGAATTGAGAGCATTTGAAAAAAAGTGAAAACGGGGGAGTCAGGGAGACTTAGGATCTTGAGATCCATCCAATGTCTGAATGTGCTCTGAAGCCTAGGAGAGTGCTGTGACTTACGACGCACTTTCTTGCTGGTCTCTTAGTTCAGATATTCCCCGGAGATCTACTACCCAACTGTCTCCAGTGTTGCAAACTGAGAGGGTTCCTGGACCCTGGCTCTCACTTTAGGCTCCTTATGAGGACAAAGTTTTTCTTGAGTGTGCAGTCCTCAAGCTTTCACTACTCCGCATCTCCTCTTTCTACAGCTTTTCTTTCCTACATAAATCCATGTACAGGACATAAGACTTCCAAGCTTCTAACTTTTCATGACTTTATTTTGAAGTGTACCCCACCCATCTGTTATCTTTTTCCTTTCCTTATCTCTCCTAAAGAAACGGAACTTCCCAGCTTACAGGATATCTGTGACTAATTCTTCTCAGAGTTGAGACTGTTTTCCATTATTTCAGCAAATATCTCTAACCCTTCTCATTAAGTTAACCTACAACAAAAAATCATTAGAAAAGATGTATTGAAGCTTTAAAAGACTATGGAGAATCTATGGTAATATATCTACCTGACAAAACTGTCTGTATCAATACATAAAAAAGAGAATACCACACATAATAAAAAAAACCAAAGTAATTTATAAACATAAAACTAGAAGAAATACTTGGGATTAATCTGATATGGAAAATATTAGGACATTGCAGAAAGCTTCAGGAGAAAATTGAACCTAAGACAAGTGTTAAGATAAAGAGGAGTATGCCTGGCAGTGGTGGCGCACGCCTTTAATCCCAGCACTCAGAGGCAGAGGCAGGCAGATATCTATGAGTTCGAGGCCAGCCTGGTCTACAAGAGCTAGTTCCAGGACTGGCTCCAAAGCTACAGAGAAACCCTGTCTCAAAAAAAAGAAGAGTCTTAAAAAAGACTGGATTCGAAATATTAATATTTACCTTAAAATAACACTGAAATATAATAGTTTCATTTCTTCTATCGAAAGTCAGACTAGCAGATGATCCTTTTCTTTGCTGCCTCCTAGAAATATACTGCATTATCAAAGACAGCCAGTCATTAACTTTGAGAAATAAATCCTAAACAAACGAACCCAAGAAACATGCAGTCCTTGGTGTCCTAATGTGTGACTAAGTAGTCTTCAAACAAAGCCTAGTTAGAAAATAAAGAGAGTCATTTTTTTTTTTTGTAATTTAGGGATCATTCCATCAATAAGATATTTCAACTATAATCCTATAAACTCTGGCTAAAAATAGACAGATCCAACTTCATACTACGAATATTATCAGGAATAAAGTCACAGATAAAACCCAAGACAGCAATAGTGGATGACTTCATTATGCCCTTCTCTCAAACAAGAAAACCATCCAGACAAGAAAATAAGAAACGTTGAATGAAATGACATTATAAACAAAACAGACATTTACAGACAATTCTGCCGAAGCACAACAGAAATTTCATTCTTAACAGCAGCCATTGTAACTTGATAGATAACAAATCACATATGGAACATAAAGCAAGCTTCAGTAAATAGAGAAAAATTTAAAAATAAATCTTGCATATTATTCCTTAATAGTTGAGTAAATCTGGACATCCACACAAATAAAATACCCAAACTCATAAATATTAAATGAATTAAATGAAGTATGAACAGATTACTGCCAAATTAAAAGTAATAACTTTGGGAATTGAATAATTTCAAACATGGAAAAAAATTTTAAACATGGTCTAAACCTAAGAGGTATGATGAAGTCAGTCTCAAGGGGGGATTAGATACCTGCAATTCCTATGATATAAATCAAGAAAGATCTCAAGTTAACACATTAAGGGTGCCCATTATTGTACTAGAAAAACAATACCAAACCAAACCCAAAGCAGTAGGCAGAAATAACTAAAATGAAGGCATAAAGTAATGAAATACACTGACAGCTTCAAACACAATTGAGTCAATAAAATGAAGAGATAGCTTCTGAGAAACCAAATAACAAAAAACAAATAAACAAAATTTAGAACCGTATTTAACCGAATTAAAATAAAAAATGAAAGTATATGGGCATATAGGCAGATTCCATAAGGTCTATTAGCCATAGCTATCTAAGAAGCAGAACTGATAGAAGATTGTTTATGATATTGGCATATATGACTAGTCGTTAGTTTAGTAATTGACTTTTCACATTAGAAAAATGAGAGTTTGTCATTGCTTAGATTTTGAAACTGAATGTTTCATCATTCAAAATCTTGTTTAGAAGACATGAAGGAATCCTAGAGAACCATGGTCTTCAGTCTTGGCTAGAAGCCTAAAGAAAGATGTTTGATTATCACCAGAGAAATACTACTACAAAGAGTGAAGACAGGTAGGGAATAGAGCCTTCCACCAAGTCTGACGAGCAGTTTGACCTGAGGGTTTCTCAGTGGAAGAAGAGAATACACCATGCACACTGATCTGTGACCTTCTTACCCATGATACAGCATGTTGACAAACACACATAAAAAAACCGTAAAAGAGAATTAAAATATAAAAAAGAAAAAATGAAATTAACAAAATCGGAAACACAAGAGAAGTATCACATCAGAAACCAAAGAAATTCAAAAGCATATGGAAACATATCTTAAAATTATACTATATTAGACTTTTAAATGGATAAATTTCTGAATTTATATGACTAGGAAGAGTTAACCTAAAGAAGATAGCAAATTTAGACAACTCTATAGCAAGCAATGGAATGGAAACATCAGTTAAATTTAAAAAGAGAAAATAAAACTCCAGACAGAGGCGCAGATAAATTAACTCAAATCTTCAAACTTGAAGTCACAATACTACTTTTCAAAATATTCCATTAAAAAATAATAAAAATGACCATTAACTGTTTTATAAAGCCAATACTATCCTGATGCCATAACAAAATAAAAGCAATGCAATAATGCAAAAGAAAATTATAGACCAATCTGAATGATAGATAAAAATGTTATTAAAATTTTAACAAATTCGATCAAAAACTCATAGAACATATTATGTATTTTTATAACTAACTGCTTTTGTCAAGCCTCAGTAAAAAACCCATGACCAAGGAAAGAGATAGTCCTTGAAGGTGGGGACTGCATACAGCAGGCATAGTGATGGTGAACAAAGCTGAGAACTGTATAAGGCAGAAACTCCAAATGGCTCAGGCTTCAAATTCACAGATCTCTGCATATAGTGACATATTTCCTCCAACAAACTCACAGTTCCTAAGCCATATAACAAAGTGGTGCTCAAATCTTCAAATATGTGAGCCTATGGGGACATTCCCATTCAAATCACCAAGATCAAAATTAAGGTGTTTTGTTGTTGTTTTTCAGAGATAACACAATGGATTGATATGCATAAGTCAGAAATCATAATTCATTCCATAAATATGGTCTTCCATATGGTTTGGACAGTAAATTATTGTGAAGAAGTTCTTATTTCTTCATTTATTTTAGTTATCATGAAGAAAAAACGTTATTTCTAAATCATCTGAATGACTCTGGCTGTAATTTTACACAACACCATTAGGTGGCAGCCTCCTACACAAAATGAAAACAAGTTCAACATTTCATAATGTAAAATCTGAAAATGAAATACTTGACGATGCATACTATATAGATTATGATAAAGATTGGAAATTAGGTGTACTTTTATGTATAAAATACTCACTACATGTATATTAAATAAAGAAAATAAATTTAATCTCCCAGGCTGGGATTTCTGCCTCTGTGCAAAGTGCTGCTAACATCAGTAAAGATTTTTCTGACACAACTAATTAAAGCCAACATTGGCTTTTCTAAAGTGATAAAGATTTGTTGGAAGACGTTTAAACACTCCATTGCTTTTCTGCTAATACAATAAACATAAGCCACCTCTTCAGACATTTTGTTCTTGTCTCTTCTGTCAGAAAGTAGTTTTCAGCACACATCCTGTGAAATTTCATTGAATACATAGAGGTATCTTTATCTTACAATAAAAGTCCTCAAATTTTCCTTTCATTAACCTCTACTTTCATTTCTTTTCCCAAAACTAATTATGACCCAATAGACAACTATACCTGTTGTGCTTTCATGTGATTAAAAATATGCAGCAAAGAGGTGGTTCTTATCCAAAACAGTATCAATCACATACTAAGTATATAAGAAATAACACATTATTTATATATCGAATTAAACACTCAGATTTGAGTTCAGCAGATGATAAGTCAGTACTAAGAAATGATAAAATAAGAAGTGATAGAGAAAACAAATAAAGGATTAATAATTGGATGAGCCAAAGGTAGGATCACCATTGAAAGGTGACCACCAGAGACATTTGTGTCATGACTTAGTATAGTCAGAGATGGTTTGAAAAGACATTTAGCCTTTGCATTACTCACACAGACTTCTCAGTTTCAAATTCATAAGTAATTTCCATTTGTCTTTGTACATGATACATTGGTTTGCAAACATGTCAGGAAAATGAATCCTTGCCTTCTCTTTTGGGAAATATTCTTGAAATTGGAGAGAAATTATAGGGATGTGGTAGGACTTATAAAAATGTACATATAGGCAATACGATCAAGAACAATCTAAGTGGCATGCCTCAAAAGATCTTTAAGAGTTTTACACTGACAAAATTCTTAGATTTTTTTTTAGATAAATCAGATTTAAAAATTACAGGTTTTCATTTTTTCTTCCTGTTAATCTACTTAGGCCACTCCTTCCATAGCCCAGGTTACCCTAAAAAGTCTCCCTCTCTCCTTTCCCTCGTTACTGCCTCAGAAACATGTTAATTGTTTCTCTGTGTTCATTGAGTACAGCTGGTGTTCTTCACAGAAATGGAGACTTCCCTCAGTCTTTGGAGAGAAACCTACAAATTGAGAACAGGCTGGGTGGTTTGAGGGTTCCAGTGGGGCTCGCTTGGCCAACAACTCAATTAGATTTAACCCAGCCATGAATTAGAAACTTCATTTGGTGGTATGCATGTCCAGTTGGGGGCCAATTAGTCCCATTATTTGTTTTCACTAGAATATCTTCATAGATATCATATGCCATATGATTCTACTATATTGTTCCAATACCACCACTTAATTGACCATTAATTATGACTGTCCCTTCTGATATTCCCCTTGACTCCTCCTTCCTTTTGTCTTTTCATTTGATCATCTCATTCCAGTCACTACCATCCATCTATAACCTTTTCTATTTCTGTTTTCTAGGCTGATCTATCATCGGTCTACACACACCCCAGTCTCTTTATCTGTCCACAACCATTTTGGTTATCTTTGAATTAACATACACACATATGATACATATAGTCATATATATACACTATATGTAAACATATGTATGACTATATAATATATGCATGTATATAATATATGAGAATACATACCACATTTACCTTTTTGGGGCTCTGTTACTTTGCTCAGAATGATGTTTTCCAAGTTCTGTCTATTAACGTGCTTAATTTCATGTTTTCAATTTTAACATTTGTATAAGATTACATTCTATAAATGTTCCATATTTTATTTATCCATTCTTCTGTTGATAAACATTTAGTTTGCTTCCAATTTCTGACCATTATTCAGGATTGTTTTAACTACACTATTTTGTTTGTTTGTTTTGTGTATTTGTGTGTGGAAGTATGTGTGTCTTTGTGTTACAATACGATGTTGAAAATTTTCTTTCAAGTACTATGAAAAACTGTGTTAGAATTTTTATGTATATTGCATTGAATCTGTAGACTGTTTTTGTAGGATGACCTTTTTTATACTGTTGGTCCTACCAACACATGGGAATAGGGGATCTTTCAATTTTCAGTAATTGTCTTCAATTTCTATCTTCAATGATTTAACATTTTTATCATACTAGTCATTCACCTAAATTTATTTTATATTATTTAAAGTCATTGTGAAATGTGTTGTTTCTCTGATTTTCTTTTTTCAATCATAGTTTATACATAAAAAGGATATGTTTCTGTTTGCCTCTTTCTCTTGCTCTGAGTGTGTGTGTGTGGTGTTTGAGTTAATTCTGTATCTACCTACTTATAAACTATTTATCCTCTCTAGGAGTGTAGTGTGTGTGTGTGTGTGTGTGTGCTGTATATAAATAAATAATATTTAGCTTCTTCATTTCTAATTTGTTTCCTTTATCTCCTTCAGTTGCTTATTGTTCTACATAAACTCCAAGTACTTTACTGAGTATATATTCCTGATTTTAGTGGAATTGCTTTGAGTTTCTCTCCATTTATTTTAATGTTGGCTCTAGACTTGCTCTAAATTGTCTTTATATGTTATGTATATGCCTTATATTTCTAATCTCACTAGGCATTTTTTTTTTTTTTTTTTGAAAAAAATTTCCGCCCCCATTCCTCCTCCCACTCCTCTCCCACTCCCTCTCCAGTCTGAAGAGCAGTCAGGGTTCCCTTCCCTGTGGAAAGTCCAAAGTCCTCCCCCACCTCATTCCTGGTCTAGGAAGGTGAACATTCAAACTGGCTAGGCTCCCACAAAGCCAGAACATGAAGTAGAAAAAGTGCCATTGTCCTTGGCTTCTCAGCAGCCTCATTGTCCCCATATTCAAAGTTTGTTTTCCCATGCTTTTCAGTCACAGTCTAGCTGCCTTGGTGAGCTCCCAAAGATTCAGCCCCATTGTCTCCTGGGTGGGTGCACTCTTAATCTTCCACCTTCTGCTCCTCATTGGGACATTGGGAGCTCAGTATGCTCCAGTGTGGGTCTCTGTCTGTCTATCTCTTCACGCCAGATGAAGGTTCTATGGTGATATGCAAGATATTCATCAGTATGGCTATAGGATAGGGTCATTTCAGGTTCCCTATCCTCAGCTGCCCCAGGAACTAACTGGGGACATCACTCTGGGCACCTGGGAGCCCCTCTAAGTCCCAAAGAAAAACATATAGCTATCCTCCTGGTTATGGGAAGTAGACAAGATTGCCGGGCAAAAAATTGTGATCTTGGGGGTGGGGTGGGAGTTGGTTAGGGGAGATGGGGAGAGAAAAGTGAGAAGGGGAGGTTGGGGGGAACTTGGGGAAATGGGATGATTGGGATAAAGGAAGGTTGGATAGGGGAGCAGGGAAGCACATATCTTAATTAAGGGAGCCATCTTAGGGTTAGCAAGAGACTCACTAGGCATTTTATCATGAAGAGTTTTGGGATTTTTTTTTCTAACGTGTTTTTCTGTCTGTGATGATTTTGTCTTTCAATTTGTTTATTTGATGGAATAAATTTATTAATTTACATATGTTGAACACTCCTGCTTGTCTTGAATGGAGCCTACTTGATCATTGCATATGTGGTTTTAATATGTTCTTGGACCTGGTTTGCAAGTGTTTCATTGGGCATTGTTGCATTTCTCGTCATAAGGAAAAATGGTGTATGATACTTTTTCTTGTTTGGTCTTAATGTGATTTGGGTATCAGGGAAACTGTGGACTCATAAAATGAATGGAGCAATGCTCCTTCTGTTTCTATGTTGTGGGATAAATTGAGGAGTACTGTCTTTAACTCTTCTTTGGAAGTCTAATAGAATTCTGCATTAAACTCATCTGGCACTAGTTTATTTGGTTGGGAGACTTTTAATTAGTCTTACTTTTTCACAACTGGTTGTAGGTATGCGTAAATTGTTTATGTGATCTTGATTTAACTTTGGTAAACTGCATATATTTAGAAAATTATCCATTATTTCAAATTTTCTGTTTGGTAGAGTTCAGTTTTCAAAATATATGATTTTGATTCCATGGATACCCTCAATTTCTGTTGCTGCGTCCTCCTTTTCTTCTGTAAATTTTTACTTTGGATTGTCTTCCTCTGCCTTTTGGTTCATTTTGAAATGGGTTTGCTGATCACATTTATTTACTCTAATAACTACCTATTTGTTTCATGTATTCTTCATATCTTTTTTATCTGTTTGTTTCCATTTTGTTGATATCATCCTTAAATTTATTTATTTATTTTCAACAATTTCTTACAGGAATGACTTTTTTTGCTCTAGTATAGAATTTCTCTCTTAGAACCTCCTTCAATGTGTATCATAAGTTTGTTTTGTTATATATTTATTTTCATTCAATTCTAAAAATTCTTTAATTTCTCCTTAATTTCTGTTTTAATTTCTTTTTCATTGAGAGAGAGTTGTTCAGTTTCTATGACTTCGTAAGATTTCTGTCATTTCTCTTGCTAATGAAACTAAGCTTTATTCTGTTGCGCTCTCATAGGATGCAGGATGTTATTTTAATTTTTTTTGCATCTGTTAAGATTTGCTTTCAATATGAGTATGTGATCAGTTTTGGTGACCAATTCCATGAGGTGCTGAGAAGAAATTCATTGCTTTGGTTTTGGATGAAACAGTTTGTAAATATCTATTATGTCCATTTGGTTTACAGTGTAGGTGATTTCCAGCATCACTTCATTTAATTTTATTCTGAATGTGTACTGGGAAGAGTGGGGTATGATTGTTCTATTTGTAAAAAGTTTATTAATTTTATTAGTACATATTATTAACAGTAATATTAATGGAATAAATATAATTGTCCAAATTAGTGATATATTCATTTGAGATGTTGTATATTATTGATTTCTAACATTTCCATGAATTTCTAATCCTAAATATAGACAACAATTTTTCCATGTAGCAGAAATGGACTCTTCATGGTTTACTAGAGCTAGGTAGCTCCTTCATTAGTCATTCAAGGCAAATCTTTCCTGTGCTATAGATTTTTTTCCTTTTCTTCTTCCAATATTCTTTCTAAATACATCAATTAAATGTAATTTAACTAACTAACAATAGGTGATAAATTGTGCTTAGCGGTATATTTCCCATATTTGGCATGATATAATGACAAGGAAACATGACAGTGAGTAGTAGCCATAGAGGCAGCTGTAAGAAATTGAGTGTCACATTGTCTACTACAGCAAGCAAAGAACAGAGTACCCTGGAAGTCTGGCAGAGTTATATATCCTCCATGACTAGTTCCAGTGATGTACTTCCACCAGCAAAGCTCCGACTTCTATATTCTCCAATACATGCCAGAAACAGTGTCACCAAACAAAAACCAAGTGTTAAAACACATTAGCATGCCAGGTGGTGGTAGAGTGTACCTTTAATCCCAGCAATCAGGAATCAGAGGTAGACAGATTTCTTTGAGTTTGAGGCCAGACTGGTCTACAGAGGAAGTCCCAGAATAGCTAGCTTTACATATAGAAAGCCTGTCTCAAATAAACAAATAAAAACAAGGTCTACACATTGAAACCCTTTCTCAAACAAAAAGCAAATAGCCAAAAAAAAAAACAAGAAAAAATCCACATTAGACTATACAAGATTTTTATCATTCAAAGCACCAGAAGTATTACTATAAAAATGGATGTGACAAATACAATAGATTAATTCACAGGAATTCATCAATGGGTAGAATGAATGTATAGTAGAGTTACAGTTTTTATTTATAACTCAAAACACCCATATAGCTAAATTGTTTTACTTAAAATATGATACTGTCAAAGAAATCTATTTAAAAGCAAATTTTACACTCAATATATTCTCATCAGACACTGTGGAGTTTATCGGAAGATGTCAATGAAAAGTAAAAATTTATTTTAATGAAAGAAAGAATGCAATAGGTTACAATTACTAAGTTGCTGTAGACATTTATTTTGGGATTTCCTAAATTAATTGGTTATATTTAGTTAAAATATGGTTTGTTTATGAATTAATCATCTCATGTAACTAGTGTTTTAAGAGGCCGTAATATCGGTATTGCTGTTGCACTTAGAGTTTAACTTTAGTTAAAAACATTTATCAAGCAGTTCTTTACCCCGGATTCTAGTGAGCATCCCAGAATTAGTCTGAACAATCTAAGCTCTTCAGATGAAATTATAATAAGGCATCATAACAAACTTTGACATTTTCAAAATGATAGATTGGTTCAGAAATAATTATATAGTTTGTAAAATGTTGTTAAAATATCTGTATATACTATAACATAGTAAGTACTATATAATCTTTCTTCCTCCTTTTTTACATTTGTCTTTGTTCTTCCTTGCATTTGCCTTTTTTACTAATCATATAATTATGTCTTACATAATAAGTAATAAATAGACTGTTGTAACCTCTAATAAATTAACTATAAAATTGTAGGCAGCTATGACAGGCATTTTCTCATTTTCTCTTTATTCCTTGTATATTATCTTTCCTGGAAGTTCTATGTGAATTATGGTTCTGTAAAGCACAGCAGACTTCTCAGGAGATGCTGTTTCCAGAGAGACTATTCACCATATTCATATGGTGACAGAAGCCCAGCCTGTATGTCCCATCACTTTCCAATTCCTTAAAAACTGAATTAGACAGTTTACTAAGAATTTATGAAGATGCCTTTAAAATATGTGGTCCCATCATTTCTTGGAGAAAAACATGGAGCAGTGGGATATTTTCCTTTGTCTGTACATTATCACAAGAGAAAGTAGGCAACAGTTCAGAAAACTGTGAGTCAAGACAAGATAAATATGCTGCTACAACCCCAGGCTAACAATAAATTCTAACAATCCAGAGGAATTATGTCTGCGATGCAAGCCATTGTGTTTATCTTTCACAATCAACCATCAATTGTGTCTAATAACAATATAACTTTTCTTCAAATAGGGCAGCTGTGTGGTTCTATGAATGATGAAAATCCACAGGGCTTCTAGGAAGCCAGTCCATTCTAATAGCAACTGATCTTTTTATTTCTTTTAGTCTTCTGGATTCTTGGTTTCCTCTGTATAACTAAGATACTAGTTCTGCTCATTCTAGGAATCTTTTTTTTTTAACTTTTCAAATTATATTTTCTTGCTTTGGCATTGGAGCCACTATGAGCACAAGTACTCTGCAAAACAAAATGTTAATTTTGTTGTAGTGATAAGCAAGATAATTTTGGTCATGAGAAAAAGAAAGCAAACTAGATTTGGCAGAAATTAAAGTAGTCCCGATTCAGCAGTAACCTTACACAAAATCTAGATTCCTTTGTAATCAAGTCAGACAAACTAGATTTGAGTATAATTAGATAAGCATAATTAAATTCTCCATCTCTGAGGGAACATCAAGATGCACATATAGAGCGTTCATTATTTTCTCTTGGGTCCCCAGTCACAGCAATGAAAATCTATACCCAAGAACTCAGGCGGGTCTGCCACTTGGGCAGCTTTCTTATTCATTGAAATTCTGCAGAATTAACTTTGCTGGAAGCTAAATGCAAAGTTTAATAAAAACATGTGTACATAATTTTCCACTATTGATTCTGTGATTCATGCAAAATTTTATGATGTAGTCATTTATATTATAACTATAAATCAAAGTTCCATAATTAATAGGGAACATACTATATTTATTGTTCATACTTTATCCTGGAGAACAATAGTATTTTCCTGCTACATTTCAAACAAAACCAATCAAGTTTGATCAAACATGGCTACTCATTGTAACACATTTCATGGTTGCCTTTGAAAAGGTTGTTCTTTTTGTGTGCTCATCCCTCTCCCCAAAGCAGCAATGCAGCCCCTTCTACTACAGAAGCTTCTGATTCTATTTCATTTTCACTAAAGGTATCATTTCTTCCAGCCCTTATTTTTCAAATCGCAACTTGGTAGTAAATTAGAAATATATTCATATATAATTATAAAATGCGCTCTAGGTCTCTGGACTATCTGATCTTTTGTTCCTGACTATCTAGTTTGGTTATTGTCTACTCGAGGACTGAACTTTTCTGAAAAGGAGAGAGAATGGAACATGGAGACAGGTTCGGGGATGGAAGGACTAGAGGGAAGAGAAACTGTGTTTGGGATATATCAAAAGAAAATAGAATATTGTTTTATAAAATATATGTCAACCACAGTTTCCCTTTTCTCCTCAAACTGCACATTTTGTAAGTTTCCATGATCACCTTCCTCCTTTTCATTATAGATTGGCATAAGTGTGCCACTAATAATCAAGCAACACAGTCACTACTAGGCTATTTAAAATTTCCTAGGCCAAAACTGTTAATTTATAATTCTTCAATTTAGCCCTAGGCAGATTGTTTTTTTTTTGTTTGTTTTTTTGTTTTTTTATTTTGTTTTTGTTTTTCTGTACAAGGGAAGAAAGCAGCCACGTTCTTGGTCAAAATATTACAATTGTATCTCTAGGCCTTCTACTCTGAAAACTCTTGAGTTGGGTTCTCATGTTTCAAATCACACCCTCAGCACCACTACCTTCAATGCTCCTATTGTGATGGCCCTTTATACTTCACTTAAAGCATTCAGATGCTTTTCTAGTCCAAAGTCCCAACGTTTTCTTCCAAATAAAATCATGGTTGGTCTCTCACAACAATACCCTCTTCTGGCACCAACTTCTGTTTTAGTTAGGATATTATTGATCTGAAGAGACAACATGATCACAGAATTACTTATAATGGAAAATATTTCATTGTGACCTGCTTACAATTCAGAGGTTTCATCCATTATTGTCATATTGGGAAGCAAAGCAGCCCACAGATAGACATGGTGCTGTAGAAGTAGGTGAGAATTCTGCAACTAGATCAGCAGGGAGCAGGAAGAGAATGAATCTGGACCTGGCCTAATTGTTTATGAGGAACATTTTCATTCAAAACAGCACAATAATTATCATGTACACTTTGAATGTTGCTGAGATCTCCTTTAATTGTTATGGTAAAGCTATGTGATTCAGGATCCACTTGAGATGGATACTCTGCAAGCTGGTAGTTTGGGGAAACATATATATAAAAGCCTTCATGCTATGTCAAGGGGATTCTTGACTACATGCAGATCTTTGTATTGCTTGTCATATATTTGTTACTAAAACAAAGGAGATTATCTTCATATTTTAGAGCATATTCAGAGCAAAATATGAAAGATATGTATTATTTCATATCTTTGAGGCAAATAAGAGTACTTTTCATTTACACAGTCCTTTCTTTTTTACCTATATTATGATTATTTGTTATACATATCAAAAAAATTGTATTTTTTACTTTAATATGTATTACATTGTTCTGCAAAGGAAATTTGGTGGTATATAGAATTTTTTTAATCACATAACACACGAAGACATGGATAATTTTCAGTTTTTATCATATAAGGAATATTAAGGTAATAGAAGTAATGTGCAAAGTTTAAAAAACATATCTACAAATGAGATGAATCAGGTTATTAGTAGCATGTTTTCAGATACAAGTACATTATTTTTCATTTACTTTTTATTTTTAATCTTCCCACAAGGAATATAGAACACAAATATATTGCATGGTTTGACCCCTCATTAGAATGAGAAACTTTGTCTTTTTCTAACAAATGCACTTATTAGGCCCATTATCTAGAGATTAGTAACGACTGAAACAGCCTACCTTAAAACAAGCCATTAATAAAGATTTTTGTATTTTATACTTAATACAAAACAAAATCACTTGATTTTACAAATACATATGGATATACTGATTATAATTCAGAAATCGTCATCCATAATTTGAATAGTCAGCATGGTTAAGGCATCACCATCAACAGGTTATTGTTACACAAATATCAAGTGTATAAAAGACATGCTGCACAACTGTAGTTATTCCTAATCACTTAAGCACTTGAATAATTGGCAAATTGGAAATAGATAAGCTTTAGCTAAAAATCACAGTAATACAAACGTTTCTCATGGAGTTACCTTGCCCTGTCCCCCTTTATACACGTGAAGCAAATCACCGCAAAATGCCACTGGCATCCCTCTAAGGCTAACACTGTAATTACGCATTGGAACACAGAAAAGAAGTTCAGATGTTTCTAGGATTAGATAATTGGGTAGAAAAATACAGGGGAAACGAAGACAGTTCCACCATTGGTACTAATGTCAGAATTTATTTTTTAAAACTCTTTTGAGAAATATAGTGTATGTCAGTAAGATTCGTAGCTCATAGAGAGGAAGGAAAATGATAGTGGATGAGAAGAGAAGCTAACCTGTGGCAGGAGCTAACCTGTGACCTTCCAGGTTCTGATAAATATTTAGACTCTCTCTTATTACAAGTCAAATATGTTTTAATAAAAGATTACAATGATAGAGACTGCTAAAGTCTCTGTGAATATTTGGCATATGCATTATCACATATATATGAGCTTACATTTTTTGTAGAAGTCTGAACTGATAGGTGTTTTCTTTTATTGCTGTATACTTTATCAACTGAGGTTACATTTCTTGCTGAACTCATAGATCAGTAATGGTGGCTACTTGGATATTCTAAAATTAGCTTGTCTACTCTGGGTATCTCCTTTGTATTTTCGGGATCTCTCTAAAGAAATAACATGAAGAGAGCATACATATTTAAATGCATTATTACTAAGAATTATGCAATATGATCAAAGTAGTTCAATAACACTTGTCAAACAATGGGGTTAGTTAACTCAGAAGAATAAAGCCAACTGAATAAAAATAAAATAATCTTCCTTGTTTCATGACTTTTTTTTTTAATCTAGGCTGTCACTAGAAGGTTCTATCCACATTTGCACTCTGTTTTACCCTATCAGCTAAGCAAGTTGAGAGATTTTTCTATATGTAGATAAACCCCAACCTGGCCTAGTTGATTTCTCAGTTGAGGCTCCCTGCACACTTGATTTTATGCTATGGAAAATAACATTGAAATTATTTAAATTTACACAGCCCTATCCTTTCTTTGCTTCTGCTGCTGTCACAACATCCAATATCTTACGTGACTTCAGAGAATCTTAGCTCACGTACTCATGCTTGCATAACAAACTCATCATCTACCAATCCATCCATTTCCTCACCAAAAATACAGATTGGATTTTTCTTTTTTAATTTTCATAATTCTGGCATTATTTTTAATGTTTAGTGGTGTTTCATCTGTAGGTATGTTCAGCAGTGGTTTAAATGTTTTTTTTTTCTTTCTGTCTTTTTTTAGAAGCCAGAAAAACCATCCAGTCATCTGGGATTGAAGTTATAGAACATGGTGACCTTCCATACATGTCAGAAAAACCCAGTTGGTTTCTCTGGAAGATAACCAATTCAACTTAACCACTGAGTAATCTCTCCCACCCCGGTGTGTGAAACATTTTGCAAAACTGTGTTGTTGTTGTATCAGGGATGGGATTAGAAGCTACAAAATTTTTTTGTATCTAAATACACAATTATTTTCATGAAATTAAGATACTAGGTATTAAATAAGTTACATACTGTAATATAAATTTCTGTGGTTTTCATTTCTTCTTTTACCTGTATCTTTTGTTTGTATTTCTCAGTTCTTCTTTCTGTTGACCAAAGCATTTATTATCATGTAAAAGACAGATTGGTGACCAAACACATCTCCAATCTCTCAGCAGGTCCTTGCATTTCTGTAATTCTTTCATTCCTTTATGTATTCGTTAAGTAAAATCATTAGAAATCAGTCACTATTAGAATATTATCACATATTTATTGGTTAATATATTTTCTGAGTGCTTCTTGGAATTTAGGTGTTGTTCAAAACATATAGATAGAAAGGTAACCAAGGGATTAATTTATAAAGAAATTTTTATTTCCTGTGATGGAAAGATAATGATGAATATCTAAATATGATTTATATGTAAGTTGAACGGCAGTATACTCTGGAAATCAGTTATTGTACGGCAAAACTTGTAAAATATAAGCCTTAAAGTGGCCCATGATATTTAGAGGAAGTATGTCAGATCTATTGGGAATCATTAGAAAATATATGAAGTATAGTTTTAGACTTCCATATTGATCCAGAGAAATAGGAGATGCACTTAATAGTATCACTGAATGGAACTCATGATGATAATACATGTAAATGATGTATATGGGTGAGGCAGATCTTCTAAATGCTAATAAAACAAGAGTTTTGCATGAAATATTTCCAGTATTGAGGGAGGAAATTGTTGAAATTAATAGAACTTTTTTTTCATAAATGTTCCAAATGCATTTAGATAATTGTTGATCTTAGTGTCTGTGACATGGATGTTCTGTTCAAGAAGTTGTCTCTTGTGCCAATAAATTTGAGATTATACTCTAATATCTATCAAACTCAGTTTAGCTGGTTTTATGTTGAGTTCTTTTATTAATTGGGATTTGTGTTTTATATGGGATGATAGGTATAGATAATTTGCATTCTTCTACATGAAGACATCCAGTTAGAAAGGCAGCATTTGTTGAAGATGCTTTTTTTTTGCCATTTTATATTTCTGGCTTCTTTATCAAAAATAATATATCCATAAGCAAGTGGATTTAAATCTGTGT